>OZ010698.1:2895074-3547986 GCA_963932265.1 Thymelicus lineola | reverse complement strand
GGGCTATGAAGCTGTGGGCTATGAAGCTGTTTGATAAATGGTGAGTAGCTAAAACAATTACTTTGGTATTTTGCTTGGAGATAGAGCTTTGCTTAAGGATTATTATCAATATTATTATTCGTTCAATTAATAAATAAACGTTTTATAAATAACCTCGCAGTAGGTTTACCTGTGTCGCGAGTGGCATGGATGACACATATAACATATCACAATAACACCCTGCATCCGAGTATAAATATTTATCTGTTACGTAAAATATCTGCCCCGGCCGGGAATCGAACCCGGGACCTCTCGCTTCGCAGGCAGGGTCGCTACCAACTAGGCTACAGGGTCGTGAAATTAATGTTATTATTGGTATATTTCCGTGAAACATATCTGTATAGCTACCACCCTCGTCGTATTCCGGCTTGTGCGTTAAGCCAATATCTTATAAATAAATCATTTTTTCAGGACAATTTGCTGCTCACTAAAACTATGGCATTGGAATATTTAGCGACGACAACTTTGATGATAACAATTTATCAATAACGTCGATTAAATCTCATCTAATAAAAGAAATATCTTCCAAGCCAATTGTAAATAGTTCGAATGACTATTTTACGAAAGTACTATTAACGAACTTGGATAAGTCGCAGTACAAGCAATTGGCAAAGTCCTTAGTAAAGTCGCATTTGAGCAACTTTGACGCTGAAGTTTTTAAAAAACAAGGAATCACAAACAATAGGCTTTGTTACAAGCCCTTGTATTGGAAACTGTGAGAACGCTAGCAAAATGCTTCGAAAACGCCAGCTCATTGACCAAAAGATTAAATAAACTAGACTTTGATATGCCATCATTTATTAAGGAAATAAATGTCGAAACTTATTTCAAAAATATGACTATAAATATTGAAAAATCATGGAGAAACAGTCAATAACTGTATCGAAATTTTAAAACTACTAGAAGTTTACTATTTAGAAGAAAAATTTTCAATTGGCTGCCATCTTTGTTTTGCTCGCGTTGAAGAGGTGTTGCCAGTCGAAAAAAATGCGCCGCAATATAGATTCTATATTGCAAAGCTTGTATGAATTGAGTCAAAAATACCCAGACGTGTACAAACTATTTCCAGTTAAATACATCTTTAGTTTGAAGACAGTTCTATGATTGATTTATTAACATTGTCGATAAAGTCATCTAACACATTACTTATTGTAAAAAGTATTTTAGAATCCGCTGTGAAAAAAGTAAAAACTGACAGCGAGGTAATAAAAATATTTGTACAAATCCTACTTTCAAACATGAAAATAAATGCTCGAATATTTCAAGCATAGAGTACTTCAGTGATCCTGTATTTCAAATTAATTGCATAGTTTTACCGTTATCGCCAGGAAAAGAAAGCTATAACAACCAGTGCTTTTAGGTCTATTTTGGCTAATCTACAAGATAAATTGAATGAGGCTATGTTACAATCATTTAAGAATATCGATTTTTCGAACAATAAGAGTCTGAGGGCTGATGATACTGGCAACATTGATGATAGTATGGTAATTTCAAATAATACACTGGCAATAATGAATGCAATGGGAGCTTATACATTGACTTTATTGAAATGCTGTGAAACTACAGATGCAGAAGAAATAAAAAATCTCAATTGTCTTTGGTCTGGGTTGGAGTTCTTTGTACAGAATGCAGTCAGTATGAGTTTGTTAACTATTAACAACAAACAAAATATATAAATTTGGCTCTCAATATAAGTCTCAATATAAGTATTATCCTTCTTTGCAATATGAGTGAAAGGAACTTAGTGCATCTTTCACTCTCTATCTTACCAACGTCGCCTACCAAACGAAAATATATAATTATTATATATTCATTTTAATTTCAGATACAGTCAATTGCCAAACAAAAGCTCTAAAAGCCAAACACATTGAATCGTCCGTTCACCTCCTAAACGTAACATTGCGGTACCAGAAGAAATTGGAATCCCACGACATATTTAGTAAAAAGAAGAAATTCTACTGCAAATTTGGCAAAGTATAAAGTCCAGACTGCTTCTTGTATTCGATGATAAACAAAGAAAGAAACGCTGAGTGTTGCCTGTTTAGAACAAATTGGAATTACCCTGAAATTTCTGTCGGAGTTGTCATCTCAGGAAAGCTTTGCAACATTTTTGGGAGATTTGACCACTTTGTCCTGTTAAAAAGTAAGTACTTCCACCAAATCAAATCAAATAATTCCGTTTGCTTCGTTACCCATGAATACAAAGATCGACGGAAAATGGGTGGTTATATCTTATTTTCACTTTGATTAATATAAAAATCTTTGCCAGATATTTATTAAGTGTGTATAAAAAATATTTTAGAAAAAAATATAGCTATTGATTTATGTAAGCACATGCGCGCCATTTCCATTTATGTATGGGGTATCAAACAAGATAAATTACATCATATTTTTTATAGCAATGTGATTGTAAAATTTTCATGAATGCACCCAATGCTTTCAGAAACCATCGATAATACTAAAGAATGAACAAATACCCAACTCCCAGATAACCGCTCATAAAGTGTCCAAATACTTATTGATAAAATGTGTAAAAGCAAACATAGTCGGGCCAAAATGTATCGCTGTCTCCAAACTGATGCATCGTAATTGCAAGAACATCAACAACCTGGATCTACCAACACTACGATGATGTTCAAGGTGATGAGGTCCCGTGATGATGAACAGGTGAAGGAGGTTAAGGTAGATGATGCAGTTTGTGAGTTGCTGAGGATAGACTTGATATGCTTTCAGAAGTCATTTTGGCGGCTAAAAAGGTTTGTCGGTTTTGTTGTTTTGAATGTAACAAAGTAGTCAGATTTTGCCCAAAATACCTAGCATGAAGTATAGAAAGTAGAAGGAAGGCCATCTCTGTGTATGAAAAGTGTTCGTAAAAACGCGTCCCTGCGGTGCGGTCTACAATAATAGCATTGTTCGAATATCGCTTTTTCTCATACACTAGCGCCATTCATTACGGGTGGCATAACAGAGCAAACTTCACTCCGTCGCGTCTACAACAGCCATGTTCATATCGCTATTTCTCAGACACTAGTGCCATTATTGAAACCTCTATTTTTAGTAAACAGCTGGACACTTTTTCAACTTTCCTCTCATAAGAGATAGCCCTCCTTCTACTATATCCTTCATGGTAACCATAATTCATAATTCCCAGATAACGTGATTTTATACAGACTAAAAATGAATGCTATGCGGAACTAAGTTTTAATGTAACGTTTCAGATACCTCTTGACAGCAAATTTTTGGACGCGATATTTGAACTTCAGCATTTAGTTCAATATATTTTGGGTCGTGGATCCATAGACACAAGGTGTGAAATCAGTTGGCAGTCATTCTTCAACCTGTTTGAAGGTTGTATTGGTGTGTTGAATAGTCTGCTGCAGTCGAGAGAGGAGCTTTTAGAAGACAGGTCTGGATACTTTATATTTCTTAATATCGCACCTTCAGTGGAAAAAAAGCATAAGTCGTCTTATGTTGAATTTTAGTTATTAATATGATTGAAAAGAGGGTCAAAAGCTGTATATTTTTCAAATTTTTCCCACATTTATCAAAATTCAGCTCTGATAATGAGATACAGGAGAAATTGTGGGAACTCTTAAAAAATCTAAGTTACTAACTGTGTAATCCATTTTTGGCCTTAGTATGTATATATAAAATTGTATCGACTGTTGTACCTGTAACGCTGTTGGATTGCCTAATAAACGATAAAATAAAATATAAATTATAGGTAAACATAGTGGCGATTTAACAATATTATTATGTTCAGTGATAAAAGTAGTTCTTTTTCGGACACTACTTCTTTGTAACCTGTTATTTTTTTGTATAATTATTTAATGAATTACTTTCTCGTTATTTTCCAGATGGCCATGTTATATGCAGTGTTTGAAGCCGCTCATTCTGTGCCTGTGCGAGCAAGCCACTTCGCAACAACTGGACAGACAGCTGGAGGAGAAGTTAGCTGAAACTGCACATTCTATCGAGAAGTATATATCGTTTTATATGTATTTTACTTTATTGCCTGAAGGGATGATAAAACAGACGAGTTTCCTGATGGTAAGTTGTCACAGGGGCCAATGTTTGTCGGCCTTCAAGAACTAGGGTTCCGGGAAATCCCTAGAAGGAAGTTCATTCTACAGTTATGCACGTAAAAATAAATTATCTTGTTATCGCCGTGCTTCTAGTCAATGTGGATGGAACTTCGGTTATCGCCGAATGCTATGGTGATGAGATGACTTAGGAGCCAAAACAATTATCCTCGGGGCACTCCCCATCCATAGGCCACTAGTTCAAGTCCGGCTCGGAGGACCATAAGATGTTGGTATACACTTGACAGTTGAAATAATAAAATGTGTGTAAATTACAAATTTGTAAATGTATCGTGTTTACGCTATCGTGTATACTTTATAAATATATCGTGTGTATCGCTCTGCAACGTGACGCGTACTTTGTCGTGTTTGGATATAAAACACGCTAAGCACTGTGCGGCAAAATCCCACACTGATTTTTCTGTCTGTCCAAAGAGTTTCTACTCTATTGTCGAATATTGTTATTTTTACAGATTAACCCAATCAATTTGCAAGCGGAAAACTCACGTATCACGCATAGCGGCGTACGCTGTAGCGGATCTGTGTTCTTGGTTGGAACGGACGGCACCGCCCAAAATGGTCAGGAAACATCTAGAGAATTCCATCGCCTTGCTCATACAGGCGTCGGACTCAACATACGCTATGGCCTTCCTCAAGAGGGCACTTGCGGGCAGTTCGGGACAAATGACTCTGACTAACATGTATACGGTTTATAAACGATACCATAAATATGTTGGGAATGCGTAGTTTATAGAAAAAATTGTCTTTGGAGATTGAATTGATGAATGTATTAAAGTTATATTAAAGAGAAAGAGCAAAATGGCACAATAAATCAGAATGGTCTATTTTTTAATAAATTTCAAAACTTTTTTTAATGTTTTTCATTTACAAGTTTTGCTTTTCCCGTTTCGCAACAAAAATATTTGTGACATCACAACGTAGGTATTATTTAATATTTTAATGTGACCGCTCAAAAATAAAGCTTAGTTCTAAGAGCGCACACGGCGTATTTTTCGGCGCCGAAAACGCGATCGTACGAGGAAACGCCTCGTCCGCCTCGGCATTTGCAGCGCGGAAAACGCGAAGATTCCGCGCGTTTTCGTCGGATGCGCTTCAAAAACGCGCCGTGTGTAAAGGCTCCAAGTAGTTATAAAAAAATACACTTTAATCGTTATATCGCTATAATTAGTACTAGTAATCAGAAAGCGAGAGAGCAACAATGTCTGTACGCGTCGCGCTAAATCGTTGGTGCAATTTGTGACAGAACAATCACGTCTTTATAAGGATATATTATTTAATTTTATCTGTATTTATATCTCATTGGCTAAAGAAAAGATAAACGAGTTCTGTTATCACATTATATACGGAATGCAAATGAATTATTGGGCATCGCATCCGCGATACCTTTGGTGTCGACACTTAATTACCATCAGGATGCTGACGATCCACTTCAGCTCATTTGCTGGCTATTACCATAAAAACATTCTAGTATACAATGACTTCCACAGCGTCTTTTTAAAGATAGTTTATGGCCTAATGGGCCAAGGAAAGATTCCAGGTTCACCATTTTATATCCACAACAACCACAGACATAGTAACAACCAACAAGCTACTGCATTGGAAAATGAAAAACACTGAAAATTGAAAAACCACACATGAAAATCATATTGGAAAACTCTGATATTGCAGCATACCGAATGATTTATTTTTGCTTTAGCAAAATTAATAGCGATATTTTATCATTGGGATATTTAATTATAGATCTAGACTACTTTTAAAAGCAAGCTTTTAAATTTTGCGCTGGTGCTGTTGGCCGTTGAGAAGTTTCCTCGCCTGGAGGCTCAAGCCTCGAAAAAATCCTGGCCCTGCCACTGCCTGATGGGTTAAGTACAAGTATGTAGTAGTAGTATGTCGTGAAATAACTAGCAGGAGTAAAAAGCACTATGAATATGAACATAAATCGCGAATATCCCTTAAGGATGAATATAATAAAATATGAAACAGAATCGGAAAAAAAATTTAATATACGCGCGCCAAAATTCAAATAGACGCACAGTCTTGCTGAGGCAGTTTCCGCCTGCCCATATATGGACATTTATTGAATGCGACTGGCTGATTGGCTAAAATCTAGTCGTCATCAGTCAGTGAGTCACTTTTCATTTCAAGTATCTAGTCATCAAACGCAGAGGCTCGAAATTTGTTTGCTACGCTACAATGAAAACTCTACAGATTTAATCTAACCTTATCAAAGTTAACTGTTATATATATCAAGCACATACGAGCGAAATAACAGTATTATTTTATTTTATAGTGCAGCTACTCCTGTCGAAAAGAACAGAGTTACTAAACTTTTTTTAAAGTTGTCATCTTGTATCCAATCATACTTTTTAAATTATAATTTAGGAATACTTTATATTTTAAAAAATAAAGTTTATAGAATAATAAATTGAGAAATTTAGAATCGTTCCTTCGTTTAAAGTGTTTTTTTTATTGAAAATCTAAAATATTTAGATAGTGTATTGACTATTTGAAATAGTTTTTGACACATGCGCTTATTGGTCGCCACAGAATAACGTATAGCCAACTGTCCGATCGAATCAGTGTCGTTCCGGTCGCCGTTGTCGTGGAGTCGGTGAAGTTAGTGGTGGATTTTTTACGTGTTTAACATCAAAAAATGGTAAGTGAAGCTAATAAATTGCAGTGTAATAGTATTGTGATGTGAAATCCTTTTTAAAATTATACGTAAATTTATAAATGGCGTAAAAGAAACGGTGTTGGTGCCATCGCGGCCGGCGCCGCCATTATCTTCAGAATCCTTTGGCCAGTTCGCACGCCTATTTGACAAAATAGGGAATCACCGTTCAGTGATTTTATGCCACGTGTTGTGTTTTACGCGACGTTCGCGGTTCGGGAGTCCGTTGATTTGTGTCGAGTGGATACGTGATTGAGTTTGGTGTGCCGGTGTTGAATTTCACGCATACGGCATAAAGCAAAAGTCCTCCGATTCCATTTATGACGAACTGTAAAACGGGGTGTGTACATGGGGTGGAAGGTCGCGGGATGCCCGATAGTGGGAAGGATGTGATGATAGAGGAGTCTGGATGCCGGTGTCGGCGAGGGCATCGAACTTGATTGCATCGCCGCGCAGTCGCACATACAAGTCTCTGTACTGTTTGACCATATAAGGTATAGCGTTCGAGCGCTATCACATCCATTCGAGTCTATTTCGGGGTGGTTAGACGCGTTACTTGCAGAGCGTTATCGCTGAATTTTAAAAAAGCAAGGCTAATGATCCCAATCGTCACTGTCAAGGTCCCCGGCACACCTATACACGAGTCGTTACAAAAAATACTTTATCATTAGCACTTTATGATTCATTTTCCTGCAATTACATCCTTATTTGGCACGTTATTGATTTATTTGAGCGTTTTTAATGAGTCAGAGCATGAGATGAATCACTTGCGCATTTCTCGGCAATGACTTTCACTGCGCTTTGCAGTTGCAGCCTCCGGCAGTTCGACCTATAGGAGGTGCCATATGGTGTTATGGCAATCGATTTGCAAGCGATTACGTCAAGTATAAACTTCTTAGTAGATTCCAATAAAAAAATTAGCACAACTAAAATCGCCCTTGACCATATTGACACTAATCTTTAAGTATTCTGTAGTCTATAGCCGTTTTTTGTCTAGAACAGCTGTTTAAACACTGCTTAAAAATAGTCTGTGTTTATCACACAAAAGACATTTTTATTCACAAGTAGGTATCTTAATTATTATTTTACACAATATACAAAAAACATGTTACTTTCATCAATTAGATATTTGGATTATTTGAAAATCTAATGTAATTTTGTATGTAATTCAGTCCAATAAGAAATAAAATGAGTTCTTATTTATGCTTCCGAAGATGAGTTGTATATTGTAATTATGATAATGCCCTCACAATATGTCAATCTGCATTGTGGTCATAAGATCTTCATTTGATCATATATGTGGTTCCCAAGAGATCCAATTACACTCAATCAAATATAACTGAGTTCATTTAACTTAATATTATTCACTATCATTAGTATCATTACATTATACATGATCATATCAACATTAATATCTATAAAAGCACCATATTTATACATGAATATATTTCGTACAAATGAACTGCAACAAACTGATTAGTAAATTATTATATGA
The DNA here is from genome assembly GCA_963932265.1 of Thymelicus lineola. Classification (NCBI taxonomy): domain Eukaryota; kingdom Metazoa; phylum Arthropoda; class Insecta; order Lepidoptera; family Hesperiidae; genus Thymelicus; species Thymelicus lineola. The sequence continues at coordinate 3,539,678 of OZ010698.1, read as the reverse complement.
CATGTCACATTATAAACAATTAGTATTATATTGTCACAATGAAATGAGTTTCACTGCTATAAACGTACGAACTGATGTATTTTTTATTTCCTATCATGTCTACATGATCTTAAATAGCCACCGCAACTCATGGACATGTAATACTAAATCAGGAAAAAATTCATGTTATTTAAAACCCGATCGAAGGAGTTGTTATTCTTCACGAAAAGGTGTAATTTATACTTACTTGTGTGTCAACTGTCTTCAAATAATTTCATTCAAAGGAATAGTCAATGGGACAATCTGTTGATGGGATTGGATGTTTAACAACTAAACCTTTGCAAATTAATATTACAGTTTTTTATGTGTGGATTTATTCATACATTTCCTACTGAATATCAATGTCCTAATGATATTTCTAATATTATCCATGGCTGGCTGGCTGGCTTCAATCCATTAATGGCCCACTACTGGGCACGGGACTCTTCTCTTAATGAGGCCTAGAGCATACTCCACCACGCTGCTCCAGAATATTATCCATACTAGTTGTAAATATTTTATGTAGTATTTACACTATTTATTAAACATAATATAGTATTATTTTCGTAAGTATATATCAGAAGGAGCTATAAGACAATTTTTATCAGATTACTTATCATTCATGATTCAATATCATCACAGCTAATATATGTACATTTTTCGTTTCTATAATAAGAAATTTCATCATCAATGATTACCATAAATGACTCACAAAATTAATTCCAGCCATATAGGCAGCTTCAAGTCATTGGTACTTTAAATTTCTTATAATATTCATTGGGTATTTTTATTTATTGATTCTGTAACAGAATCTTTGTAATTCATGTTTTACATAATAAATTAGCCATTACTGATTTACAACTTTTGTAATATTAACTAGCTGGGCCCGAGACAAGTTTAAAGTTAATCAAAAGAGTAGCATTTCATAACATAGGAGGGTACAACAAAACCTGAAAGTCTAATCTATACTTCTATACTAATAATAAAGAGGAAAAATTTGATTGTTTGCATTGAATAGGCTCTGAAACTACTGAACCGATTTGAAAAATTTTTACACTGTTGGAAAGCTACACTATCCCCGAGTAACATAGGCTATATTATATTTTCAAAAAAATTAGGGATCCTTAATAAAACTACAATAATGTAACCTAAGGTGTAAAAAATAAAGAAAACCGAAGCAAAGCGAGGGCGGTTACTCGTAGATAATAAACAAAATAAATTTGTCATAACAATCCTCCTGTCTTGCTCTTCATTGGCAAAACCTCTCCCATCCGTCTCGGTGTATAATTTTCTGCTGCCTTATACCACAGTATTCCACATTTTAAATTATATGTCTTGGTACCTTCCATGTTCTAGAGATACTAAAATAGAATACTTGAACACTATGACAAAATATTAAATATAGGTGTTACCAGTCCTACTACTTTCTAAATTTATTCTCAGGTTTAAGCTCAGGACTCATGTGAGTGACCATTTTATGTATTTTGAAAATGACTGCACTCAAACAGTTTGATGCAAACTAAGCAACTCATATAATATTTTTCTCCTTTCCGTAAAGGTAATAAGATCATAAATATTAAATAGACAATGACACAACAGTTCCGTATAACCTTGGATATTTTTAACACATTTTCTTTTTTCTTTGTAACTACTGACTAGGGATTGCAATCCAGTGTTACCGGATTTTCACCATTCCGACTGGATCCAGACCGGAATGTTAACTTGGGTTAATTTTCCATTTTCTTTTCAAAATAAACATTTTATAAGGTAATCATCACTTGATTAGTCTAGTTAAAATTAGGTTATAATTTATATAACAATTTACTTGCGTTTTCCAGCTTAACATACCCTATGTCTTATTCCAGATCATGGTCTAAAATCCTCTTAGTAGTTGAAAATGAGATAAGATTAGGAAATCGACTGCAAATAAATATTATATTTGATGGATTCTGTATTGTTTTCTTTCTGAACTTTACTGATCAAAATAAACAAAAAAAATTACCAAAAATAAATAATAAATAATTATAAATATTAAAAATAATAATAAATATTATTATAAATTAATTATTAAAGTATTTTTTTTTGTTTATATCGCATATACACCTTCAGTGGAAAAAAAGCATAAGATGAAAATTGCAATTTTACAGGAGAGCAAAAAAACTGTTCAAATATCAGTAAGTAGTCAAGGGAGTTTACATTACGATTTCTTGCACAAAACCGTCAAGATTAATGATGAAAATTAAAAAAAAATTGAGTTTATGCACCTTTTGTCCCTCTTTCCAATCATATTAGTAATTAAAATTCAACGTAAGACGTATGCTTTTTTGCTGAGGGTACGATATCAGTGAAATCCGGATCCAAATTGTTACTTTATTTCTGAGTTTAGCGGGTACAAACGCACAGATAAACAGTAAAAATCTAAATCCAAATTCTGGAAAAGTAACAGGCGCAAGTTCTGTTGTACCTACAGCGGAAGACGGAGAGCTTCCAACGGCAGCTCTTGCATTTTAAGACTGTATGTTGTGCTTGCTCGCGTCTTATTTGAGTAATAGAATACAAAAAGTTAGCATAAACGATATTAAGTCATCGGGGTCACCGGCTGTGATGGGTGTACCGCAGGGCTCGATCTTGGGTCCGTTTCTTTTTCTGGTATACATTAACGATTTACCACATTATGTAAAGAACCAAGCGGATATTGTACTATTTGCTGACGATACATCATTAATATTTAAGTGTGAAAGGAATAAAGTAAATTTCGACGACGTAAATAGTGCTCTTTCGCATGTGTCCCGTTGGTTCACTATCAATAATTTACTGTTAAATGCAAAAAAAACGAAATGTATAGAGTTTGTGCTACCTAATGTTAAAAAAGTCAGCAAATCTCTTAAACTAAATAACGAAACATTGCATATGGAGGAATCGACGGTATTTTTAGGGGTGACCTTAGATAGTAAACTTCAATGGGGCCCACATATAACAAATCTCGCGACAAAACTCGGTAGGGCTGCTTTTGCTGTAAGGAAAATAAGGCAGTATACAGACGTCGAAACTGCTAGGATAGTCTATTTTGCTTATTTCCACAGTGTTATGTCTTATGCCATCTTACTGTGGGGCAAAGCAGCCAATATAAAACAAATTTTCATACTCCAAAAACGGGCAGTTAGGGCTATTTATAAACTTAGGTCTCGGGAATCTTTGCGTGAAAAGTTCAAGGAAATAGGTATACTTACAGTAGCTTCCCAGTATATCTTTAACAATGTAGTTTTTATACGGAAGAATATAAACGCGTATAAACAAAATTTTGATATTAATAATCGCGATACGAAAAGAATGCATCAATTAGTTACGCCTTCGTTCCGCCTAAGTAAAGTGCAGCGATCTTTCATAGGGCTTGGCATACATTTCTATAATAAAATCCCAAAATTAATACGTGACTTGCCAATAGAAACTTTCAAAAAACGTGTAAAGACACAATTGTTAGGCAAGGGATATTATAGTGTAGACGAGTATTTAAATGACAAAGACGCATGGAAATGACCAGCTCTGCAACCAGTTCCGCTCAGAATAGTAAATACTTTTGTATTATTGTCTTTTTTTGTAATATTTTTTTTTAAAAGATGTGCTGAGGAGTTTCTTTAGGCTTTTCTTCTCCTCCACGACAAAGCACCTTCCGAAAAGCCAAAAAATGACGTGCATAAGTGTATCAGTGATACCTATATGAATAAAATATTTTGACTTTGACTTTGTATGGGGTCGCGCGTTGTTGTGCAAGACCATTGCAGCATTTACCCAAGCTGGTCGTCATTTCAATTCTTCACATTACGTCCGGTTTTCTGGATTGCAATCCTTACTACTGACCTACTTCCATAAAAATTGGGAAATGTATTCTGCGAATCATAGGAATAGATAACTTCAAGCATTTTGGAATAACTTATAACATAATGAGTATATTTTGCAACCGCAAGTGACTCAAACCTACAAACTCGCTGTTTATCTAGAATCATGAAATCAGGAAGCAATGTCTTCTAGCACAATTTAAGGGAAAATCCAAAAAAATTGTAAATCTGTGCAGAAGTCTCAGTGCGAGAATCCGACTTGCATTTGCACGGTTTTTTTACGATTTAATTGGACCTTCAATTCCTAATTCACAATATTATGACAGTTGGAATTACACCATAATTTACGTACCTTATCCCCAATTCAGTCTAACCCTTATATCATATCAGTTCAAACAAGTATCCCGTTTCTTTGTTAGAGGAAAACTCGGCATACGCATTAATAAAGTTCCATACATATTCATTCAGACGAATAACCCTCCCGGCAAGGGAGGAAGTGGGGGTGAACGACCTCGCGCTAGCGCGATCGTGTGACGTCACCGCTCTAATGACTCAGGTGTATGGCCGTGAACGTCTCATGATATTCAGGTGCAGTGATTGATACGATTGACCATGTCATTGTTATTATTGTAATATAAAACATTTCCGTTGATAAATATAGAATTTGATATTAATATTTTTTATGGAAATAACTGACGAACCAACATGAGAAAATGATATCGTCACAAATGGACATCAGCGACACCAAAGGATGCGTTGACGGCCAATGACGGAATACGAGTCGTTTGGCAGCTGACTCAAGGTCTCAAGCAAGAGGGTGGCAGGCAGATGGACCCCATGGAGAATAATAGTAATAATGGTATATATAACTATTGTGCCAGTGGGTTTTTGAACGAATAGAAAAAACAAAATTAGCATAAGGATGTCCCATGTCATAGTTAGCATTAATATACATAATTAAGACATTACCAAAGTTTAGAAATAAATACTTATTTGTCGCATATAAAGTCCTGCCTAAAATAATAGCTGCCTTAAATAATAGCTTATGCGAACTTTGAGCCGAATGACTAGACTAAAAAATTTTAAATACATACCAATTCAGGTTGAATATAAAAAATATTAAAATATTCACGTAATCGTCAGTCTGGATAGTTATCGACTCTAAGAGGGTGAATAACATGATGCGATTGGGGTTGGCTTCGGTCCCGAAGATGCAGAGGGTGGCATTAAACCCCATCCATCACACCCCTAATCGTTATTGGAATTCGTGCTCTATACCGAGTACCTATTTTTCTGCTAACTAATTTCATCATTCCATCTGATTTTAGACTTAACTCATCGCGGACTGAAAACATCTTAAGTATAATACGGGTACTCACGATATATATTTTATTTTATTTTATACGCCGATATTTCGACCCAGTTACAGGGATCGTGGTCACGGCTAGACTGCGGTGGCGCGGAGAAACTCTTGACAGGTTGACAAACGACGTTGATATTAGTCTTTGACGGATGACAGATGTCAAGAACCGGATACTGGATGTCGGATGACGTTTGACACTAATACATCAGTCTGTCTACCTTACGTCTCGATCGTTTTTGAGCTTTGTGAACCATATCACGACACACTACACTGATTACATCTTGCCGCACAAGACTCGACACTTTTCGAGATTTACATAAACTAACCACTGGATTCCACGTTGGTGCCAATTTAAAAACCGTCCTCCCTATTAAAATTTTTGGGGTGTTTTTTGATTTCTATGGCTTCACGCACTAGCCGTGGTATGTGGTGGCGTTCCGTGGCAATCACCTGAGGGTTGTGAAGCTCGATCCAATGGTTAGTCCCCGATTCGAGAAGATGTTCTGCAACAGCTGATTTATTCCCGTCGTTCTTTTTGACTGCTGCGATGTGTTCTTTAATGCGCTGCGATATCGATCGTTTTGTTTGTCCGATGTAGCTGTTTCCGCAACTGCAGTCAATTTTATACACCCCTGGGCACTGGTAAGGAGTTCTATCCTTGGGTGAACGTAAAAAGGCGGCGACTTTCTTGTAAGGCGTAAAAATTGATCTTATGGCGTATTTTCTATTTAAAATCCTGCCTATTTTATCCGTAACGCCTTTAACATAGGGAAAAAATGCTGGCAGACGATCAACTGTGCTGGTGTGTTGGTGTTTCTTACCATGTGCCGGTTTCCTTAATTTATAAAATATAAAATAAAATATATATCGTGAGTACCCGTATTATACTTAAGATCATTCCATCTGTTTATCAATTTTATGTCGTAGTACCAACAACTTATAATGAAATTGCCTTATGGATTTTTCTCCATTCCATTATCATCATACATATAAATATTTTTTGTCTTTTGTTTCGGTCAATCTGAGAAACGGATTTACCAATTTGGATGCGATAATCACTGATGTACTTTAGTGGCTTGGAGTTAGTAGGTCCAGTTGACAAAACACGTCCATTTCTCAGTCAAAAAATGTTTTTTTTTTGTAAATTAGAAAGAAAACCACAGGAATATCCAACGAGATATTATTTCTCGTCACCGCATTTCAAATATAGAAGAGTCGTTATAAACCTGCATCAATTTTATTTCTGATCTTTTTTCGTCTTGTAAGTTGTAACCTTACTTCGCTTCTCGAAACATGATCCTTACGTTCACAATCAGTTACCGCACTCGATGCAATTATTAAACGCTTTTATTTAGCTTCACTTCGGAGCATCAAAGCATCAAATCGATCAAAATGCTACTCTATTTACACGGCAATAAGGTTTATATTTAGCTTCACTTCGGAGGATCAAATCTTGTAACGTTAATTTGAATGACTTCCCTTTAATGAAAATTGATGAAATTTGGCAGACATGTGTATTTCCGATGACAATACACGAAAATCAAAAAAAAAATTGAAATAAAAGCGTTTAAAAAAAAAATTTTTTTTGGATTCAACTTATTACTCGTTTTACATTGCAATGTTCACTCAAAGCTCACTCATTACTTGGAATAATAACTGTATTGGTAAAAGGGAGTGGAATAATGTAATACATTAGCTATTTAATTTTCAAGATTATCGTGTTTAAATACACAGACAGAGGCTTTGTTTGATAGTATGTAGCAGATATATAGTTCTGGTAAACACGGGTATTAACATGAACATGTTCTGTTGGACATAGGCCTATGTTGAACTGTGGACTTTAAAAGGCTGTTAGATAGATAGAATAGTTGTTATCTGTTGCGGTAATCTGTGTCTGTTGCGTTAATAAATAGCCTCAGTGTAGTTTTTCTCAAACAGTAACACAAGAATCTAATCTATAACAATCACCCTTCAACTTATTGCCCTTGAACCCTAGAATATCGATTTTTCAGTGAAGCGTTGCAACTTGTGTCTTATGTATCAAGTGTCTAGAAATTACTGCGCATTTACGTGGGAGTTACTAAGTTATAACTAGGTATCCCCAAGCCCTAAATGTACACCAAGAATAGGATAGATAAAACCTAAAATAGTAGACTAGGATTAGTAAATTAGTAGTAGTAGTACTGGTGAATATCGTCACTCCATCTTGTTTTCGGACGCCAATATTCGCCAAATCTTGAGGCCTTACTGGACCAGAGTAGCAGAAGATAGAGCTTAGTGTAAAGAGCTAGAGGAGGCCCATGCCAAGAGGCGAATTGCGAGACCTATAATAAATAGAACTCGAAATAAGTATTATAAAAGTTGTAGCGAATTCGGAAAAAAGGACTGGTGACAGCCAAACAAATCATCTTCAAAGAGTAGTACAAGATCAGAGAGCAAATATAAGAGATATCGCAGGCCAAATCTTCGTTACTTTACGTTATATCAAAATCAATGTGGTATAAAAGGCAGGCTTGCAAACTCAAAATTGCAGTAGAATGTCAAGTCACAACCAATATTATAATAATAACCAACCTATAAAACAATGAGTGTTACCGATCTTTGCCAACACTGGCGCTTCTTCCTTCTTGTTGGAACGAAGTTCCTTATCGCGCGTTGTGAAAGAGGGCTAGACGGAAAATTTCGACACTTTTTGATTTTAAGAATGACCCACACCTCTTTTTGAAGTGATTCAGACAGTTTTACAGAGATGGCTGAATAAATAAACCCGAACCGAACCGACATTCATGTCATTAGGTCGATTACTTATATGTTTTACAAAGAATCTCAACAGCGTGATTCAGAGTACATTTTTGTAGCGACATCTATTATTATTTGTTAAAATGATATATTATGTTCTATTTACAAAGTATTCTTTATTATTTGAATTCAAATCATATTTGACATTCCAAGTTTCTACAATGGCGCTGTACAACAAAACAATACTTAAATCAAAAGGAACTTCGTTCCATCCGGGTATCCTTTGACACCTCTCATTTTTTTTCTTTTAAAAAACTTTCTCATCGTATGCAAGGTTATATTAAATTCCATTTATTCTCTCCCTGTAATGGTCCAACTTTCAGATGCACACAAAACATACCGTACGCTATTTTTATTTATTTATTTAAATGAACGCCAACATAGTGAACACCAATACATTGACTTAATACACTACTATAATACCTATCAGTAAGAAAATAATGATGATTTAATTGCATGTGATAAATGCATTGAGCCAACTCAATCCTTGACGAAGCGCATGGATTAATTCTACCTACGCGTATCACGAAATTGGCTGTTAAATTGAGATGAAAATATTATTGCGCTTGTGTTGATTAGAAAGCGTCAATGGTCTGAATTAGCGAAATGGATGCTCTGGCATAATTCGTGCTAGACAGGTATAGAGTAGCGGTGATAACTGTAATTTAGAATGCGATCCTCGAAATTGCTTGTGATCGAATTCTGCTGGTGATGATGATGACGATGATGATTATTATCATAACAAAAAATGCAGTATCTTGAGAAGCAAATAATTGGTAACAAGTGCTCCCCAGGAAAATTATCTAGAATGTGAAGTATGTACGTCCCGATATCTGCACTATTATAGTTAGCAGTAGACACTTAAAAGGCTTTATATTATAACAAACAAAAAGCTACGTGTTCTACAAGTTTAATAGTTTATTTCCACATTTAAAATATCCGCAATATTTCCTTTTTGATTATAGCTCCGTATTAGTCCGTATAAAGTAGATTTATCAAACATCACAAACATAATTATCAAACAAAGCGAACAAGGCAGAGAAAGGTCGATATCATAGCTGCACGCTATAATCTTTTTGTGATTTAATCCGATGAAGGGTGCGCCGTGCGATATATCTTTACTTCTGCGAAGTATCTATTACTAATCTATGATTACTACAACCCATAAGCTGCCAGCTTCAAATGACACATGCAGTACGGTGGCTGTAGCGTGGATTAATTACAACAATGCAGTATCGTTTGGTGTGTGACATGAACACACAAATAAAATCATAAGATCCGTTATCAAGCGTTTCATAATGATGACGTGTGCCCGTTACAGCTAAGTCTTTATTGTGACTAATATGAAATCTTAAGTTATTCTCGGATGCGGCCACTACATACATAATAATAGTTGCATGCATCCGTCCCAAATGAGTAAAGATCTTTTAGGTAGGACCTCGTATTTAATTCCTATCTTCTGGGGACACTAGCAATACAAACTGAAGTAAAAAATTAATGTTGAAGTCTAATATGGTAAGTTTTGACTTGAAGTCCTGCAGTTGCGGTGTTCTAACTGCCTGTAGACTGTAGAGTCCCTTGATGCCACTTGCATTTAGCCGCTCAAATGGAAATGGTTGATCACGTCAATTAAATGGTGGCAATTTCTGAGAAAAGTAATTGCTCCGTTTTACTCCGTATGCACTATGCATTGTATTAACATAAAATCAACGAATTTTAGCTTGTACATTTCCGACACTTTGCTACCATGTCCTCAATCAATCCGCACTGAAGTACACTTCAGACCTTAGTAAGGAAGGGAAATTCTGAACCTTATCGTGTCGCTAATGGATTGATTTCGCCAATCTATGCAAATCTGAATTGGAGTCCTATATATTTATTAGTTTTTGCGAAAGGCAAACACTTGTATGAAGAGCTCTAATCGTTCGAGTATTAAAGTTATCGCGACAGATAGCGTCATTTTCAGAAAGTTGAGATAGGAAAATAGCCCCGAGTTACGTGGGCGTGGTCAGTTTGGCGTGCTCACTCGCTCTAATTATAATATGATGAGATTTATTTTACGCCCCCGTTTTTTTTGTTAGTACGATTTTTGTATCACTGTCGTGTATTTTCTATTTCAACGGCCTTGATAGCTATTATTTTTTGTTTTTGTACGTTTTGTGCGATTGTTTCTCTGAACGTAAAGTTGACTTTTTACAATGTGTAACTTTGTATTAATTAAGTAAATTATAATATAAGTATACACTTTCATGTGTAATATGATTCACAAGGCAAACAACAATAACTAATCCCTATAGTTGTTTTTCCATAAATAGTATTCCGTTAGCGGTTAGATATATTTCCTTGATCATTTAATGGCGTCAAGGAAATCAGACTAATAGGTACATTGTTGTAATGTTAATATTTAAAACGCAATTTGTTTATTTTTACGTTCTTTTAAAAATCGATTAGTATCCCTCCAAGATAAAATGTTTAGCGCTTAATGAGTTTAAATTTAGATTCATGTCATCATTATTAATTAACATTAAAAAAATTGTTAACAAAGTTAAAAACAGTCAATCTTATTATACAGAAACGTAACTTATGAAGTGATACTTATTGAATGATGTAATTAGGTATAGGTAATGAGTCTGTAAGTGAGCAATTATCTATTAGAACAAGTCGCTCACCTAGTAATATAATGGCACATCTGCAAAAAAATGCCAAATTGAGTTTATATCCTCCTAAGGCCCAAACAAAATATGCCTTGTTCCAGGCTATCACCCAATGTTCTTGTACAAGTACATAATGTACAGTTATGGTTAACGCCCAGACCAAAAAAAGTGAATATAACTATGATAGAGTGTTTTTTTTGAAGCGGTATTTTTTTATTGAATTAGTACTATGACAAATAATAAATTTAGGCAGTTTTAGGTTCAAAATTTTTTGTTCATGTCTGAGAACATTAGGCCGTTAAGACATAAATTGGTATATTTTTTATGTTCTAAATGGGTAACATTGGGCTGTTAAGGATTAAAAAAAGTTATTATTTTTATTATAAAAATTATTTATTTAGCATAATTAAGTATGCCTAGTTTCACTTTTGGCAACAAATTAGGTATTACATGTCCATAATAATTATGTCCATAATTATTAAATTATCATTTTCTAATTTTGGTCATGTGCTATAATTTCACCAATATTTTAATATTTGAAAAGTGCAAAATTTATTGAAGAATTACTTAATAGAGGAATAGGCTGCTCTGGTACTATTATGAAAAATGGAATACCTGCCGCAGTAAGGCCCAATATTGAGGAGGACCGAGTACTGAAACATCGAGCTAGGGGTAGTACACAAGTTCTAAGATCAAGTAATGGGACCGTAGATTACAATGGCACTAACGTGGTTTGACAACAAAGCCGTGACATTGTTATCTGTAGAAGCAGAAGTGAAGAAACAGATGAAGGTAGAAGATGCTCTAAGGGCGAAAGAAGATATGTACCAATGACCAGAACTACAATAATAAGAAATTATATCATGAATATGATGTGTGGATCTTGATTCCATCAGAAAACGATGTCTGTAAAGTGCACATACCTATTTTGTCAGACAAACAATCAAGATACGGACAATGTCAATACCAAAAACGTCATTACAAATTATCTTGCCACATAAATTGGCAATCCGTGCTTATCGCTGGCTGCGACCACAACTACTACTTTTACCACGGTTTGCTGATGCTGCTCTTGAATTGATCTGTACATCTTCATCTGCATCTGTTTCGCTAAAGCTTGGTGATGTATTTTCAGGGCCAATGATAAAACAGTGGTTTGCTAGTATCTTCATCGGAGAATATAGCTTCAACCCATAATGGCCTACTACTGGGCACGGGTCTCTCCTCTTGAGGAGGCCTAGAGCATACTCCACCACGCTGCTCCAGTGCGGATTGGTGGAGGGGTTAGTAGCCAACCCGGGTTTCGGAAGTTTTCAAACAACCCGAGGGCCTCCGACATGGCTTAACGACTGTTATCTTATGATAACAATCGGAATCGACGGCAAGAAGAAGCACGGAAACGCTCCAGAATTTTTGCCACTAGGGGTCACCCATCCAACTACCGATCGCGCCCGCTGTTGCTTAACTTTGTCGATCACTTAAGATCGATGCAAGCCGCAGGGCTATGAGCGCTTCATCGGAGAATATAAAATCTACAGTATCCAAATCATTTAGCAAAATTTTCGATTACTAGTTTTTTCCGCGCTAAGAAAAGTAATTAATACTCAATGTAGTCATTAATACTCAATGTTCTTATACGAGTACATATTATAACAGGCAACTAATAGAACACCAGCCGAATGTTCTTGTACAAGAACATAATAAATGACAGGTAAAAAAAAGGAATTTCAAATAGTGTATTTGCATAAATAGTAAACTTCAAATACTCTGTAGTGTTTTAACTCAAAAATAAAAATACTAGTTTTAAAAAAAAACATGTGATTTTGTTAATACTTAGAGATTTATCTTACCTCGACTACATGTGCGCTCCGTGTTTGGCATTTCGGCAACCAAATGACAGACTGCACCTGATTGGTTCCTGAGGATCGAGCTTGAAACACGTCACTAGGACATCCTTCAAGAACGTCAAAACTTAAGAAAATGGCGAGCCGCGCCAATTTTTGAATTAAATTAGAAAAACTGAACTGTTCTCGTGTGAGAACATTGTGTCACCAGGACTACATTAAGCTAATTTAGTCTGGGCGGATACCAATTTTTTGTAAAGTCCTTGGGTAAGAACATTGGGCCTTAGGAGGATATGGTATACGTGTTTAAAAGTGCATAATCTACATAGTGGTAAATATGTATTAATGTCTATAATAGTAACCAAACCCATACAATCCGTAAAAAAACATAAAAAGAACCCATAAATTAATTTTAAACATTTTTATAAAAAAATTTATCCTCGTTTCTGTAAAATATGACAAACGTAGATGTGCCGTTGTATTACTGGGTGAGCGAAGTATGTATGTACCTAAGGGATGTATGTATGTATAGGTAGAAGAATTATGTACTTTCTAACTCTATGGGTTTCATCATCACGTGCATTCAGTAACATGCAGCCCATTCTATTATTAGCGTTACGGCCAATGTCTCGTTCCGATCTATTTTGGTGACGCCACGCGGGAGATTTTACGTCGCGTGGTGAGAATGAGAGGCAGCTTTCACGCCACTTTGGATACAATGACATGATAACAATGTTTCCATAGAAATACGCGTTTTTTTCTATCTTGGGCTATGGAGCGTTGTAATATGATATTTAGGAAATACTACGTCGTTGAAATTTTATAACAATTTACAGTCTTAAATTATTAAATTTTATGCAAAGAATCTTCTCGGATGTAAATGGAATGAAATCCCTTATTTTGGCAGTATTATAGAATAACATTAGCAGGCTATAGTACTCAATGCTAAATTGGATTTATTATAAAATATTAAAATTGTCTATCTAGTTTAGGTAGATTTTTCTTGACGGTTTGTATTGTAAATCACTTCTTGTGTATGGGTAGGAAAAAACATTGACATTAAGAAAACAGACGCTCTGTTATATAAAAGCCTATTCGCTTCCCTCGCGTAAAGCTGGAAAAATGTAGCGGAGCTGTAGTGCTGGAGATTACAATTTACTGGAAGCAATTTAGACGAAATGAATGTGTTACGCAATACTGAGACAGTCCCGTTTCCGAGGGACTGAGCAATATTGACGCTGAGCCAACATGTCGCAGACTCTGAAATACCGGGATACATGTGTGAGCTATGTTGGAAATGGATTACTTTCACCTCACACTGAATCAGTGCAGTTCTAGTATGTGTACGCATATTTGTATACCTGGCGTATTCGTTTGATTTTTTGCTAAGACTTCTTTCATGCAATTTAAAATTGTATTTTCTTGAGACAAAATGTAAAGTCAGATTTAGCAGATCCCCATAATTATTAGTATCGTAACATTTTTTTATTAATAATATCCGGATGACCAAGCTTAGCTCGGTTTAGTATTGCTTAACAACGCCATCTGCTTTAGCTTTAGTGTAGCTACTCGCCAATAGATGTCAGGAAGAGTCTATTGTATCCGTTTTTCATTGCCTGAAAACACGGATAAAACTACATTTTTTAAAAATGAATCCTAGCTAGATCGATTTATTGCCCCCGAAACCCCCTGCATACTAAATTTCATGAAAATCGTTGGAGCCGTTTCCGAGATTCAGAAAATATATATATATACAAGAATTGCTCATTTAAAGGTTAATTGCTCTTGTAAAGATTATTAAAATAACATAAATCATCATAGGCAGTATAGCACAGTAATAACAATATTGACGTCGCAGAACTGACCTGCTTAAATTTCCTGAACCGAGGAGATAATTATAGATAACGTGGAATTCCTGAACTCTACATTTAGTCATCAGATTTAAGGTTAATACGTTAAATTGGACTTTATAATCAGAACAATTGAGTCTCTAATTATTACGAAAGATCATAAATATCATGTGAAGGGGATGCCCTCATTACGGGACCGAAGAATTTGAAAGCTATGCAGTTTTGCAAGAGCACGATTTAGAATTAACTATTTATATTTGACTTTGATTAGCAATTTTAATCCGTAAAGATCTTGTAAATTAAGTTATAACATTAATAAAGAAGGTAAATAATGGTGCGGCTCAGTACTATTTGGTTATAGAATGTCTTTACAGTGCAAAAGCGCATTATAGCGTTGATTAGTGCATCATCCCAGTCGTGATTGTAGTTAGTACATGTACTATTTATGTCTTCTGTGATAGTACTTTAAGTAATAACACACAGAAACATGATAACTTCAACCCATTAATGGTCCACTACTGATCATGGGTCTTTACTGTTGAGGAGGCCTAGAGCATACTTCACCATACTTACTACAACATACATACTATGGAAGGCTTGTGCCCTTAACATACATACTATGAAGCACAGAAGCACTCAAAAAACATTTTGTCACTAACGGTCACCCATCCAAATACCGGCCACGCCCGCTGTAGCTTAACTTTGTGTATCAGTTAGGATTGACACAAGCCACCCAGATATTAGCGCTTCGACATACTTCAAATCAGTTTGGTCCCATGAAGGTTGATGCTTCATTTGTAGAAAATTACTGGCAAAACGAATGATGAGATGAGGTTACGTACTCCAATTCTGAACCAACTAGGCGCCATTATTAAATATTCAATTACATCATGCTATGTTATGTATAAACTGGATAAAGATACCGCGTTTAATCACAGTACATAATTGTAGTTTAATGTTGTCGCTCGTGTTAAATTAATTATACAAAATTTAATATACACAAAATCCTTATCTTAATTAGTTTGATACTACATTATCTTCTCTCGAGGGAATTGACAGTGACTTATTAAATTATTCATGATTAACATAATATATGAATCACTTGCAGTGCTTAAAAATATTTTTGTTTTTAAATACATTTATATATTAACCCACATTTAAGGCAATATGAATTGATTTCATTAATTCGTTATTCTTATTTTGTTTTCCACTTCAAACAGCGTGAATCAATAACAGAGAATTGACTGAGCAATCGTAATATGGCGCCTACTGCCACGTCATTTATCTATATTTTACCACCACGTCATTTATTTATTTTTATTATTTATCCTTATACATATTATTTTCACTGTCAGTCTTATTTTTAATTACAAATTACGATTAAAAGACTTGTTCACTACATACATAGGAGTCCCAAAGTGTAATCGTTATTCTTCATCATATCCGCCATAGACAGATCACATTCAAACACCACAATAGAGCAACATGTTATTCAGATATTATTGAATGGAAAAATAACAATCGACATTACAAGCTTGATAGGAAAACTTACACTGATAAGAATATTATGATACATAAATGTTTCGGTCATGGTTCAGTCTATTATAATTATTTACGAGGTGGTGCCCGTGACATCGTCCGCGGAAATATCTGGGGGTACGATCGTGTCCAAGACGAGGGCAAACAATAATTCTAAAAAACCTTTGTTATGGGATCATATTAATAAAAAACTTTTTCTCGAATATCTTCCATATTCTGTATATCGCACCCTCAGTGGAAAAAAGGTATAAGTTGAAAATTGCAATTTTACAGAAGACTAAAAAAACTGTTACAATATCAGTAAGTAGTCAAAGGAATTTACATTACGATTTCTTGCACAAAACGGACAAGATTAATGATAAAAATTTGAAAAAAAGATGAGCATAATGCAGCTTTTGTCCCTCTTTCCAATCATATTAATAACTAAAATTCAACGTAAGAAGACTTATGCTTTTTTCCACTGAGGGTGCGATATGGAATTGATCATTGATCGGTTACAGTTTTATTCTTTGAGTATGAATAACATGTTCCTTGTCATTCTTTGCAGGCGTCTGGCGTGACAGTATCGGACGCATGCAAAACCACGTATGAGGAGATCAAGAAGGACAAGAAGCACCGCTACGTGGTGTTCTACATCCGAGATGAGAAGCAGATCGACGTGGAGACGGTGGGCGAGCGCAACGCCGAGTACGAACAGTTCCTTGAGGATCTGCAGAAGGGAGGAACTGGCGAGTGCAGGTAATTTGCGGCTTTGTGGAGAGTTTTTTATGGAAATAGCCGGCTAATGAGCTGACGATACACCTGATGTAGGGTTGCTAGATGGTCGGGATTCGTCTGGATTGTCCCGACATTTCACATGATGTCCAGAGTCCCGACAAAATGTAATACAAAATTTCCCGACAATTCACTCGATTCATCAGAACACTTTTGTTTTCTTTCGTCGTCAGCTTGTTTGCCGGCTATTTCCAAAAAAAAAATGTTTGTCCCGACAAAGCCCGACTTTTTGAAGTTTTGTCCAGATATTTCAGTCTTGCCATCTGATGGTAATTGGCTATCGTCGTCCAGGGACATTAGCAGCACCAAAGGCATTAGTGGTGAGTTGCCCGGCAAAGAAAGAGAGAAGAAAAAGAATGGAAGAACTGACTCAAGCCCCCAGCCAACGTAATGACGTGTGAGGTCATCTGTTTATTGGACCATAGACACAACAGAAGTTGTTACGTTATACTTAACACATACAACAAGGAAAGAAAAATATCTAAATAAACCTACATTAACCTTCCCGAGTTTGTGATACATGGAATAAAAATAATTATTATTTAAATAAATAAATGTTTACACACTCATACCCCCGCAGTAGGTTTTCCCTGTGTCGCGGGTGGCATGAACTACACATCACAATAACATCCATGACCTGAGTACAAATATTTATCTGTCACATAAATATCTAACCCGGCAGGGGAATCGAACCTGGGACCCCTCGCTTCGCAGGCAAGGTCGCCACTAACTAGGCTACAGGGTCCTCAAATAAATCAAGAAGAATTTTTTAACTAACATAACTAGTAGTTAGTTAAATACTTTTTAAATGCCCAGTCTATGAACACTTGCATATTGTGAGGGGGGCCTGGTGATCTATTATATATTACAGGCTTCGGCTTAGTTTAGACACCAGATCTCCCACAAATTACTGTTAATGTATGGACCCTTTTGAAAATTGTTCAGGTGATGTTTTATGTTATTTGTGGAGATAAATAAACAGTATTATTATTATTGTTGTTATTGTCTTTTTCCAGATATGGCCTGTTCGACTTTGAATACACGCACCAGTGCCAGGGCACATCGGAGGCTAGTAAGAAACAGAAGCTGTTCCTCATGTCGTGGTGCCCCGACACCGCTAAGGTGAAGAAGAAGATGTTGTACTCGAGGTTAGTATCCTATCAATATTGTATCAATGTCCTTGTCTTGTGTGTTGTCCATGGCACCCACGATGCAGGGAATCCTAGTGTGGGGGTATGAGTGTGAAGCGTTATTTATTTAAAAGAAAAAATTATTAATGTGAAAGTCTGTATGGATGTTTGTTCTCACACGAAAAAACTACTGAACGGATTTTTCTAAAGTTTAGCACTTAGATAAACCATGATATAGGCTTCGTTATCCCGGAAAACTCGAACAGAGTGCTAGCTTATCATAAACTTACTAATAATAACGTACGTTCATGTCGATAAATTAGTGGCCTATAGCCTACTATAGCACACAGATCTCTAAAATTGAATGCGCTTAGATTGGTACTTCAACATTCAGTACAATGTAAAAATGCGGATTGGATACCGAAAGCCTCCCGACTTGGACAGTATCAATCCTTTGCACGCATTATCTCATTTCCTCTGTGTCTGCAGACATACTGAAAGATATTTCTGATTGTCTGTTGGTTGAAGTGGTCACGTTTTACTGGAAATGCATATTTCGTAATACTTGATTATTGCTGTAGTTAGATGGCAGCCAAGATAGAATAATGATACCACTGGACTTCAATCCAATATAAATAATTAGTTTAAAATATCATCTACATCTCATTATTAAACCCCGACGCAAATAGAGACAGAGAGAGAGAGAGAGTGTATGACGTGTCTGTGTATCTGTGGTGTCTGTGTATGTCTGTGGCATCTTAGCTCCCAAATGGATGAACAGATTTTGATCTTTTTTTTGTTTGAAAGTTGACGTGATCAAGGTGGTTCTTAGCTACATTTCATGAAAATTTATTCAGGCATTTTCAAGGTCGGGGGTTTTTCAAATTTTAAAATTAATAAGTAATACATTTAGGTAAACTTGAACAAACTAGCCAAAAATGAAACAAAACAATATTGCAGTATCAACTATGACTGACATTGCGAAAGCTTATTCCGTACGTACACATTCATGCCATGGCTCTTTAAATAACAACTGTACTAGAAATACCTTCCGGGCAATTTCACGTCAAATCCAATTTGATGGTTGTCAGAAGTTGTATTGGTGCACCGCAGTTGCAATGAGGTCACAGGTATTTGCATCGATGTTCGGCGCTAGTCTGTATTGGCGCGCGGGTTATTGATTGATTTATTAGCTTCGAGCCGCAGTCTGAATGATTGCATGGGGTAAAGTCGCGAATTGATGAAATACTTTGACTGCGGTGGGTGTTGTGTTGTTCAATTTGATTATGAAGCAAAACAAAAAAATATATACTACAACTTGGCGATTTAAATTGTTAACATCGTAAATCGCACAATGTGAGAGTTGTCACATTTAGTAAGAGTCCTCCCGGTACTTGATCTAATTAATAAATAAACTGTTTGGCTGTTTGTTTTAAAAATGTTCAGACTTTTAAAATCTTAAATCATAAACAAATTTTTAATTTCAACAGTATTTTGAAAATAAATGTAGGTCTACACATACACATTGTACATTTTTTTAAATGTTAAAGAAAATATCGCACCCTCAGTGAAAAAAAACATTGATTGGAAAGAGGGACAAAAGCTGCATGTGCTCAATTTTTTTCAAATTTTTATCATTAATCTTGATGGTTTTGTGCAAGAAATCTTACTTTGACTGCTTACTGA
The DNA here is from genome assembly GCA_963932265.1 of Thymelicus lineola. Classification (NCBI taxonomy): domain Eukaryota; kingdom Metazoa; phylum Arthropoda; class Insecta; order Lepidoptera; family Hesperiidae; genus Thymelicus; species Thymelicus lineola. The sequence continues at coordinate 3,520,185 of OZ010698.1, read as the reverse complement.
TATTTGAACAGTTTTTTGCTCTCCTGTAAAATTGCAATTTTCATCTTATGTCTTTTTTCCACTGAAGTGCGATATTTCTTACATCATGTTGGTTCGCGCGTTATTCAGATTACCCAGAATACCCATTCTTAACTCTTCATTATCTAAAGATTAAAATAACTAAATTGTCCTCAGCTCCTTCGACGCATTGAAGAAGTCGCTCGTGGGCGTCCAGAAATACATCCAGGCGACCGATCTGTCCGAGGCTTCGCAAGAGGCCGTGGAGGAGAAGCTTCGCGCCACCGATCGCCAATAAACAGCATTTAACTCCCACGCCTCGACCGACGTGCTGCCGCGCCGCGCGACGGAGATACACTGCCGATCCGACCCGCACATTGCAAATTTACAAGTACCCTCAAGCTCAAAAAAAGTTAGTTTCGACTTCGATCAACAGCAAACATTGAACAAATCTCGTTTAATTAACTAGCGTTTATTATTATTGTGGGCGGTATTCAACAGCTTGTACAGTTGTAACGTGCGGCGCGGTGCACATAGATTCGCATGGGTTCTTTTTATATTATCGTTTTGTCCTTAAGCTTTCTCTAATGCAGTCGACACACGGAACGGCCACAGCCTTGTACAGATTAGTAAACGTTGCTGTATTGTGGCCGGCTCTGCGACAACACTATAGCGATTAAGGGATCTTTATGTAATAATTTAAATTATACTAATTATTATATATATTTTTCCTATAAAATAACTAAAGAGTAAGTTAAGCTCAAACTAAATTAAATACAGTGGCGCGTGTGCGTGTATTTTTTTTTATATGAGATACAGGTCAGCGAATGCCGGTCGGCTTTTATACTTTAGATGTAATATAATGTACGGTTTTATACGATCGCCTAGTTTGATTTGAGATTCAACTTGCTAACGTTGCAGTCAGCTTGCGCCGGCCGCTTCCAGCGAGGCGGCCGGTCGGTTAAGTATTTTGTAACCAATTTATCCAGAAATACACTCGATTTAAGTGAACATTGGTTGTTTTTTATTCTCTTATTTATCCCTCCAAAATATCTCCTATGACTTTATTGTTATTTTTTCCCTTGGTCTAAGGATTACCATTGTGTGAGGTTGGTGAAACAGGAAAAAAATATGTACTTAAACAAATAGTAATTTGAACAAATAAAATATCCTACAAAAAGATAGCTTTTCCCAGGATATGATGCATGCCAATGAGGATTCACAACAAGGTATAAAATAAAAACATTGTTCAGAACATACATTAAAATTTAATTTTGTAAACAGTATGGAAACATCACATTGAAATTTCAACTACGGAACTATGAAACAGCAAATTCATTTAATTAGAGAGACAGTTCAAATAGGTACTTATTTAATTACTTACGAAGTAAATCTTTTGTAGAATTTGATATTAGAAAAGAATTAATAATATGTAACTGTAAATTTGTGCTTGCAATTGTAACTGTATTTAAAATATAGCGAAATCCATTTCCAAAGAGAAAGCTCGCCATTTCACGATCTATATCTATTGTTTTTACAAAATAACTATAAGTTGATTGATGAGCCAGTTCGGATATCCTCCAACTTAATATCATCGATCGGAGACACATTCGGTAGGTACCTGTACGGACTTAATATTTTTATAGAAATGTTGACAGTTATAAAAAAGTAAGTATTTACCTGCCTATTATTTTATTTTATTTCGTTCCTCCTTGGTATATAAATAAACATGCATATTTAATGTGGTATCAGTTAGGCCATAAACTTAAAAAAACGGCAATATTTTTTTTGATGACAATGATATAGAAATATTTTTTAACGTAATAAATAATTACATGTATACACTTGAATGATAACTATACGCATTTATATCAGACAGTTTCAAAGAAAAATTTTTTTACAATTTTCTCCACAGAACTCTGAATTATTGATGAATAAAAGCTTGAACAAACCAAAACAAGCAAATTCAGACAAAAATATAAATAAATCCGGATTTTGAACTCCAGACATTTTGTTCTGCGGATACTCGGTTTCGTTTTGCAAACTGCGCTATGGAATTAACAAAAAAATAACCGACTTCAAATGAAGTACATTGTACTTTTGACATGGATACCGTAGTCAGATCTCGTTCAAATTTATGTGGGACCACACGACAAGCACCAGCTTTCCATTAAAAAAAGAATCATCCAAATCGGTTCACCCAGTCCAGAGAACGGAGGTAACAAACATAAAAAAAAAACAAAAAAAAAATACAGTCGAATTGAGAACCTCCTCCTTTTTTTGAAGTCGGTTAAAAAAGATAGGATGGAAGGTAAAGATAGCAACTTAGGGTTTCTTTTTTTTCGCTATGTTACCCACAGATTTGTTACTAAACAATTCCTGCTATATAAGGTACTTAGTTGATTAAAGTTAGACCCAAAAATTTAAAAACTGTATAAATTACTTACGTTGATATGTATAAAATTAGTTTTTTTATTTATTTTTTCTACTCGTCAAAAAAAAATGTTACGCGCGGTCGTACAATGTAATATGGGAATGGGAGGCGCGGTTGTAAAAACTTGCTAAGGAAGCACCGTAAAGATATACCGTGTGAGAAAAGTTTGCTTAAAATTATTTACATAAACTGTCAGACGAAAGACGAGTAAAAGCTGTTACCTACTATAACATAATTATGGCAGCCATGGGCATGGCACGCGCAACTAGAAATCGATCTTATAAATTCTGTTTTCACTCGAACTTTTCAGCCTACTCAGCCAAGCCTTTCTTACCTACAATTCACAACTAAAGTACCTAGCTAAACTGAATAGTCGGTTTAATTTTAGATAGTAATGTACGATATGTGATTTTACTTGTGATCCTGAGTTATTCGGACCAGTGCCGGATTATAAATAATCCGCTAAGGCAAACTAGGCACGTGCCTAGAAGTGCGAAGTTAAAAAGGGGCGCACGTAGTTATTATAGTAAGTTCGAAATATATTGGCCGGCAAGAAGGGTGGCCGCCAATAGTAGCAAGAAGCTACCTTAGGGCTTAGGGGCGGCAGGCGAGCTTTTTTTAGAGGGCGCCACCTTTGAAAGTATTATCGACGACGTATACCTTACCAACGTCGCTAAAAGGGCACTGGCTACTAAACGAGAATCGCTGAGCTGTACGCATTTAACAGCCTCTGATTAGGGCTTTTAGTTTTATAGAAATTCGAATCAAGTCAAGCCTGCTAATAGGGTTGCCACCCGTACCATATTATATGTATAGTATCGTGTTATATTTTAGTCAATTGTACTCTATGTTATAGAAAAATAAAATAGTACGAATAATACTATATTTTCATCGGTAATTCAGTTGTCGAGCTTTTTGTAACTATGACTGAAATGTACCCGCAACGCAGCATTTGGAATTTCAGAACGAAACGCATTCACGTCGTTGTATCATGGATCTAAATTGCTAAGATTCCTATTATTATTGGAATGAAGTTCCTTATCGCGCGTTGGGAAAGGGGGCTAGACGGAAAATTACGACACTTTTTGATTTTACGAATGACGACACTTTTTTTGAAGTGATTCAGAAAGTTTTACAGAGATGGCGCTGTACAACAAAACAATACTTAAATCGAAAGGAACTTCGTTCCATCCGGGTGTCCCTTGACACCTCTCATGTTTTTTTTTTAAATAAAAAGACTGTTAACCAAAACTAATAACAAATACACATGGAAACATAAATAATTGTAATATTAAAAATAAATGTGTACTATTTTTCCTTGAATTTCCCAATAGTACTATATTTTTTGCAATGTTCTGAAAAAATACCATTTTACCTTCAGAAAAGGTGGCAACATGTCTTGAAAGTTGAAAGATATAAAAATTACAGAGTTGAAACATAAAATAAAAGAAAATCTTAATAAAATTTTACGATTATGAATGTTGGATTTGATAATAAATAATATAAATCTTTACGTAAATCTTTTTCGCATTGCATACTCTGTCCTAATATTATTCTTTCTCTGTGGCCAATTTGAAAGTTGCCAGCATCATAATATTCAATTAAAATGGTAGTTTATTTTCAAACGTGGGGCAGAGCCATTAAAAATATTTTTTTTTTAATTACTAAATGAAATAAATATCTACGACATTATTTTATGATAACCTAACTTATAAAGATATCATTTTGATATTTGGCGGTAAGTTAGGATAATTATAGCCATAATTTTTTAAGCAGAAATTTTTTTTTTTTTTTTATTATTATACCTAATCATATTAAAATTGTTTTTGTCAATAGTTTTTTTTGTTTGTTTATTTTACGACTTTAATTTAGTGTAACTAGAAAACTTTAATCTCAAAAGCTACATGTACCAACATTATTGGTTAAAACTGTTTATTTGAAAATGAAAAATTTTAAATTTTCACGTACCCACTAAATATGTATTTTAAATATTAATGCCTATTTAAATTTATGTGAAAAGTACCACCAAAGAACAATAATAATTATAGCAAAAAATATGTATGGAAACTTTTTTTTGTATTTTTTTAAGTTCTCGTCATCTTGGACGCATTTGGCCTCATTAAATACTATATTTTATTAAATCGCACTCAATATTTCATTGTTACTTAAAAACTATATTAGTAAAGTTTTAACTTGTCATAATTTAAAATATTATATCTAGAAATTTGCAATAAAAGATTTATTATCTCGTAGTATAGATCTACTAATCGCACGGATTTCACACCTCCACAAATATAACTTTCCAATCTTAAATATATAAGCAGCATTGACGTCTCAAATTTACAATAGGTTTTAAAGATAAGCTTACAACAATATAGAAATTTGTTCATAATTTGCTTACGACATATTTCAAAATGCCATAATTTGATGCCACAGGCCACACCCTGCACGTCTTAATAAACGAACAAACAACATAAGTAGCAGAATCACCATCAAAACATTTCTCGTAAACATAAAGCTATACAGCTGATATTGCTTCACCATGGGCGTGGCCAGAACTCAGTCACTTTGCAACTGGATAATTCAATAAGATCCAGGTCAGTTTGATTACCAGTTTATATACTTATAGTACTAATTGTATCAGCTGGAGCGGGTGTAACACTTGGTTGAGACACAGCTGGGTTCAATAGCGGCATGCTGTCCGTGATCCTGGAAATGAAGGTGTTCTAAGCGTTTTTTTTTTTAATTATCGATGATTTTTAATATATTATAAAAGATGTTATATTATAAAGAAAATTATACTGTAAAATGAGGATACCTGACAGTTCGAGTAGAAGACTGTTGCTCAACAACGACTTCTTCACAAAGTGGTGGGGTAGGATCAGTCCGTTCATTAACAATTGGTAAATTAGTCGATATTGTGCCCAGAAGGTATACGTTCTGTAAATTATTAGTATTAATTAATTATTTATTAGTTATTGAAAAGAAGTGAATGAATATAAAACCGTAAAACAACTGAAAACTCATGTTTCATCACGAGAAACGGTATATTTTAAGTGTTTATAACCATCTCTGGCTATGAATAAAAACCTATTGCAAAGTGAACGAACATATAACTCAAGTTAGCAAAGCAACTTACCATAGCTAGAACCAAAATCAAATAAATTGCAGGAGTGGACCAGTGCGTAGCGTTCTCTAGAGCCACAACTCCCATTACCCAGTTAATAGCGAAAAATGGTTCCAATATCAAGCATAGGTTCAAATAGGCTTTAAGTTCATTCTTTTCTGTATACCAGCTCCACTTTATTGACAAATTTTCTTTGAACAGGACGTTCAATTGATGCTTTTCTTGCACTGTCCCTTTGTTGGCCTAAAGAAATATTAGCATTAATTACTTACTAGAATAATTTTAATTTTTAACTACCCATACAACAAAGGGAAATTTCTTAGCTATATCACACAATTATTACTTTTTAAGTTGACAAAACCCGGGTAAAAACAGGTTTGAGAGTTACCCAGTTGCACAGCGAGGAAATATCAATAAAGTGAATCGCGTAAGCATTTAATTTTTACTCACATCATTTTCCGGTTCAGCACTTTTATCATCATTGCCATTTTCGTAGTTACCATCGTCGTCATAATCTTTTTCCAAAGAGTCAGAGCTGTCCGTATTCTTTCTGCTATGCTCTCCAGTATAATTATCTAGAGTTTCAACACTTCCTTGTTGATCAATCTGCACTGTTTCATTCTTAGCGCGATTTCCAATATGATGATCGAATAGTTGTTCTATTCTAGCCGTCAGCATATCAGCTTGTTTTCTGTTTACACTTTGTAGCCCAATTATAATTAAAGCGGTGTTGAGAATAATTAGTATCATAGCTGGCACCATGAAACCCATCACCATCCCCTTTTCAATAGACATCCAGCAATAATGCTTGGTTTCATATTGTTCCATTGATAGCGCAAAATCAAACTATAACAAAACAAATATAAATGAAATCATTGAGGGTAAAATTAACTAATTATAATCTTTTACCTCCTACTAATAATATACATGTGAAAATTTTTGAAGCTGTTCAACACATTAAGATGAAACTTAGAAAACCGATAGTCTATGTCCAGGACAAAAAATAGGCTACATTTTATCCCGATTCTATCTTCCCTTAGAATGATTGGGGCGTCAATATATAACGCTACACACTCATAGCCCCACACTAGGATTCCCTGTGTCGTGGGTGCCAACGACACAGGAGTGTGGGTGGGTGGGGTGTGGTGTGGGTCAATAAGTAACTAAATAATACCGGATTTTGCACTTAATTGAATTACAAAACTTACCATTACTAGTATAGCAGGTACGCCATAGCCAAATAGATAGAAGAATCTATTAGGTGATATGGTTTCAAACACACAATATTCTGTAACCGCGGCAGCTAGGACCAGAATCCACATAGCACAAGTTATATGTGAGTAATGTAGCAGCAAAGCAATTTTTTCGCAATTTTCTTGTGATGAAACTCCCTGTAAGTATGAAGATGAGTTTATTTACTAATAAACATATATTTCAAAATACAATAATATTATGTGTAATAGTTAAATTCAAATGCAATACACATTGAAAACATACCGTGATAGCTTGCATGAAAGTGCATGTGCAAAAAAGTAGACATATGCACAAATTCCCGATAATAGGGTAAAGTTTACTTTTCCGTCTAAAATCTCTTGTATGTCGGGCTGCCATTAAAAATAATATTGCTGCAAGCTGCAGGAGCACAGCAAGCCCACTTGCTATAAATATCTGAGGATAAAAATATTAATATGTTTACAACTTCACTATATAAAAAATCTTCATTACGAACTAGGAAAAAAGAAGGACAAAAAAGTTCACGTCAAGTGTGTAGATCAAAAATGTACGAAAAAATTGGCGTATTTCGGTATTTTCATTAAAGAAGGTGACGCAGAGTCCTTGTTTTTTTTTTCTAGTTCATGGTGTTCATTATCAACAGCTCTGTTATGTGTAATTAAACTGTAACAACAAATTTAGTTAAAGTTCATTAGTTAAAGCAGATATGTTCAAGAGATCAAACAATATTTATATTATTCAAAATCTTACCAGTACAATGTATTGTCTCCTATCATCTTGACAATTAGTATATCCATAAAGATATGTGACGCTATCGATAACATTGTGCTCCGTAAGATCTGCATCCGCCAAGGAATCATCCGGTAAATCAACGTCCGGCTCGGATAATTTGTTTTCAATGAATTTACCTACAACTGAATGAAATCGTAAATAAATAAAACATGTTAATAATTTTTATGTAAACAGCCGACTAATGGCCAGACAAACAACCTATTGGTTACTGATCACATACGCCCATTCACATTATTAACACTGAAAGCTTCAAATGCGTGGTCATTCCAGAAGCAAATTGAAGCATTCTCCGCACTGTGACCGAAAATATTTCAGAAAGGAAGGTTGCAGCCATCTAGCTTGTAGAGAGCTTAAAAAATTTTACCACCATGCAGGAGTAGGGGTAGGAGTAGAAGAGAGTATAATAATGGTAGGAGTAGAATTGATTAAGCTCCGTCAGTTCCGACTCAACCGTCACCGGTGATGACGGTTTCGAGCGAGTAACGCGCAAAAAGCGCAAGCCTCGCACTAAAACTTCTCAGGGCACCGAGCCCTCCGCCCCCGCGCCCACGCCAAAACCGGCCGTAGAAAGCACCCCCGAGAATGTCCTCCCTAGGCAGTCCTCCAAGCCAGCCTCGCGCTGCGCCCCTTCTATCCCTGCCATCAAGGCCCCTCCCCCAGTCTTCCTGCGGGACAAGTCCAAATGGACCGCAGTAGTGGAACTGTGCACTCAGCACAAGATCCACTACACCCACGCCACCCACGTGGAGGCTGTGCACAAGATGCACACCCGCACCGGCCGACAACTCCCGCTGGCCTTAGTCATTATGACTAACGCGCCCACGTCCCGCGACATTTTCAAAGAGAAACTCACCATATGTGGGCTCTCTGAAATCCGGGCTGAACCCCCGAACAAACGTGGGTCAGTGCCACCGGTCAGTGCCACCGCTGCCAGCTTTACGGCCACGCAGCGGCTAACTGCTGCGCTCGTCCTAGGTGCGTTAAGTGCCTAGTTCCTCACCTCACCAAGGAGTGCACACGCACTAAAGACGATCAGTCTCCCCCGGCTTGTGTCCTATGCGGACAGACCGGCCACCCCGCAAATTATCGCGGCTGCCCACGTGCCCCCCGCTCTAACCTGCCTAAGACTGCTAACAAGCAGCCTTACAGGCCAAGACAAGCCCCGCCTCCAGTAACGGACGCGAACTTCCCTCAATTGAGGACCCCCAGTGCCCGCCCAGGGCCTCCGCCCCCTCCCACTAACCCGTGGAGGCGGACAGTCTCCACGGCTGCCCCCGCTCCCGCACCAAAGGTTGCAACCGCACCTAAGGCTGCGCCCGCGCCCTATAAGGCACCTACTGCCTTCCCGCGCCCTTCTCAGTCCCAACCTAGCCGCTTGCCCTCCAGTGAGGACTTGGCCTTTGTGAGGGACATCATCCAAAGTATTAACTTGGATGAACTTAACATCCTCACCCAAAAGCTCCGTGCGGCCCGCACATCTATGGAGCGCATTATAGCGCTCTCTGAGCACAGCGAGTTAGTTAACTCGCTACAATAATGTCAATAGCGCCTAACGCAATTCCCCTTTCTACCGGTCGAGTGAGGCCTAAAGGCGTCTCGCTTATCTCTTTCAATTCGCACGGTTTGTACTCTAACATATTAGAAATTAAAGAGTTTATTCGCAATAGGGATATCGGCCTATTGCTAATCCAAGAAACCCACCTCAAGCCCTCTCTTAAAAAGGGCTTGTCTATCCCCAAATACTCTCTTGTACGAGACGACAGAGCCGACGGCCGCAAGGGCGGAGGCACTGCCATCTACTACAAAAGATCTTTACACTGCTCTGTAATAGAAACCCCTCCACTCATCAACATGGAAGCCACGGTAGTTAAACTAGGCATGACAGGACACCCGTCCCTGATCATAGCCTCAGTTTATAACCCACCTCAAAAAACTCCTCTTCGTAGCGACCTAGAAGCACTGCTCTCGCTCGGAGACTCCATTATACTATTTGGAGATTTCAACTCCAAACACTCCGACTGGAGGTGCCACAAAACTAACCAAAACGGTAAGAAGCTCTTCAAGCTTACTACCAAACTGGGAATAAATATTCTATCCCCTTCCTCTCCCACTCACTATCCGAAGCAGGTGAACCATTCACCTGACATTCTAGATATAGCCCTAACCAAGGGAATCTCACTCAACCTGAGAGCATTAAACACTCTCGACGACCTAGGTTCTGATCACCGCCCGGCCCTTGAGCTAGGGCCTATCGACTCTTCCCCGCCCGTCACCCGAACTTTCACTAACTGGGATGGTTACAAGAACACGCTTAAAGCGGAGTTCGAGTCCCCCAATTCACCCTATGCTATCTCAGCCGACTACTTCGATAGCTCGGCTACAATAGACAATACTGTCAGCAATCTCACTAAAACAGTCCAGTCAGCCCTTCGTGACAACGAGCGTGTGGTCAAGGTCCCAAACCGGAAACTACAGCTCGAAGCCAGGCTTCTCATTCGAAAGAAAAATGCAGCGCTCAGACGTGCTGCATTATACCCCACTCCCACTTACCGCAGGAGAGCTAACGCCCTACAGCGTCAAGTTCGTTCCCTACTTACAGAACTGAGGAACTCCAATTGGGACTCCCTCATGAGCGACATTACTCCCTCTCACAAGGCGTTCTATAAGATGGCTAAAAACCTTCGAATAGACGCCAAGTTAGACACCCCCCCACTCAACCGTCCCGACGGCAGTATTGCCTTCGAGGACGATGAAAAAGCAGAATGTTTCGCTGACAGTATTGCTACGCAATGTGCTCCCAGCACTCAGCCCCATTCCCCGTCTCATGTTCAAACGGTGGAGGATGAAGTCCGTCACAGGAATTCACTCCCTATCACCGCAGATCCCATTCAAACAACTACTGACGAGGTCAAGTCCATCATACGTGGACTCAAACCCCGTAAAGCTCCTGGAGCCGACGGTATTTCCAACCTGGCGCTCAAACACCTCCCAGAGCAGGTTATTACCCTTTTAGTCATTCTATTCAACGCCTGCTTTGAACACTGCCACTTTCCCACTGCGTGGAAAGAGGCTATAGTAATAGGGATTCCCAAACCCGGGAAACCCCTTAATGTCCCGTCTAACCATCGACCCATCAGCCTCCTCAAGGCAATGGGTAAAGTATTTGAAAGAATAATACAGTCCCGCATGAGAAAGCATCTCTTTCCATCGGACGGTCCTCCCTTGATCATTCCGCACCAATTCGGGTTTCGTGCTAAACACTCTTGTCCTCAACAAGTACACCGTATAGTAGAATACATACTTAGTGGATTCTACCCGCGACGCGACAAGACAGTCGCTGTCTTCTTCGACGTTGCTAAAGCTTTTGATAAGGTCTGGCATGCCGGACTTATCTATAAACTTCATTATCTTGGCCTTCCAGACCGTATAGTACGACTCGTGGCTTCCTACCTAGATCAACGCACCTTCCGTTTCAGACACGAAGGTGTCCTCTCGTCCCCTCGCCTAATAACGGCCGGGGTCCCTCAGGGCTCAGTGCTAGCCCCCTTACTATTCATATCGTACACTAACGATATACCGATACCCAAGAAAGGGGTCCAACTCTCCCTCTTTGCCGATGACACCGCCCTTTACTTTAAAGGACGGGTGATGTCGTCAGTTCTTACCAGAGTCCAAAACTCGGTTAACGAGTTAGGAGACTGGTTCAAGAAATGGCGCATCGAAGTCAATGCAGACAAAAGTGCCGCAATCCGCTTCTCGCACAAGCAACGACGCTTGAGCGATCCCTCCATCCGCTTCGCGGGAACACCCGTCCCTTGGAGGACACAAACAAAATATCTAGGTATAACACTAGACTCTAGACTCACCTTTAGGCCCCATATCAACAAGGTGACTAGTACAGCCCGTTATTATATGAGCCGACTCAACGTTATGTTGGGAAGGAAAAGTAAAATGTCCCTCAGGAGCAAGCGAACGCTTTTCAAGGTTTGCATTCGACCGGTACTACTCTATGCCGCCCCTGTCTTCGCACATGCGGCTCCCAATATAGTCCACAAACTACAAGTAGTCCAGAATCTATTCTGTCGGAAAGCGACCGGCGCACACTGGTGCGTTCGGAACGCCGATCTCCACCGAGACTTAGAGCTCGACACAATACAACAAGTCATGAAAAACTTCTCTGAGAGATTCTTCAAATCCTCAGAAACACACTCCAACCCCATGATTAGGGAATCAGCGGACTACACCGCCCCCTCCCTCACCGGCCATCAAATCAGAAGACCGCGCAATGTCCTCACGGACCCGCTCAATAAGCTCTCGTCTGACTTGGAGTGCCTCCTAGCCGCCAAGGAAAAAGACGACTCGATCACAGATAGTGCTCATCCAAATGATGGCACAAGTAACCTTCCTTCGACAACACTCAGTGTAGTCACCCAGCGGACGCTCCCTAGGGAGCGCCGCTAGCGCTCCGTCTCTTCAAGCGGAGTCGCTTCCGATGAAGGCTTAAAGGTCGTATGACCAAAGCCATTTCAGGCAGTTTTTAGTGGGTATTATCCTTGGAGCGGCGATAGATATAGATATTTTCATAAATATTTATTATTTATCATCCTTGGATTGAGTCTCCACATAACCACCAGAGACGGCTCTGCTGGTATGCGTAAATGCATTCTCTGCCTCCCTCCCGTGAGGGGAAACAAAAAAAAAAAAAAAATTGATTAAGCCAGGAGGACCGCAGGAGTCCGGAGGGACTGTTCGCCATAGCTTCGTCATTGTTTAGTAAACTGCACCACGAATAGGGTAGATCGATTTGGTTTCAAGTTTCAAGGATAGATGAAAGCCCCTTGGATCCCAACATAGTACATAATATCAGGTATTCAAATATATAAACCTACCTTGGTTTGTGTTTGTTAGTGCTTCGGGATTAGGGTAAAGTTGCGGATTGTCATCGTATACTGATGAAGTAAAGTTAGAAACTAAACCACCATATTCTGCATCGTAAGATGTTATATCGTAATCGGGACGGTCTTCTGGTCGTATATATAACGCATTGCCATATTTCACGGAGACTGGCTGATAAGACTGATAAGTCGCAGTTTTTGGAATTTTATAATCATCAGTACTCGTTTTTCGAACATGGTGAAACGTTTTGTTTTGCTGCGAAGCTAAAAATAAATTTAACATTTTATTTCTTTTTCTTTCATATTATTCAATGCAAGCACCAAAGTAATTAGGTAAATTCTTACCACCAGCTTCATCAGTATAACATTGCACTAAGAAAATGAATAAAAGAGTAAATTTTAATGCACTAAAACACATAATGTAGGTTCGCTTGAAATTTCACGTTAATTTGATTAAATATACATCCAATTTAAGTAATTAAGAACTTGAACATCTTAATACGATAAAAAATGGTTGGTTGTTTATTTTCACCGGTATTGATTACTGTGAATATCCAGTACCTCGAACCTTATTGATTTTTGCGTTCCAATGAACGCTAAAATAATACATGATCTGTTCTTGAAATAAAAGTAATAGCAACGCGATTACTGTACAAATAGATGTTTAATAACACATACTGAGTTTGTATTTGTAATCGCAACTACAGTTTAATTTTCGTTTTTTATAAATATATTTTGGTAGAAGTGCGCAAATCACATAGGGCAACATTTAGACGAAAAAACTGCTAAAGGCTGAAGAGATATAAGTCACGGCCGGAGCAAACCCAAAAAAAGTAGTACGTCAGTAAATCAGGTGATTAGCTGTCATGTCAATTGAATGTCATTTCATAACAAATTCAAACGCAATATCTATACTACTGCAATGTGATCAAAAACATTATCAAAATGAGTGCTATATTAAAATTCATCCGTGAAAACCATATACTGGCGCTGATAGAGCAGGCTATAGTAAAAAAGAAGTCCCGGCTGAGTTTGAATGCTTACGAAATAACCGAAATACCCAGTCTCTTGTACACTTGTTTAGACATCGAGCATCTATATTTACATAAAAATAAAATAACAACAGTGCCAGTGCAGTTAACGGAGCTTTTAAACCTTACGACATTGACTTTGGATTACAATAACATAAGTTCATTGCCTTCAGAGATCGGTAACTTGAAAAACTTGGTGAATTTAAACATAAGTTACAATCCGCTCAAGGTGTTGATACCTGAAATCGGTGAGTTGGAGAACTTAGAGGCGTTCTGGTGCAATAGGATAGAGTTGCGCGAGATCCCCAGTGAGATTGGCAAGCTCACCAAGCTGGACACATTTGGTGCGAGAGGCAACCGACTTATAACTATTCCAGAGGAAATGACAAGACTATCCAAGTTAAGGTAAGATTCTAGTTACCTAATTATAGTTTGAAATAGAAAAGGTACCACAAACTCTAATTCATTATCAGAATATATATTATCAATTTTGCTTTACTAAGTTACCTAATCAACTGTATAACATAACATAAACAATTGTTCTCTCTTGGTTCTGTCTTCTGCCTTGCTTATATACAATGACCATCACTAGAATCCTTCACTCCTATAATGTTCCTATCTCCCAAAACTTCTAGTACATTGATTTTAAATTGAGGTACACAAAACAAAGTAAAAGAGTTTAATATGCACCGCACACTAACAACCAAAATGTAATGTTGAAGAATGAACTTGACTCATACATGAAAACAAAACTTATATCTACACTCACACTTGTGAACTCTAACACTTTCGCAACGGCCATACAAAATGAAAGAAGTTATGCTTTTACGAATTTTTTATCACCAAGTTTTTAGTATGGCGGATAATCATTATTACTAGAGATGCGCCGAATAGTGGTTTCACCGAATAACCGAATACCGAATACTATTCGGTTTAACCTTTACCGAACCGGATATTCGGCCGAATTATTCGGTTTACCATTTACCAAAAATATTGTTTTGAGGTTTAAAAATAATTAATGCTGATTTAAGGTTTAAAATAAATGTTGGCTATACTAAGTAACTATAAGATTAAGAAATAAATATGTTGGCTTGAGGTTTCAAAATACTTAAATGTGATTTGAAGTTTAATTGCTTTATTTTATTAGCTTTATTCAACAATTTCCTCATAGGATTTCTTTGACTTATAATATGTCATAGATCTTACATAAGAGGTTTTGTCTTTTAGTTCTATACCGTGTAGTGTAGTCAATAGTCAAGAAAATAGAAATACTCGAACCGAATATATTCGGCACCAAAACCGAATAATTCGGCCGAATACAAATAGTGAAAAAGATGCCGAATACGCCGAATACCGAATATCAAACGAATATTCGGCGCATCTCTAATTATTACACACCATATGTGTACGAGCTACACTTTGTGCTAGTACTTTACTCACAACAGGTGTGTTTTGCCGTTCAGAAAGTGTTAAAACCATTCTGACTTCTGTCCATGTTACAGATGGCTGACTTTAGAGAATAATGAAATAGAGTCACTACCGGACACAATGGATGGGATGGAGGCGCTGGTGCACTGCAACCTCAGGAACAACCGGCTGCGCGAGCTGCCGTCCTCCTTTCTCAAGTGTCCCGACCTTATGTTCTTACAACTTAACAATAATCAGGTATTACAACAAACTCACTTCCAATATCTATTTGGTGATACCAATATCTATTTGGTAATCATCAATGTCTATTTTGTAATACCAAATAGATATTGATGACGATGGTATGGTATGATTATAAATACTTTAAAAAGTTCTATACTTTAGAAAAAAATTATATGAAACAAAAATGTATATATCCAAATGAATGCTTTGCTTCGGATATAGATTATCCATACCCCTGAAGCAACTCCTTTGAATTGAATGTGGCTATCATACATGAAAAGTGTGTTCATACAAACAAACAAAAAATCTTCAAATTTATTATAACAGCATAGATTAAACTATAATGTGTTCTTAGAAATTGAATTGAATGCTCAAAATTTTTGTGATGATGTTAAAATGATATTAGAAGTTGTTGTCGTGCCAAAATTATAATTATACTCGTAGTCATATAATATTAATTTGTCACTGTTAAATTTTCAGTTTGTGTTCTTTAGTTTGACAGCAGTGAAGTAAATTAGAAACACTTACGCCCCAACTTAGAGTCACGGTTACTTAAATTGCTCCTTAGTACAGAATTGGTATGGTGATTTTTCACTAAAGAGCGATTAAAGTAACCGTTACCGACTCTTGAGTTGGGGCGTAAATAATATTTAATTAACAATGATATTATGACATCTGAAGATGAAGCTGGAAGGCGGCTTCGATACACATTTATTTATCATGTCATTTCAGATATCAAGCTTACCTGAGGACTTTGATACTGCTTACTTGGCCATTTTGGAAATGATAGATTTAAGGTTCAATCCCATTTGCGACCTACCTCACCCAGTAAGTAATAACAATCTTTATAATATTTCTATTACATATTTTTGAAATCTATGTCGATTCTATCTCGATATGTTGGTTTATTGTCTATGTGAAGTTTAGGGTGACAACATTTTTATGTAGTATTTTTTAATGTAATAAAAAAATATAAATGCTTTTATTAACTTATTACACTTTTATGAGAGTATGACATTTCCCTAAATTCAGGTAATCATCATTTGTAATATAATTTAATACTTATAAAACAGAAAACTAGATTCGTATTTTTGAGACATATAGCAATTTATAATAAATCAGTACCTATAATAGCCTATTCGAAAAACTTAACTAAAATAGTAAAGTAATTAAGCATGAAGTAAAAAATAAAAAAAAAATCCTTCACAATACATATTTTAATCATTAAAAACAAAACATACAGGAACACCCACTAGTCCGGTACACAGAAGAGTTGCCTCCCCCCGAGGTCCCGTCGTTGGAGGCCTCGCGGGAGGCCTCGAGCAGCCGGCCGCACGCGCCGCACGCCGCAGCCGCATTGGCCGTGAACGCAACCGCGCTACGATTGCCCGCTGCGCCCGCACCCAGACATGATCCATTACTGATAGGTAATTAACTAGAAGTATTTCAACTTACAAGTTTGACGTGTATGTGTCTGTCCATGACATCGTAACTGTTAAACGTCCATTCGTTTGTGATGCGGTTTTTTGTTTGAAAGATAATGTGATCGAGATGATTCTTAGCTACAATTTTATTTATGAAGATTATATCTGTTCAGGCGTTTCAAGGTCGTCAGCTATAACTATCGCGAGTTTTTTAATTTTAATATTTATTAAAAGATAGCGAACGAGTTTGCTGTGCCACCATCTCTTGCCCAATGACATATTGGATAACTGATAAAACTCAAATAGGACTGTAGTCAGGTGCAGTTCTTAGATCTTCTGTCCAACATCGTTGAATATAATTTAGAAATCAATTAGAGAGGATCGAAGGAATTTCAAAGATTTTAATTAGCTCTACGAAAAAATACATAATATTTTAATATGAATTCGAAAAATTGACAACCCTAATCAGATCGTGCATGGCTATTCGCCTCGCAAATAAGGCACATTTACTACATTACTACTATATGTAATTGACCACAACCAACCAATCAATCACCAGACATGGTTGCAGAGATGGAGATGGACGGGTCCTCTATCGAGTCGTCGTCGGACTGGGAGAACAGCGTCAACAGCTCCGATCTGGACGTGCAGTACCAGAGCGATGAGGAGCGCGCCGACAATGATGTGAGGAACTTGCATATACTTGACCAAATAACACTCACAATCAATCACTTTTAACACTTTTGGCTTGAGAAATGAGAGCCAATTCTTTCTTTCTTTTTCTTCTCTTTCTTGGCCGACAACGCATCAGTAATGCTTTTAGTGTTGCTGATGTCCATGGGCGACGATAGCCATTTACCATCAGGTGGATCGTCAGCTGATTGGCCAGCTATTTCCATAAAAAAAAACTCATTCAGTTTCACCAACTAATACATTATTACTACTAATAAATACCTACTATTTTTACTATTTATTATTTCTTCATGGAGTTCGCGGGATAGCTGTCTTCTTGCTTTAGTCAGTCGCTAAACGACTCTTCATGTTCCGGAGCTTGAAAGCCAGTTCTTTCTTTGTTTTTCTTCTCTCTTTCTTGGCCGACAAAACATCAGTAATGATAGCCATTTACCATGAGGAAAAAAATGTATACATATTTGTAACCTAACTTATACCTTGTGCGCTGTGTTGTGTAGCATGGTGCGGGTGACAGTTTCAATAACGTTTCGTTTCACTCTTGAAATTTACCGCGATTTACAAATTATGTTCTATTCTACAAATAAAACCTATTGGAAAGAAAAATTAAGCAAATTCTTATGCGTATAACGTAACGCCATAGACGTATTTACTATTTAGTACTAGTACTGACAGATGTCAACGTCATATAGACAACTGTCACCCGCACCATGCTACAGCGCACAAGGTATAGGTAGTTGTAAGCATTGAGAAATAAATCGTTATCCGTTTTTAAACGATTTTATTTGGTAAACAATCTTGGCACTTCTTTTTAACGAAATATTAATTCATAATTTCTTCATTGCATACACATGTTACATTACATTACATAATATAAATACAATGAACACATGCACCTTGTTTGGCATAGCAACTCGAGGCAAGGAAGAGGCTGCATTCATCTTGCTTCTTTAATGTAGTAGAGTAATTTTATTCTAGTGATAATAATAAATTGAATTTATTACCGGCATTAATGTAAATTAATAAAAAAATACCTATTTTAAAGAGAAATTACTTTTGGTATTAACATAAAAAGACAGTGTAAAATTGTTTACAGATAGAACTCATAGTGTTAATGTCCCACGTTCCTCCCCTATCCAAATCCCTAGTTCCCTGTTTTCCAACAAGCGGACGGTCCTGTAAACACGCTAACATCAGATCGCGCAATTCTTTCAGGCGGTCGGCATGGTGTTGCCAGAGCTCTCCCGGTACGCCTCTACTGCTAGCTAGAATGTACTGGAATGTCTACAAGTTAACTTATGATTTACTCTTGTTACTCGGTCGGATAATACTGTAAGGCCCTTTACAAATGACAGAGTTTTAGACCTTGCATGACCTAATTCAAATTCGATGTACGTGTCTGATTTACTTTGGAGGAAACACATAGTCAAAGTCAAAATATTTGATTCATAAAGGTATCACTGATACACTTATGCACGTCATTTTTTTTTACATACGCTAACATATATGTTGTGTTTCTATGATTATCAGAAATCAAGCTCGTTATTAAGAGGAAATAATCCGCGGGTATATTAATTCTGGGAACATTAAACGTGTGCTTTTTGTGAACAATTGTCTGTCGTGAGCGAGGGGCATAAAGGTCTTCGTATTTAACACCAACTCAACCCTACAAGCCGTACTTAGACTTGGACTTAGCTCAGACAAATGTACTAAATGACTGACACTTTGGTAGTAATAAGAAATTGAAAAGTCATAAAACGGCTAACGTTAACGTTGATTTAGAACCATTATTGAAGTGAAACTTCTATGTAGATGAGGTATTAGGATTTTTCTGTCACGAAAAAGCGTTACCGCCGCGTGGAGGGGGTAGACGATATATCGCGTGGAAATATTTAAAATAAATATTAAATATCAATATGCCATTCTTTTTAAATATTTAAAATATTTATTTTTTAAATATTTCTTTGGATTTTTATGAAATATTTTTTGGAATGTTTTTTATTGAAATATTTTTTAACAAAATTTTCGTTGAATTCTATAATACTTGTCCGTTGAAGTTTCACTTCTACTATGTGTCCCAGCACACATTTCTTTTTGTTGCAATAATTTTAAATCTGAGCCAAGTTTAAGCACGATTAGCAGTGAGATATGTGCGAAGACCTTATTTCAAAATGTTCTATATTCTAAGTATAACCATAAAAGAACTTTTCATTTCGTTGTTTTAAAAATATTGGTGGCACTTACAGAAAATATTCGGAAGTTTTTAGTTTCACTTCAGTTTTCAGAAGTAAAAGTTACTGACTTGCAATGTCTTGCAAAGTCATATTTTTAGTTACAAATCTAGAGTGTCCAATTTAATATAGCATAAAAACTGGTAACCAATCATTGCGCTATTATGTGGGGTTCAAAAAAGGTGTAAAATTAGTTCTACCAGAGTTGGCTCCGTTGCGTTGGTATTGTCCATGACCATTGACGGCGACTTACCATCAGGTGATTCATGCTCTATCATATACCATTCAGGCTAAACAATGTCAATTTGAAAGCTTTTTACACTTTTCCATAATTATCAATACACACAGTTGTGTGCGTAGATGAGTGTACGCGAGATTTACATAAAACTACTCAGTTTTACAACTCAAACAGTTTTACAACTAAAATAATATTCTAAATGAACCTTAAATATACACTGGACGAATCCGAAATGAACTTAATGGCTACGCTATAAATTGGTAGCCAATTTTGGCTCTTGTTAATCTTACTCGCAAAGTGCTCGCAAATGACAGAAGTCGGCAGCTGAAAATCTATCCGAAGTCTTGTCTAGTACTTGGTTTAAATAGAGCTGTGTGGTACTGTGATGTCATTACTCACACACACATTAATAAAATAAATGTGAGTTAAAAATAAATTAGGCAAGTACACAATAGTGTAGAGAGAGGTACCTAATAAAGTCATTACTATGGAATATGTAATATTCTTTTAGAATTCGTTTAAAAAATATTTAAAAAACGAAGCGATTGTGCAGTTTCATTAGAATCGGTTCAGTACAAGAAGTTAAAAAGCTTTCACTAGATAAAGCCTTAAAGAAATACGTTTAAAATCACCAGTAATTAAACCTGAAGGGCTGAGGCAAAATATAGACCGTTAAGGTGAATGGTCATTTTCGCTGGACATGGGTAATACCAAAGTAAATGCAACTACAGACCTTAAGAACATGGCGATAAGGGTGAAATTATGTGCCAAGGGTGGAGTGCTAAAAATGTAATAATAAAGTGTGCTAGTGTACTTATGTAAGTATGTAGTGGTCTTATGGACCTATTGTTTTTATTACTCTGTATGATATGGTAATACGAAAGGAGGAATTGATACATTAACATAATCTGAAACATAAAACTACATATTTTTTCTAAACAACTGCCACAAAGAGAAAAGTTCCTCCTTTCGCCAGCTACATAAATTGTTCTTTGATATACTCCCAGTTTGAGAATCCAACCACATTTGTTGTAATTTAAGAACTTTATAAAAAAATAAAAGTAGATAAAGTTTTTGATTATGCAGTTTGAATGCTGGTATATTTGTTTACAGGTTTTTAAGTAATGTTGGAATTTCTGGACTTTTTTCGTCTCGTGTTTGGAACTAGAAATATATTATATCTTACCCTCAGTAGAAAAAAGGCATAAGATGAAAATTACAACTTTATAGGAGATGAAAAAACTGTTAAAATATCAGGAAATAGTCAAGGAATTTACATTACGATTTCTTGCACAAAACCTTCAAGATTAAAGATAAAAATTAAAAAAAAATTGAGCATATGTACCTTTTGTCCCTCTTTCCAATCATATTAACTAACATTCAAATTATCATTCAAAACTAAAATTAAAAGTAACACGACTTATGCTTTTTTCCACTGAGGGTGCGATATCTGGGCTGGGTATGTTATAAAATATGAGGTCTATTGACTCTTTTTGGCGATGTAACAATATGCGTGTACATTGTGGAAATGTTATTAGTTATGATTTAATTGCGTGCTATTGGGGAGATCTATAAATTAGTTATAGGTTCGGGTACATACAACTTACTAACCTCGCTTGGTATACCGTTGTTTCGTGGCAGCTATACGAAGTATTGAATAATAACAGTAAAAATTGGTTTAAGTGGTATTTTAATCTTCAAAGCTTTGTGTATTTAATTTTTTATAATGATTTAAATATATTTTGTGAATCTATGTCTAAATAAAATTGAAACAAAAAATGTAGATATACCTAATATCGAATTTATTGTATTTTTATGATTACTTACAGAGATATTTTGTTTGTTTTTGTGTCAACTAAGATTTGTAATAAAATTAAAGTTTTGTATAAACTATAAATCAAAATGAAAGTGTCAGAAAATGATAAAAAAATTTAGATGAGTTGAGATTAATTTGTTATTTGCACATTAAAGACATTGATGTATGGAATAGGGTGAATTCTTTTCGATTCAATTCCTGTTTATCACTTATTGAATTATCACATATCCAATTTAACTAGTAAGTAAAATAGTTAAAACAAGTCTGTCGTTTGAAAATAGTTTATTTTAGGTTTAATTTAGGTTGAAAGCACAAAGGTCCCAACTAATTTACCCTACGTATTTTTTTATACGCCCAAAATGCAATGTCTACGTACTCATATTGTATAGATGTTTTATTGTTGTTGTTAATAGTTTAATTCATTATATTTTATATTTGTATATACATAATTTTACTAAACCCATTCTTAACTAAACGTCCTTAATCTTATTCATGTACTTTAATATTATTATATTTATAACTACACTATTTCGTATTTCTTTACAATTTTTTAAAAGAAATTGAAGTGTGTTTTTGATTGATTTAGATAATACTTCAAGAATCTTTTTGTATTCATATATTTGTACGCTAAGTTGTTTGATAATATAATCAGTAATTAATAATTAATCAATTAAATATATCTTTAACTTATTCCAACCATAGCCATATCAAAATAATCAATGCTTTTTGCATCTACTTAAATATTTTTTTGACAACTAAAAATTAGTTAAAATAAATATAATATAAAAATAATTTTACAGTTTTCAGGTATTGACCATGTTTTATATCTAAATCGGCCGTACATACCTATTATGTATTATAAATATATTTTTTTGTACCTTCCTAGCCTTGGGTATCTATAATAGCTTTTATTATGCACTATATGCATGCACCTGCATGGAAACACAAATAACTCTCAACTGTGCTAGAACTAAAGTTCGGAAAAATATTTGAATAAATAAGTAATTTTTATTAAAAATTTAAACAATGTATGCTTAACAAATATTCCGTCTAACTAAAGATTGGTGAAACATATTCGACCCTATATTTTACCTCATTATATTTGACATAATTTAGTAGGAATTTTTTATTATTTTTGTTCATAAAACATTGTTTTTATAAAAAGCGTAAATGACATATAATTTACAATGCAATTTTAATCTTTATAAGTATTATACAGCACTATTACAATTATATATTTTGTAATTTTGTACATATTTCTTCGTTACTCCTTCGGTAGTTACATTGTAAGGTGCTATACTATTCATGTCTAATGAAAATGTCTTCATATTCAATTTAAAACATGTAGCCAAGTTCGAAATACCCTCTTATATGTACGTAGTTAGTTTAGTACATCCTAATTCTTTTGTGGTTGTAAATGTTGCTCAAACTGATAATAACATGTGTACCTAATGATGTTATGGGAAATAAAGTTACTTCCAAATTTATTTGTGTTCATCTTTGTTACCTGATATGTATTCATTCATTATAACAATTTGCTGTTAAACCCAGGGACGAAGCTACCGCCATATCAATTATAAGGGGCCCCAACTAGCTTAATGACGCCCCTTCGAGTGACCAACAAACACCTTTTTTATCGACGTACTTCGCTACATTCTGGTGCCTGTTTTAGTGGTGGCCGTTGGGAGTATACCATTTTAAAACATGGCGCCTCCCCAAAAAAGGCCCGCCCGCGAAAGGCCGCTACTTTTTACCGAAATTTAAACCCTTGAAGCGTGGGCTCTTCAACAAATAATTGCGCAATCGCACACAGGGCCTGATTACGGCAAGATGCGCCATTGTTAATATTACAGAACACACTTTATACACGCATTCTAACTATAATAGTCACTGCAAATCTTTTTTGAGCCGACTCTACGAATTACGAATATTCGGAGCGACAGCAGCACACTTTGTGAATAGCCAACAAACGTGGAAACGAACCACTGATATAAGTCGTCACCATCGGCCGTGGACATCACTGTTACTAGATATCCCCGATGCGTTTCAAAAAACCTGACTTTGGCTCCGATACTGCGACCGAAACAAGTTAAAATATTCACTATCCACAGTCGATTATAGAAATAAGAGTTGTAGCTAGCCAGTTGGGTGTGGAACCTTTCCGGCTACCAAGCATGCGTGAAGCCTGGATTGAACTGAGTGGAGTACATCGACCTCCAATATGGACTGTTCGCCACATAGTGACTTATACTCCACATGACAGTGAGAGTAAACGGCTATAAATATTTAATAACCTTTTTATTAATCTTTTCTTTTCAGTAGTACAAGACTAACGACATAAGGCCAAACTAGACTAAGAAAAAACTAATGATTCATTTATTACATTCATTTATTTTCAATTCCCAAAGTAAAATCATCCATAAAATATAGAATTTTATTAAGCTTCATAAACCGTTACTAATTGAAACCGGTAAAGAAAAAAACTGACTCAAAAAAATATTATTTATTTAAAATGTCTCAGAAGCTTTTTACACCATAAAAATATAACAAACATTTCACATAAAAATATTTTGCGTGCGCCTCAAAGTATCGAAAATATACAAAATATATAATATACACATACTTGAATTTTTTAATAAATTTAAGTAAAAAAAACATAAAAATCAAGTTTCCCGACATTCCATTTCCCACATACATCAAACATAAACAACTAACAGTCATAAATAAAATATTCAAAATTTGTACAGTTACCACTTTATTACTATGGCACTTCGATCAACTATTTGTTTTGAAAATTGCGCGAAAAATTAAATATAAGACGGGCATATTCTACGGGCATATTCGGGCATAGACGGGCATTAAATACTATATTTTATAGGGTGCCAAATAATTACGCAAGATTTGGACTTGCGTCGTTATTATTAAGCGCTTAGCGATAAAAAGAAAAAGCATGGTTACTACAATAAAGAGCCACTCAAGTTCATTGTCGCCAAATATTTCAAAAATAATAAAAAAACACATGTTTTTATTATAGTTCACATGCACCGAACATAAATTGTAACTTATTGTAATACAAATAGTTGTTCGAACATGGCATCAAAGTATGGCCCAGCTGTGAGCTTTATATACCAAAACAACAATAAAATTAATGTATTTCTAACATAATAATACATCACTGCAACCCTCTCATAATAGGAACAATATTTGTACTAAAAACATAAACTTCTACAACACACACTATAGTTTGACTTCATTAATTATTTATACAACTATTATAATAATATGTTTGATATGTATTGCGTTAACACCCCCACAGAACAATAACAAATAGCAATGGCATAAAAGTAAACGCTTCGTAAAAACCATTTGAATATGCGAAATTAATTACTTAATTCAGCAAGAGAGTAACATAGTTATTTTTACGAGAAACAGTAACTACTTTTAACAGGAAAAAACGTGTTTATGCTTCGGTTGTAGTTTAATAATAACATATATTTCTAATAGTTATGTATTCTGTAATCGCTGTCATACTGGTGATAGAAAGAGATAGCTGTATACAAAACTGAACGAAGTCTAATATGTCTTACAACTATAAACTATAATATCTTTATAACATAAACTTATTTCCTATAATATTTTATAATTGTCAGCTTATACGCTGATAATAGACACATATAACAATATCTTAATACATATCACATAAATCACATAATATATTTCCTCTGCATATAATGAATAAATACTATATTGTTACTAAGTTTATACCAGTCTGGTTAAGTCTTCTTTTTCTCCATCTTTTGATATTCTTCTATGAGCGTTTCATCTTCTAGAAATGGAAATGAATCTGCAAAAATATGATATAATTAATTAATATGTTAAATGAAAGGTTTAATGAATGTCCTTTGAAAGACCACTTGGATAAATATTTAAAAACTGAATTTATTATTTGACATCTGGTTAAATTATCTGTTTAATTAAAGAATTTTTAATTAAACGACGACATTTAACTACACGTCTAAACTAAACGAGGCGCAGAGCTCGGCGGTACCCCACTGGACGGGGTTCCCTTTTTAGTTTCATTTTGATTTAACCACATCTTTTTTTTTTTTTTTTTTTTTTTTTTTTTTTTTTTTTTTTTTTTTTTTTTTTTTTCGGGGGGGAAAATGCATTACGCATACCACTCGGGCGCAGGGGGCACCCGAGTGGTTATGTGGGACTCCCGTATAGGCTAATGAGACCCACGGTATACCCACTAAAAACCCCCCCATCTTCCGCCTCGCCGCCTTGTGACGGGGTCACGGGAACGCTTTCGCACACATCCGCGACCCCGCCAGCGGCAGCCGCCCACAAGCGGCTCCATCGCGAAAGCCCGAAGGCCCTCCACGATGGGCGCACCAGATGGTAAGGTGCGCCTCCCTCCTCGGCCTCCACCAGTACTGTAGCAAACTCCCCCTGAGTCTGCTACTAGGAGGCCATGGATACCAGATGACTGGTACCCGGTGGAGGATCAGGTCTGTGGTTCCTCCACCGACCACACCTCGGCCGCAGAGGATAGGGCAAGCGGCGCACCGTAATACCGACATGCCTCTTCCTCTGCGGCCCCACCAATGCCGTTTCGGCGGAACGGCCCCGCCAGCTCGCAGGGGGTAGGGAGAGTGGCGCACCGTAATACCAACACTCCTCTCCCCCTGCGATCCCTCCACGGCCGTAGAAGATAAGGAGAACGGTGCACCCTATCTTCCACGGTTCCACCTCCAAGCGCATCCGCAGCGGACTTGTTCAGCCCGCTGGGAGCGCCCTCCTCGGGCCAGCCGGCAGCCCAAACAGGCCGGCCCTGGTTGCCTCTTGGTTCACCGTGGGTGACCAGTCCACGGTTACTAAGCCCCCCCGCCACGACAAGGCGAGCAACCCCCGGGGGGGGGAACCACATCTAACCTAACTCATTACTTGTAAATAATTTGGTAATTTTACGTTGTAAGGCCATTCATCCTGTGCAAATATTTTAACATTTAATATTAATAATTTAATATTCTGGCGCCAAAACTCACCTTCCCTCTCCAACTTCACCTTGGTCGCCAGTTTCTGCTCCTCATTTTTTTCGCTTTTTACATCTACGATGCCTAGTTTGCTCTGAAAATATATTAAAACTGTTCAATAATAATGTCTATAACATATATTAATAATGTCTTTAATGTTAACACTTTGTTACGACCAATGTTTATTTAACTAAGCAGTAATCATCTCGTATTATACGAATACCTAGGCGCAGTCGGACTTCTAAAGAATTTATATATTGACCTGGTATTGACCTGTATGCTAGATAATCATACCTGAAGATTTGGGAGCGAAAATTGTATATATGGGCAATGATCTTGAAAAAAAGAGGTAGGTAGGCTACCCATATTCAAATTCAAAATAATTTATTCATATAGGTATCACTGATACACTTATGCACGTCATTTTTTTGGCCGTTCAGAAAGGTGCTTTGTCTTGAGTTGGTCTTGTGTGATTTTTGTATTAAGTTCGATGTTTAAAAATGGCACGCTGAGTCACCACCGCACGACTCACACACACATAAAATGCATAGGTATTATAACGTCACACAAAAAAAGAGTAAATATGGTATAAATACGGTGTAGTATAACCTCAGCTATAGTTGCGCGCGAAAAAGAGACGGTTGTATTTTGCACTACGCCGTCCCTGACTGTCATCGACTGAGCTCAGGTTTGCTAATTAGCCCAAGTTTTGGCGTGCCACTTGCGGTATATACGAGTATAACCTATCTACCTCTTTTTCGTTATAAGATCATTGTATATGGGTTGTAAAAAATTCCGATAGTGTGATTCAGGTCTGACTCTATACAGTGCAATGTCAGCACAAAACATAACCATCTTAACTGTTACTTTTGTACGGTTGTATAATATGTGGTGTGCAAACAATAAAGAGTTATCTATCTATCTAACTTTAATGTTTTTTAAAGTTAGTTATGTTTCATCCTATTAATATTGTAAACGTTAAAGTCTGTGAAAATGTCTGGATCTTTGTTACTTTCAAGAACCGCTGAACGAATTTTCATGAAATTTGAAATTTGAAGTGGACGATGATCTAGAATAGCATATGGGGTACTTAATTATTTATGATCCCGCAAAACGCACGAAGAGCGCTTGTGTAACACAATATAGAGGAGACTTACCTTGATGATCTCTGGCAGCCCATCTTGCAGGTGGTACCAGCTCAGGATGAACACCAGAGACACGAAGAACAGGTTCGTGCTGATACCTGAAACCCAACACCAATTTATATAACAGCGTCCCAAAAATGCCCAAAATATACTCAAGATTTGAACTTGCTTAAATGTAGCCAAAAACTATATAATATACGAGTACATCTGAACGGCAAGCTTTAAACAAGGTACCAGAACGAATCACAAGACTTAAATGAACGATTTCGACCAATCAAATCATAGGCCCGATTGACGTGTATTACAGAATACTTATTAGTACCTATTGGTACAGAAGTCAATCCTCAAAATCATTTAAATAAATAGCGACTCTTGCACCAACACAATAAAGTGTAATTCAGGTAGCACAGCGCTAATCGTCAACAGACGTTGACATCTAGACGTTGCCTCTCTTTCTAATCATAACTCTTATCCTCTCTGACAACGTCAGGGTTGTCTTTTTGTTTGTGATGACATGTGTGATAGATTAGGAATGTATGACACGGCGTGACAGCCCTTCTGAAATTGGCCCGACACGTCGAACGCAGCACGTACTTGAAACATCATACCAAAAGTGTTTTTAAAACTCGTAGCCCTCTTAGGGTGTCGGTGTATAACTTCGACCAAAGATAGGGCACAATTATCTATCCAATGTCATGTGACCCGTCTTCAAACACCTCTTCGAATCTTGCCATACAGATGTATCCATCCATCCATCCATCAGCCCTTGGAGGTCCACTGCTGGACATAGGCCTCCCCTAACTTGCGCCACTCTGACCGGTCCTGAGCCTTCTGAATCCAGCGGATGCCCGCTGTCTTCTTCAGGTCGTCGGTCCATCTTGTCGGGGGGCGTCCTGTACTTCGCTTTCCGAGACGCGGGCGCCATTCGAGGACCTTTTACATACAGATGTATAAACGAGTATAAGTTCTTGGTGTGACTGCACTCACCGATGAGGGTAGATATCTTGGGCCAGTTGAACATGTAGTAGCGCAGGCCAGTGAAGTGCGCCTCGATCAGCAGCTCGCACGAGTTCAGTTGCACGAACCGCGACTGGACTTCCACGTAGGCGTCTGTTACTGGGAGCTCCTGGTAGGTTAGATAAAATATCATTGTCGAAGATAAGATCGCCTTTTATATCCCCGACACAATAAGAAGGGTGTTAACATTAAACTATTATTACCAGCGTATAGAACCAACACCGCGAACCCGATGTTCGCGCAAAGAACTGTTGCCAATTGGCAACTGTTTTCAATGGATTCAGTCGATTTTGAAAAGAGGATGGGGACTTGATTTTGGAAATAGAACCTCCCGGCGCGACACTAATTTTGTTCGCGATGTCTGTTCTAGTACTTAAGTAAAATAAACTTCAACCCACGGAATACAGATCTAGTATATTCCGTGCTTCAATCGGTGTTATAAGTTTGATGCACCTGTGTGTCTGTTCGTAGCATCGTAGCTCATAAACGAATGCACCGATTATGATGCATTTTTTATTTGAAAGCTGACGTGATCGAGAATCGAGAAGATTCTTAGCTACAATTTATGAAGATCTGTTCAGACGTTTCAACGGCGGGTTCCCATAAACTATCTCTCCGGAGTCTCCGGTACCCCAGTTAACGAATCCATACTTTCTAAAAACCCTCAACAAACATTTAGATATTATTACCTATCTTTATATTATATCTATATGATTCAGATAACAAATCGAATTTGCGTCTGTGAATGACCTTAAGAAGGCCGAAAAGATAATATCCAAGGCTACTTAAATATAAAAATTACCTTAGCAAGGAGTTCTCGTTTAAAGCGTAACCGCTTTTTTCATGGATATAGCCGGCAAACGAGCTGACGATCCACCTGATAGTAAGTGGCTATCGTCGCCCATGGACTTCAGCATCACAAAAAGCATGCGTCGCCGGCCAAGAATGAGAGAAGAAAGAGAAAGAGAGCTGAATCATAGATGAAAGTAAAAACTAACCTGATCATCTTCAAAATCGCTGAAGAGTTCCACTTGCAGCGTCTGTTTCTCCTCATCCAGTCCCGACAGCAGCAGCGGAGACATCACCAGAGTCCGAATCACTTGGTGGAGCACCGATCTACAACAATCATTTATTTGGAATTCAAAGAAAATTTATACATAATGTACAAAGTTATTACTAAGTATCTACTTATTGCACTACACGGTACAGTTGAAATATGAACACAACCACATAATACTTAATAGTACCTATTGCCATTGGTACAGGTATAGAAGAGTCACTCCACAAAATCATTTAAATAAATAGCGACTCTTGCTCCGACTCAATAAAGTGTAATTTAGGTCGCGCAGCGCTATTCTCGAAACCCTACATTGCACGTGACCTGACACGCTCAAGACTTGGTCTTTTTTTATAACAGTTCTCGGTTTAATTTCTTTCAAAATATCATTAAATTTAAGGTATATATGGAATATTACCAACCTATGTCGAAGTATAGCGGATCGACAGGATGATGACACGAGCACTCCGCCTTTGGCTCGCATTTGGGCGCATACCATGAACATACCTGAAATAGGGTTCGATAGGTTAATAAATAAATAACGCTTCACACTCATAGCCCCACACTAGGATTCCCTGTGTCGTGGGTGCCATGGACAACACACAAGACAAGGACACTCACACCCAGACCGAGAACAGAAATTCAAACTCATCATTCAAATTTCCGCCTCGCTGGGAATCGAACCCAGGACCCTTGGCGCGGCGATCCGGCATGATAACCATTGCGCCACACGGATCGTCAAATACTAATATCTAATCTATATCTATCGTCGTAATAGACTTATATCTGAGTCCTAAGACATCACACCTGTCTAAAGAAATAAATCTAGACTAATATTATAAAGCTAAAAAGTTTGTTTGGTTAAACGCGCTAATCTCAGGAACTACTGGTTCGAATTGAAAAATTCTTTTTGTGTTTGATAGTCCATTTATCGAGGAAGGCTAAAGGCTATATAACATCATATATTTTAGTAGTTAGTTTTTTCCACAAATTAACGCGGATGAAACCGCGAAGCACAGCTAGTAAATAATAAATCTAAATAGTCAGATTCGATATGCGCTATACCTATATTATTTCAAAACCACATTTTTTTATAAGTTGCAGATTTTTATGCTAAACGTTGCTCAAAATTGTGAAATTTAAAAATACCAACCTATTTTGATCAAAATGATCAACTTTGCAACATATCTGTTCACACTCCAACCGGAAATCGAACCTTAATCGAATGTGAAGCATTTACACACCACTTAGGTACTGCTAACGACAAATTTTAATCATAGCATCGCCGAGACGACATTTTAACATGATCGTATCCCAATCCATCCTTGCTGCCATACTATTAGTATGAGACCGAAGGAAACTCATAATTGAAACCCAGTTTACACAAACTATGAAGCGCTCATAGCTCATATCCTAAGTGATCGACAAAGTTAAGCAACAGCGGACGCGGTCGGTAGTTGGATGGGTGACCGCTAGTGGCAAAAAAAATCTTGAGTTTCCGTGCTTCGGAGGGCACGTAAAGCCGACGATCCACCTGATGGTAAATGGCTATCGTCGCCCATGGACATCAGCAACACCAAAGGCATCACTGATGCGTTGTCGGCCTTTGCCTTTTTTTGCCATGTAATACCTAGATCCTTGTTGACCTGGGACTCGGGAATGTCAAGCGCGAGCCGCACGCGGTAGGGCTGCGAGGCCATCAACATGCTGGCGCGCCGGGTCAGCTGCACGTGCGCCGACGGGAACGAACACACGCCCATGTTCTCTTCACACGATCTGGACATATCAACACTGTTAAAGTATAGGATTACGTCCGATAACCTTTTCTAGCTAGAAATAGTAATTATTGCAGACAAATAGACGCCCTATAACTTTTTTTAGGTATATACATACTATAATACAGAAAATAAATGTAAATTCTGATAACATTAATTGGTATTTTGATTGTGCATATTTCGTCCTTTTTTAGTGCATATCTGCGTGCATATTTTGCCAGTTTGATAGTTCAAAATGTTATTAATAAATTGAGCGGGTGGGTTTATTCTATTATAAGGGCACAAAACCACGTGCCTCATTTAGGGGGGGGAGGGGGGTCTTCAAAACACCACGATTGGTCACAGAGGGGAGGGGGGGGTTTAGGTTTTTGTCACGTAGTCAATATTTTAGCAAACATTGCGACACAAAGTCGTCAAATATAAGCAAAATTATTATTTTTTAACTCTGTTTTTGCAAAAAAGTATTGAAAACTGTATTTATCAATTACCACGTGAAAACTAGGGGGGAGGGGGGGGGTCTTCTCATATACTACGGATGGTCACGAAGGGGGGGGAGGGGGGTAAAAAGTTGGAAAAAATGGGTTACGTGGTTTTGGTATGTTCCCTAATACTTAGCAACATGAGTTTGTTAGGAAAAAAATATATTTTATTGAAGTCGTAAGTCGTAGATACATATACGGTACAAGATATCTCAATCTAGGCCAGAGGTTCCCAAACTTATTTCGTCTTACGCCCACTTTGAAAATCAGTTATTTTGTAGCGCTCCCCGTTTCTTTTTTCCCCTTAAAAACCTCAATAATAGTCTCGCCTGGAGTTTAATTAAACCTATATTCTAAACGAGACTTTTCTTATCAGAGAGAGCAATAATAATGCAACTTTACAATATTAAGAGTATCTTTTCTTACTGCCCTCTTCTAGGCTTCTAGCACCCTCAAGGGGGCGTTATCTCCCACTTTGGGAAAGACTGCTAGGCAGTAGGTACTTTGACATCATCTTTCCAGTTTGTGGTGGATAAATAAATATTAGGGTTTTTAAACTTTAAAATTTTACTATCGAATCGATTAGAAAGTCTTATAATTTTGAATCGATTTATTGTAATAATTGGTTGCTTTCGTGAACCGATTTTTTGTATAGATAGTGTCACTGTGATGAAAAACAACAAATTGGGCCCCTTAGTTAACGATGACTCAGTATTTGAACTTTGTACTTGTTGTTCTATTAATTATAGGAGTGATGATAATGTATGCATAATCAAATGCTGAACGCACTGTACGCGCTGAACGCGCCGCATTTGTATAAAATCATATCTACGCTTGAAAGGAAAAATAGACTAAGCGACATTGAGCTAACTTTACAGAAGAGCAGTTTAAAGTTGAATTTTTAGAGTTGTATATGCCACAATATAGATGCTAAAATAAGGATTACAAAACAGTAAAAATAATGTACCGACATTGGCATCCTCTTACCGAAGAGGATTACAAAAAAATATATGATTGTTTTCTAAAAATGCCAATTTTGAACTGCTCTCCTGTAAAGTTAGCTCAATGTTGCTTAGTCAATTTTTCCTTTCAAGCGTCGATATGCTACCATATATGTAATCCACATCAGGCTCTTGATATTATCTCATACAAATGCGGCGCATTCGGCGCGTACGGTGCGGATATATGTGCGTTCACCATTAGTTTTCTCTACTATTATCTATTGAATATAATAATTTCTGGAACATCATATCTTATAATAGATTATGTTGCACATAGATAGTGCATGACTGTTGTGACCTTTGAAATATAATTGTTTTATTATTTACCAAAACCTTGGTGATGCAATACTAATCTTTAACTTAAAGAGGCCAGTTCTTGTATTGTCCTTAATCCTTATATTTTCAGATGATGCGTAATACATTACAAGTAATAATTACAAGTGAAGTTAATGAGCAAGGATATTTGAATAAGTTGCAGCAACAATTTTAATTTGTAGCTAGCTTATATAGTATTAATCTACTTACTGTGTAAACTATTGATAGAATTGTTAATTATACTGTTTAAATTTAATAAAATTAAATTCCTTTGACTATTTACTGATATTTTAGCAGTTTTTGTGCTCTCCTGTAAAATTGCAATTTTAATCTTATACCTTTTTTCCACTGAGGGTACGCAAGTGGACCAGGAATAGGATATATGGTACTTATACTTATAATTTCAAGGATTTGGGAAAAGCTGTGGGCATTTAGTCACCTAATTTTTTTATAAGTATTGGTTTCAAAGCTGAAGAGCCAGAGAACAACAGGTTTATTACTTCCTTCTTCAACGGAAATCCACTAGTGACGACTCTGGTGTAACAAATGTGCAAGAACAGCAGTGACTATACGAGTATACTATCACATAGTTATCACACACACCTGTTAGCATGTTTGCCAATTATTGTTCTAAAGACACAAGAAGGTACTGGCCAAAATAATTATGAAAATATTAAAAAAAAAAACATTAAAAGATTAAAAGTGTACTCACTTAAACTGAAGGTGCACTGGTCGTACATGCGTTACGTTGGGCATATAAGTGTAGTAAAATATTACATACATAAAGATAGAAATCCATAATATTGCCGCGAAAAACACCGCGATCACTCCCGCCTTATACACCAGTTCTTTAATACTTTCTATTCTATCATTGGTTAACTTTTTATAACCGGTGACCTGTTTTGATACGAAGGATTCTATCGGGGCGGTCACAAAGTTCTTCACTACCCGAAAAGGATTTATATACGCAAGAATGGCCATACTGTTCTCTATATTGTAATTACTAAATTACAAATGCCAGTATGTTTGAAGAGTGCCCTTATCAGCGCAGCGGTCAAGGAAACGGATCTAATGGGATTTGAGGGGTAGATAATGCCGGTATCGATTATATTTTTGTTGATAAGTCGGTACCTACTCTATGTATGATTTATATATCGAATGCAACCGATCACAATACAATACAAGTTGTGTCCTCGATTATAGCTAGTAAATCTTGTAATGCAACTTTTTATTGTTTTTTGATAAAATATAATTCATTTTATTAAACAGTACAGCGTACAAACAAACATGTGAAACATGACACACTTTGCTTTTATTTACAATTTTATTTACATTATAGCCATCTGTCAGCTGTCTGCTGTCAAGTGTCAAAACCGTCAAAAGTAGTAATTTCCATTCCATTACATCTGATTAATAACATCATTCAAAGAAAATAATTTATACGCGATGACTTTATGGAAAGAAATTAATTATCAAGTATTGATATATTTTATTTTATTAGTGAATGAGTGATATGGGTGTAAAAATAGAGCAGGTTTGTTGAACAGTATTTACCATTGAAAGCACAAACTTAGGAACGTCTTTTTTCAGTCGTGTAATGGAGTGAAAATTACATCAACGTCACTGTCAAAATGACATTGACAAATAACCTGGTTGTCAGTTGTTGACATTAGTGGTGGGCGATCATGAATGATAATGAATGATTTACATAATCGAAACATTCACTAATTACTAATACTTATAATCGATTGTTGATTAGTAACTAATTTTATTTTCATAATCGAATAACGTTACTAATTTGTAATACTAATCTTAGATATACAAATTAGTTAGATATTAGAAATCCGTCAACGAGGACAGCGAATTAGTAGAGGTACAGATTAGTAATTACTAACGGTTATAATCGAGATATTTCGAGACATCTTTATAATCGAATGATTCCATTAGTATATCTCATAATCGCCCACCCCACCACTAATTGACATCTTGAACTGGCAAAGGCAAAATCATTTTTGTAAAATGTTTATTTTTTTTAATAGAAAAATGACTACTTTATATCATTTAACATAAATCTATTTCATGAAACAATGCTGCGGTGTACAGAAAATTTATATATTACTAGAAGGCTTATCTCGAGTACAACACGAATTGTTTTAAAAGACAATTTACCCGCTGTCGCCTACAAGCCTGAAGTAACTGAAAATAATAAATATGAGCGATGGGAAAGAGACGGGATTTTTAAGGCAAATAAGTCAAGCAAAGAGCCAGTCTTTAGCATTGTATTACCGCCACCTAATGTGACCGGAAAACTCCATTTAGGTTTGTATTGCTTTCTTTGTATTATTTCAAAATGGTAAAAAAATCCTGGCCGATATTGCTTTGTATTTATTAAAACTGAATGGTTTATTATTGAGGATTCTAAGATGTTTAGCGTTGTTTACATGTAACATGACCAGTTGTTTAACAGCTGACTCATGCTCAAGGGTGAAAGCTATCTGGATAGCTTCGCATAGGCGAACCCCATGGAGAAATAATAATAGTAATAATAGTATTAATAAACAATTAAAATTTTCTTTCTATTTTCAGGTCATGCATTATCAAGCACAATCCAAGATGTGATAGCAAGAAGAAAGAGGTCTATGGGGCAGAATGTGTTATGGGTGCCAGGTATTGACCATGCTGGTATTGCTACACAGGTAATAAGCATCACTATACCAATCCCACACATCATCCTTAACCGGATCTTTACTTCCTATATTTTTATGTATTTGTTTCTATACTTCCTCAGGGTGTTGTAGAAAAGTACCTGAAAAGCAAACAAAATATCAACCGACATGACATAGGACGGGAGAAATTCAACAGAGAAGTATGGAAGTGGAAGGAGAAACATGGCAACACTATTAGTAAACAATTACGGATGTTAGGCTGCTCTCTGGATTGGTCCCGAGAAATGTTTACTATGGATCCAAAACACACACAGGCTGTGAACACAGCATTTATTATTTTATTTCAAAGAGGTCTCATTTATAGGAAAAAGGCTTTAGTAAATTGGTGCAATGCATTACATTCAACTGTTTCTGACATTGAAGTAGACAATATGGCAATTGATGGTCCTACCGACATACAGTTGCCAGGATATGCAAATCCTGTGAGGTTTGGTTTATTGTACAGCTTTGCATACAAGATTTTTGATAGTACTGAAGAAATTGTAGTTTCTACAACTATGCCGGAAACTATGTTAGGAGATACTGCAATTGCTGTACATCCAGATGATAAAAGGTAATTTGTCCTAATGAATTTTCAAATTTCCAAAAAATGCATTATGCTGACGGAATTTAAAGTTGTCTTATTTTGTGAATGTTTCAGATACCAGCATCTCAGAGGCAAGAAAGCAGTCCATCCATTCAGAAAAACTACAATACCAATTATTGTAGATACATTTGTTGATAAAGAATTTGGTTCTGGTGCTGTTAAAATCACTCCGGCACACAGTAAAATTGATTATAATGTAGCCAAGCAACATAATTTACCATTACTACAAGTAATCAATGAAGAAGGGTTTATACAAAATGCTGGTAAATTTAATAACATTAAAAGATATGACTGCAGACTGAAATTGGTGCAAGAGTTAGATAATATTGGCCTTTTGAATTCAATAACTCCACATCAAATGACATTACCCACATGCAGTAGAACTGGCGACATCATAGACCATTTACCAAAAGAACAATGGTTTCTGTCATGTAGTAAATTAAATAAGAAAGCAGCTGAAGTAGTTGAAAGAAATCAGTTGAAGATAGAACCAGAAAAGTTTATAAAATCTTGGCTTAATTGGACTGGAGATAATAGGGATTGGTGTATATCGAGGCAATTGTGGTGGGGTCATCAAATCCCTGCCTATAAATGTAGCGTCGACAATGACATTGTCTGGATAGCAGCCGCAGACGAAAAGACCGCTAGATTTCAAGCGTCAAAGTTTTTACGGTGTCTACCCGACGCCATATTGGCAGAAAGAGACACAGACGTTCTTGATACTTGGTTTTCTTCTGGAATATATCCGTTTTCTGCATTCGGCTGGCCATCCGAACATAATAATGCTGACCTAGCTAGATTTTATCCTTTGAATTTAATGGTCACTGGTCACGATATTCTTGGTTTTTGGGTACATCGCATGGTAATGTTAGGTTTAGAATTGACGGAAACATTGCCTTTTCACAATGTACTATTACATGGAATCATTTGCGACAGTAGAGGAGCTAAAATGTCCAAAAGCAGAGGCAACGTCATAGATCCTGTCGATGTCATAAATGGAATATCAATGGAAGGGCTTAGGCAAAAAACTGAAGAAATGCATAAAGATGGCCTCTTGAGTATGGAAGAGGTTAAAAAAGCATTGACCTATCACAAATCAAACTTCTCTAATACGAATGGGATTCCACAGTGTGGTGTTGATGCATTGCGATTCACCCTTATGTCTCAAGATATAAAATCGCATTTCGTCAATTTTGACGTGAATATATGTCACGCAAATAAGTTATTCTGCAACAAAATATGGCAAAGTATTAAATATATGCAATTGTCTTACGCTAAGCTAAAGATAACAGAAAAAGAAATAACATGCGACGATTTAACTTACTTTGACAAATGGATACTTAGCAGACTTGCAAACATGGTGGATAAAGTTAACAGTTACATGGATCAATATGATTTTCATTTGGCCACCAAAGTCATTAGGAAATTAATTTATAATGAATTTTGCGATGTGTATTTAGAAGCAACCAAACCTGGTTTCCAAAATGAAAACATTTCTCAAGGATATGCGCATGCGCACACTTTAACAGCAGTTTTAAACACATCGCTGAGGTGTTTAGCGCCTTTTATGATTTATATTACTGAAGAAATTATTCCAAAAATACCTACTTTTGAAAAGAATGTAATAATTAATTTTGACGATGATAAAAAACCCTACTTTGACTTTCCACAAATTAAAGATTTTGAAATTTGGAAAAATAACGATCTAGAAAAACAAGTCGATAGAGTTTTAAACACCATTAATTTAGTTAGAGAATTAAGAGGTTTTTACAGTATTTCAAACAAAGTTCGTCCATCGATTTGCGTCAGAACAAACGATAAAACATTAATTAGCGATTTAGAAGATAACAAGTTTGTTGTTATGAACTTCACAAGAAGTGGCGAAATTAAAATTAATGAAGCTTTTAATCACATGCACGTTAAAGCCTTCTTAGATAAAGATACTGAAATTCTTGTAGAACTAATAGGTGAAAATGCAGAAAACACAATAATGGCAGCCAGACATAAATTAGTGAAAAGAATACGAAAATTAGACGAAAGTTTACAGAAGTTGGAAGAGCGATACTCAAGCACTCATTACTTAACATCAGTACCGGAATGGACACAAGTTTTAGATAAGGAAAGATTACTGTTAAAAAAAGAAGAACTCAAGCAATTGCAGAGACTGATTTAATATTAAACTAGAATGTTAAAATGCATTAAAATAGTGTAACAATAAATAAAACAGTAGATATAAAACAAAACCATATATTTTTGTTAAAATTTTAATTGACTAACAACATTGCTGGCCCTTGTAAAAATATTACGACATTAAAATCAATAAACCCTTACAACGTTATATCTATAACATTTCGATTTCCTATTTAAAAAACATTGACATTACTGTGCTGTGAAATTGATTCTTTTTGTTTCCTATGTTAATACAGAAATTTTAATGATTATTTATCACTACTACAATCCATTCATGCAAATTCCTTTTCAGTCTTTCTTTAAATGAACTTTTATAAGTATTTAAAATAAAATCCTGATTCATGACCATAATTTAAAATTTAATACTTACATGTTGCCTAATCTATATAATCAAAATCATAATATTCCTGTCATCACTAGAAGGCCACAATGCATTAACAGTACTTAAATACATTTCTGCTTAGATTATCCTTGTTAAAAACCAATTTACATATTTAACAAAAAAAACTAAAATAAAATATTGACAACTCAATAAAATTGGCTACAGTAAAAAGTGTCTCTAAAAGTACGACCTGTTATTTTACCACCAATCGCATTAAAAATATTCACGACGAAATAATAACCTCTTCCTTTTTGAACTCCTATTAAAATAGGGCATCTATTTAGAAGCATGTGTATTGAAATCATAGAAATAGGAGAATGCTATTATGCATAACACATCAAAATCATAACTTCATTATTATTCACGTCTTTTTAAGCTTTTATACAATTATCCTATATCTTACATGCGGTATTTTTTATTTTTTGTAGATAAAATTAATAATATTGCCAGTACATTAAATTGATACAAGGATCTTCCAAGGCATAAAATATAGCCCCATCTACTTTATTTATCGCTACCAAGTGTTACTTGAACAAAATAACACTAAGTTAAAATTAAAAAGCGAAATGATCAACCTTAACTATTATATATTATAATAAAACTCTTGAAATTATATAGCTAAGCTAACAAAACCATTCTATTACACAAATGTATTCAACAATTGATCACAAATGCTATAAACTCAACATTTTCAATATACCTAAAAATATAGAAAAAAAAGTAGGAAATAAAATCTGCTAAATATTGCCAGTGGCTGAATTTATTTTTTGCAATGTAAGACTCGTAATATATTATAAAGGTATTCTTAATTATAGCTCTAAATTTATCCGGGTGATAAAAATGTATAATGATTGGGCCCTAAGATCATGATTGGCAACTTTTATTGAGGCAATCTATTTTTAAATAAAATTTATGTCTGTGATTTTAAAATAACTGGGTTCTCAAGTGCATCAATTATTTACACTATAATAAAACAAACTTTAAAAAAAAATTGTCTGTCTTTCTGTTTGTCCGCGCTATTCTCTGGAACAGCTGAACTGATATTGATGGAAATTTTACTGGAAGATAGGGGATAACATATATTCTACTTTTTATCCCAGAATTACCACGGGATCGGGGTTTACAAAAAACTCCCACGCAAACGAAGTCTTAGACACAGCTGGTACAAAATATAATTTTGTAAAAGATATTATAATAATCCATAAAACAATATTTAACACGCCTACTCTTGCGGTAGGACTTTTTTACCTGCAGTAATATCACGAAAGAAAATATTCATTCAACCGTTATATTACTTAATATAAACATAACTAAATGCCTATATTGGCATTCTTATTTAAACATCTGAAGCCTTTAACAATTTGGCATCTTTGTATATAACAAGAATTTTTTACATTTCCGAACGTCAGATACAAACTAAAACAATATACAAACTTTTTGGACAGCTAAATCACACATTCAATAAATTATGCTTACAAATTGCACCAAATTTCAAATGGAAGACTACAAAAAATCATTTCTAAACATGCATTCCATAAAAATATAATAAGATGACTGGAAGTAAGCCAATAAAAACGACATTACACTGGACATTTAAAAAAAATACCTACATTATTTTGTAATAATTTTAATATTCAGAGTTGCAAGTTCTGTGAAATCATTAAAATCCTCATAAACAAGTAGAATTTTGTAACGCCACCTGGAGAGAAAGTACTCTTAATATTGGAGATAGCGAATTTCAGTAAAAGGAAACATTCATTTATTTTTGAAAAGAAACAAAATTGCATTCAAAGATTTTTTTAAATATGCATGCCATACCCAAGAATCGAACCAGCTAAAATTCGAAAAAAACAACTGCTTTTATGGCATTAATCGATAGGGTGATATAATAAGAAACAAATCTCTTTTACAAA
Source organism: Thymelicus lineola (assembly GCA_963932265.1). Classification (NCBI taxonomy): domain Eukaryota; kingdom Metazoa; phylum Arthropoda; class Insecta; order Lepidoptera; family Hesperiidae; genus Thymelicus; species Thymelicus lineola. Next base: position 3,479,005 of record OZ010698.1, on the reverse strand, counting down.
CATGGTAAATTAAATGATAAGAAAACCATGAAATCAAGAACCGAATGAAATTAACTATGAAACTTGTTTAAATTGACTGGAATAAAAAAATAAGCTAACTAATTAGTTGTTAGAAATGAGCCCCATTTTGTTGGACTTTTACATGGACTATTATGATGGTGAGTGCAATAACTTAGTAAAAGCGTATTCACTCTTTTCTTGAATGATGATGTGTTCAATAATTTGTTTAAGAAACTCTGTTCGAGTAACTTTTAATAGCGTGTTGTGGTAGATATTAAAAATTGTGTTATGAACCTCAGATCTTAAGTTGTTTACAGTTGCATAGGATTTTTGTTAAATTAGTTTTTTTACATAACCCTCTAAAAACCTAGAGTCTGCAAAACCTATTAATCTGAAACAAAATTGCTTCACGTAACTTGCTCATAGCAGTATTCGGTGCCACATATATCCACAACTAATTGCCATAGAGGATAGTGTGTAAACACTTCAACATTGTTTCTTAGATAACAAAATAACGTGCTATATAATCATACAACTTTGCAAGATATACATACAGCTAGCTATGACTTCTTTGGTATTACTTTACATCTTGATTTTAACTTTGATATGATCTTCCTTTTGTTTGTATGAAGACACACATAATCACTGTCTTCATTGGTTGCTGAAACAAAAAAAATTATAGAATTATCTTGAAACTTGTCTCCTTTACAATAATAAATACCATAGTAATACAATAGCATCTTTAAAAAAAAGTCTATGTAGTGTACATTTTTTTTAAATGTTCAGTCAAATTATGAAATCTGATAAACTCATTCGGGAAATAAAAGGCTAATTATTATTATTATACAATAGCTTTATCCATTTGTGGTTGACCACAAAATTTTCTTTATTAATGACCTGACGGTTACATAAATTACACCATAATACAGAATTTGTTTTGTGAACTTACTTATTTTGGACATGTTTTGGCCTTTGTTCTTTTTCTGTTGCTCCTCATGCCATTTGACATGTTTAACAAGACAGAATAGGTATTTGAAGCTCTGAGAACATTTTGCACATGCATACGTCATCTCTCCTTGAGTTTCTTGCGGTTTTTCTGTGGGAAGATATAGCATTCACTAGAGTAAAAAACAGATATACCATTCATTACACACATGGTGTCATACATCACACAATTTACTAATTGGTAAATATTTTTGTAATTAATAGTGTATGTGCTGAGGAGTTTTTTTACAGCACATCTCCTCCATGGCTAAGCAGCTATCCAAAATGCTGGTAGATAAAAAAAAATTATATGCATAACACCCTAAGTCAGGAGTCCCTAATGGTTACTTTAATCGCTCCTCAGTAAAGAATCACCATATAAATTCATACTAAGGAGCAATTTAAGTATCTGTTAGTGACTCTGAGTTGGGGCGTGTGTGTATCAGTGATGCCTACATAATAATTTTGAACTTCAAGTACTTTAGTCCTGCATACTTTGTAAAGTATTATAAGTATATAATAGCAGCAGATCATGGTATGGTATGTGTTGTGGGCAGATTCTTTTATAAATCCATATTTACCTACTGTAGGGTACAAACTAGCCAGATCGGTATGGTACTTGTCAGCGTGTTTAATGACGCCACCAGGAAGAATTTCCAGTGTAGGCCAGCTTCCTGGTATGTTTTTTGGTTGTTGTGTATTTGGTTCCGTTTTCACTACTTCTTCAACTAATTCCTGTAACATACAATGGTATATAAATATTTATCATATATAATTAACTAGCTGATGCCCGCAGCTTTGCATACGGAAATTATGTTTTAACTTATTCAAACTTTTATCCTGTTTTCCCGGGAAACCTTCTAATTTTCCGGGATGAAAAGTTGTCTAAAATATGACCCACAGTATTAGAAATAACTTTACCAAGTTCAAGGGTTTTTATGTGATGCCCGGACAGACAAACAGACACTTTGAGTTTTATTATAGTAGGTATTGATTTGACAATGTATGAATATTGTATTCTCTATTCATTATCTGTAAACACTACTACAGTTTGTACAGATATTGTTTTCCTTTCACTCGATCTCTGCAAATTGCTTGAGAGAGAAGGTTGCCCCTTAAATAATAATTAATATGTTTGAATTTTTCTATTATGATGTTCTAATAAAATCAATATTGAATAATACATGGACATATTTTTAAGCTGTTTTAAAATACTCACTAAAGGTTCATCTAATGGAGGTTCAAGCATTTCAGGCACGATTATTTCTGAGCTATCACCATCGAACACTTCCGCGTGTATGGTCACTACCACGTTACCGTCTTCGTCGTTGACCACACAGTCACTGCCCACACTGTCCACCACACACGTCTCCAACAACTCATCTTTTATCACCACATCGTTTATTATCTCACTGCTATCGTCCGAATCTTCCGCTTTCACATCCTCATACCTGTCTGGCTGTATGTCCTCCATACGAACCAAGGGAACATTCTCCAAATCTTCGTTTTCTAACGCACTTGTTGCTGACATTATCGAAACAATTATGCATTCCTTTCGAAGCGAAATTAAGAACGTTGCTTTACAAGGTTTTGCTATAACATCCTAATGTATTAATATTTTAGACAGAGAAATAGAAACAGTTGGTAACCGTAAAAATAATGTCTAAGTTATGTATTATTTTTTAACAAAAATAAATAATGCAATGATTGCAATGCAACAACGTAAACTGGAAGTTCAGAATTGTTGACAGCTATCAGAAATGTCAAACCACAGATATTACTTCACTTCGCAGAATAAATAAAATAAAAATATTACAGAGTAGCATCATGGATATATTACAATGGATTGCTGACCTTGTAGATAGAGCATAGACATAGTACTCATAGATTATCCCATACATTTGACAGAGCGAGATCGCCAGTTACAAAATCTACGTGAAAGACAAAGACAAAAATGTTATTTTTTGTCCCCGTCAGCGTGGCCGATTTTATTATATACATGTATAGTGTGTTTAGCAGTTTTGGCACCTTAGTGAGGTGCCAAACATTGAAAGTGATAAGGCATAGATAAGGTGACTCGGCGTATTTTGAACAATTACACAAACTTTAGTGAATTACAGTGTGGTTTGAGACAATAAATAGTTTTGTTTTGTTTTGTTTTAGTTGGTTAACAATGGTTGGTTGCAGTATTTTGAGCTGCAAAAGCCGCAGTGACAAAAAAGTTGAAGGAATAACGTTCCACCAGTATGTATGAAAAAAAGTATTTTATTTTATTTGTAATGCTGTGAGCTTTCATATCTTAATGTTTTGAAATGAAATTAGATAAATTTACACTAAGAAAAGAAGATTTTATGAGACGTTTGATAAATTTCTTTTAAAATAACCTAAAAGAAAAGTAAATTCAGTGTTGCCTTATAAAAGGAACATAAACTACCCAAGTTTCCCATTAAATACATTTTATTGCAAAATTGTGATGTGCGCTATTGCGTGCGCTTCAAGATGAGGTTATACTGGTGTGATTTAGAAAATATGCATTATTATAGATAAATAAACATTACGCAGTGATTTTATATATTTTTGCTTTTCAGGTTTCCCCACCTTGAGGAAATAAAAAAAATGGCTGGACGCCCGAATTGGTTACCAACTAACTAATCTACTTACTCTAGAATCTGTTCCATTCATTTTATCGATAAGTCGTTTAAGAAAGCGAAAATGAGAGCTAAATTGAAGCAAAACGGAGTGCCGGAAAAATATATACTTTTTTCTTCTTCGGAGAAAAGAAGCAGTAATATCTTACAAGAAGTACAGAATGTTCAACCCGAGATCCTAAGTATGGTGAGCAGTACATCTATAGTAAAATATATTTTATTATATTATAATACTAGTGAATGTCCTCTAGTGAATGTGGCTTTGCTTCGGTAAACCCACACTCCGTAAATGTATGGACAATATTGTTTTAATTGACATTTTACTATCTTTAACCGATTGAAGAATAAAAAGCACTAAATGATAACCCAAGCTCATAACAATTTCTGAAATTAGCCGGAACAAACAAAGATAAACAGACAAAAATTGTAAAACTAATTTTAATGGGATCTATTGTGTTAATAAATAACCCTGTGAAAGTTTTTCACAAATCTTCCATGTACACAAATTGATCAGTCACAGTCTTAGTACATGTATCGATTACAAGAAAATATATAATATAATTATATTAATTTATATAAGTGTGTTAATAAAATTTACATAGATTTTAATACCCTTAATTTCTTTTTAGGTTGGTCCTACTAATATCATGAGTGACGTGATAATGTTGTACAAGAAGATCAAAATGTACAAAGATGCATTGTTTGGTAAGCATATCTATAGTAGGGCCAAATTAAAATACAATATGTAGGTATTTGATAGCCGTATGGCAATGATGTTTGATAATTATTGACAAGCAAACATTATGAATATTTTTTTTATAATTTCGACTACTACGGACTACAAGAACGTGTTAGACCACAATTTTTTTTAAATTATTGTATGTTATTATTATTAAATGTTACGTTGATATTATGGTTGTTTTATTTGAAAATTATACTATTATCTAAAATCAAAAGTCGTACTTATTTGGCTTCAACCCATGAATGGCCCACTACTGAGCACGGGTCTCCTCTTGAGGAGGCCTAGACTACTCCACCACGCTGCTCCAATGCAGATTTTTGGAGGAGTTAGTGGCTAATCCAAGTGTCGGAAGTCTTCATGCCGCCCGAAGGCTTCTGATATGGCTTAACGACTCCGAAAAAATTTTTCCACTAGTGATCACCCATATAACTACAGATCGCGCCTTTTTTATGGGGTTCAGGTTCAGACTCCCCGACAAATACATGGTTACATATACATACACTCCGAGTATGTAAATGGGGCGTAAAAGTACTAGTTCTGTGAAGAAAACTCTGTGACTGTTCTTGCAATGGGAAATTTCATCAACCTGGTAACACTACAATAACTATTTAATATAAGTATAGTATACTAGCGCTGTCTCATGTGAGGCCACGCCGTGTCAAAATCTTGGTACTTCTATATCTATGACAGCGCGCCAGCTTGGCGCCAGCCGAACGTAAGGCGGACATAGATTAACGTACCTACAGAAGTGACAACATATTGATGCTGTCCCCATTTGTATGTTTATTGTTAAGTACAGAAAAATCAATGGATAATTTTCTCACGAGTGCCCGTATTGTAATAAAGTCGCACCGTAATAGTATCGAGTATTGTAATACAGCCTTAACATATATAATACGTAAAACTTTTTTGTATCCGTCTATAAGCAAATAGAAAAATTGAACCCTTACTGTAAAATATTCCTGTTTTGATGGATTATGTCTTAATATATAATATTAACGTAATATACATATAATATAACGCATATAATATAATATAACGTAATATACATATAATGTAACATATAATATAACGCCCAATATAATTAATGACCAAGACTCCATAACTACTGCTTATGTTGATATAATTACATGAAAATGGTCGTGGTCCCTTTAAGAACGCGTATTTACTTTATTCGTAAATGTGTCACCATATTTCATATTTCATCACCGAAATCCCAAAATATTGCTTAAAATAGTTTCGAAATTACAACATCCTTCCTTATGTTTATTTTTAGGTACTTTCTACCTACTGACTGTTCTGTACTGAATTTGTTAGTCTTGACTTGTGACGCGAGTCATTGGACGCGAGCGACAAACACTAGCTGTCTTTTTCACTATTATGGTTTTAGTAATGCTATCCCTTTTACATAATTTTACAAGCGCTGATTGGTCGCAGTGTGTCGTAGCTGTTTTCGGAACAGATTTTTCGTTTGATTTGTAAGGGCATAACGTATCTTTAATAAACATCATTGTTTTGATACGGTTATTATTACATTAGGTACTATTTTGATATAATATTTAAATAAAATACTTTATTAAAATTTCTTCAAAATTATTGAATTTAAAATATTGCAATCGTTTTTATATTAATTTTCTCACTGATCATTGATAAATGTACAACACCACTTTTTAATCAACACAAACAAAAACGACGACCAGACTTCACAAATGCCCGATGACTGTAATCGCCACTCTCAAAAATTGCATTAAATTTTATTTTGGCGCAGTGTTGCAAACTACCACACAATTACGGTACGTAAAATATTAATGTTATGCCCCAACTCAGAGTCAATAATGGTTACTTAAATCGCTCCTTAGCACAGAATTTGCATGGTGATTCTTTACTAAGGAGCGATTAATGTAACCGTTAGTGACACTGAGTTGGGGCAATAGATATTTTTATATCATTATAAAAAATCCTAATTGAATGATATATCCTGGGACTATAGATAACATGGACACAATAAAAAAATGATCCTTACGTTACGACGTCATCCGTCCTCAGGTACCTCAACAAAATTACTTATCCAGTTAGTGTAATACAACCATGAGTAGGAACAAAAACATGAGAGGTGTCAAGGGACACCCGGATGGAACGAAGTTCCTTTCGATTTGAGTATTGTTTTGTTGTACAGCGCCATCTCTGTAAAACTCTCTGAACCACTTCAAAAAAAGTGTCGTCATTCGTAAGAATCAAAAAGTGTCGTAATTTTCCGTCTAGCCCCCTTTCACAACGCGCGATAAGGAACTTCGTTCCAAAAACCGTCGTGTCTAGTACGACATGTTGCGTATAGTACGAGCGGCGACCGCAAGATCCACTACGTCATTTGCTACTAAGATAAGCCCCCTTGGCACATGTTTATAATAGTGCAGTCATTGAAGCATTATTGCTCCGAATTTTTTTACTGTGAACCGATTTGCGTGAAATTTTGGAATTAGGTTTATCTTACCCTTAACTTCAAAAGTGAAAATGATTTAAACTCCGCACTCACCCTGGGGGTGGTTGCCACCCCTTCTCGGGGGTGGACATTTTTTTTTCAAAATAACCTCGGATATCGATAGACGGGCTAATTTTAAGCAAAAAATCACCTATAAAGTTTTTCGAAAAATCCAATACTTTTCAAGTTATTGGCAATTGAAAAATCGCAATTTTTTCACGTTTTTCATCGGTCTTTTGCAAATATCTCCAAAAATATATGTTTTATCATAAATTTTATAAGAACCAAAATTGTAGCAGATAAAAAAACGAACAATTTAGTTTTTTTTAAATCATTCTAAGTGCAATATTAAGCTAGATATTGAAGATCAAAGCCGTTTTTTATTTTGTCTGAAATTTAATCTATGTGTTCAATGCCATCTAGCGGCGAACAGATGCATTTTATGCATTCTGCCATAAAGAAAGTTTTTGTAGTGCTTGAAATAAGCTTTAAAATGAGCACTGTTAAAGGTCTTTTGCACGTAAAATAAGTGAGCTGTATTGAAAATAAGAAGACCATTTAATATTTTTTCTTTTAAATCAATGGGTTTCATAAGTGCCATTTCCGCCAAAATGAAAATTAATCGTATTCCGCCTAGAAATAACTTTATTATGAAGAGTTTGATAGATTGTATCAGTTTGGCTGCTTCAGGACACATATTTAAAAAAAAATCAAGATTAAAAAAAATAAAAAAAATTCAAATTTACAAAAAAAACACCTTTTTTTCATAATATCTCAAAAATGAAGACAGATACGTAAAAAAGTGTTGGGATAAAAAATTTAGGTATTTTTCTGACGAACAATTTGGTTTTTTTTTTTATTTCTGTCAAACAAAAATTGACGGAGATATAATTGTTTAAAGAGCGGGCGGCAGCGCAATCACAGTCTCTCTTAAGCCCTTTAACCCTTCACCGTTTTAAAAAAAGGTTTTTTACTATATATTGCAATGAAGGATGTTGTAGCTCTGTTAATTACCTTTAAAATGGTTTGTTATAAATTGTGATAGCATGAAAATTGAAGGAGTTATGGTCCAAAAACTTATCATATTTTTTTCTACTTAGTAACTGAAAATTTCGGAGTGTGAATATTTGGAGCAATGTGAAAGTACGCAGTATAATAGAGACCCAAAACTATTGTAACGTGTATATATATACATAATATGGCTCATATATTTTGGAAACGTAGGCATATGCGCTATGAAAGTTTTCTCAAAGCTGCTACAAAAAACACTGCTGTAAAATTGTCATCGCTAGTTCCAACCGTTGGTGCCATAGATGACCAAGAGAGACCAAGAGAGTTTATCTGCAAACCCAGATTTGGCTTGGTAATAAAAACATTTGTCCAACGGATTGGGGGTGGATCATGAGTGACGGCTTATTGACTCCACTTAAGTCTGTAAATCCACCCGCACCACAAGAACTCCTAAAAATGATTTTTTGCAACTGCAAAAAAGGATGTGGAACGTCTTGCGGGTGCAGAAGAGTTGGCCTATTCTGTAATACTACATGCGGAACGTGCAGTGGAGATAATTGCCAAAATAGCCCATTAATTCAACCAGATATTAATTGTGACAGCGACTCCGACATTGAGTAATGAAAAATAATATATTTTAATAATCTGGTACGATGTATTTTATGTAGTATTTTATGCAATTTGTAAATATTTTATTCAATAAATGGCAATTTTTTACTCTATAATTAAATTATCTTTAAATATGTAATCATATATATTTACTGTTTTAATTTAGGGGTAGTTTTAAGGGTAGCAAAGTTGAAGATTATGATAATCACTTTCGAGAGTGTAGAATAATATTTAAATCCTTTTCATTTAATCAAAAAAAAATTTTTAACAATTTTTTATCAAGGGGTTGTTTTTAAGGGTTGAAAGGGGGTTAAAAATTTGACTATTATTATAGAGAACAAAATAATACTTACTCTATACTTACATCTTTTTATGTCATACCAAAGTATTTTTTTGTGATTTTTTTTAATTTAGGGGTTGTTAGCAAGGGTTGTAAGAATTTCAAGGGGTTGAAAATGATTTTAATATGAGGTAATTGTGTTAGAAAACACTTTACAATTTCAAAACTTACTATGTGTAACACATGTTTTCTAGCGATAAAATAGCTCAATGTTAATTTTTCCATTAAGGGGTTGTTTACACCCCTTAAAAATAATTTGCGGAGTACAGATTATTTTCACTTTTGAAGTTAAGGGTTAGATAAGCCTAATTCCAAAATTTCATGCAAATCGGTTCACAGTAAAAAAATTCGGAGGTAACACCGTATTTTTCGCTTCAATGACTGCACTATAACAGTGATGCTAAGTTTCGAAAACTCGGTGGAAAAAATTAGAATTGGTCGAAAGTACAAAAAAATGTACCACTTCCGGTGAAAATAAATCAATGGCACTTATGTCATTTGATATCTAGAGGATACTTGTGGCATCAAATAGCACTTTATTGGTAGTTACAGAAAAATCTTGTCTGCCAGTTCCTGTATAGCCGAAAGTGCTCGGCAGACTGTTTCAAAGGTAACAGTTCAGACCTGGGGGGTTATTGGATACAAAGATGAAATTAGTTGCAAATATTAGGCATTAATCCTATAATAAATTACGTACTAGTCTGCCGAAGGTATTCTGGCCGAAACCCCTCCCCCCGTACTTAAATAAACATAGGTACATTTGTGAGGAAATCAGTTTTATTAGAAAAATATTTGAAACGTAGGTCTAGTAGGTACGACAATACGTCAGTGGAAACAAAATTGGTATAACCTGGCTTCTCGTAGTATTGAAACTCTCAAATAAGCTGAGCCAGCTCAGGTTAAAGTGTTTCCATTGACATGAAATCAAAATAAAAAGCCTTAAGTTTAATCACTGCTTTCGTCTTAAGATATCAATATCGTCATCACTGCTTTCATTGTAATTTACGAGTTACGTAATAATCTCATCAAAAACATAAATGTGAAATAAAAGTTCAAAAAAAAAGCATTGAGCATCTGCATCTACTTTATTGACTGAACTAATTAATTACCCTCCCTTGCGTCGCGCAGTCGAGTAAAAATAATAATTATTATATCTTTTTAGGAAATTATCAAAATTCTTACAATTTAAATATAAACAAAGATTAGATATACAGTATGTTCGTAAAAATGGCTAGTAACATGGTACGAACTCGAAGATGTAAATTAAAATTTATTAATAAATAATTTTTATAAACAAAAATTATTGTGCTAATAACATAAAAACCACTCTTTCTTTATTCAGATTATGAATCTCCCGATTTTAGCTGGCAATGCTACCGATTTTTAGAATTTCACTTTTGCAACACTGTCACTTTGTATGAGGCGGATGGGGCTTGGTCTGAAGTGCCACCAGGTTGATTTTTTTTACTCATACATTTTTATGAAAAGTAGGAGAAACATTTTCGATCAAAACATTTTTTGTGGTCGTCGTAATGACATTGGACCATTTATATCAAAATTAACTGGCAACACTGGAAGTTAGAACTTTTTTCACTTTTTTGATTTCACAATTCATTCACATTTCAAAAATTCGAATAGCCCAAATTAGCCCAGCAGAAAGTAATTGGGCAGGGGCCGTCAAGGGTAATGACAATTTGCTTGACTATTATTATTATTATTTCAATTAGGGGGCACTATATAAATTATATTAACGAACATGTTAGAGCACAAAAATATTATTTTTCAACACCCTTGCTCATAAATTGGTTTTTATCACATGGCTTTTACACTCATAAACCATGGTATTAAACACTTGTGCTTTTTTTTCTTGATCGCACTAGTGTTTTATTTTATATTCCATCAAATTAAGTTTGTACCTTGCTGAAAGATATTATTTATGCATTCTATTTGCTCCTAACTTAGCCTTATAGTTTTATTTTTAAACGAAAAAAAGTTTTGACTTAGATACGTTTCGTTTCAACATAAGACTAAAAATAACACCTTGAATATGATAAATTTTCAACAACTTATTTACTTTAATCAATAATTCAACGTGAAACTAATTCATAAATACATAAATATTAGATTTTTTTACATTTTGCGTTTTGGCTGTTTAACGTAATTGTTCGTGCCTACGCTCCAATCAAAAAAAAATATCAGCGCGGAGCGCGCCATATTTAATAAACTTTCCGTCTGGTCTGGGAGCATTGTATATTATATTTGAGTACGAATAATTTGTTTTTTTACTCGTAAGTGTGTTGAAAAACGTCGTATGACACACGTGAGGTTTGGTCATTACACTCTCGGTTTTCTTGCAGCACTCGTCTTCGGCTCGCGCTATGCAATATCATCACCTCGAGTGTAATGACCAACATATCACACTTGTATCATAATGTACTATTAAATTAATTATTAACTGTCTGTCCGAGCATCAGATAAAAACCCTTGAACGGATTTTGATGAAAATTGGCAAAGTTGTTACTTATACTCTGGGTTATATTTTAGGAAACTATTCATCACGGAAAATTAATAGATTTTCCTGGGAAATAGAATGAAAGTTTGTATGGATTATTTTTAAAACACCAACCATAAAGTAAATTGCTTCAAATTTGAAACTAACGTTCTGTGCCTTAATTGATTTAATAATATACAATTTCCAATTTTTCAAAATTTTGCAAGAATATGAAACATATGTATATAAAAATTAATCTGAATATTGTTTATTTTTCAAGCCCCGCTCCCGGAAGAATCTTTTGTAATTGTATCATGGGTTTCAGTATATATATTGCTAAATGTAAGTACTTCAATATAAGTTGACCATTTTTAAAATTTTCTTCTGCAAGAGGTACAAAATAAAACATAATTTCCGTATGCGAAGCTGTGGGCAACAGTTAGTGTTAAGATAAAGCTTGTTAAAATCACGTCCGTCCAAAAGTCACCAGAGGGTACAGTCAGCAAAAGAGTTAGGCGTGCAATGTGTCCATGGCATGATAGGAAAACATTATTTAATGTTACAGAATGTTTTTATCAATGCTAAATCATGTCTTACAATAAAACTAAAGGTATTATTTGACTTTGACATTAATAATAAAAAATTCTGTAGTAGTAAACATTATAAGGTTGTTGTATCATGCCCGGCATACCTGACTCTTTTGCATGGTATTTGTGAATATGTAACGTTAGATTGCCTTTTAAAAATAAAAATAAGTCCCAGATATAATAATTTAGTTAAAGTTTTTTTAATTATTTAAAATTTCCTGTACACGGATAATTTTTAAAACATCATCGTTTACAGGTAGAGGAAGTGAAGAAAACTGAATATTAAGTATCTTACAGGTAATAATTATATTGATTAAATAAAATCAAATAACACTTTCAATTTGACAACCCCATAGCCTAGTTGGTAGTGACCCTGCCTGCGAAGCGACTGGTCCTGGGTTCAATTCCCGGCCAGGGCAGATATTTATGTGATAGACATTTGGATCACGGATGTTATAATGATGATGATGTCCTCCATGCCACTTAAGTACTTTTTAGTATTTATATCACAGCATTTGATAAAATGTATGCTTCGTAAATTTCACTTTAAAACAAATGAAATAGACTCAAGGAAAAGCCTTCTTTTCAATTTCACCACCATTTTCCAGGTATTCGTAATAATCGTCGTATACTTTTTCCCAAAACAACATTCTTGAATACAATGGGGTCGAATTGAATTTTCGAACAACCGGTCTCCCATTTATCAGAAGATAATTTTGTGTTTCGTCATAATCAGGCCATATAATATCATTTCTTATATTGAAAGGCGTAGGAGACCCGTAGGTAATGAAGTTTGATACAAAATTAATCATTCTATCCATCATTTGGCTACTTTTTTCGTCGATAGAGTCGTACATAGATTTTGTAAAATTTGCCACAAATATATATGGTATATCATCACCATGCCCACTTCCATTAACTGCAGAGTTTTTGAATTTATTCAAATCACCGTTAAAATCAAACATATATAAGTAAAGAGCTTTACAATCAGCCATATTTTTATACTTCTTAATCCACCAGTAAACATCGTAAATATTTTGTACATCCGACATAAATTCAATTAAGGTTGTCAATGTCAAGTTTTTCATTGCACCACCAAAGTACATTTCATCTAACTGCTTGGCCAAATTCTTAGATTTTTGTGATCCTATTGGATACTCTATGTTTGATGGTATTAAATATTCAGGATTTTCTCGTAGTTTTTCAAATCCAATATTTATCACGTGCTGTATCCTGTAAATTGCCTCTTGGGAGGTTATACCGATTAAAATTGGTACCTTTTGCCTTGTCACATAATTTTTACTAACAATTTCTCTTGGGTCCATAACAAATAAAGCATGATGAGATTCCACTTCCTTTGATACTACAAATGGTGCGAAAACTCTTAAAGGACCTTCGTGTGCTTTAGCCATATTGGAATGGGCTTCTAATATTTTCAATGCATCTATTTTCTGTAGATCTGCCAACGTCTGATATACATCTTTTGTTTCTATTCCCAGCTCTTTAGCTAGTGCCAATGAGTTGTCCTTACAATATTTTGCAAAAGATCTAGGAGAAAAGGCACTCCCGCTAAATTGTATAGCTTGGTTGAACAAGCCATCAGTTTGATTTGTCAGCATCAATAAATTTACTATTAACGATCCAGAACTATGCCCAGCAATGGTAATCTTGTCAGGATCTCCTCCAAAGTATTCAATATTATTCTTAACCCAATTCAGTGATAGTATAACATCTTTAAGACCAGCATTGCCTGATGCTTCTTCTATGTCAAGCGACAGAAATCCAAACGGTCCCAATCTGTAATTCATAGATACGTAGATTATTTCTCGGGCCAAGAGGAACTGTGGTCCATAGTTTACGTCATTGCGCCCTGACAATTTCACTAAAGAACCCCCGTGGATAAATACCAAAACTGGTAGTAACTTAACCGTTACATTTCTTGGTACATACACATTTAAGTTCAAGCAATCTTCAGATGTTTCTTCTACGGGATAGTAAATGGGTTGTTGCGGACACACAGTACCTTCCTTTGTAGCATCTAAAACATCAGTCCACGGTTTTTTTGGTACTGGAGGTTTAAATCTTAGTTTTCCAGTTGGACTTTCAGCATATGGTATGCCTTGATATGTATAAAATTCTATACCACGAAACACATTTGGTTTTCCCTTAACAGGACCGCTTGCCGTTGTGACTATCTTATATCTCTCTAGATCACCACACAGATAAAATAGTCCGCAACCAAATACTAATAACAATAAAAACAAATACATATATTTAATCATTTTCTTAAAATTTTCGAAAACTTAAATTTTCAATCACTTGGCGCTTTTTGCCACAGAGTACTTAATCAATCACTACCAGTGTTCTCGAACGTCAAAATGCGAAATCGGTAGATTTGCTTTGCCCATTTAATATCGGTATATTTGTAGCCAAAATCGGTATATGTCAAAAAATATTCAATATTCAATCAAATTCCTTTATTTATCAAAAAATAAACTAACGGACTAATTTGTATACATAAAACACACCTAGATAACAAAAATATTAAGAATAAAAGCCATTTATTATCAATAAAATTACAAAACACATCGAATTGTAGGCCGCGCCGTTATCGATAAGAACGTTAATTTCTGCCGCCCTCGTGACATTACTACAGCGGCAGCGATATGTGGTGTGAGTGTTAAAACCATCGGCACGATTAAACAATAATTTCACAATAATGAAGAATACAGAAATATTCCCATTTTAAAATAATATTTTTATTCATCTTTTCTTTGCATTTTATTATTTAGGTACTGAAATAATATGAACCAAATTATACACTATCGATACCGTAAGACCAACACGGAGTCTGCAGCGAGCGAAAAAATGTAGAACAGTATACTGTAGAGGGATTCCCCATTCCCCTTAACGTAAAACATACATGAAAATGGTTGCTAACTTAAAAATTATGTAAAATCGGTAGAAAAATTGGGAGAATTTCCAAGTATTCTCTGAAATCGTGGAAAAATCGTTGCATATCCGTATTTCGGTAGGACAGTGCCCATATCAGTAGAAATACCGAAAAATCGGTAGGTTCGAGACCACTGATCACTACGTTTCTTTTTGCCTTCATAGTGCTTGACGTTAGTACCGTAAAATGGGGGGAATAGGGTCTGAGAGGTGAATAGGGACAAACCCCAAGTTTTAGTTGGGACCTTAATCACACTTTTATTTTATTTGTTTCACTTTATTCTATGACTTTATTGTAGGATTTAATTTTAAAGTTTGCTATATTTTTTCTCTATTCTGACAACAAAAAAAAAACATGAGAGGTGTCAAGGAACACCCGGATGGAACGAAGTTCCTTTCGATTATGTATTGTTTTGTTGTACAGCGCCATCTCTGTAAAACTTAATTAATCACGCTAGCGTGATTCAGAAAGTTGTACAGTACAGCGCCATCTCTGTAAAACTCACTGAATCACTTCAAAAAAAGTGTCTTCATTCGTAAAATCAAAAAGTGTCGTAATTTTCCGTCTAGCCCCCTTTCACAACACGCGATAAGGAACTTCGTTCCAATAAACATTGACTAAAATAGGTAGTAGGTGGGTACTTCTTCAAAGAAAATATTTCATCTTCCAGTGGAATGCACCGAATTTTGTTAATTAGTACCATATTATCCCGTTCAATTAGTTATTGTTACCGCCTACCACACCTACTCACCTACACCATGGGTTGACTGGGAGAGAATGCCACATGGCATTAAGTCCGCCCTTTGTAAGCCTAGCTTGTAGGTTTTACAATAAGGGTTATAAATAAATAAAAAAATGAGAGGTGTCAAAGGATACCCGGATGGAACGAAGTTCCTTTCGATTTAAGTATTGTTTTGTTGTACAGCGCCATTGTAGAAACTTGGAATGTCAAATATGATTTGAATTCAAATAATAAAGAATACTTTGTAAATAGAACATAATATATCATTTTAACATTGAAGTACTATTACTAGCTTAAAGAACAGACACCCCGAACACCATGTATGTCCCAATGCATTGGCGCCACGTGGAGAACGGATGCTCAATTTTGAAATTCGAACCTCCCGGGCGGGACACACATTTTGTTCCAGATGTCTGTTCTATGTCATTATACTTCAATGCATTTTAACAAAATAATAATAGATGTCGCTACAAAAATGTACTCTGAATCACGCTGTTGAGATTCTTTGTAAAACATATAAGTAATCGACCTAATGACATGAATGTCGGTTCGGTTCGGGTTTATTCAGCCATCTCTGTAAAACTGTCTGAATCACTTCAAAAAGAGGTGTGGTCATTCGCAAAATCAAAAAGTGTCGAAATTTTCCGTCTAGCCCTCATTCACAACGCGCGATAAGGAACTTCGTTCCAATAATAAATTAAGTATGGGGGATCGTTTGGGACACTTATTATTTTAAAAAAATACTTTTTTTATTTTATATCTATAAAAATCGGTATTTGAAATATTTAATTGAAAAAAGTTGCCGGACGCTAACACAGAGTACTTAATCACTACGGACGCTAATGGTGCGTCCACACGTATTAAGTAGATAAGTAGTTAAGTAAATTTTAACTAAAATTTAAGTGAATAATTTTAAGTGCGTGTCCACACGTATCAATTTAGTAAAGCTGTTAAGTAGATAAGTGCATTCAAAAATAAAGATGGAAGACCGAAAAGAACTCATGAATTCCATACTGAAATTTGTTATTAGTGAAACATTGAATGAAGTTAATAAGTTAAAAATAAAATACATACTTTGTTGTAGCCTTGGTCCAATTGGACCAATGAAAGTGCCACATATTGGTGTGCATATATACGACGTACTTAATTAATTTGGAGAAAGGATATTTTTTTTTGTAAATAGCGCAGTTCAAAATAAGACGTGTAACTTTCATAATTAATGTTGTACTAATAAAAATGCGTCCTGATCGTTTTATTCGGAATTTGGATAATAAAATTATACTCGCTTTTCTAAGTAGAAATTACATGTACCCTAGTTGGTAGTGAGAGCGACCCTGCCTGCGAAGTGATTAGATTCCCGGGTTCGATTCCCGGCCGGGGCAGATATTTATGAGGCAGTTAAATATTTGTACTCGGGTCATGGTTGTTATTGGGATGTGTTATATGTGTCATCTATGCCACCCGCAACACAGGTAAAAACCTACCGCGAGGGTGTGTATGTATAAGCGTATTACAAATAATCTAATTTTTTTTTATGGAAATAGCCGGCAAACGAGCTGTCGATCCACCTGATGGTAAGTGGCTATCGCCGCCCATGAACATCAGCAACACCAAAGGCATCACCGATGCGTTGCCGGCCAAGAAAGAAAGAAGAAAAAGAAAGAAAGAAGAAAAATAAAGAAAGAACTGGCTCTCAAGCTCCCAGCCGGAACACGAGCCGTTTGGCGGCTGACTCATGCTAGAGGGTGGTGAATCCCTGGAGAAATAATAATAGTAATAATGGTATTAATTAACAATTAAAATCAATACTACTAATATAATCCCTCCGAGGGCCCTACCACTAGCGGGCCGGATTTAGTCGCGTTTTACGACACCCTTCCGGCGTGGGATTCGGGTTAGTATTCTAAGCCGCCCCAATACGACTGTATTTAATTTTAACAAAAAATAACCGACCACAAATGAAGTACATCTAATAAAAAAAGAATCGTCGAAATCGGTTGGATATTGAGTTATTCGTCCATTTGTCACGCACATACTTAATGCAAATTTAAGACTTATATGCTTTTGACATGGATGCCATTGTCAGATCTCAATCAAATTTATGTGGGATCACACGACAAGCACCAGCTTACGATTAAAACAAAAATCATCAAAATCGGTTCACTCAGTCTAAAGTTCTGAGGTAACAAACATAAAAAAAATACAGTCGAATTGAGAACCTCCACTTTTTTTGAAGTACCGGTAAAAAATTGGAATAGTTAGCAGCGTGTAGGTACAGATAGCAGAGCATAAAAATAAAAATTTTGAAAAACCCCCCCGTATCAGGCTACTGCAGCGCCCTCTGGTGGCCTACCGCCATAAAACATATAATTATAAGCCCGCTCTTTAGTTATACCTTTTGAATGCAAAAAACTGCAATGAAATCGGCCCAGTAGTTTTCATAAAAACGGTAATATACATACATACAAACTAACAAACAAACAACCTCTAACCCCTAATGCATATACCTACCGCCTTCGTTTCGTTCCGTCCGCCGTGGGTAAAAATTAAAATGAAAAAAGGGATAGATACCATATAGGAATAAAATAAGGCACAATGTATGCAGTATGAGTATTGGTAGAAATTATAATACATTTTAAGAATTAAATATTAAAATAATAAAAATAAATTAAAATATTCATATAATATCTTAAATTAAAATAAATCTTGCATGTCCTTTGGTTTACTAAAAACTATTGATCAACAACGCAAAGAAGTTTACGACTTCGTCGTGAGCGTGACCTACTTAATTACTTAACCATTTTAGTAAATTTTAAGTAAAAAGTGCCCGTCCAAACGTGTTAAGTGATAAGCCCCGCCCACCTACTTAACAGAAAAATAGAAAAATTTCTAAATTATTTGTTTACTTGTGTACTAAATTACTTATCTACTTATCTACTAAAATGTCCGTTCACACGTATTAATTCACTTAAAATTTACTTAAATTTTAGTTAACTACTTATCTACTTAATACGTGTGGACGGGACATTATAGTCATTCATCAAAATTTGTCAAAATGGCAGTGTTGCCAAGTTAGCCACTTTTTGGCAAGATCTGGCAACTTTTAAGATTCCTTTAGCCAAAATGTCAAATATTCTTGGCTAAATATCTTAGCCACAATTCTAGCAACTTTTGAGGTTTGACTTGACAAGCTAATAATTACTTGACATTGACATTTAACCTAACCTAACTTAGTGGCCATTAATGGCCCTTACAGTGTCACTCTATGTGACATATTATTATTTCCTAACATATTACTAGTAGGAACAGTAAAACCAACTTATCCGTGAATTGAAGGAGGGCGTTGTCGGATGCATTGAACCAATCATTGGACGCAACCAGTTACTACCTTTCGTAGTAACTGACAGTAGAATGACCACAAAGTACTTATGAATGACTTTTCATTAGTTCCAATTTTTGCCACTTCACAGATAAGGTGGTGGCACTGTAGGTAGGTGTTTCTTTCAAAGATTTTATATCAAGAACAAGATTGTGCACTATAAAATTATTACAATGTAAACGGAATTCTATGCGGTTATAATAAAGTTTACTTTCCTATGCCATTACGCTAAACGGAAAATCGGTCTGAGCGAGACGCCCCTATTATGGAGTGCGTCTCTGTCTACTGGGCTGCCACTGTAAAATATTTTATCCTGTTGTAGAATATCATTATATATTTTATTCCCAGTTGTCGAGATTATTTCAAAATATTTACTAGTTAAATGCAATGTTTAGCTTATTTAATGATGTCCATAGCATTTGTATTATCGTAATTACATTGTTATAATTGTGTTTAAATATATAGAAATGGTTCTCACATGTTGCGTGAAAGAATGCAAAAGTGAATCATACAAAGGAAGCGGCGTATCTTTTCACAGGTGAGTATTTAGGTAAAGTTTTATTTTTGTTTAGAATAGGGTGTCCATGTTGATTGTAGTCTGTAGACCTAAATTTACTTTGTTAGCGCTCGTGTAGATGGGACCGTGACCGCCGCACTGCGCTGCTATGCTGTGTACACGGACCGCCGCGCGCCGCTTGGCTGACGCCGCATCATTTTAGACATGACTTAGTAATAGATTGCTGTCACGGACGAATACGCTTTTCGCAGCTAGCAATTTATCTCTAAGAACGTGTCTAGTGGTTTGGTAAATCGGCGCGACGGTGACGATGCAGACCACACGAGCGCTTACTATATTACCAAAATAAATAATTGTTTCAGGTTTCCTAAAGATGAAGAAATTAAAAATAAATGGCTAACCGTTATACCTGGAAACGTCACTAAATATTCAGCTGTTTGCAGCTTGCATTTTAAAGCTGATGACTTCGCGACCCATCCTGCTGCATCAAGAAAAATATTGAAAGTTAATGCTATACCTTCAGTTTTTCCTGTTGTAAGTATATCACTTATATAATCCTTTATCAATGATATAGATATATATATACATATTTATAAAGAGGAAAGATTTGTATATTTGTAATGAATAAATTCTTAATTATTAGGTAACAAAGGCTTTATTCCATCTCAATACATTGTAAAGGAGCTGAGTTATAAAGTTACTCATGCGTAGCCACGGGCAAGTCTGAGAGTCACTCATATACAGGGTATAACAGATCATAAGTTATAATATAAATAAATCTGACTACCTCGTTGGTCTAGTGGTTGCAAGCGCGACTGCGAAACACGAAGTCCCGGGTTCGATTCCCAGGTCGGGCAAAGTGTTATTGAGTTTTTTTCCATTTGGAATTTCTCAGTAAAAAACGGAGTCTGGATTTGTGCTTGGTGGCAATAGACTCGCCACCTATTACATGGGACCCAAACACCGCGGCGAAATGTGTTAGTACTTGTGTGCAGCTCTGCCTACCCCTTCGGGGATTACAAGCGTGATATTGTGTGTGAAATCTAAATAAACAAACAAATACATATATGAATTGTAAATAAATAATTAATTTCTTAACTTTCAGATAGTACCTGACACTAAAAAAGTGCACATACTGAGTTCTATTAAAATATGCCAAGAAATACTTCAGTGTCCTGGAATGTCATCCGAGCCACCATCTAAGAAGATGAAGTTGCATCAAAGTGCAAGCACACAAACGTCAATAACAGTCAATACTCCAAGGAAAACGAAACTACGTACGCTAAAAGCGAAACATTAAAATTAATTGGGCACAAAGCCACGATGCGTCAAAAGTTACGCAAAACAATTTTATTTAGCAATGTATAGAAAAATAAACTGACTTTTATTTCTCTACAGCTTTTATTTTCGTAACATACACCTACCAGAATACCTAAAGTTACATAAGAATCACCTCATTAAAAAAGTGTATGGCTGTGATGTCTGTCATGATACCTACTATGTGGTGCTAATCTCCCCCTATGCACCGTTATTGTAAAATTTGTTTTAAATAATAATAATTATTATTCCATCCATCCATCAGTCCACTCTTGGACATAGGCCTCCCTCATAGTTCACAACCAAGTCCGGTTGCTATTATTATTTGTAGGTATAGCTTTCAAATCTTTCGACCCTCTTTTAATAAATACAAGTATACATAAAACAAATTAAATTTAATAATTACTCAATTATACAATCAGGGTCAACTATAAATTGTCCTGGGAGAACCAAATTTTGTAGTAAGCCTACTAGAGAAGGACGCACACCATAAAAGCGCTATCTCGCTCAGCTCGAGCTTTCGTTCATGAGTGCGCAATCTTGTTCTTGTTATAAAATCTTTGGTTTCTTTAAGGCCAAACTACCTCAGTACAGACCAATAATAATCTAAAATTTCAACAAAAAAATAACCGACTTCAAAAGACATATGCTTTTGACATGGATGCCATTGTCAGATCTCGCCCAAAATGTGGGACCACACGAAAAGCACTAGCTTTCGATTAAAAAAGGAATCATCAAAATCGGTTCACCCAGTCCAAAGTTCCGAGGTAACAAACATAAAAAAATACATGTCTTATGTCTTATGGCATTTTACTGTGGGGCAAAGCAGCCGGTATAGAACAAATTTTTGTATTACAGAAAATAGCCATTAGAGCTATTTATAAACTAAAATCAAGGGAGTTCTTGCGTGTCAAATTTAAATAAATAGGTATACTTACAGTAGCTTCCCAATATATTTATAATAATTTAGTGTTTATACGGAATAACATAACTGCATATAAACAAAATTGTGATTTTTCAAATCGTCAAACAAGAAGGATACATCAATTGGCTACCTCTTCGTACCGTCTTTCTAAAGTGCAACGTTCTTTTATGGGACTAGGTATAAAATTTTATAATAAAGTCCCAAAACAAATACGTGACTTACCAGTGGAATCTTTTAAGAAACGTGTAAAGGCTCAGCTCTTAGGCAAGGGCTACTATAGCATAAATGAATATTTAAATGACAAGGATGCTTGGAAATGACTAGCTAGGCAATCAGTTCTGCACAGGTTAGAGAATACCTATTTTTGTAATAGATATAAGTTTTATTTTTAAAAGATGTGCTGAGGAGTTTCTTTACGGCTTTTCTTCTCCTCCATGACAAAGCACCTTTCCGAAAAGCTGGTAGATTAAAAAAAAATGACGTGCATAAGAGTATCAGTGATACCCACATGAATAAAAGATTATTTCATTTCATTTCATTTCATTACAGTCGAATTGAGAACCTCCTCCTTTTTTTTGAAGTCGGTTAAAAAAAGGTTGACAGAGTGCTTGAAATATCCAAGGAATTAATAAATACTTTAGTTTTTTTTACGTAATATCAAAAAGATGTGCCATGGAAATATACTACAGTGTTCTTCAATTAAATCTGCACTTGCATATCACCACAATCCCACCTGATATACAAATAATAATGTTTCCATGTTTGATTTTATTAGGGGTCGTCCATTAATCACGTGAGGCTTGAAAGGGGGGGGAGGGGTTTGATAAAAATCACGAAAATAGCACGAAGGGGGAGGGGGGGTGTAGTAAGATATCACGTGCATTTAATTTTTTGTCCAAACGCGCGATTTTTAAATAGAAAAGCAGCGTATAATGTGACTTTGACTTGCCGTTGCCAAGCAACGAACGAAGGCCTCACGCGCCGCCACCGACTGCCCAGCTCGGCATGTTTTGGATTAAAACAATGTCAAAAGTAAGTGATCTGTATAAAGACCTTTTTGCAGAGTATAAGAAAGGAAAAATACACGTGATGTTGGGGGAGGGGGAGGGGGTTAGTCTTAAACCTCACTACATGTCACCAAGGGGGAGGGGGGGGTTAAAAAATGCTAAAAAAAGATCACGTGATTAATGGACGGCCCCTTAAGAAATAATTGTTTGATAGTGTTTTTTTATCTCCCGGTCCAAAAAGAAGGCACAAAATTTTTAGCCACTTTTAGCCACTTTAAAGGGTACGAAATTTTGACATTCTAGCCACTTTTTAAAAGTGTTTTAGCCACTTCTTGGTTCACTGACTTGGCAACACTACAAAATGGTCATTTTTTGACGGCCGGGCGCGGCCTTACCCAAATACCACGCACCATAGATATAGAAGTAACAAGATTCTCCCATACTTTTGACAGAGCGAGATCGCCAGTTACAAAATCTACGTGAAAGACAGAGACAAAAATGTTATTTTTTGTCCCCGTCAGCGTGGCCGATTTTATTATACATTTAAACATATATATTGTGTTTTGGCGCCGATTTCGGTGCCAAACCGGTGTTGCCAGATCAGATTTTCAAAAATACTGTGCTGTCCATAATAAATACATTCCATAAATGTATGGACAATATTCTTTTAATTGACATTTTACTATCTATTCCACCTAACTCTCATTTCAATTCAGCCAACAACTATCAATTCAACCTTTCAAACTGAATACCAACTTTAATGTTACTACTATTAATCCTTTCTCACTTGTCCAACTCATACTCGACCAAACATGTACTTTCATTCAACTATATAACGTCAAGAACCTTAACTTCTTGACTCGCCACATAAAACATCAATAACTATAATAATCTTAAACTCCTTCTCGACTCCATCACTCAATACATAAAAATATCTTATAATAACCTTAAACTCCTTCTCGACTGCTCACTACATAAACTTCTATAAGTTTATTTAAACACCTCAAACTCCTCGACAACTCACGAGTGAGTGTGTTTTAAATAGCCCCTCTCCTCCAAAGTCCAGTCATATCAAAAAGAACCCTCCAACAAAAAACTTTCACAGGGGTATTTATTAACACAATAGATCCCATTAAAATTAGTTTTACAATTTTTGTCTGTTTATCTTTGTTTGTTCCGGCTAATTTCAGAAATTGTAATGAGCTTGGGTTATCATTTAGTGCTTTTTATTCTTCAATCGGTTAAAGATAGTAAAATGTCAATTAAAAGAATATTGTCCATACATTTATGGAATGTATTTATTATGGACAGCACAGTATTTTTGAAAATCTGATCTGGCAACACTGGTTTGGCACCGAAATCGGCGCCAAAACACAATATATATGTATAAATGTATAATAAAATCGGCCACGCTGACGGGGACAAAAAATAACATTTTTGTCTCTGTCTTTCACGTAGATTTTGTAACTGGCGATCTCGCTCTGTCAAAAGTATGGGAGAATCTTGTTACTTCTATATCTATGGTGCGTGGTATTTGGGTAAGGCCGCGCTCGGCCGTCAAAAAATGACCATTTTGTAGTGTTGCCAAGTCAGTGAACCAAGAAGTGGCTAAAACACTTTTAAAAAGTGGCTAGAATGTCAAAATTTCGTACCCTTTAAAGTGGCTAAAAGTGGCTAAAAATTTTGTGCCTTCTTTTTGGACCAGGAGATAAAAAAAACACTATCAAACAATTATTTCTTAATAAAATCAAACATGGAAACATTATTATTTGTATATCAGGTGGGATTGTGGTGATATGCAAGTGCAGATTTAATGAAGAACACTGTAGTATATTTCCATGGCACATCTTTTTGATATTACGTAAAAAAAACTAAAGTATTTATTAATTCCTTGGATATTTCAAGCACTCTGTCAACCTTTTTTTAACCGACTTCAAAAAAAAGTTACTCGCAAGTACTCATATGAAACGTCGGTATCGAGTACTTTTAAAATACTGAGCACTTTTCAGTATTTTCATATGGAAAAAGATCAACTGTGGCCCGTTTTAGCGCTCGGACTAAACAGAAAGTGTCATCGTGACATGAAATTCACTGTCGACGACCTTTTTTTGAAGTTATACTTCTTTTGGCGCGATGGAGAAAAATGATGAAAGCGAATTTTTACGATGCGCACGCACACCGACACCTAAATTCTACATCGTGAAGTTAGCTAAATTTTACATCGTGAAGTTAGTTCTAGGTGGCATGGTATCGTAATATTTCTCGTAATAGAACATAGATGGTGCTTTTACAAGTATGTAGATACAAAATTAATCACAGATGGCGCTTAACACATATAGTTTGGCTATAGAGATTCGTAAATTAAATTATTTCAAAATATTAATTAATTTTTAATTTTAATATTACTGTTTTTGAATATTGTATTTTGAACAATGTTTTTTTAATATTGTTTTTTGAATTTTTTTTCATGCCAAAGAAGTATAGCTTCTAGGGTTCGAAGTATCGGCATCTGGTATCGATACCGAGTACTCGTGTGGTATCGATGGGTAAGGTATCGATACCAAAAAAGTATCGGTTCTGAAGTATCGATACTACTCAGTATCGAGTACTCACGAGGATTTTTGGAACGATGTACCTTATCGCGCGTTGTGAAAGGGGGAAAATTACGACACTTTTTGATTTTACGAATGACGACACTTTTTTTGAAGTGATTCAGAAAGTTTTACAGAGATGGCGCTGTACAACAAAACAATACTTAATCGAAAGGAACTTCGTTCCATCCGGGTGTCCCTTGACACCTCTCATTTTATGCCTTGTGCAGGCAAGCGAGCAGACGAGTCACCTGATGGTAAGTGATCATCGCCGCCCATGGACATTAGTAACACCGGGGGCGTCACCAATGCGTTGCCGGCCACGAAGAAAACAATAGACCCGCTTCTTGAAGGACCCCATGTCATAGTTTGGAGGGAACACCCATGCAGGAAGTTCGTTCCACTGTTTACACGTGAGAACTACGCGAGAACCGACCTGTGGACGAAAAACAGGTATCCAGGTGGTGTTGATGGAACCTGGTACACCGAGATGTGCGGTGACGAAAATTAACCACAGGGATTAAACCAAACAGTTCTTCAGAACATTATACAGGCGGTAGAACACGCAGAGTGAGCTTACATCTCTCCTCAGCTCGAGCGAATCCAGACCGTCTGTATGTTTGGGATCGTCGACAAGACGAATGGCTCGCCGTTGAATTCGGTTGAACCGATCCACTTGGCAAGCTGGGGCTCCGGCCCAAAGGTGGGAGCAGTACTCCATGTGTAGCCGAATTTGCGTCTTATAGAGCATTAGTCTATGCTTAGGCGTGAAGTACTGCTTAGCTCTGTTGAGCACTCCCAATTTTCTTCCAGCTAGTTTAGCCTTACTAACCAAGTGGTCCCGAAACTGAACTTCATTCGAACTTCATTCATTCAAAGCTAAAAAAAAGGTCGTCGACAGTGAATTTCATGTCCCCATGACACTTTCTGTTTAGTCCGAGTGCTAAAACGGGCCACAGTTGATCTTTTTCCATATGAAAATACTGAAAAGTACTCAGTATTTTAAAAGTACTCGATACCGACGTTTCATATGAGTACTTGCGAGTAATTACCAGGTACGAGTATCGAGTACTCAGTATCGAGTATCGCGAACAAAAGTATCGATACCTACTCAGTATCGAAAGTATCGTTCGAACCCTAATAGCTTCTCATGCGCGTACATAATTACCCGTTTATGTTTTTTTTAGCTCTGAATGAATGAAGTTCAGTTTCGGGACCACTTGGTTAGTAAGGCTAAACTAGCTGGAAGAAAATTGGGAGTGCTCAACAGAGCTAAGCAGTACTTCACGCCTAAGCATAGACTAATGCTCTATAAGGCGCAAATTCGGCCACACATGGAGTACTGCTCCCACCTTTGGGCCGGAGCCCCAGCTTGCCAAGTGGATCCGTTCAACCGAATTCAACGGCGAGCCATTCGTCTTGTCGACGGTCCCAAACATACAGACGGTCTGGATTCACTCGAGTTGAGGAGAGATGTAAGCTCACTCTGCGTGTTCTACCACCTGTATAATGTTTTGAAGAACTGTTTGGTTTAATCCCTGCGGTTAATTTTCGTCACCACACATCTCGGTGTACCAGGTTCCATCAACACCACCTGGATACCTGGTGTGCGTCCACAGTTCGGTTCTCGCGTAGTTTTCTACCTCGTTGTAAACTGTGGAACGAACTTCCTGCATGGGTGTTCCCTCCAAACTATGACACGGGGTCCTTCAAGAAGCGGGTCTATTGTTTTCTTCGTGGCCGGCAACGCATTGGTGACGCCCCCGGTGTTACTAATGTCCATGGGCGGCGATGATCACTTACCATCAGGTGACTCGTCTGCTCGCTTGCCTGCATAAGGCATAAAAAAATCCTCGTGATTACTCGATACTGAGTAGTATCGATACTTCAGAACCGATACTTTTTTGGTATCGATACCTTACCCATCGATACCACACGAGTACTCGGTATCGATACCAGAGGCCGATACTTCGAACTCTAGTTGTACAAGAAGATCAAAATGTTCAAAGATGCATTGTTTGGTAAGCATATCTATAGTAGGGCTAAATTAAAATACAATATGTAGGTATTTGATAATTATTGACAAGCAAACATTATGAATGTTTTTTTATAATTTCGACTACTACGGACTACAAGAACGTGTTAGACCACAATTTTTTAAATTATTGTATGTTATTATTATTAAATGTTACGTTGATATTATGGTTGTTTTATTTGAAAATTATATTATTATCTAAAATCAAAAGTCGTACTTATTTGGCTTCAACCCACGAATGGCCCACTACTAAGCACGGGTCTCCTCTTGAGGAGGCCTAGACTACTCCACCACGCTGCTCCAATGCAGATTTTTGGAGGAGTTAGTGGCTAATCCAAGTGTCGGAAGTCTTCATGCCGCCCGAAGGCTTCTGATATGGCTTAACGACTCCGAAAATTTTTTTCCACTAGTGATCACCCATACAACTACAGATCGCGCCTTTTTTATGGGGTTCAGGTTCAGACTCCCCGACAAATACATGGTTACATATATATACATACACTCCGAGTATGTAAATGGGGCGTAAAAGTACTAGTTCTGTGAAGAAAACTCTGTGACTGTTCTTGCAATGGGAAATTTCATCAACCTGGTAACACTACAAAAACTCTTGCATAACTATTTAATATATGTATAGTATACTAGCGCTGTCTCATGTGAGGCCACGCCGTGGCAAAATCTATGAGTACTATATCTATGCCACGAACGTAACACAGAAGCAAAAATACTGCTGTGAGCAGTGTTGCAAGGTCCAAAAACTGGCTTACGGTAGATTGTATGAGATTTGAGGTTTCTTCCTTTCAATGATATTAAAACTAAAGATACGTTATACCCTTACAAATCAACCAAAAAATCTGTTCCGATCGAGCTACAAAACACACATGTTTATCTTTTGTTTCATTAAACCGATCACTCATTGATAAATTATGTAAAAGGGATGGCACTACTAAAACCATAATAATAGTGAAAAAGACAGCTAGTGTTTGTCGCTCAAGGTCGCTCGCGTCACAGCGCGTCACGAGATCTGTGACCAAATGGCACACATTTGCACACATGGCACACCACAGAGTACATTTGTACATGTGGCACACTAACAAATTCAGTACGGAACAGTCAGTAAAAGTTAAAAGAAATATTCGATATTAGTACCAATATTTAACATAACGTTTTATGTACTTAGCTATGGTATGTAATCCATAATTTTTATTCAATTTGGAGATATGATTTTTTCGAAATCTCAAAACAACTCGGCATTTTGGTGAAACTACTCATAGACGGCCTCACTCACGGCAGCTATCAACTGTATGAATTGAAATCGCTATACTTATGCACATTCGACTGACGTACTTCTAGCGCCGTGTTGGCATGTCTTGTATATAATGTCATTGTTCCTACTGAAATAAAATTTTTGCATGGGTCAAAATATAGTAAAATGTACTAGAAACATTAAAAATCGTTACGGTAGATGGAAGCTGAATACTGAATATGGTAGATATACCGTAATTATATGGTAGCTGGCAACACTGACTGTGAGAAAATGGTTCTATGTTCTTTCTTAACATAGGTTCTTATTTATGGGATGGGACCGAAGCAGAGCTATCTAGCAGCAGTGAAAACTACTAAACGTAAAGTCCTTTTCATGAAAGAAGTCCCCCAGACGCAGCGCTGTAATCGCGTGACATAATGTTGCCATTTATGAGTAAATACCTATTTTACATTTAGCTTATGTAATACTATTTCCTGCATATTTCGATGAAACAATATATGCTCTTAAATTGTATTAAGAAATAAATACATTTTAGATAGGCTGTAATTTCATTACTCTACTATAACAATAGTTCAGATAAGTGAAACATGTATATTTCTGATAAGTCAAAAGTATACGTATATTTGGGCATTTTTATCAAAATGTCTACCAACCCACTCATGGGATGACCCATGCAATAAGTCCAAATAACTAACGTTACTATGACTCTGTAAGTGTCGTGTTATTATTAAATATTAGTTTCAAATGACTAAAGTTTTCTTTTTACTATGTTGTTAAGTGAGAAACTTATAATAAAGTAATTTACCTATACTATTTACTATATTCCTGTTATGTAAAAAGCATATTTTTACTTATATAAGCGGTGTTCTACTTATTTACAGGGAAAAGATGAGAAAATAGGGTAAAGAAAAGCATTACAATTTTTTATTCAGAGTTTTATTGCATAATTGTGATCAGCGGCCATAGGAATATCACTGACTGAAGAGTGGATGGAAACAGAATCAGATTCTGTTTCAGTATCACTAACCGTAGAAATAATTATTCGGTCCATCTCTTCATCCATAAGGCCGTCATTTTTTAAATATTCCTCCTCTAAATGTTCGACATGCGTGCACTGAGCTGTCCAATCTTCCGCCTTAATAGACTCAAAGGCTTCTTCAGTTAATTTTACAATTTCTTTTGGATCTTGTGCCACGTTCTTATCCGCCACCTTTCTTTTTACAAGGCTCCAGATTTTTTCAATCGGGTTGAGGTCGCATTGGTAAGGCCGCAACCTTAATACTTCGTGTCCGTGAGCTGTTAATAATTCATCCACTGCAAATGTCGGTGGTTCTTTATTTTGTTTGATTAGCTCAAACAGCACAGCTTTTCTCCAGGTGTCTTCAAAATATATACCCTTTTGCCGGAGCCATTCCTGCATATATTATTTATATTTTATATTGAAGGGGCTTTGTTTAATTGAGTGCAATGGTAAGGTGCGTTGTCCGTTACCACAAGGGACCTTTCAGGTAGATTAGGTATTAGTTTTTCCGTCACCCATTTTAAGAAATTTGCAGAGTTCATGTCATCGTGGTAATCTGAGAACTTTGATTGGGATTTGAACATTAATAATGCACCATTTATGTACTCGCCGCTGTTATACCTTCTTTTGTTATTCTTGTTACAGTTTTCTCTGACACACCTGCAATTAAATAATGAACAATTAAAAATAATAGTAACTTTAAGTTTATAATGCTTATGTACTATGTAATATATGTTTTAATTTCAGTTACCTAGTTTCATCACATTATGTGTTTCTTCAATTTTGTCGCAAAAATGAATTTATATCATAAAAGTCCCATCAATACAGCAAAAAATTATTATATGGCAACTCTAAAAAGTACCTGTTATGGCGGCAACTCTCTTCCGAACATTGTTTAGTGGTATTAAAACACCTTGATTCTTTCGTTCCGCTTCACAGAACTCTTTCACCTTCAATATCATATCTCGAGCCGAACTTTTTACAACTTTTGGCAATGTAAACAATCTTTAAAATGCACTAAACTAATTAAAAACTCACAAAAATCTACCACAACAAACAAACTTGATAACATCGACGAACGACAACATGACCGACCTGTCAAATTTAGTTCCAAAAATCACCGCGGGACTTCTTTCATGAAAAGGACTATACTAAATCTATGAATGAGACTATGAGTGAAAAGCTTTCGTCCCATACTAATCTATGTTACCATTATTGGACGTGTTTTCACAGACACTTTTGGAACGAAGTTCCTTATTTCTTATCAGAGATGGCTCCATATGGTCTCCGTATGGTCCATATGGTCTCCGTATGGTCAGGCCATACGGGTGGCATGTCTGCTAATTTTTCGGCTATTAACTTTAATCTTTCAAAGCCGCGCACATTTTTTTGATGTGCAGTATTTAATATTTTGGGTTTGGTTGGACACAAATATAACACATCAGTCACGGAAATAGGTAAAACAACATTTATTTTTCTATAAATATTACATGTACAATTAACACAATTGCTAACGAAATAAATGAGAATAATTTACATCCAAATGGGTATGTCACAAAAAAATTTGCATGCATAAAAAAATTACAGGGGGTTAAATAGGTGGTCTATTTAACTGGGAAGTAGAGTTGCATTAAAGTTTCGTAAATTTCAACATCAATAGGCATAAATGTACAAAAAATTATTCTTCTCATGTCATCATTTCCTTCTAGAAATTTCCGTGCCGTCCGAAGGGCTATGTGTGCTGCTAAGCGGTTTGGAAAACCGTATATTCCTGTAGAAATACAAGGAAATGCGACGGTTTTTAATTCTAACTCACGGGTACAAGCCAGACTCTTCTCATAACAAGACTGCAGATTTGGTGCAGATCCATTTTGAGGCCCCACTGTGTGGATCACATCTAGAAGAAAAAATAATTATGTTACATTCAAAATACACAATTGCAGCTAATTTATTTACTTACAAGACAAATATCTTATTACATCATAATTATATCAAATATCATCTTAAGCAAACTATACATTGTAACTATTCAAGACCTTCAGTATTATCAATCCTATGGAAACGGGGAATACCCATCATTTTGAATTTGGCATCATTGCTAAATTTCTTGCTATGGCAACCACTGCAGCGAAACATGAGCAGGTTTACCCACTCAATACAGTTCAATGGTGCATTATGAGCAGTGCCGGATTTATATTTTTTATGAGTGTAGGCCAATTTATTTCTGCCGCCCCATGTAACTTTCTCAAATAATAATTTTCCATTCATAGTAAGGAAGGCACTGAATTAGTCACTAAGAAAGTGCGTAAAAAACAAGAATTTAAATTTTTTGCAACACTTGTTAATAGCAAAATCGTGTATAATATATAATCTTCTGAAATCTGCCACCCCTAGGACACTGCCGCCCTTAGGCCGCGGCCTATACGGCCTATTGACAAATCCAGGACTGATTATGAGCCAAAATGAAAAATGCATGATGGATTCAAACTAGAAGCTCTAGACCTGGGTAAATGCAAGTACAGGAAGATATCACATGAAATGTATACAATAGCATATACATATTATAGAATTTATATATTACGAGTATAGTAAAATATAAAAAAAATATACAACTTTTGACTTACATTTTGCTGGCAAATTATAGCCTCCCGTAACTCGGGCTTCTCCAGTGGGGCAGCCACCAAGAGTATTGCATTCAGCCTATGATAGAAAAATTAATTAAATACTACTTATCACATGAAATACTTAACTTTTATTAAAACTAAACACTTTATTATGTGTATAGCATTGTCACTTTGTGGGGTCACACATGGGGTTTCATGATTTGATGACTCAGCGTAAGGTCCATAAGTAGAATCATCATTGCCTCTCACATATTATTAGAAGTAAAAAAGATTATTCAATGCTTATATTTTTATGATAGGTACTACATTTTTACAAATTTTTTTTGATCTGGTAGGTCAGAGAAAAGTTATCTGCCGCTTAACTTTGCCATATTATTTATGGGACCCATTTGGGAGGAAAGTAACTACTGTGTACTTACATACAATTAAGCACCCCTTGGAAACTGATCCATTTTATTTTATATCATAGATTCATTCAAGATTGTCATCTTATGTTACCTGTAGCAAGGGCCCAGCAGCTCTGTGGATAGCTCCATCAACACCACCTCCAGCTTTCAAAGCTGAATTTGCAGCATTTACTATTGCATCAATCTTGAAAAAAAAAACATTGATTGTACTACACAGAAAATAATATCTAGAGAAAAACTTTTTAATTTCTATTTGTAAATGTTTAAATATATCCTTTATAATACATAAGTTGGTTCAGTTTGTTATAAACAGGCCTAATAGTTACCTCTAACTTAGTAATGTCACCCTGAAATAAGGACACCTTTTCAGCTAGTTCCTTATTTTTATCCTCGTCTATTTTTGTCTTACGGAACTCGGTAAGATCATCCTCGGTATATTTTTTGTCCTGTAGGGAGCTCTTATGTTCAGCCGCATAGTGACACCAAGAATCCACTTGATTCAATACAATGTAACTCTCGCCTTTATATAGTTTTCTTTTTTCTTCTATGGGCAATGCAAGTATTCTGGTTTTCTCAACCTTCCATTTCGCTTCAGCCATTTTTGCCAGTGAGTAATCACGACTTTGAAGAAAACTTGCGGAGCCTGCAGCTAAATACGAGTTAGTTGCGATCTTGCAAAAATAAAAACGCGCATTTACAGTAAGCCGGCGGCACCAAGTCATTTTTTGTTTTGATGTTTTGACACTTTGACACTTTTGACATATCTCAGAGAAAGAAAAGTATATGGAGCCACAGAATATTAATCACTTGTATAGAGCGGCCGCTACCCACGAAAAAAATCAAGTGCAGCAAACTTATAAAAATATTTTAACACAATCGAATGATAATATATGCTGAGAATATAGATAACATGGACACAATAGGGAAATGGTCATTTCACTGTGACCGTCACAATGTGACATCCGTCCGACCTCTACGTAGTTATGTATCCAGTTAGAGTAATATTTCCATGGATCGATCTATGAATAATAATTATAGTCTATGGAAATGACGAAATAATTGATGACTTCGATGAAAAGGCAATGGCAACAATTCTTCAAGCTTGTCTTGTCTTGATTGACAGCTGGTAGCCGATAACTGGTAACACCAAGCGATTCTTTTTCTTGTCAAACGAGATTTCTCCACGTAACGAAGGCGTGTGTTTTAGCATAGAAATTACAAGATATTGTAATTTAGAATTTAAAAACTGAAATGAATTTATAAGGAAAAGGGGCTAAGGTTTGCAATACAAGCCAGTGTAGAGTTAAAAAAGTTGAGGCAGCCAGGTAATTAAATAAATATCATGTTACTTTTTGCTTGGGCTCTGTTCTGACACCGGTCTTTGTGTCGATTTTATGATAAATACTTGATTTGTTTTAGGATGAGGGCGGTCAACCTCCTTTTAATCGTGGTTTTGGGGATAATCGGCGGCGAGGCAGTTGATAGAAACAATTTTAAAACATGTGAACAATCAGGGTTTTGTAAACGGCTTAGACCGTTCAAGCCTGATAAGTCCCAGTACGTTCTTAATTTGGACTCGGTCATAGTCCATGGAAACTCTCTGTCGGCTGAAGTGATCACTGTGGACCAAGAATCAGAGAAAAAGACAGTATTGGTGAGTATTTTTTAGCTTTATTCTGCTTATTAGTAGATTGACATCTGAATATGCCATGCATAGACTTGCATTTTAATTTTGGCACTACAATAATTGAAAGGTGAAACTAAGATGTAGGCAATAAAACATTAAATGTTTAAATACAAATTTTGTATTACCATAATTTTATTGTAGTTTTTTTGTTAAAATAGGCAGGCTATTATTGAGTGGTCAAGTCATTGTGAGTCCCATAAAATTTGTCAATACTAAAATTTTAACTATGTGTCTAAGCTTGGCAAAATATATTTGTTGATAACATAGGTTTATCGATTACTTGCTTGCTAATACTATTTAAAAATTATGAATGAAATAATCCTTTTTTTAACTGAATATTATTATTATTATTAAAGCTCTATTTCCCATATCTATAAGTAAATCATATTGACAAAATATTTAGTTGAGTTTATGGGCCCTTGTGGGTAAAAGCCTCCTCCATCATCTTCCATTTATCTCTGTTGTTAGCTATCAACATCCAATTTTTTTAAAGGAAAAAAATGTTTTATGAATATATTAAATGTATAATATATGAAACAAAATAAAAAGATATCAATAATAATAAATGTATTAAACATAGCAATAAATTATTGTATGACTAATTTTTATTTCAATTTTTTTACAGTGGCATTATGCCCTCAAACTCTCAGCTCTTGCCGACAGCACCTTCCGTGTGGAACTGGACGAAGCTGATCCTCTGTATCCTCGATACCGTACTCAGAAGGCCTTGGATGGAGAACCCAAACCTGACAGGTAAGTAAATTCTCTACCAGTTATATGTTTTTTTATATCAATTGACGATAATCTAGCATACTGGCTAATTGGTGGTAAAAGCAGTGTCTGATGCTTTAGTTTCAGCATTTACATTAGATATGGTTAAACCTTTTGTCTAAAATCATCTGCTAATGCCAGATATGTCATTTAAAAAGCAAAGTCGCCTTAACAACTGTTATGTAACAATAACAAATGGGACCGACGTTAACCTGATCTACAAAGCAAGGAAACACGTAAACATATTTGCAACTAGTAGTCATCCATCCAACTGCACACTTTGCACTTTCTTTACTTGTTAAATCTTTCAGTTTCAACCAATTCCTCAGGCTATGAGCGCTCAGCTTATTGATTTACATAAATACAACCATCTCACTTAATTCCCAACAGCCTCAAACTGGTATCCAACGAAGCTGGCAAAATAACTGTCATGAACTCTCAAGGCCACAAAGTGGAGATCACTTCAGTCCCCCTCAAGTTTGACTTCCTCGACCAGAATGGAGAGGTGGCTGTTACTCTGAATGGAAATGCTCAGTTACTAGTGGAACCTCTTCGGACGAAGCGGGAGAAGACTGGCGAAGATGATGAGGATGGGAATGGCAATGCATTGGAACAGGTGAGTTGGTTAACGCATATAATATAATATAGTAACACGATCTTGCTGCGCTTTGGGTACCTGGACTTGGGTACTTGTTTGTGGGTGTGCATTATCATGTATTTATACATATATACTGATCTTATCCAATGAACCCTGTTTATGGTACTTTGTGATCCTGAAGGATCTCCTCAAAGTATTGTGTTGCAGTCAATTGATTTAACAATGACAAACAATTCTGTGTGACTGTCAAACATTCGTCCTCTCCATACCGTTATACATTATTGAGTTTTGCATGCTTAAGTTTTGAATAAACACCACAAAATCAATAAAATGGTATACTCTAAAGGTATACTTTTCACAAACATAAGTTTTAATTTGTTACTTTAATGCACAAGTGATGCGATATAACTAAAATTAAAACAACACCATACAGTCCTCGAACATAATTAATTACCCACTAAACTAACGCTAATCATTTTCTGTATCCAATCTGATAAGAATTTGTTAAAAACACTTGAAATTTTGCCATCGTGAGATATGTACTTGGACAAGATTCCTGCAAGTGAATGTATTTTATTAGTATTGCAAATTACTACTACATTGTATTTTAGCCCATAAAAGTTAATTCGCTTAGAAGTCCTATAAAAACCGTCCAATTTCTGTCAAGCCACGCACAACGTAGGTCTAACCTGATAGTTTTCCTTTTAAATTCATCATAATATGCTAATGCCGTGAATTTTTTCACATGGCTGGAGAAGTGTCCCCCACACTTGACTGTAAGCAAAATTTTAAGCCGAATATTGCGCAAACGAACCCCTGAATCAAACAATAGCCTTTGCAAACCCACAATATTTTTGAAAGACCTTTGACCACCCCACACTATATGGATGAAAAAAAACCACTTTACCTGTAAGGGTACCCCCCTTTAATTTTTTTTTAAGTTTTTATTATACCACTTTGTACTTATATTATATGTATATATGTTTATCCATGCAAAATTACATCTTTCTATCGCTAAGGGTTTCTGCACTATGTTGCGGACGGAAGGACCGAAATGACTATAAGGGTTAATTTATCTGGTTTTTGATGTAATATCAGAACAACCTCTCTGTTATCGTATACATAGAAGGCTTTGCTGTTGCCACTTCAAGCTTGTCATATGGCAGTTTGTTTAGATATAGTGTCTTTGTTGAATACCTTTTAAGCATTACCTACTGTCAATCGATAGGTGCGTGTCGCGGGATCATTGATCTCATTTTATCTAAATATACGTGACTGATAACGCGATATCCTCGTCGTAACCTATAACTTACACAGAACGTAACATGGAGTTTTTTAGTTGGATTTAATAAAATATTAATTAATAAATGTAAAAAAAGTCCTACTACTACTAATTTAGTTTTGAATAATGATTAAAAACACCGAAATCGAGTGCAAAGTTTAAAGACCGAGTGAACAGGCAGACAAAAACAATGACTATTTTCATATTGATTTGTGAAATCACAGAAGCGCTACTTTACATGATAATGTATCGTAATGTCAATGCTACACATTAAATCATACTATCATACGGGCATAGGTGTCTCGTTTGTTCTTTTCCGGCCAGTAAATACTGTTTAATTTATATTGTTCTTTATTTGACACCACCTTTTACTTTTACTTTTTTATCATCTTTTACTTTTTACATGACTATTGAGGTCCATGGTTATCCGTAGCTTGTCTTCAACTCAGTATTGGGCCACTTCAGGGCACAGGTCTCTGGTAATAATTGAGGAGGCCTAAAGCATACTCCACCACGATACTCTAGCACGGATTGGTGGAAGTTTTTGTGGCTAATCCAAGTGCCAAGACTAATCAAGAAGCCTCGAACGCCTCCCATATGGCCTAACGACATCATTATACAGCTGACATTAATCGTATTAGGATTTAACACAGATCTAGTTTGTTCTATTTGTTTACAAGTATGTTTATCGATATGGGTTACTAATTAGCTACGTGACTCGTTTTGTTGTCAATTAATTGCCTACGTGAGGTCGTCGTTCCGAGTCGCTCGTGCGTTTATAATTACTCATAATATGTGATCTGTATGACTTAGTTATAGCACAGAAGACATAATAGTAGGTACATAATAGTAGTTATAGCAAATGTGTAAATAAATCGTTATTGATAATTGAAGTATTATTACTAGCGTATAAAACAGGCACCGCGAACACCATGTATGTCCCAATGTTTTGGCGCCACGTGGCTTCAATCTTAAATGGATTCGTTCGATTTTGAAGGGCCAGGGCTCAGTTTTGAAAATCGAACCTCCCGGGCGGGACACACATTTTGTTCGTGATGTCTGTTCTATGACATTATACTTCAATGGTATTGATATTGAATAAATTAAATAAAAATGTATGATAATAATATTAGATTTATTTTAAACAAATGTGAGATCGTTTAAACTTTAAAAAGACCTCTTGGCATCAGGTGGTTCGTCTGCTAAATTGTGGGCTTTTTACATATAAAATGCTAAGAGTACAAACGAATTCTAAATCGTAATTAAAATAAATCATATTCTTATCTTTGTGTAGATAATATCCATGGCACTAACGACTCTAAGGAATCCTAGTGTAGAGTCGTGAGTCATCATCATCCAATATCTGTCCTACTGTTGGGCTCTGGTCTCTCTTTAGGGTACGGGCCGTACTCCACCACGCTAGCCAAGTACGGATTAGCAGACTTCGCACACCTTCGAGAAAATTATAGAGAACTCCCTACGTGTGCAAATTCCTCACGTTGTTTCCCTACGTACATAATTTTTGAAAAGTAAAAGGTGCACACAGTGTTTAAACTCGGGCCTCGCGTTCGAGAAACCAACATTCAAACTGCTATGCTATCACGGCTTAGACGACCCGCGTGGCGTAATGGTTACCATAGCAGACCGTCCGCGTCGTCGTGCCAAGGGTCCTGAGTTCGATTCTCAGCGAGACAGAAAGAATGATGAGTTTGAATTTCTGTTCTCGGTTTGTGTGTGTGTGTGTGTGTGTGTGTGTCTTTGCGCGTTGTCCCTAGCACCCAAGACACAAGGAACCCTAGTCTGGTGCTATAAGTGTGCAGCGTTATTTATTTTTTATTATTTCAGGATGAGGAAGCGTGGAGCGAAAATTTCAAGTCGCACCACGACAGTAAGCCGCGGGGCAACGAGGCGGTGTCGTTGGACGTCACCTTCCCCGATGCTGAACAGGTTTACGGTGGGTATCCATTTGTAATACCACAGAATACCTAATAGTAGGTACTATTAAGTATTGTGCGGTATTATCATTGGTACATGATTGGTACAGAAGAGTCAATCCGCAAAATCATTTAAATAAATAGCGACTCTTGCTTCGAAACAATAGTGTAATTCAGGTCACACAGCGCTAATCGTCAACAGACGTTGACATCTAGACGTTGCCTCTGTTCCTAATCATAACTTTTAAACATTAGAACGAAATAGGATTAATCTACAATATTTCAGTCTAATGTGGAAGCATACCATTTCAATTAAAAAATAATATTCCAAATCAGTTCATAAACGACGCGAGTACTGAGGTAAAAAAAATAATTAAAAAAAATCCGACTGCGTAAAAAACTAAAAAGAAAAAATAAGCTCAATAGTTTAGAATGTTGTTAAAGCTAATACTGAACAACGAAACCATAGGAGGATTAACCAACTTCAAAAAAGGAGCTTCTCAATTCGATTGAGGTAATCAAACGATTTGGAAGATTCCTTTTTTATTTGTAAAGGTAGGTATGCTTTCAGGCAGGTATGTATTCTTTATACACAAAATTTTTAACCGACTTCAAAAAAAAGAGGAGGTTCTCAATTGGACTGTATTTTTTTATGTTTGTTACCTCAGAACTTTTGACTGGGTGAACCGATTTTGATGATTATTTTTTTAATCAAAAGCTGGTGCTTGTCATGTGGTTTCATTTAAATTTGAGCGGGATCTGACAATGGCATCCATGAGAAAACCATATAAGTCTTAAAGCATTAAGTATATGCGCGACAAATGGATGAAAAGATGTACTTAATTTGAAGTCGGTTTGCATTAAGTATATGCGCGGCAAATGGATGAAACGATGTACTTAATTTGAAGTCGGTTTTTTTTGTTAAAATGTTCAATATATATGTCTCGATGTCTTTCTTCGTTCTGTAAAGTGGATTACACACGAACCGTTGTCCGTCGCCAGGTATCCCGGAGCACACGGACCGGCTCGCGCTGGCGACGACGACCGCGGGCGAGCCGTACCGCCTGTACAACCTGGACGTGTTCGAGTACGAGCTGGACAGCCGCATGGCGCTGTACGGCGCTGTGCCCGTCGTCTACGCTCATGGGTAAGTCTATCGTCTATCGTCTATGGTTATTACAATATTCTAACTGTATTGTAGTAACTCGTTATTTAAGCCTAGCTGATGGTGAATTGTGCGTTGGTATTGCCTGCGTAGCGCGGGGTCCCGAGTAATTTGATGTAATTGATAATAGGCTAAAATTATGTACTTATTTAATCAAACCCTATTAATGGATTACAAAACACGCATTTATTATATTAGTATGAGCGAGATTAACAATATTTTGAAAAAATAAAACTACAAAATACGGCAAGCCGCCATGGTATATTGAATGCCAATCAGTCTCAATCAGCGCGAATTATGTCTAATTATGCCTCAGTAAAGAAACCAGACTGTAGAAATCCAAACTCATTCCAATTTCTATCTTGCTGGTATTCAAACCCAGAACTTTTCTTCTCTCTTCTTATAACTAAACATAATTATTGTATCTGTATTGTATTGTATCTGTATGTGTGTCTCAGATCAAAGCGCACAGTGGGCGTATTCTGGCACAACTCGGCGGAGACATGGGTGGACGTGGTCAACTACAACGACGCGACCGTCGTGTCCTCGCTCGTCAACCTCGTCACCGGCAAGAACAAGAAGAAGATTGACACCAGGTCAGTGGGAGATAGAGATGGAGGGTTAGACGCGTGTCTTGAGAAAGAGAAAGAACGAGTGTACCTAGTAGCAGTTGCTTAGGTAGGAAAGTAAAATTTTTGACGTGATAACGTCTATTAAATCAATGCCGGGGTGCACGCACGAAAAATCATGACTCATCTGTCGCGTTCCGCGAGCGAGCGAACAATGGAGAAAGTGCCATCTATGGACAAAACTATATACACAATTAAGTCAGAAAGGAACTTGCTGAAAAAAAAGTTTAGTTCAGGAGTTCTAGATGGCGTTGTAATATAAAGATAAAAGTTTCTAATTATAAGTTAATTTCCAGAGATAATATTATATTCGAGCACTACTTCATCAATGTTTTGTCATGACGTTGTCACGTTAAACTACCGTCCGTAAACCGACTTTACAGACAACCATTTTTTTCTTTTAATCTACAACTAGTTAAGCCATGGTTAACTCAACTCAACACTTCCTCCTTTTTTGTTATTTTAATTACCTGAAAGAGATGATCTGAGGAGTTTCTTTCGATGTTTCTTCGCCGTAACAAATCACCTTTCCGAAATGGTGGTGGATAAAAAAACAACGTGCATAAGTGTATCAGAGATACCTGTATAAATAGATGCTTAATTTGATACCATTATTACTATTATTATTTCTCCATGTGGTTTGCCTGGATAGCTACCACCCTTGAACATGAGTCAGCCGCCAAACGACTCGTCGTGTTCCGGCTGGTGGCTTAACAGCCAGTTCTTTCTTTCTTTTTCTTCTCTCTTTCTTGGCCGACAACGCATCAGTGATGCCTTTGGTGTCA
Source organism: Thymelicus lineola (assembly GCA_963932265.1). Taxonomy (NCBI): domain Eukaryota; kingdom Metazoa; phylum Arthropoda; class Insecta; order Lepidoptera; family Hesperiidae; genus Thymelicus; species Thymelicus lineola. The sequence goes on along the minus strand of OZ010698.1, from coordinate 3,437,481 downwards.
CTGATGTCCCTGGGCGACGATAGCCTCTTACCATCAGGTGGATCGTCAGCTAGTTTGCCGGATATTTCCATAAAAAAATGCTATTGACTTTGGCTTTGAAACATGTTTGTTTGTGTGTGTGTAGGTTCATGAGTGAGTCGGGCATCGTGGATGTGTTTGTGCTGATGGGCGACTCTCCCAGCCACGCCTTCCGTCAGTACACCGCGCTCACCGGCGTCGCGCAGATACCGCCCGTGAGTACACATCACTACACTATACTATACGATTTACTTATAGAAATATTCAAGCATTTGGTATTTCCAACTGAGGCGGCAGATGGCGCTTGCCATAGTAACATCACCTCCGTGTTTATTATTGTGTTAAAAATAACTAAGTGACCAAATTTACCTGAAAAGTGAAAAAATGTGTATATAGTGTAGTGACTACTAAGTGATAATGTTTGCAAACTATAAAACTATGTAAATATCTATTATAATCATATTTTAAACTCCGAACAACAGTGAACAATTTTAACAGTGAAATTGCGAGTGTTGGAACAAAATAAACAACAAGTATTTGCAAAGTATTAAAAATTATATAGTAAACATAATACCTGCCTAGTGATAACTACACGAACATTAATTATCAGATTAAAAAATATGTTAAATTGGATTGCTAGTGAATTAAGAAACATCATCAGTGGGTGAATATAACAAAAGTCAGATACGAGTACCCTCCAATAACAGCTGATACAACAGCTGATTGACGATTGCAAACATATCGTAAATTTCACTACCTTGTATAAGTATCGGCTTGGCGCAGTGGCTTAGAGAAGCATACTATCGTTGCAAAGTTTGGACGATCGATCCCCAGGACCGGCAAGAAATTTTTTACCATTAAATTTGTCTTCAAAATTTAAAACGAAAACAAATTGAGAAATTGACATTAGAGGGAGCTACTTACATCAAAAAATCAGAGATGGATTATTCTGATGCTCATATCACATTAAGACAACGTAAACAAATCATAAAATCAAAGTCGTTAGAATCACTTGATACCACAGTTAATACGCTTAACAGTGATTCAAACGAATATCTGGCAAAAAGTATGGATTTATCAACAGTTGCTTCTAATGTAATTGATGAAATGAAATCTGAGATAGATGAACTAAAAGTTACACTCTCAAGCACACAAAAAGAATTGGAAAATATTATATTAGAGAATATAGAACTCAAGAGACAGGTGTCGAAACAAGCCCAGGAAATAGGTATACTAAAAATTTATGTCAGAGCCCAGTATCTTCAACTAAGAAAGCAAGTCTTTCTGCTCGGAAAAAGAATGCCAGACGTAGGCTGACGGATTCTTTTCTAAATAGCCCCTCAGATATTATTACGGAGGCTCTAAATCCTACATCATCATCTAGTACAGACGACATACCAAAAGACTTGGTCCAAGCTGTTACGAATGCACAAAGCATTGAAAAAAATCATGCCAAAGATAATTTAAAAATAATAGAAAGCGTACCAAATCAAGCAGCAATAAGCACGTCAAACAAAATACAAAGCACATTGTATACAGAAGAAAAGAAGGACAAAGGGCACTGTAACTTACGTGATAATACAACAAACAAAAGATTGTTTATATTTGGTGGCACACAGTGCCTACAAATTGCAAATATTTTAAGACAGTATAGAAGACACAGTCATTACGAACAATATCAAGTTATATCCTTTATAAAACCTAACGCTACAACAGAAAATATATTGAATAGTTTTAAATTATATGATATTACTGAAGACGATAGGGTAATAATTAGTGCAGGAGAACATGACTGTAACCCGATAAATATTATGACTGAAGTTTGTACTTTCCTTAAGACTTTATGTATTTGTCCTATCATGCTTCTAAAAATTCATAAAAATTTATATCTTAATGAGTATAAGCTAAATAGCATGCTTAAAATGACTGCGTTGCAATTCAGTAATTGTAAATTTATTGATTATAATTATGACGGTAATATAAATTTTAAGAGAAATCTGTATAACTTATGTAAAAAAATTGACACTACAGTAGACCAAATAGATTATGATTTGAAATTTTTACCTTTTACAAAAAGTGCTGTGAAGATAGGGCATACAGTATCCAAAAAAGTTTCAACTCAAAATAAATGCACACAAACTGATGTCTTAATATTCTCAGGTGAAAATATTAGCAAACAAAGCGAAAACAATATTTTTTTTCGACCCTACAAATGCAAATGGGAATTCATTTAAAATATTTCACCAGAATATAGCTGGATTATTGGGTAAAATGGACATTTTAGAAATTAATTTAGTTGATCTAATAGAAGAAAATAAGGAGCTAGACATTATCTGCTTCACAGAAACTTTTATGCAGACAGGTGATGAAAATTTAATAAAGTTATCTAACTTTGAACTAGCAGCTTACTACAATAGAATAAGTGGCCAAAAAAGGGGAGGTGTGTGTATTTTTGTGAAGAAAAATTTATTCTATACAAATGTTAGGTATTTAGAAGAATATGCCAAAGATATGGCCTTTGAATGCTGCGGGATAAACATACCTAGTTTAAATTTAATAATTATTTGTGTATATAGAACACCTAATTCTGACCTTAGTATCTTTATGGAAAAACTGGATAATATTTTGAGAAAACTCACATATAAAACTGACAAAAAAATTGTTATATTAGGTGATATAAATATAAACACACTGGAGGTAAATAGAAATTCAACTCAATTAGTAGATTTTACGAAAAATTACAACCTTACAATGCATATAACTGAACCAACTAGACAGAATTCCTGCATAGATCACATTATCAGTAACATTCCTACTGCGAAGGGAGAACTTCTACACCTAGGCCTTTCGGATCATAACACTGCACAAATTTTAACTATACCACATATACATAAGAGTACCTCTAAAACATACTATTACATATTCAAAAGAGATTATTGCAGTGATAACATGAAAAAATTTAGAGAATGTCTGTCTAATTTATCCTTCTCCGAAGTTTTTGAGAAATCAGTAGTTGATCTAGCTTATGGTGCATTTTTAGAACTAGTGTCTCTTTTCTTCCAGTTGTGTTTTCCACGTATAAGGATAAAAATTCTCACCAAACAAAGAAGAAATTGGATAACTAAGGGGCTCAGAGTTAGTTGTAGAACTAAACGAAGTCTTCGTTTTAAATACTATAAAAATCGTAAATGTAGTAATGTGAAAAATTTATATAATAAATACTCAAAATTATTGAGATGTTGTATAAATACGTCTATTAAAAATTACAATGATACTTACATAGCTAAATCTAGCAACAAATGTAAAGCCGCGTGGAAGCTGATAAATAGTGAATCTAAGTCTACTAACATGAGTCTGATCACAGAAATAAAATCGGAAGGGCAAACATTAACTCGATGTAAGGATATTGCTAACGCTTTTAATAATTATTTAATAAATTTATCTCATAATAATAATAATATAATTAATACGTATAAAGGTAATATAAGTAATAGCATATTTCTTAGGCCGTGTAGTACGAATGAAATTATTAAAATAATAATGTCGCTAAAGAACACTAATGCTGTTGGTTTTGACGAAATACCAACAAAAGTCGTCAAATTTTGCTTTCGCGAAATTTCGCCAATACTCACTTATTTAATTAATCTTTCTTTTATAAACGGGACCTTTCCAACTGTACTAAAACAGTCTATAGTAAAACCTCTTTATAAGAAGGGTGATAAAACCTTATTATGCAATTATCGACCTATAGCAATCTTGTCAGTTTTCTCAAAAATTTTCGAAACAGCTATTCATACACGAATAATGGAATTCGCTACTAAAAACAGCATAATAAAAGAAGAACAGTATGGTTTCCAAAAAGGTAAATCCACAACCATGGCATGTTTTCAGATAGTATCTAAAATAATGGATATCCTAGATACTAAGAAACGAGCTGTAGGTATATTTTTTGATATGACGAAAGCGTTTGATTATGTTTCACATAGATTATTATTAGAAAAATTGGAAAAATATGGGATAAGGGGACCAGCCCTAATGTGGCTGACAACATATTTAAAAGACAGGAGGCAATGTGTTTCTATAACAGGACTAAATAAATGTAATGAATTAATTGATTTTAAATCTATGTACAAAACTAATGAATATGGTGTGCCACAAGGAAGTGTTCTTGGGCCATTACTATTTTTATTATATATTAATGATTTACCTCAAGTGACGAATAAACCATGTATTTTATTCGCTGATGACATTTCCGTACTTACGACATTTACAAACGACATTAAAAATGAAATAATTGACGTAAATATTACAATCGACAAAATTATAGAATGGCTTAATAATAATAATTTATCTGTAAATTTAAATAAGACAGTTTATGTACAATTTTTAACTAGGAATTCTATTACTTCAAAATTAGACTTAAAATATAAAGACGAAACCATTACGGAGGCAGACCAAGTAACATTTCTTGGTATAAAAATGGATAAATACTGTGACTGGAAATCACATGTCAACCACGTTTGCAATAAAATAAATAAATTCGTGTACGTATTACATAGACTTAGGAAAACATCAAGTGTTAAAACATTAAAGACAGCCTACCATGGTCACGTTTCGTCTGTTTTAAGGTATGGCTTATTAATTTGGGGAAATTCGACCGATTCAAATAAAGCATTTGTGGTTCAAAAGAAATGTGTTCGAGCTATTTGCGGAAAGGCACCGTGGACTTCGTGTAAGCCATTATTTAAAGAATTAGGCATCCTTACACTGCCTTCCATGTATATTTTTGAGCTAGCGTATTTCTTAAAAACGAATCATAATTTATTTGCGAAAGCTGTAGATATATATCCTAGGAATACAAGAAACCCAAACAGAATTGTTTTGCCGAAAGTTCCTAGAACTGAAATGTATAAAAGGAACTGTTATGTAATGTGTGGCATAGTATACAATGCCCTACCAGTATTCTTTAAAAAATTACCGGTGAATAAATTTAAGTACGAATTGAAAAAATGGTTACTAGAAAAATGTTACTATTCAATAGATGAATTCCTAAATGATATGAAAGTTAGGAAATAATATTTTTTTTTTTTTTTTTTTTTTTTTTATTTATTCAACTTAAGTAGGTACTTTACAATTTTTTTTTCAGTCTGCCAAACTGAGAGCCAGTTTGTCGGCAGTAGTTCTCGTGGACTACTTCAAAGTACAGTACTAACTTTATAGCTTATCTATAGTAATAATAAAGTGATATTATACCTATTTTACTATATTACTGTGTAATATAAAATAATTCTATGCATGTATATACATTATGTATTTATGCAATGGGCATGATTACTGGTTTTGAAATACGGTTCTATATTGTTGGGTTTATTGTAATTATAACGTATATCGGTATCTGTATAATATGTATATCTGATCGGCGTTCAAGACATCATGGCGGCTTGCCGTATTTTGTAGTTTTAATTTATCAAACTATTAGATAATAGATTATCATACTATTAGATTATTTATCAAAGTATTAGATTTAATTTATTAGACTATTAGATTATTTTAGATTTAATTTTTCAAACTATTGTTAATCTCGCTCGTAATAATATAAATAAAGTAGTGTTTTACAATCCATTAATAGGATTTCATTAAATAAATACATAATGCCCATTACATTCCATACATAATATATATTTGTATAACATGTTATAACGTTGAAGGGCATTCCGTCGCCGTGTCTATAGTCCACCCGATGCTTAGCATCCGGAAGACTACGGACACAGGGACAGGTAATGCTTTCGCAGTAAAGACTTGAGTTTGACTTTATTATTATTGTTGTGTTCTATCAGTTCCTTGAATATGTTAGACGGCAACTCATTTATGAAGACAGGTGTTATCCACCTCCTTTCTCTCCTCCCGTAATAGTTATTTATTTTTGGTACAGTTAATTTAGGCTTTTTCGATGCGCGGGTTTGGTGTGTGTGGTCTCTTTTCTGTATGTGATCGGATTTGTTGTTTTGTTCAATTATAACATTCATTTTTACTTTCAGGTTTATCGGTAATATGCCACAAATTTTAAACAGCTTTTCATATTCTTTGTTTAGCGTATTTTTAATGTTTTTATCCACTAGGAGTTTTAAAAATCTAATTTGAAGGTTTTTTATTTTATTGAGATGCACAGGAAAGGTGAGACCATACGCGCCCAACCCGTAAGACATTACCGCATCAGCCAATGTGTAATACAGCAAGTACATTAAGCCCCTACTGATCGTATATTGTAGATTTTTCATGTTACACAAGACTGATCGTAGTTTATGGCAGACATTATCCACGTGCATATTCCATCTAAACTTACTGTCTATAGTTAGTCCTAGATATTTATAAGTCGGTACAAATTCTAGTTGGGCACACATACAATTACTTTTATTTTTGTGTAGGCATTCATATGTGTGGCCTATTATCTTAACATGCACGTTTTTACTTTTGTTATATGGAGACATTATTGACATACACTTTGTCTTATTAAAATTAATTAAAATCCCATTGTCGTGGGCCCACATAACCACGCTATCGAAGTCCTCTTGCATTGCCTCTTGGATAGTGTGCTGGTCTCTGCCGCTGCATACAATGCAGGTGTCGTCTGCATACATGTATGCTTCACACTTCCTAATAACATTTGCCATGCTGTTCACGTGCATTATATACCCGACAGGACCATACACCGATCCAGTTGGAACTCCAAATTTTATGTCACCTAATTTACTATCAGCCCCACAGACACGGACCTTTAATTGACGTCCTTTCAAATATTCTTTGAACCAGATATTGATTGGCCCCCCTATACCACATTCTTGCATGGACTGCAATAAGCCGACATGATCAAGTGTATCAAAGGCTTTCTTGAAGTCAATAAATATGGCAAATACATACTTTTTATCATTTAATGAATTATTTACACTATCAACAAATCTAGTAAGTGCTGTAGCTGTGCTTCTATTAGGGCGGAAGCCGTGTTGGACGTCGTTTATTATTTTGAAATTTTCCAAAAAACCTGTGATTTGGTTTACAATAATTTTTTCAACAATTTTATTAATTACGTTTAATATAGCAATTGGCCTATAATTTGTAAACTCCTCATGGGAGCCTTGCTTGTAAATCGGTCTAATAATGGCAAGTTTTAGTTCCTCCGGATACACTCCTAGTTGCACACTCAAATTTATAAAATATGCTAAGACAGGGGCAATTTTTATTTTTATTTCTTTGATATCCCTAGCCCTGATACCATCCGATCCCGGTGTCTTATTGCAGTCCATACCATCTATAACCTTTATTACATCATTAGACGTTACTTTTTTAAAGCGAAAGCTTACATTACTTTGCTGTACATATGTATTACGATCCAGGAATTGATGCTGACAACGATGCTGATTTTTGATATCTTCTATCTCCCTTGTAAAAGTATTGCAAAACCCGTCACATATTTCTGCTTTTGATTTGCTTTTTAGCATGTGCCTTTCCACCACACTATCTACAGTTAATTTATTTCGCCCTAGCCATTTGTTAACGTTACCCCAGATTTTTCTTATATCCCCATTACAGTTTTTCAAAGTACGTTTGCGATCATTATTTTTAGCTCGATTTATAATTTTGTGTGCATGATTTCTATATCTTGTATACTCAAGTCTGTAATTATTATTCTTTGGATGGGATTTCCATTTCCTAAAAAGTGCGTCTTTCTTAGCAATCATGTCTTGTAGTTGCTTATCAACCCAGGGTTGGGTTTCGCGTTTACCCACATATGTGTGTTGGAAGGCACATGCCTTGTAAATATCTTGGAATACTTTTACAACGGTCACATACAAAGTAATCGGGTCCTTAATACTAAGTAAATTTTGCCAGTCATAATCGTGTAATTGTTTACTAATAAGTTTGTTGTTGAAAATTGTTTGCGGTGAATTAGATAATGTTCGGCTTAGCTGTAAGTCAGCTGAGAGTCCTATTATATAATGATCGGCGACCTTTGTTGCAACAGTGTATGCCTGCAGGCCCTGGAGTGCGCACGCGCCTTCATTCCGCACGAAGACGTGATCGATACACGATGTTACTCGCCGCCCGGCTGTTACACATTCTCTGGTCACATCACGTAGACCACACTGCATACCCAGTTCACACATAACATTAAGATAATTATTTGAATAATGGTCTAGGCCCTGTTGCATAATATTAATATTTATGTCTCCGATCATGATGATGTTGTTTCTCTTAGGCATACTGTCCATTATATTTTTGATTTCCGACGTAAAATTAATCTTGCTCGTATCTGGAGGTCTATACACAACACACACATTGATGTTCCTGCTGAAGAGCTGCAGTTCGCCGACTAATATTTCACAATGCATTGCACACACCTCCTGCCTGACGAACGTATAATCACTCCTTACATACAGCATTATCCCCCCACCTCGTCTTTCTTCTCTTGTCCAAGTAAACATATTGAACTGGGGTAGCTCGTAACGGAATATCTCTTCCTGTTTTATGTTTATTTCTGTCAAGCATATTAGATCCAAACTATCAAGGCATTCTTTTAGTGTAACTAGAAGTTCGTTAAAGTGCTTTCGCAGGGAACAAACGTTTATGTGGATTAATTGTAAATAATTTTTTTGTTTATTTATTGATTTATACCAATCTTGTAAGTCTGCATGTCTAATGTAGTTTATATCTGTTAAATTATGCTGAGGAATGAAGTTAGACGACATCATATACTATTTATTTTAGGAGTGTGTAATAATATAATATAATAATATAATGTAATATAATAAAATATTGTAACATAATAAGTATACAGTATATATATATATAACGGAGATTATGCCTGTTGGGTGGTGGTTCGGGAAATAATAACAACAGTGGGCGTTTACATCACTTTAGTCAGAAACTCATTTAACACAGGTTTTACACTGGTTATAATTAACACGCCATTAGAACTGATTATCTTCAATTATCCGAGTAACAGCCAACAAATAATAGGGCACGACGGCCCAGTGGCCTCCCATCACCCCTTACAGCCACCCCAATGCCTCGCATAATCGTCTGATCCTGTTACTCGTCAATCTGATATCACAATACAATTACACGTCGCGTTCCGTCTTCAAGTAACTACGTTCTTGTCTAGGCGTCCATCGGTTCTCTCGTGGTCCAGTTGATGGTTGCCACAAGATGACTGCTCGTTTGACGTTCAGCCAGAGTGACAATGACGTTTTACTCTTATAATCTTACTTCAACGATGACAGTAGTTAATTCGCATAGTGTTGCCATCTTCACAATTCGAATACACATTTTATGATCTCCGACACGGCCATCGTGACGATCTCACCGTCCTCGGTGAGGCAGCAGGGGACCATCTGGGAAAGACATAACCTTCGCAAAGTAAAAGTTTCCCACTCGGCCTCCCTGACCTCAAGCCCAAAGGCTTCATTATGAAAACACATGTAGCAGCCAGAAAGGGAACCAAGAACTACAATCTGATAACACGATCTAGCTTTACAACAAAAAGGCTTCATGGCACTCAAAGATAAGTCAAATTACAGTTACTTTTAATAAAATCAACTTTGCCATTAACTCGATAAGACACAATTTGAATTACGAAGGTAATTAATTGTATCTCCATCATCGCCTATTCGGCGGCATCGTTTACCTAACAACATTGCTTAACCAGCGGCATCGCTTAATTAGCGGCATCGCTTAACCAGCGGCATCACTTAACCAGCGGCATCACTTAACCAGCGGCATCGCTTAACCAGCGGCATCACTTAACCAGCGGCATCACTTAACCAGCGGCATCGCTTAACCAGCGGCATCACTTAACCAGCGGCATCGCTTAACCAGCGGCATCACTTAACCAGCGGCATCACTTAACCAGCGGCATCGCTTAACCAGCGGCATCACTTAACCAGCGGCATCGCTTAACCAGCGGCATCACTTAACCAGCGGCATCGCTTAACCAGCGGCATCACTTAACCAGCGGCATCACTTAACCAGCGGCATCGCTTAACCAGCGGCATCACTTAACCAGTGGCATCATTTGATCAGCGACTGCTTACAGCTCCAAGCCATTCGCACGCCACTCACAGTCGTGGCCGCACTGCGGCGGGAAATCTAGTGCCCGATCTTACGCCTACGCCTACAAATGACCTGGAGTTGCATGCTATCTGAGCGACTTGCATACTACTTACTACTCATCAACAACAATCGACAATCGGTTCACTTACTGTGAAGATTTTAAGAAATTTTTAGTGTGTTATCCCGTCTGTCTTAAAGATTCTCAAAAACAATTCAACAAATCAGTAAAGGAATTACTATCTTTGCATGACACCTTTAAATGGCAAATAGGCATTCAATTCGCTCATTTCGCTCACCAAATTCTCTCTGTGGCCTTCGTTACCAAAAATCGTCAAGTACACAAACTCAACAAGGAACAATTACTGTCAGTGAGCAGTAATCAAAATTAGTTACAAAAGTATCAATACAGATCACCTGTTATATCATGTCGCCATACAATCACCAATGATGCTCATCGTAAGCCACGGTACAAGGAGCCGCGATGCGCTCCCGTCAGTATCAACGAAATTAAAGACACGTAGTTGACGCCAGTCCTACTTATCTCGCATTGATGTAATTTCTAGTCACCGTTTAGATATTCACAGGTTACATGTCCATACAACTGTCACTTAGTTTATCTGAAACACACACAAAAAACAAAAGACAAAAACACGAAATGTCTAATTGTTATTTTTCTGAACTGAGGGTACACGATATCAAGATGTTTGAAAATTGAATATTCTTGATCTCATTTACAGAACGCTTCTGGTGTCACAAAACAATATACTTGCACTGACTTTGAATAACTTTGTTAAATCATAATTACGTTGAAAGATATTGTACAATGACTTTATAATACTTCGTTGAATCAAGCACAAATACAACGAAACGATTTGTAGTTTACGCAAACCACCATTCTAAATTCTAATCAGTTCTTTCTAATCAATCTTATTTTAAGGAAATCCTTGCATGTTCCAGGATTTCGAAGCACAATAGTTTTTATTTAAACAAGCTTAAACACAAATTCATGAAATCTTAACTTTGAACATTCTGTCAGGTGTTTTTTGACATTTCAAGATGACGGCACCATTTACACTGCTTGACTTCCAGTGTATACTACACAAAAATACTATCGAATTATCCAATCTTGTTAAGAATAATGAAAAAATATGCCATACCAAATCGCTGTCTTATAACCTCAAACCTTAATGATTATTTCGATACTTTGTATTCGAAATTTAAGTCCCTATTTTACATGCAGCGAGCATGTTTGTCCACTGTTTGTACATCATATCTGAAAAACCTGAAATGCAATGAATTTTTTTTTTTTTTTTTTGGTTTATTTGGTTTGTTGTCTTGTGTTGTTTTGGTGTCTTGGATGCTATTACTCCCTCGGCCATCTCTGACAAACTGAACACGTCCTCGTGTTCTGTGTTCAAATAGTAACGCAGTCCGTTCCACCGTTCACTTCCACCATAGTTAATTCTCGACTAAAATCTCGCGTGAGGCGAGTAGGTATCACACATATTTTCTCACACACATATTTTCTTTGTAAAATTCCACGGTTTTCATTTACTCGCGTTTACTGTCGTTACGTTTCTCATTGCAACTAATTCATTTCAATATCATCCGAACCACCGTCAGCCATTATTGCCACTGAAACACAAAACAAACGACAACAAACACGCCATTCCTTAACTTCACTTTTCTGCACCGAGAGTAAACAGCAAAGCAAAGAACAACAAAATGATTTAATGTTCTTGATTTATAAAACGTTTCCAGTGTCCAAAAAAAAACAATACACTCATACTGGTTCTTAATAACCTTAGTTCGGTAAGTTTACTAAAATTCATTAAATCTCTCAAAACGTTAGGATTCTTTATGAAATCAGAACTATGCTGCATTGTTTATCATTTGTCTAAAGAAAACAAAATAATTAAATTCATTTTATTCAATGATCGCAATTTGGTGCTTTTACCCTACTGGTCGTAAACAAATGTCTTTACCCTACAGGTAGCAAGTTACTGTCTTACCCTACAGGTAGCAAGTTACTGTCTTACCCTACAGGTAACAAATGAGTGCTTTTACCCTAGTCACATTAGTGTGACAATAAACCAAGTACGCAAAAGAAACACAAAAGAACACACTGTAATACCAAGTATACCATCTTCATCACAAAAAGGTACCTGCCTCATTGGTTTCACAAATGAAGCACTTAATTTTTACTTTATAAAATAGCTCATAACATCATAATGTATTGCCCAGCATAATCGCTTGTAATAGTCATGACTATTAACTATGCAGATAGCCAGTAGTTAAGCTAGTTAGTCTATATTTCCATTCTGTACTGTTTCTTTGGGAAGATTTTAAAACCACAGAACTGTAACTATATCACAAGACTACTGTTCTTGTTACTACAAGTTTCCTTTAGTTATCCTGGCACCATAACCCAAGTTAAGGTAACATAAAATAGCATAGCCTGTCAGCTGTCTATAGTAAACTTTTAAGGATAATAACTAACTAAATAATCAATTCACTTTTTCAAATTAACAGTAAGTAGGTACTTAGCTACCTAATTTGGTCTCAATCTTTTATCTTAGCTTTTATTATTTGTTGTATGTGTCAATCTTAAATATGATCTCAAAACAGTACCATACTATAGACTTTCTTTAAATCATATTGTAAGTAACCAAAACATATTAGGTACATGGATACACAAAGTATTGTGTCCTTAATATTTCAAGACATTCATCCAACATAAAACAATACAGTTCACCTGATTTTCAGTAGTGGTGGCACAGTCAGCCCTCGTCAAGTCCCTCAGTGGACTTATATCCGCTTCCCGGGTACAATGATGCAAGCTTGTATGAACTTATTACAACACTTGTGTACACTTACACACAGCAGATATTCAGATTCCTTACGAGATTTGAGAACCGGTGAATAACTTTGTCTTGGTCACGGAACTCGCTGAAGTTCTTTCTTACTGGGGCTATTATCGATGTTACACTCGCTGATGTACTTCTTCGTAAAACTTTTCGTAATGTTTTGCAAACCAACGTCAGGGTCTCGTTTGCCGGTCCGTAGGTATTGCAGTAGGTATTGTCAGATAGCCTTTTCTTGGGGCTTGAGCTACATGCCACTTCTGATAACGGAGATTATGCCTGTTGGGTGGTGGTTCGGGAAATAATAACAACAGTGGGCGTTTACATCACTTTAGTCAGAAACTCATTTAACACAGGTTTTACACTGGTTATAATTAACACGCCATTAGAACTGATTATCTTCAATTATCCGAGTAACAGCCAACAAATAATAGGGCACGACGGCCCAGTGGCCTCCCATCACCCCTTACAGCCACCCCAATGCCTCGCATAATCGTCTGATCCTGTTACTCGTCAATCTGATATCACAATACAATTACACGTCGCGTTCCGTCTTCAAGTAACTACGTTCTTGTCTAGGCGTCCATCGGTTCTCTCGTGGTCCAGTTGATGGTTGCCACAAGATGACTGCTCGTTTGACGTTCAGCCAGAGTGACAATGACGTTTTACTCTTATAATCTTACTTCAACGATGACAGTAGTTAATTCGCATAGTGTTGCCATCTTCACAATTCGAATACACATTTTATGATCTCCGACATATATATATGTATATGTATTGGTAATAATAAGTAAATATGTATTTGTTTAGATATAATTTGTTAGTATCTTTATTTATATGTATATGTGTTTGCAAATTAGTACGCAAGTGGTTTACTGATTTGTGAAAGTAAGTACTTATAAACTTTTGCTTTTTATTGCACTTCTTTTTTTTGTAACAAGTCTTCGATATCACTTTCAAAGGAGATTTGATGAATTTTACTTTCATTTTCATTTTTCTTAATTAGGATTTTCCCGTTTTGTATCCATATAAATTTATATGTTTCCTTTAGTTTGTATTTAGCATTCCAGAAGAGTTGTCTTATATGCCGGGTTACGTGCTCATTGATAAAGATGCGAGTATTGTTACCATTCTTGAATAGCGTGTCATTAGTAATTGTGTTTTTTTTGTATTTTAACCACTCCAATCGCGCCTCTCGGGAACGTAAAGAGACAACCAGCGGACGCGGAGTTTTGTTGCTATCCCCAGGCATTCTCCAGACTTTTTGTATATCCTCAGTCTTCAATCTTAGCTCCTCTGCGATTTTACTGACGGTAGCCAACAGATTCTCTCCATCAATTTTTTGCACATTTTGTATCTCTATCTGCAGCTCCAGTTCTTTTTGTTCCAATCTCATTATTCTCTCCTCTAATGCTTTATTAGTTTTCTCAAAAAATATATTCTTATTAATTATGTCTTTCACCCGATTTTCTTGCTTTTTCACGACTTCTCTCATTTCTTTCTTATGATCCTCCATTTCCTTAAACTTTTTCCCTAAATAGTCTAAAGATCTTTCAATTTCCACATTATCTTTTTTAATATCATTAATCTCGTTCTTTAGTTCGTAAAAACGAGCATTTTGTTCTTCCTTCATCGTACTCAGTAATTTAGTAATATTCTCCATTTGCCGACTCAACGCACTAAGACTTTCGTTCACCGTGTCTGCATTACAGCCAGTTGTTTGGTGTTTCTTTGATGGATTTGAACAAGTATCACTATCGGTGTCATCGTTGTGATTATGTTATTTGTTATATTGTATTATTCTGTTATTATTAGTACCTATCTTTATTATTAGAATTTTAAATAATTTTGACATTACTTAAGTATAATTTTTATAATTTGACATTTGAAATAATATTGTTTTGACATGTTACTGAGCTATATTGAATTATTAATTAACTATTTTTAACTAACATATTCGTATGTCAATTAAATTGACGAAGTGTACCACTAACTACTAATTAAAACATCTTGTAAAACTAACACTTACACGAATAAATGAATTGAATTGAATTGAATTGAATTGAAGCAGCTTGTGAAAGCACTGCTTGTAGGTAAAGGTTACTACACTATAGATAGACGATTATAATTATAAATGGCAATAAAACCTGGAAGTAGATGTACCGCTTCAAGACCCGCGTAGGTTAGAAGACTACTTTGTAATATGTGACGCAATTTAATGAGCTCGTCTTAAAATTATTTGACGCACATGCACCGGTCAAATCAATTAGGCTCAAACGACCACCTGCTCCGTGGATCACCAGGGGAGTACGCATGGCAATGACACGGCGTGACAGAGCCTTTAGACGATTTAAGCGTGATCGGTGTGACGAGACCTGGTGTGCCTACAAATCAGCGCGTAACCGCTGTAATCAGATGGTAAGAGCAGCGAAGCGCAGCTATTTCTTTGATAATCTAACTGACTCTTCACCGGCTTGTATGTGGAAATTTCTAAATACACTTGGTATGGGAAAATCACCTCCTCAGTCACACTCATTATCATTTTCCCTCTGTGAACTAAACGTGCACTTTGCTGCTGCTCCTTCCCTTTGTCCTATAATTAAATCTCGTACTCTTTCAGAAATTAATTCCACGGCCATTCATAATCCTATCCCCTTCTCCTTCTCAAACATTTCTATTTCTGATACCCGTAAATTCTTATACTCTATTAAATCTAAAGCAGTGGGCTGTGACAATGTGAGTCGTAATATGATTTTTCTTATCTTAGATGTTCTTCTTCCCATTATCACTCACATTATTAATTTCTCTTTGTCGACTGGGGAATTCCCAAGTCTCTGGCGGAAAGCATTTGTAATTCCTCTTCCTAAAATTGCTAACCCCAGTCAACTTAAGAACTTTAGACCTATATCTATCCTACCTTTCCTCTCTAAGCCTCTTGAAGCTATCGTTCATAAGCAATTGTCTGATCTTATTTTTAAATGTAATTGTCTTTCTGAATTTCAATCTGGCTTTCGTCTAGGTCACAGTACCCACACTGCTCTTCTTCACACTTCTCTTCAAGGTGACTGAAGATATACGCGAGGGAATGGAGAATAGATTACTCACCGTTCTTGTTCTTGTTGACTTCTCTAACGCGTTTAATATGGTCGACCACGATCTTCTTCTCGCGTTACTTCATCGCCTTAACTTTTCTTCCACTACCCTTAAATGGTTTTGCTCGTACCTAAGTGGTCGTCAACAAGCAGTTCGTGTCGGTCATAATTCTTCGGATTGGTGCGAGCTCTCTTCTGGTGTACCACAAGGCGGAATTTTATCACCCCTGTTATTCTCCATCTTTATTAACTCCTTATCTTCCTTGCTTTGCTGCTCTTACCATTTCTACGCTGATGATTAGCAAATTTATGCCCAGGCAGAAGCTCAGTTTATTAATAACGCTATTACTAGCATAAATAATGATTTAAAATCCGTTGCGACCTGGTCGAGTAACTTTGGCATAAAAGTTAACCCTGACAAATGTCAGGCTATAGTCATAGGTAGTAGTCAACAATTAAGTAAAGTGGATCTTGGTTTTGTCGCACCGGTCAGGTTTGATGGTTCCATTATCACGTTTTCCACGTCTGTCAAATCTCTGGGCCTGTATTACGATACTCATCTGAGTTGGAGTTGTCACATTCGCGAAGTTTGTCGGTCTGTTACTGCCAAACTTTGTGCTCTCAATCGGCTCAGAAATTTTCTCCAGTCAAGGTGAAAATTGTCTTGGTGCAAGCCCTCATCTTCCCCTTAATTGATTATGGTGATGTGTGTATGACTGATCTCGACGAGGATCTGCTCAATAAACTGGACCGTCTTATCAATAATAGTATCCGCTTCATTTTTTGTCTACGAAAATTCGATCATGTTTCTTCCTACCGGACCCAACTTCAATGGCTTCCGATTAGACAGCGTAGACATATGAGGATACTTTCCACTCTCTTCTCCATCTTACGTGATGATCTTTCGCCAGCTTATCTGAAACGAATGTTTCAGTTCCTGGACGACACCCATGGGCGTCAGCTTCGCTCGTCCGAGACACAGGCCCTCTCTATCCCTCTTCACCGCTCAGGCTTCCTATCTAATTCTTTTGCTGTTCAAGCCGCTCGGCTTTGGAATGCGCTACCTGAAGATCTTCGAAAGCCTGTCAGTAAATTGACTTTTAAAAAGAATCTCTTCAGGCATTGCTTAGGTGCGTGATTAGGTGTCTCTGTGAAGTGTTTCTTTATCATCCCACTTTGTATTATATATATTTATATATATAGAAAGAAAGAAAGAAAAGACATAGAGATATCATATATATTTTATTTTATGTCTTTAAGTACCCATTTAGTTAATGTTATTTTGCAATTCTCTTCATTATTTTCACAATACCGCCTTTGATGTTTCTCATACTTCCCGAAGGTTGACTGGTAGAGAATGCTTTTAGCATTAAGTCCGCCTTTGTACCTCTTACATGGTTTTTTGGTTCAGAAGTTTAAATAAATAAATAAATAATATGTACCTCTGTTTTATTTTAAAAGATGTGCTAAGGAATTTCTTTACGGCTTTTCTTCTCCTCCATGACAAAGCACCTTTCCGAAAAGATTAAAAAAAGAATAAAAGCTTTTGAATTTGGAATATAATTTAGTTAAATCGTGTTTGTCATGTAGAGGTTCTCGCTGGCGTACCACCAGTCGCGCTGGAACTACGTGGACGAGGCCGACATCCGCGCCGTCAGCGAGGGGTTCGACGCGCACGACATACCCGCCGACGTGCTGTGGCTCGACATCGAGTACACGGACAGGAAGAAGTGAGTGCACACACACACACACACGCACACACACACACATACACACACACACACACACACGGAGAGAGATGGGAGGGGGGACAAAGACACGAGAGATGTAGAGAAATATGTACACTAACAGGTATATTTTTAGGCTACATTACAATACAATACAATACAAAACTCTTTATTGCACACCAGAATAAAATGTACATATAAATAACAACTACAATGGATAGTATACAATAGGCGATCTTATCGCTAAAAAGCGATCTCTTCCAGATAACCCAAAGCGGAAAACTTAACTAAGTAGACAAATAAATTGCTGGTAGAGGTGTACAAACACAACTAACATAAGTATTAGAGGAAGAACATTCGTAGTCGGGTTGATATATAACTTCGCCTTTGCGAATAATCGGTAATTTGTTGCCATACTTGTCGCCAAATCCCGCTTATGTAGCCGTAGAATCACAGCAAGAGGGGGGGTGGAGATATTACACTCTGATCCCAATCCTAGTAGTCACGTATCGAGCGCTCTAATTTCTCTAGGAGCTTGTTGGAGCAGACAAAAAAAATTGTTGAAAAAGCATAAGTCGTATAATTATGCTCAATTTTTTTTTCAAATGTTTGTCATTAATCTTAACGGTTTTGTGCAAGAAATCGTAATGTAAATACCTTTGACTACATAATATTTTAAGTTTTTTATTTTCATCTTAGGCCTTTTTTCCACTGAGCGCCTTTCAATGAATGTGACGAACAATAAACCCCACACAGATACTTCACGTGGGACCCGATCAAGTTCGCCCACCCGACGGAGATGGTGGCCAACCTGACGGCCAAGGGACGGAAGCTGGTCATCATCATCGACCCGCACATCAAGCGCGAGGCGGGATACTTCGTGCACGAGGACGCTACTGCCATGGACCTCTACGTGAAGGACAAGACCGGCAAGATATATGAGGGTGAGGGATTTTTACTGTACAACAAGTTATTAAAAAATAGTCTTTATTGTTTCTGTTGGTACACAAAATATGTTATAAGCCGCGCCATTAAAGAAACGAATCTAAAATGGCGGAAATTATCATTCACCTCACTCGCACGATATTTTTGATATTTTTCGCCATTTTAGATTCGTTTCTTTAATGGCGAGGCTTATATACGGATAAACTATTTTTTATTGATAACACATTGATTATAAGGTATTATTAATAAAAGTTGTTAGACACACAAAAGAAAAAAATTATCTATATCTATACTAATAATAAAGAGGAAAGATTTGATTGTTTGCATTGAATAGGCTCCGAAACTACTGAACCGATTTGAAAAATTCTTACACTGTTGGAAAGCTACACTATCCCCGAGTAACATAGGCTATATTACATTTTCAAAAAAATTAGGGATCCTTAATAAAACTCCAATAATGTAACCCAAGGTGTAAAAAATAAAGAAAACCGAAGCAAAGCGAGGGCGGTTACTCGTATTATAAAAAAATTGGAAAGTTTTGCTTTTTTGTTTGTTGATTTGTAATGAACTCAAAAACTACTGGACCAATTTCAAAATTCAAAAAACTCTTTTCTTTCAGAGTAACATAGGCAATATTTTATTTTAAAAAAAGCGAGGGCGGTAGTTTGTAGATATTTGAAACAATGTGTGTCCCAGGCTGGTGTTGGCCCGGGGCGTCCTCGTACCTGGACTTCTTCAACCCGGCGGCCTCCGCGTACTACAAGCAGCGCTACCGGTTCGAGAACTTCCCCGGGACCAGCAAGGACGTCCACTTCTGGAACGATATGAACGAGCCCAGTGTGAGTACTATACACACTTTAGATACACAATCTTATAAAAAAATTTGCATACGAACTACACGATGGTAAATTACCAAACACATAGAGATCGATAACATCATCATTCATGTATTGTAGTATTGCCGGCTTAGAGGTAGTAGAAGAAGGTAGCTCTCAAATCAAAAATTTATTTTGAAATGTTTGTTAAAACAACTTTGTTAGTTTTAATGGTGTACTGTCCGCATTTATGTCTGACACAAGAATCACGCCCCAACTCAGAGTCACTAACGGTTACTTAAATCGCATCTTAGTACAGAATTTGTATGGTGATTCTTTCCTAAGAAGCAATTAAAGTAACCGTTAGTGACTCTGAGTTGGGGCGTGAGTCGGACACTGGATTTACGGCCACTTAACTTGTGTACATGAGACAATATATCGCTCACCTAGTACTCGTAATATAATGGCACATCTGCTAAAAATGCGAAATTGAGTTTATATGGTATATGTGTTTAATTTTAAACATATTTATAAAATTTTTGAAATTCGTTTCGATGTACCGTTGTATTACTGGGTAAGCGATATGTCTATTGGACTATACTGATAGTACAGTCAATAAAGTAGTTGTAGAGTGCGTGAGCGGGAACCTAAGCGATTTCTTCAGAAACTTATTCAGGGTGCTTAGGGGGATAACATACTAAAAGTCCCCGCGTCTAGAAGGTGAGCCGGAGGGAGGGGGGGTTACAAAGGCTTACAAAGGTCTCAATTTTAGGTTTTTCGCCAATATCTCAAAAACGGTGCGTTGTAGCGAAAAATGTTCTAAGATGAAATGAAAGCTTATAAAATTCTCTATAACTTTAATTCTGTACACTTTTTCTATATCTCCAACCGTTTTTGAACTACACGCTCCAGAAATGTCGAAATTAAAGTAATTCAGCGTGATAACCATTACCTGATGCGAAAATTATCTTAAAATTTATAGTAACCTAAGCTGGGAGTACCTCCACGTAGTAAAGGCAGTAACAGTAAGAAATCGCGTTTTTTATAACAGTGGATAACTGAGCAGAGGCGGGAAAACAATCATGATATTGATGAAGATTTCTTTTCGCTCAATATCTTTAATGCTCGCTGTAGGAAACGCGACCTTCTTGGCTAAAGCTCCTATTGATATTGTATACTTGTCTTCGGGCTTATGTTATTATAGGTTTTCGCAATTTTATTTTGTCTGGCACGGTAGCCTACCCGGTAACGCAGGGGGGCAGCCACAAAATATTCTTTTCAGATATACATACACAGTTATTAGTAACACAATTGGGTTATCCAACATGAGTACTAATAAGAGTCCTGTATGCATTCTGTATGACGAGAATGTCGTTGAAGGAAGTAACGATGTCTCTGAGGGAAAGGAAAGGGAATACCGGGTCGTATTAAAGCTAGTAAGGAAAGGAAAGACGGCAAATATCGAAGTTTCCTTGACTTGACATCCCTTTTGATTTACATCAGCTGTCGTAAAAATGACACCCAAATTGATACCATTAAAAAAGACGTTAGGCAGGCATCTTTATCTAATGAAGAGGCAGGGCAATCGCAGC
The DNA here is from genome assembly GCA_963932265.1 of Thymelicus lineola. Classification (NCBI taxonomy): domain Eukaryota; kingdom Metazoa; phylum Arthropoda; class Insecta; order Lepidoptera; family Hesperiidae; genus Thymelicus; species Thymelicus lineola. The sequence continues at coordinate 3,416,321 of OZ010698.1, read as the reverse complement.
TCAGACCTTCTGCTCCACCATTTGCCTTCAAGAATAATTGTTTTTTATGTGCATGTTGCCTTAATGAAGATATAAAAAAGCCTTTTAACAAAAACAAACAAAAAAAAACGAGTATCTCATCGTGGGAAAGTAATCCATGTAAGCAAATATTTCTTCCATAGCCTCTACGACATGGGTATCTCTAGAGACCTCAGTTTTGTAGAGTTTTGGGTAACTGACAGGCTTCACAAGTGAGTAATAGTGTCTTCGTGATATTTTGCTCCTTCAGCAACAATATCGGTAATGCAGGAAAAAATATCAAGAACTTCGTTACACCAGGCATCATTTCTCGAAGAACATACCTGCTTGATACAATATTTAGCAGCTAGAGTCTCAACTGAATGTACAACCCGCCTTTTTTTCAAAGGCTTTTTTATATCTTCATTGAGGCAATATGTACATAAAAACAATGATTCTTGAAGTCAATTGGTGCAGCAGAAAATCTGAGCTGCAACGGAACTGCCTCTTCGTTATATAAAGATGCCTGCCTAACATCTTTTTAATGTTATCAGTTCAGGTGTCATTTTTACGACAGCTGATGTGAATCACGCTGTTATCACGCTGAATAACTTAAATTGCTACATTTCTGGAGCGTATAGTTCAAAAACGGTTGGAGATACGGAAAAAGTGTATAGAATTAAAGTTATAAAGAATTTAATAAGCTTTCATTTCATCCTAGAACATTTTTCGCTATAACGCACCGTTTTTGAGATATTGGCGAAAAACCTAAAATTGAGACCTTTGTAACCCCCCCCCCTCCCTCCGGCTCACCTCCTAGACGCGGGGACTTTTAGTATTTTATCACCCCAAGCACCCTGAACAAGTTTCTGAAGAAATCGCTTAGGTTCCCGCTCACGCACTCTATACCCTCTTTTGAGTCATTCCTTGACTGGACTATGATGGCATTCTATGGTTACTAGAAATGCATGTAAAGAGCAATTGTGTTTTCCCAGGTGTTCAACGGCCCCGAGATCACAATGCCCAAGGATTGCCAGCACTACAAGGCGCCTCAAGATGGCCACGACGGCATCGCTTCCTTCTGGGAACATAGGTGGGTTTATTTACTATTATTTCTACGTGTAAATTATATTTATTTATTGACGTGATAACGTCTATTAAAACGAACGCCGTGTGCACGCACGATAAAGCATGACTCATCTGTCGCGTTCCGCGATCGAGCGAACAATGGAGAAAGCGCCATCTATGAACAAAACTATATACACAATTAAGTCAGAAAGGAACTTGCTGAAAAAATAGTTTAGTTAAGGAGTTCTAGATGGCGTTGTAGTATAGAGATAAAAGTTTCTAATTATAAGTTAATTTCCAGAGATAATATTAGATTCGAGCACTACTTCATCAATGTTTTGTCATGACGTTGTCACGTTAAACTACCGTAAGTAAACCGACTTTACATACAACCATTTTTTATATTGACCTTGTCCCCAGACACGTGCACAACGAGTTTGGTCTGTGGAACATCTGGGCGGGGCACGAGGCGCTGGTGGAGCGCTCGGGCGGCCAGTACCGCCCCTTCATCCTGTCGCGGTCAGTGTTCGCCGGGATGCAGAGGTACGTGCCCTACAGTGTACACTACACTCACATTGTTAAATACACACTACATTATCTCACCTTATTTTATACATTAATTATTATTTATACATCAGTGTATTATACAAGAGTGTGGTCCTTTGTTTTTAACCCCTAACGCAAAAAAGAGAGATGTTATAAATTTGACGTATCTCTCTGTGACATTGAAAGAAAGGTGTTATTAGTTTGATGTGTCTGTGGCATTGTAGCTTCTAAACGAAGGAACGGATTATAAATCTTTTTATTATTATTATGAGTAAATTTTTTACGATGCGACGCCATGTTTCTTAGCTACAATTTATGAAAATCTGTTCTGGCGGTTCAAGATCATCAGCTCTTATTTCTGTTATTTGATTTAAATTTATGACTGAGATTAGGAAACTTGGACCTCTTGCAGGGTCGATCTCCTAGATCCGCGCTTGGCCCAGAATAAGTCTATTATGGGTAACTTATCTATGAATCGAAGGGAGGCACTGTCGCTCGCAATAGGGATATTGACACTAATTGAAAATGAATATAAATGTGTGATTAAAGTATGAGTGGTAACATTTAAAGGCCTAAAATATTATTATTTTATCGAAATCAATCGCAATAAATTAAATATCATTAATTTAAAATGTTATAAATAGTTCTCACTGTCACGTGACCTCAAACGCCATTTTGAGAATATGACGTCATTGTTCGAATTTTAAGTAATTGGACGTTATTGTAAGTAATTTTAATTTTATGTTGATGGCTCTGTATACCTCGCGTGTGTACCAGGTACGCAGCAGTGTGGACGGGCGACAACATGGCGGAGTGGGGCTTCCTGGCTGCGTCGGTGCGCATGTGCCTGGCGCTGGGCGTGGCCGGCGTCTCCTTCTGCGGCTCCGACGTCGGCGGCTTCTTCAAGTACCCCGAGCCCGAGCTGATGACCCGCTGGTATCAGGTGGGTGCCGTGACGTGACGTGACGTGTTCAGACCACGTTGTACTAAGAGTGTGTTAATGTATGGGGTGAACAGTGCCCTCTCGCGTGTGTTGCCAATACTTTTCGATGTGCTGCCTGCAGTAAAATTCAGTATATATATTACCGGAAAATAACAAGAACCGCAACGTCATAAACTTTCGTAATATCCTACATGGGATAAATTGTATTATTTAACGCCCACATTTTTGGAAATTGATAAACTTACCCAACTCACGCGTAAAATAATAAGTAAGCAATAACCAAACGCCATATGCGCTCTGATTGGTTGAATAAGTTACGTGTTCCTTCTCCTTTGTTGACGAAGTGAAATTTACCACAGAGCTACGAAAGTTTTATAGTGGCCATGACCAAAACTTTGACATGATTGCACACGAAATCGAAGAACCGCTTTGCGGGGTTCCTATTTTTCTTCTGAATAAAATCAGACAACCATAACCTAACCTATCCTTCTTTCGATTTGAGTTCTCTTTAACATCGTAAAACACGATTTCTGTTCTTTTATTTTGGTAGAAATAAGTAGGGGTCATTAGCATATTATGTAAAAAAGTAACCCTGTATTATAGGTACCTAGCTAGTTTTATATTAAGATCCTTGCGCCGCTACACCTAAATCTAGATATGCCTAATACACATGATTTTATGTGTGTAACTTTGTCTGCATGATTGTGTCCGTATATCTCTACACAATAACACACAAACGTGCGTTAACCCTGTCTGTCTGTATGTGTGTGTGTGTCCGCAGGCGGGTGCGTACCAGCCGTTCTTCCGCGCGCACTCGCACATCGAGACGAAGCGGCGTGAGCCCTGGCTGTACGAGCCCGCCACCACCGCGCGCATCCGCGACGCCGTGCGACGCAGATATGCGCTCGTCGACTTCTGGTACCTACTAAAAAAAAAGAAAAAAAAAGAAAAAAATAACTGTTTATACTAATTGGCTTCAACCAATTAATGGCCCACTACTGGGCACGGGTCTCTCCTCTTGAGGAGGCCTAGAGCATACTCCACCACGCTGCTCCAGTGCGGATTGGTGGAGGGGTTAGTGGACAATCCGAGTGTCGGAAGTTTTCAAACTATTCTAATACTTTTATGTCGTAAGAGGCAACAGATGCCCGCTTGGTGGTAAGGGTTCATGTGGTGCTACTGATGTCCATGGCAATGATGGCCACTTACCATCCGGTGAATCATCAGCTCGTAATTTGTCAGCTAGCTACATAATATAATCTATTATATAACTTGCATTAAATGAATGAATATTTCTTAGGAACTTATCAACATTAGATTTCACCTATCACTAACACCTCCATGGGTGATTAAAAGAAGGAGACAGTGAGTTGTGTGAGTGAGTACGACATAACTAGAGTATATTGTACAGGTACACGCTGTTCTACGAGCACCACCGCGACGGACTGCCGGTGATGAGGCCCATCTTCCAGGAGTACCCCAAGGAGACCGAGACCTTCACCATCGATGATCAGTACCTCTTGGGTAAGTTTACCCCGCACACACAAACAACACAAAACACAAAAAGATTTTTTAAATCCGACTGCTAGTTCGAGAGATTAGCGCGTTCAAATAAACAGAAATCTCTTCAGCTTAACAGTGTCGTCTACAATAAAGTAAATAAATAATCTTTCCAATTTAATATTGCGAATGCAAAAACAAATTGGGTAAGTTGTTGCAGAATCTATCACATGAACAGACACAGTCGCTTATTATGAGGTTCAATACAAACACACATACATACACAAAAACATGAGAGGTGTCAAGGGACACCCGGATGGAACGAAGTTCCTTTCGATTTAAGTATTGTTGAATCACGTTAGTAGCGCCATCTCTGTAAAACTCTCTGAATCACTTCAAAAAAGTGTCGTCATTCGTAAGAATCAAAAAGTGTCGTATTTTTCCTTCTAGCCCCCTTTCACAACGCGCGATAAGGAACTTCGTTCCAACTATAATGTAATCGATTATAATGTAAGTGTCTTCAAGGCAAGAGTGAATAGGCTGTCACTAAGTTAATGCGTTTTACCACCCATGACTACATCGCCACTTACCATCAGGTGGGATTGTAGTCAAGCATTAACCTATATATAAAATTCTCGTGTCACAGTGTTACTTACCATACTCCTCCGAAACGGCTTGACCGATTTTTATGAAATTTTATATGCATATTCAGTAGGTTTGAGAATCGGCTACTATTTTTCATACCCCTGTAGTAGCATAAATATAAGTGTTGTCCACCCCTAACATTTGTTTTTTAATTTTTGGACAAAATTTTAATTTTTTTATAATGTGGCATTAAAAAATACATACAACTCTAAATTTTCACCTTTTATCACCAACCTCTATTTTTTAGTAGTCATTTTAGTAATTTAATCATATTTCATCCCGCTAGATAACTGATCAATTGTTAGGCGATACGAAGTTCGCCTAGTCAGCTAGTAAGATACAAAAAAAATATATGTAATCACTCAAAATAATAATACATTTAATTCAATTAACATTGTATTACAAGGTGGGTAAACACTTTTAACTATAGTTGCTGTTTGCGAGCATGTCATTTGTAAAATTGTTGTTGTTACCAATCAATGTTTAAATGTACATGTGTATTCCAGGCAAGAACCTGTTGGTCCGTCCCGTGGTGGAGGAGTTTGTGAAGAGCGTGCAGGTGTACCTGCCGGGGGGCGCGCGCGAGCTGTGGTACGATGTGGACTCCTACCAGGCGCACATAGCCGACGGGTACTTCGCCATCGATGTTAATATCGGCAAGGTGGGTGACACCATTATTGAAACTGTTTCTTTTTGTAAACATAAAGATAAACTTGACGGCGTTTACGTCAAACATCAGGTTGACATGACGGTTGATGTCAAACTAACAGAGTGTCATTGTCGTTGGTAGGACGGGCAGCCATCTTGAATGACACTTTTAAACGAGACGGCGCCCGCGCACCACGCTTGTGACGAATCGCTTTGTATCTTTGCCATCAAGTTACTTTTTTTTTCTTTCTTTTTTTATTGGATGTACTTCATTTGAAGTCGGTTATTTTTTTGTTAAAATTGTAGATTATGTTGTGTTAACAGTAATGTTAACGTGGATGTATCAGGGTGATATAATAGTAATGGAATGTGTTTATTCCCGGTCAGATCCCGGTGTTCCAGCGCGGCGGGTCCATCATCCCGCGCAAGGAGCGCGTGCGGCGCGCCACTTCGCTCATGGCCAACGACCCCTACACGCTCGTCGTGGCGCTCGACTATAACGTAACTCACTCACTATACATACTTACTAGCCAATGATATTAAACTATAGATACGTTATGCCCTTACAAATCAACGAAAACATCTGTTCCGACCGAGCTACAACACACACACACGTTTATCTTTTGTTTCACTACATCAACATTTTATCATTATTATTATTATGTATTATTACAGCATATTATCCCGTCCAATAATTATTGTTACCGCCTACCACACCTTCTCACCTACACCATGGGTTGACTGGGAGAGAATGCCCCATGGCATTAAGTCCGCCCTTTGTAAGCCTAGCTTGTAGGTTTTACAAAAAAGTTTATAAATAAATAAATAAATCAACCTCTATTACATTGGTAAATTATGTAAAAGGGATGGCACTACTGAAACCATAATAGTGAAAAAGACAGCTAGACGCCTCACTCAGAGGTAGCTATCAACTGTCTGAATTGAAATCGCTACACTTTCTAAATTCGACTGGCGTAATTTCAGCGCCATCCTGGCATATCTTGTATATAATATCATTGGTCGCCACGAACTAAGAAGCCATATTTGTCGTTTGTCATCGCAGTGACACTAGAGATGTACAAAAAAATCGGTTCACGAAAGAAACCAATTTTTGCAACAAATCGATTCAAAATTGTAAGACTTTCTAATTGATTCAATAATTAAATTGTAAATTCTTAGCTAGTAGCTATCCTCGATCATCGAGTTACAATTGCCTGGCAACGATGAAAGGGCCTATCCAACAACAACCTTATGTTAGTTGTTATTATTTTGGCTTCAACTTTAGTTATTACCCCACTACTGAGCACGGGACTTTCCTAGAGCGTACACCCCCACGCTGTTCCATTGTGCATGCCGACCCAAGTGTCGAAAGTTTTCATGCCACGAGTTTTCTTACGATAACAACCGGAACAGACAACCTTATGTGCCCTCTAAAGCACTTAGGTGCTCAATAATTTATTGCCACTGACAATCATCCATCTAACTACCGACAGTATCCGCTGTTGACTCATTCAGTCTCATAGAATCGACACAAGCCGCCGTGCTATGACAGCTTACTATCCTATCCTATGCAGAGCTGTCGTTAGGCGGGGAGGGGCAAGGTTAGGCGACGGCCTCAAAGGAGAATGCCCATAGCCAGTACTCTTAAAAAAATAATTGTGTCACAATGATTTTTGGACAAAAAATTTAATTATAATATTTCAAGTATTTTACCCTATTTCCTGAAAAATCCTTATTGGGAATAATTTTCTGAAATTAATAAGTAACTTTACTTCCGTTTTACAAAAGAAAACCATTGGGCCATTTATGTTTGGATAAGGGCCAATCAGGAATCTTTTAAGATCCTTCATGCCAATAGGTTGCATTGATTCGATTATACTCGTAATTATGATACAACAGTTATAGTATCCATGACAACAAACTAGATGACGTAAGGGGACTGTCAAATGAATTAGAAAAATATTATAATCAGCCAGGAGAAATAGTGTTCTGTGATTATAATACATTACAAACTACATGGTGATTGGGGACTGTCAAATGAATTTTAAACTTAAAAGATCGACATTACATACGCAATCGACTTTAATACGCCTGCATAGAGTCCATATTACTGTGAGTTTACTATAACCTAAATACAAATTAATTTTGTTTGAAGTCTCTTATTTCCTACTATTAACATTGACTAAATTTAGTATGTGTAATTTATTAAGAAAACATAATCAAATAAAGGTATTTTTATCAAGACACAAAAATGTTAAAATCAGTACATTTCTCCATACTGAATGGGCATTCTCCTTTGGAGGGCGTACATTTAGGGCGAGAAGCAAAAAAAAGGAACACAAAATTCTTAATAAACGTTCCCATTGATTCAGCAAAAAAGCTCGATTTTGATTTTTTCATGTGGGCGCCACAATATTCTTGCCTAGCGCGTCAGTGGTTCTAACGCCGCCACTGATCCTATGCATTCATATATGTATGTAAATATATGTAATTCATATAATATATCATTATACATATATAAATAAATAAATAAAATCCTTAGCCGCAGCTAAACAATGTTAAATGTTGTTAAAACCTTGTTAAATATAATATAATGATCGTGTGTGGTTCAGAACACGGCGACGGGGACCATCTTCATCGACGACGGGGAGTCGTTCGGGTACCGCGACGGACACTACATCTACGGCAAGTTCTCCTACGAGCCCAACGCCATGACTTACAGGTGAGTGCATAGTTTTAATGCAAACGGGTACTCACGATTTTTGTACTTTGTACGATATTTCGGAAATCGTGAGTGCCTCTAGGCAAAAATCATTTTGATATGTTTTTATTTATTTATTTTTTAATTAATTTATTTGTTGTCTCATTGTGGCGTGTTATAAGACGAAAGTATTTTCATACTTTCTCGTTTTACATAGTTTCGTTTTCTCAAGTACACTAGAATCAATCCACTTTTTTTGGTTTCAAAATTTTATCCACAAAGAAATTTACGCAATTTTTATGTGGCATACTTATCAATTTTTTATTTTTATTAGTATTTTAATTTTACACATAATTCGATACATGCATTCAAGGTCACAACTCAAGTTCACACTTTTATTACATTGTTTATTTCCTCCCAGATTCATCGACGAGAAAGCCCAGTACCCGACGCGTTCGTGGGTGGAACGTATAGTGATCGCCGGCATCAAGACTCCGCCCAAGGTCGCGCGGCTGAAGCAGGGAGACGTGACCACGCCCCTCCAGATGACGTTGCACCGCGGTAACGACGTGCTCGTGGTACGGAAACCTGGCGCCAACATGGCCCATGAGTGGACCATTGAGTTCACGTACTAGGGTATCTAGGTTTTCTCATGAAACCATGGACCATCGAGTTCACGTACAGTCACCTGCAGAGAAAAGTAACCCATCTGTTTAAACAGTTTTAATAGACAGGTGGGTTACTTTTCTCTGCAGGTCCTAGGGTATCTAGGTTTTCATGAGTGGACCGTCAAGTTCACGAGGTATCTAGGTTGTAAGACGGTGGGAGTTTTTGGACTATAGACTCGTTGGTTGAATCATACTGTATGCATGCGGGCTTGGTTTTTGGTTAGTAACCGTTGGTGGCCATAATAGATCAAATCTGGTTGCAGTGGTCCCTGGGATGGATGTCACAGACCAGAAAATTCAAATAATAATAAATAACCGTTGGTGATGCCTTCGAATGATGGCTATTGATATAACAAATAATTTGTTAGCCATCGTTACTCCAACGCATAAAGAAGCATATTTTTTATCGAGGTCAAAATGCAACAATACGTATGATAGAATTGTAAAGTATTGTGATGATTGATTCAATGAATGATTGATGATTCTCGTCATTTAATATTAAACAATGTGTGGTCCTGTAGTGGGTTATTCCTATTAACAATATACTTTCTAGACTTTTATACCAAAAGCTTATTGCTAACAATTCGATGGCTGTAGGCTGTCTAATGTTTTAGATTATTCTAGTTGTCTATATGTGATGAGAATTGTCTATAGACCGAAAATTGTCACCCGAAGTTGGGCTCATTTACTAAATGAATTTATACAGGTTAAAACTAGAAATGGTTTAGGTTATTTGCTGAATGATAGCATAATTAATTATTTTTGTAATTATTCTTAATTTACTTTACTTTAAACAGAATAGTTAGTTATGTTTAAGTTTATGAAAAAAAAGTAACTGCTAAATGTAATTTATTATTTAAATATGTAATTTATTTTTAGTAAATGAGCTCATATGAGCTGCGATGACGCAGATAGCATCAATCAGTATCAGTACTGTAGCATAAATTAGTATCTACGAGATGTTTGGTGGCATAGTTACATATAATATTAAGTTAATATATTCATTTAATCTGTACTAATATTATAAAGTGGAAAGATTTGATTGTTTTTTTGCATTGAATAGGCTCCGAAACTACCGAACCGATTTAAAAAATTCTTTCACTGTTGGGAAGCTACACTATACCCGGGTGACATAGGCTATATTTTTTTACTATTTTTCTCGAAGCGAAGCGAGGGCGATTTCCTAGTACATAATCAAACTGTAACAAATACAGGTGTTTAAGGAAAACTATCATGAAAGTATTTATCAACGCAATCCTAAGTATATTTATCTTAGTTTATATTTTATAAAACTACCAAAGGTCTCGTAGATGCCATTTTAGAGTCGCCACTTTTGGCTAATATTTTAAATCTGTGTAATATTAATGTGTCGCTTCGTGACAATTTTACTATTTCGTATCTTAAGCCTTCTACTTGGAATAATCCAGTAAATCAATAAATTATCAAGGATTTTAAAATATTTATAAAAAATAAAAACTCGGTATCTTATCACCGTCAAGCCTGCAAGACTATTATATAGCCTTTTAAGTTATAATAATTACTGATTATACTCCAAGTTATTCAAGTAGACGGCTTACGAATTTAGGTATTTAAGCGTCGATCCAGTGTCCGTACATATATCCTACATGTGAATTCTTGTCTGCACACGATATTTATAAACAGGTTTGTGTATCACAATGTAAACAAGTACCAATTTGACATCAAATATTTCGTTAGAAATAGAAATAAACTGAAGCTAATTTTAAAACAAGTAAAAAATTTTCTCTTTCTAAAGAAATATTTTGTGTCCGTTTTGTGGATAGTTCAATAATATACCTTTTTCTATGAAGAAAATTGTTTTATCATTTCTTGTGATAATAAAATAGACTTTAATAATCACTCGTTTTATTTATATGTTATATATAAATATTTATACCTTTGCCTAAATCCTAAATTACAGTTTATGGTCATAGCACACATATCAACTCGTAAACGGAACGTAAACGTATCAACTCTTGCATGTCAGTATTCTTTGTATGAAACTCCCTACTGTAAAGCACACTTATCGGATTCGTAACGTAATCGCCTCGCCTCGAGACAAGCTCACGAACCGCGGTACGGTGCGTGGACGACTTGCCGTACCCGCGCTTACGTCTCACCGTACGCTATCCGTCGACTTTCCGTTTCCTCGTGCACGCCCCGCGCCGCGTCGGCGAACTGCTGTCATTCATTCCGTCAACCAGCGGCCGGCGAGCCGTAAGCGCGGCGTCGCCTAGCCGTAAGCGCGGCGTCGCCTAGCCGTAGCCGAGCTTACGTTAGGTTGACGGCGAGGCGATCCGGTGCCGATCCCTTTCCGAGTTGATATGTGCGCTACGACCATTAATCAACTTAAAATTAACAGGCACTGTAATTCAACTTGATTTGCTCAACGCAGTCGAGCAGACTAGCTTTAACACAGGCTTCGGTGGGATCTACTACAGAGTATACAATACCTTGTCATAGTCAAACTAATGACAATCATAAATTTCACGGATTTGGTTTTTATAGAAACAACTTGTGAAAATACCTACTTAGATTTCCTGACCTTGAGTATAATGTATTATAATTATAGTTTTAATATTATACACAAAAAATTTAAATAGTTTATAATTATAATAACCAAAACAATAAATAAATATGTATTAATAAATCAATCAAATCACAGACAAATTATAAAAACAGCCATTTCCGAGACATATAGTTTAGTTTTCAACGCATTTTCAACATTGTATCCTAATGACATCATTAGATGGTAATTAGGCATTCCATGAAAGCGATTTCGAAGGCTATGTTGGACAACAATGAAATTATAATAACATAATTGAATACTCTGTAGAACCCCCGCGCCACCAGCCGCCATTCCCAGACACACGGAATATAAAGATCAACTTAACTCTATTCATATTCACAACACAAATATATAACTATGACGTAAGCAATATTACAATTGCTCATAAACGAGAGCGCGCCCATTGCTGCCTTGATGGCATAGTCGTATTGCAAAAATGTATCGGAAAACGCAAAAAGTAATCAAAATACATGTAATATATACATAGATGATATGCAAAGATTATAATATAGTATTCAAAAATAACATGACCTTAATAACAGTAACAGCTGTCAAGCGATTTTATGTAAATTAATTAAAAATATAGTCTTGACAGCAACATTAAAATTGTTTTTATAGAAAACGTAGTTGAATAATCACGAAACATAAAGAGTATAATAACGAAATATAATTAAAAAGCAAAAATATAGTACTTATCAAAAGCAAGTTTGATTTTTAATCAATACTTATCAGCGCGGATTTGGCTGACACCGATTACAAAAAAAGATTTTATGTCCATGACAAAAAGACCAAAATTGCGACGACAACCAATGAACAAGTCGTGTTAACTCTTATTTCCGTGGACAAGCTTTATTTAAGTTTCCTCGCTAACTAATAACTTCAATAAGTATGGCTGGGCGCGCACCTTAAAGCACCATATAAAACGTAACAATCATAAGACGCCCCTAAAAGTTTATTAATGTTTTTCTTTCTAAAATAAGTTACTATCGCCAAGACAATTTCTAATTATGGAGGTAATAACATAGTCGCATTAAACTACTATATAGTCTTATTTGAAATTGGACCCAAATCTATTGAGATGGTTACACTGATAACGGCTTGTTTGAAGCACCATTCAAGGCAGTGCATGCGATAGTCCGTCCCAAGACCTCAATATAAAGTCTAAAATCTGTTATAGATTTACAACTTCATTCACGATTCTGATTCCTGCTAATAACTTCAATCGATGCACAAAAACATTTGTTTGAGATTTCAAAAAATCACTTACCATCTAAGATATTCTAGCGAGGGGCGTCTAACAAAAACAATGAAATGCACTAGCAATATGAAAGCATTTCCTACAACATTGTAGAATTACCTAATATATCTCTATTTACTTCATAATTATTTCTATAAGCCTTCTTATAACTGGGACCGTGAATTATGAATTATTGTATTGTCATAACAGAAGTTTGTACCAATGTGAACAGCCTTACTTAGCATTATTTTAAAATCGAATATGAATAGAGTACAATTGTAAAATTAACAACATCACATTAAAGGCAAGAGAGGCTCACTTAAAAAATATCCTAGTAGGTGTGTCTTCATTGGGAAACTCGATAAAAGGATGTGTTTGTTTATGATCCAGCATAAGGATTTCACTCGAGAATTTATCTCCACAAATATCACAGGTATACCCCTCCCCCAAGCTCGAGGGAGGCTCGCCTTCCGCTAGATCATCTTTCTTCTTTTCAGACCTTTTCTTCTTAGGTGTCTCCCTTGATTTCTCTTTCTTGGACGTCGATTCCTCTGGGATCAGTGGCACGCCCGTCCTCAAAATCTCCCGCATGTTTAAATGCTTTAAGGACATTTTATGTTGATTCAATCTGTTCTCCGAACTACACTGGTATTCACATATGAAGCAGACGAATTTCATGTCCCCCGTGTGTATTTCCGCGTGAGCCTTTCTCTTTTCAGGTGTAGCGAACCTAAAATCGCAGAACTTGCAAGGATACTTCCTCTCCTGGGAGTGAAAGCGCATGTGTGACGTCAGCGCGGTCTCATCCTTGCAGATCTTTCGACACTCGACGCACATGACGCCCTTCTCAACAGGTTCCGTTTCGTCTACACTGTCGGTATTGTGATGTATCCGCCGGTGTGACGTCAGGCCTTTTTGACTGATAAAAACTCGTCTACAATCCGTGCATTGAAACTGAGATTCGGTCCTTAACTCTGGGCTATGTTTTTCGATCTGATGCAACGCCAACTTGTCAGCGTCGTGGAATTGCAGTTCACACTCTATACATTTCCAGGCCTTGACCAGTTTCGAGAACGCTTCGAGAACGTCTAACACCGATTGACCTTCGACTTCTGGGTGAAAAGTTTTTGTATGATTACCGAAATCGATTATTTTAGAAAATGTACCCTGACAATGAGGGCACGTATACGGTTCTTTATGGTCTTCCATCACGTGACATTTCAATTCCGATAATTCTGAGCAAGTTTTCGCACACATGAAACACTTCAGCTCCTCCGTTCCTCTCATCACTTCAGATATCACTTTGTACTCCATCAGTTGAACTTTTTGATGTATTTGCAAATGTTTCAGTAGCTCCTTTCGCGTATCGTAGTCAGTTGGGCAGAATTTGCATGGGAATCGTTTCCGATGGATTCGTCTTCGATGTAGTGCGAGTTCATTTTTATCGTTAAACTGTTTATTGCAGGATGGACAAGAAAAACACGAACTAATATTATCTGGAGTCAGGTTATGTGATCTCAGACAGGTTTCCAATCTACTTCTTCTTTGAAAGACGTTGCCGCAAGTACACTCATAACCCTCCTTTTTTATATTTTCATGTTTAATAACTTTCACATCAAACTCTGGTTTGCTATCTTCTTTATCGTCATGTTCCTGTTTGTAGCTTCGTATTCGAATAGAGAATTTTTCATCTGGGTCATCTTTTATCTTTTTTTTCCTCTTCTTTACACCTTTATAGTTCCAACCAGTATCTTGTATGTTGCGTCTTTTATTACGATTTTCAATCCTTGCTTTCCGACCAGAAACTACTGATTCCTCATTTCCGTCCATCTCTTTTTTTGGTAATTCTTCATCAAAGACTTGGAGCTTTTTGTTACGATTTTCTTTTTTTGTTTTCTGTCCTTTTAAGACGCCCAGAGTGCGTTTTTCTATGGAATCATGTATTCCAATATGTCTTCTAAGACCAGCGAGATTGTTGCATATCTTAGGGCACTTAGGACAGTAATAATTTTTCTTCTCTACCTTTTCTCCAGTTGCTTTCAATAAGCCATAGGCTTCTTGTTCGAGTGATAGTTCATTACCTGTTATTGAATTTAACTGGAAAACATCACCATAATTTGTGAGATCACTCTCACTAGGCTCATAGGTAGTGGGTAGGATCTCTTCTGGGTTACCTAATTTAGACAATGCATCAGACATCATTGGATGTATTTCCATGACTATAGTTTTTGTGGTTTCAGACTGGGTCAATCCATCCACAGGGTTGGTTACTGTTGATGTAGTATTTATAACCTTATTAGATATCAAGTGTGTTTCTGTCACTGTCAATTCCAACTCATCTTTGATTTGAACTTTTTCAAGATCCAATTTTTGATTCTCCTGTAATATGAAAATTAATTTTACAAATTAATTAAATGAAACTGCCACGTGTTGAGTTAAGTCATAACTTTAATGCTACATGTAGCATCAATATCTGCACAGAAAAAATATTTATTATGCACCTTGAAAGACACATTACACAGTTGCTATGGCTTGTTAAACACCTTTATGGGGCCCAAAAAACGCTCAACACATGTTGTTATTAAATTTGTTAGTCTGGTAGTATGCTTCACTTATCTTTAATTATAAGGAGAGAACACAAGCAACCAGTCCAACAACCATCCCATATTAAAGTCAAATTAAGTGACCATATTAGAAAATCTTCAACAAATCATATTTCTTATTATATTACATACCCCTAAAGCCTCATAATCTTCATTTTTGATGTTGACATCATCTTGCAAACAAGCCTCAACATTCCCCAAGGCAGTAGCTTCATTGCTATCCATACTGCCCCCATCATCAAAATTGGGATAGTCATATGACACTAGTCTCTCAGATTCTTCTGAAGCATTTTCTTGCTTGACTTCTACAATCCTCTGGGTGCCTATATTACTAGTACTGCTAGTAATATCTTTAGCTGATTCTAACTGTACATTCTGACCATCATTACTAAGCTGCTCAGTTGTTTCTGACTCATTTTCCTTCTCAATAACATCGTCAGGTAATTCTCTTTTTATTTCTACTTGCACATTTTCAAATGGGTTATCATCTACAAACTCTTCATTTGCAAGTTCATCATTTAAATTTTCAGGCTTTATGTGCACTATAATATTGTTTTCCAAACCATGACGAGAGGATTCCTGTTTGGAGTCTGTGGGGGATGTTTTTTCAAAAGCAACATTTTCTAGTTCTGCAGTATCAGATGCCATCTTACTTTCACTGAAATAAAAATTTACATTTCATAAAACATTTAATATTGAATTTGATCTTTACGCCAATATTGTATAAAATAACATTGATTAAAAACATTACATTGGTATTTTAATTGTCTGAACTATAACACTGTAAGCTATGTGTTACAATTAATCAATCTACATCTATCTACCCTATAGTCTTTGTCATCATCAAATAACAGTTGAAGTATGTTTACCATACTGTATCTTAGAAAAACATATTGCAATGGAGTATAAGGAATACCTAAGGCTACTAAAGTATGATCAGTAACAGAATAACTCCTAAGAACATAGCAAATGCAACTAAAAACATTTAGGTATTGTAAAAAATGCATTGAAGTTTTCCCAAAAACACAACTTGCATAAAAACTGGAACAAAGTTGTCAGTAAGTGTACGCAGCAGAACGAAAACAATAAACATTTAATTCACTTACCCTCAACACTACTGTAATGTAGATTTAATTACCCAAACATTTCATCAGAACTATTATATTTGTTTCATGGTGCACGCTTTTTATTAAACGCTAAGACTGGGTAACCTCCGTCTTTTTGAAGTCAGGTAAGGTTCTAATTACTTAAACTGAAAATCCAGAAGAAACGCACAAGTAACCAATCAATCTTGTTAATTTACATTCCAGTTCGCAGTTGTGTCAACCATTTAGCACTAAAATAAATTAATAATTGCAATAACTTACAATGTTTGCAAAGTGCGACGTACTGAATCTGCGTTTGTGTTTTTGTCAAACCTATTCAAGTGGAAAATAACATCACTTTTCAAAAAATCCAAATAAAAGCCTGGAAAATGGAAATATTTAATTGACCGAAATGACAGACGGATGTTGATTGACATGACATTAAGCTTGACATAACCCACAGAGTACTAAAACCACAGAACACTATAAAAACACAGAGTACGTAACCAGTTGTAGTGCGATGTTGATAGCATTGAAATAAGTGTTTTTAAAATTTCAAAATTTACCAAGGGAGATATTTTACAACAATATTTTAAAATTGCGAAATACTATATAATGTATAAAACACAATAAAGTTAATTTGGCCTATATAAGTGTAAAGCTAAGGAGAGCCATCTGTGTTATGAAAAAGTGTCCCTGAGACGTGGTACTAGAAAAACGCGTCCAATAAAGGTAGTGCTGTGGTAGCCTAGGATAAATTTTATAGAACTTAGCAAACTTCACTTCATCTAAAACAGCTATCGTATTTTTCCGACGCCAGCGCTATTATGGTAGGTACCCTCTATTCGTTTTCAACTTTCTGCTACATGAGATGTCTCTTCTTACCTCTATGCTGTGACAAAACGGTGGGTAAAGCTGTATGCTTAGTGCGAGTTTTATTTGATATAACGGTGGCGTAAAGGTACGTTTACTGCCTATTTGTATGGGACCGAAACTTTTATTTTCACTGCCGCTAGATGACTCTGCTTCAAAAATGCAAAATGCTAAACACAGACTGCATAGAGACGTGTAGTCTGTGCCACTCTGTGCGCTTGTCCATATTAAATTAAATAGATAGGATAGGATCTGCAAAAAGAATTTTAAAATGAACATGGTGTAATGGTAAAATTAAACAACGAAGGAACGCATCTATAACAAAATTGGTGGTAAATTTAATCTTCTCTTCTCAGTCGTGACGCGTATTTGTGAATTTGTTTGATACGTTTAAAACTAATGTCTTTCCATTTATGTATTAGGATAGAATGCCTAAGAAATGGCGAAGGTTATAGACTTGCAAGCTGTCGTGAAACATATCGTAAATGGAAGTTTTGGCGATAGTTTGTGTCGTTTATGTTTGTTGCCTTTGGGAGAATGTTACGAAGATGTTTTCACGAAAGTGTGCAGGGAAGGCAAAGAGTACTGCATTGCAGATATTCTGAATGAACTTTGCCAAGTGCAGGTTTGTAAGTTTATAGTGGTTACTTGCTTCCATTAACTGCTTTCATAGTTTATCAGTAGTACCATAACTACTAACATTAACCATTAACAGAGAGCAGATTCTTGTTCTTTAATTGCTACTTTTTGTTCCAGATTATTCGTTCAGACAAATACAAAGTATGTTCAGATTGTTTCTTTGAAGCTTCTTCAGCATACAAGTTTTATCTACTATCAAAACGCACGGAAGAGATCCTTGCATATTATGTTAGTGAATTAAAGCAACACATAGATTCTATTAATCTTCCAGAGGAATGTAGTTCTGATTCTATCTGTATAAAAATGCCAATATTAGTTCCAGAAACGGAAATATTTAACTATGATTTATCTGGTTTATGTCTGGACAATAATGACAAGCAGTTCCAAGATTTACCCAGTAATGTATCGACTTCTCTTAAAATGGAAAAGGAAATACCTAAAAAAGTAAAAAGAAATAGTAGTATAGGCAACAAAGTAAATATTAAAAAGTTTAAAAACCATGAAGCATTGGAAGAAATGGAGAAAATTGAAAAAGAAGATGGAGATATTGTTATTATTATGTCTGAAAATAATGAACAGTCTTTTTATAGAATAAGTGAAGATAACTCTCTCGTGCCTTTAGATACAGAGGATGTTAACTCATACTCTACAGAATTGATTAAGGCAAACATCAAACAGCCAATCAGTTCACCAAAAGTAGTTAATGGTAAGAGACGGAGAAGGAGAGCTCCAATGGATTACAAGACGTGTAGCCAGTGCCCTATCAAGTATAGATTTGTAGCTAAATTAAAGGAACACATGAAATCTGATCATGACATTGATATATTTGTGTGTAAGGTAGGTATTAAATATGTTTTATATGTTTCAAGACTACAAGAAAGCTTGTTTTGTTAATTGATTAATTAAGAATGATTATCAAGTTTGATATCTTAACAAATATACTTCAAAATTAGGAATAACTCAAAAACTATTTGTCAGATCACACTCAAATTTAAGTGGGACCACATGACAAGCACCAGCTTTCGATTAAAAAAGAATCATCAAAATCGGTTCACCCAGTCGAAAGTTCTGAGGTAACAAACATAAAAAAAATACAGTTGAATTGAGAACCTTCTCCTTTTTTGAAGTCAGTTAACAAATAAGCTAACATTGTAATTTCTACATGTTGTATTTTTGCCTGCAATCCATAAATAATATGGGTCAACATACACAATATACATATATATATATAATGTACATTATATACAGTATATAAGATATAAATTACAGGTATGTAAAGCAATAATAGAAAACGAAGATGAATTTAACAACCACTTGAAAACTCACACGGACGTGCATCGGTGTTCCACCTGCAACGCTGTGTTTAAGAAACGGGAGACAATAATTAACCACTTAAAGTCTCACGAAGCTATGAAAGAACTGAGCAAGGCCAAGAGTGCTAGAGTCTGTGAGATATGCGGTTGGATTCTCAGGGATGAGGACAGCTTGAAAGAGCACCATCAGGACAAGCATGTGAAAAAGTATACCTGTTATTATTGTGGACGCATGTACAAGGGAGAAATCAGCTTTGAGGTTCATATAAAGAAACATGAAGAACATTTGGATTTGAAACAACAGTGAGTCATTTATGTTGTAAACTGTAACTCTAATGTAATTGTAATGGTGGTAGAAGTATTATAAATGTTATTATGGCTGAGAAATACACTGCAATAGTGTGATTTGGTGAAGGGTTAGATATAACAAAGTACCTCATTTAAAAACATGAATATCTTAAAAATCCTGTAAACATTTACAATAATAATATGCATTTTATTATCATACTATAAATGAGACAGCAAGGGGGACACACTGTAAAATAACATAGTAGGAGAAAGTTCATTAGGCCTTCATTAAGCATTAATTGATTGGTTAGTTACAAGGTGATTCACTGGATTTTTTTATCAATCATAATAGATAATAATTATAAGTCAATAAATAATGCTACACACTCATAGCCTCACACTAGGATTCCCTGTGGCGTGGGTGCCATGGACAACACACATACCCAGACCAGAAATTCAAACTCATTATTAAATTTTTTCTGCCTTGCTTCGAATCGAACCCAGAACCCTTGACACGGCGATCCGTCATAGTAACCACTTCGCCACACGGGTCGTCGTATAGTACAGCAATACAATAGCGTTAGCGTCTAAAAACTATCGCACCCATTCCGCTTGCAGACGTGACTCGTTGAAGAAGGAGTCCGGCAAGAAGGGCAAGCGGCGGTGTGAGTGCGCCGTGTGCGGCAAGAGCTTCGTGGACGAGCGCGCGCGCATGTGGCACCAGCGGCTGCACGACGACGAGCGGCCCTACATCTGTGAGGTGAGGGAACCACTGGCAACGACTGGTCACCGCCCCTCGTAGCTAGTCCAACCGAGCTACAATACACACACGTTTATCTTTTGTTTCACTACATCAATCACTATTACATCGGTAAATTATGTAAAAAGGATGGCACTACTAAAACCATAATAGTGAAAAAGACAGCCAGACGGCCTCACTCAGAGGCAGCTATCAACTGTCTGAATTAAAATCGCTACACTTATCTAAATTCGACTGACATAATTTCAGCGCCATCTTGGCATATCTTGTATATAATATCATTGATTACAATGCAGGTGTGCGGGCGTGCGTTCGTGTCGGTGAACCGTCGCAACCAGCACGCGTTGTGCGCGCACACCGCGCCCGCGCGCCGCTGCCCGCTGTGCCCCGCGCTCTTCCATCTGCGCTCCATGGTCAACTCGCACATCAAGAAGGTAACGTTACGTCACATTACATTACGTTACATTGTCACGTCACTCTTCTAGAGTACGGATATTTCCTAACAATGTTCTGTAGTTTTGTTTTTGATAATAAAAAAAGTAATTGTTTCTGACAAGTGTCACATGTTCCAAATTATAAAATCGTGACACAAACTATAAAGCATGGAGTATTGAGGTAGGAGGGCCATCTCATATGAAGGGAAAGTTGAAAAAGTGTTCAGCTGTTTAATGAAAATAGAGGTTCCAATACTTCCAATGATGGCCATTTCTGACCATTTCTGGATATGGCGCTAGTGTGTGACAAATAGATATATGAACATAGCTGTTGTAGACCGCACCGCAGCGCCACCTGTAATTTTACGCGTTTTTACGGACACTTTTCATATACAGAGATGGCCTTCCTTCTCTATCTTCCATTCTATAAAGGCAGTTCCAAGTTCAAAAGTAACCTGTGTTCATGGCTGTGTGAGTTTCACTTGACATAACGGTGGCGTCACGTAAACTAACTTTTCTATGGAACCGAAGCAGAGCCATCTGGCGGCATTGAAAGGAAACAGCTTTGTCTTCCATGGAAATTATCCGTTATTATTTCCAGTAAAACTCACAATAAGAATATTGAACCAATATTAAACATAAGTGTTGTAACCGCAACCCAAGGCCGTGTAATGTCATTAACACAGACACGCCATCACGCCAGGGGTGTTACATTACACCCAAGTGCATATTTAGTTGGAAGAGCACTATAGGCTAACTGTTTGCCACACCTGCATTGTCATTGTAACGCGTATGTCAGGGACGTTAACGCGATAGGGCACAGGTGTGACAGTATTCATGTGTGTATGTGTGTGTGTGCAGGTGCACCTGCAGAGCCACAAGCGCCGCAACCGCAGCAACAAGCACCAGCACGTGTTCTGGCGCACGGAGCCCGTGCCCTTCCACGACCTCAGCGTGGCCGTGCAGAACGACATCCTCACACTCAAGACAGAGCAGGTGAGATAAACACGCGAGCGGCTGCCCACATTGAACTTTTGGCAAAGGGAGATCTCCCGCCAGGCGAGATGTGTTTTGCCTGGGAGGCGGCCGAGCCCCGACTGACGTTGTCGGAGCATTCGTATATATACTAGCGATCTTTGAAAACTTCGATAGCGTGATTCAGGGCGGCGTGACGTCACCGTGTGAGACGTGGTGCGCTGTCGCCACAAACTATAGCTACTGATATGTCTTCTGTCATATAACCACATAAATAATAGTAGATACGTATATAATAGTAGTATAACCACAGAAGAAATAATAGACCTTATAATAAGTACAGAAGGCGAACTCCGCAGTCATTTTAAATAAATAGCGACTCTAGCTCCAACGCAATATAGTGTAATTCAGCGCTAATCAAAAACGCGTAATGAATTGCCTTCCTTTCTAACACTATCGCTTATCCTCTCTGGCAATGTCGGGGTGTCTTTTTTGAAAGAATAAAATTAATCTGAAAGTTTAGTGGCAATATGTGACATAGATTACGAACGTATTATGCCGTATTATACGACAACCATTATGAATTTTCTGAATTAGCCAGACATGTCGAACGCTGCATGTACTTGTAACGTCATAGCTAAAATGCGGAGTGTGCCAGGCCTGGTATAACCACAGAATACATAATATAATATTACAGAAGTTGTGAACTAAAGCAATCGCGTATGTTACTCCAGCCAGATATTTTGAATTTCGTCATTTTAATTAGACATAAATATTAGTGCTCAAGCTTCTGTTTTCTTCAGTGCACAATTTTCTTCAGCTTCAACTGAGCAGGTTTCGATTGTACTAAATGCTAACCGTTTTATAACGTCTTATTCGTCGCAGGTGCGCCAAGTCGATTTTCAGACAAGGACGGCGTTGAAACAAGAAGACTTTTTAGATGCTTATGTGAAAGTGCCGATTTCAGGTAATGAATTATGATAATTATTACATCGACCGTACCTAAGAAAACCTAATTTGACGAATGCACAAGCACAAATGTGTTTATGTAAGCAGCCGAAAAATGAGCAGACAATACACCTGACGGTGAATAGCCATAGTCACCCATGGACATCAGCAACACCAAAGGTATCAAGTTGCATTGCCAAGTAAGTAAGAAAGAAAGAACTGGTTCCCAAGCCCACAGCCGGAACACGAGTCGTTTGGCGCCTGACTCGAGCAACATAACTAATGATTTAATTACTATAATTCTAATGTATGTCTATAGTATATACCCACCTCACCGAGCGGGTCGATTTTTGTCGCCCCTTACGACACGCTAGGTCGACGCAATGGGATTTAGCATCAGTATTCAAAGCTGTCCCAATAAGGCTGAAATGTCATGTTTAATGTCTTGTGTTAGTCTTAATAATTATAGCATTATAATAATGTTATATACGCCATATTAGTTTATTAATTTTGAAACTTGCAAAGAAACCTTGCTACGAGAAACTTTTTTTTATAATAATGATTTAGGTATAATTTTATTATGATTCAATATAATTAGTGGCATTCCTTTTGTTACAGAAAACACCACTCCGAGTTTAGTAAATTAAGTACAAAGTTATTTTGGTTTTTTGCTAATAATTCAAGTGTTATTATTTTAATTCTAAATTATGAAATAAAGTTTTTTACTTTTACACTACTCTTAAAATTATTTCTATGGATACTGATAGGTAACAGACGATTATAATGTACTGTAGGTATATCAATAACACTAATAATTAGGATGGGTTGCAGTCTTGAAAAAAAAAGAAAAGTTCGTTTTAAATATATATTTTGTTCATTTTTTTCTCAATTTTAAGTATTTTCCAGATATATAATCCGATATATAATAATTCGCTAACATGTATATACACTTAAAATATGGAGAAGATCCTTAGCAACATCTACATTTGAATCTTACGACCTAGGTGGAATCATCTTTGTTAAAATACATTTCATAGAAAATACTATTGTAGTTTCAATAATAACATGATTTCTTGAACTTGAGATGGTATTACTAGTACAATAATTGTACAATTTTAATTAAAATTTTAATATAATAATCAGCTATTATTATAAGTTGATATGAATAGGGCACTTTCATCCATGATCAAACAAGAAGTTCTGCCCTGTTGAGGTTCCGGTTGGTCTCTGATATATACAGGGTGAATTTTCCAAGTGTGCGTGCGTGGATGGCTAAATTTTAAACTATGAGGAATAGCGAAAAATGATCAAAGGAGTCTCGGGGCCGATTTTGATGAAAACTAAAACTGCATCATTAGATTTTTGAAAAATAATAATTCCTAGCCAGGAATCGAACCGGTTGATAATGTAATGATGCAGTTTAGTTTTCCTTTTCATCAAACATTGAGCATTTTTCGCTATTCCTCGTAGTTTCGGATTTGGCCATCCACGCACATTTGGAAAATTCACCCTGTATACACTAAAGAAGTATAGAGGTAGACTGCCTAAAAGCATCAGCAAAATGTGCCTTTGCTGCCAAAATGTCCGATGCTGCTGTGACAAGTAATTATGTAACAATTTTGGAAATGTAATCTTGCTTGTAATCTACTATTTCTTAAGCAGATTTACAAAATTGCCCCAAAGAAAAATAAATGTGTATACACAGAGGCGGTATCTTTTTGGAGGTATTATTCTAAATATTATGAAGGACTACAAAAGAGTCAGAACTGCAGGAGGTCGTGCGGAGACGAATTCTAACAATGTGTGTAGTGTAGAACATTCTATTCTATAAAAAGTCGGATGAAGGCGGATGAAGGGTTGGGCACCTTATGTTCAGTCAATATTATTTTCCGAGATCAACAAGGGAGGCGTCTCAAAGTGACAGTAGAAATTGCTGTCATTTTGAATTGCCTATAATATCAATGTATTGCTACTGGTGCAGACGTTTAAGTCCGGAGGTTAGTTGCATAAAATTAAGTTAATTTTTGTTTAAATTTAATAATCATATTTGCAAAGAACATAGTTACTAATATAACACTCAAAACAAACATATTAAATATATTCTTATTTTATTACATATT
Source organism: Thymelicus lineola (assembly GCA_963932265.1). Lineage (NCBI taxonomy): Eukaryota > Metazoa > Arthropoda > Insecta > Lepidoptera > Hesperiidae > Thymelicus > Thymelicus lineola. The sequence continues at coordinate 3,391,743 of OZ010698.1, read as the reverse complement.
ATATTTGATGATCAGAAGATAATAATAATAATAACTTTTTATATAAATTTAATGAGCAAAGATCAGGATCTAAAACTAAAGAAAAAACATACAAACAAGCTCAATTTGACAGTTCTGGTCTTGTTTATGGAGTACCAGTTTGGGCCGACGGTTAAATAATAATTCGACCATTACAAAGAATTATTTCAATCTCAATGAAAAGAAATCATGTTATCAGTAGCAAGAACCGATTGATATTATTTACATAGAAGTATTGTAATAGTTAACTTCTACAGTATGATAATGTGAACTTTTCAAAATTTCTGAACTTTAGTCATCAAAAATACGTCTAACCTCGCAGTCATTTATTTATTATGTTAATTAGTCAACAAAAGGGTAATTTCAAATCTTGTCATAGAAACATTCTACTTCTCAAATTGAAGGATGGTAGATAGGTATTTCAACAAATATTGTGTTCTGAATAGATGTAAGGGATACAAAATAAAAACACATGTTTTGTATTTGCATCACCCTGTATTTTAAAAACGATTTGAACATCTTGTTGAAACATAATAGTAAATTTTCTACTTACATGTAACTAAGCTAGATTTTTAAAAAACACAATGATGCATATACACCTTGTAAATTCAATACACTATTGAGGTAAACTGAACGAATTGGACAAGTAGAAGAAATAGTGACTTTTTAAATATTAATATTTTTACATACATCTATTTTTTATAACAAGGCATTCTGTAAACATATTATTTTAGCCTTTTAATTATATAAGAAAAATCAAATAACTAATGGCAATGCTGACAAATAAGAATTTCTTCCACTTTGTACTGCAAAGCTCTTTGCAAGGCAATTAAGTAACATATTTATTTTACTAAATAGCAACATCATTTGCTGAAACAAACTGTAAAGGGTAAACATTGTAACAGTCGAGAAACTGATTCCAAATTCAAAACAGAGTCATAATAGTTAAGTTGAGAGGCTACTATATTTCAAGGTAAATAAAAAAAATAACAAGTAACCCCCTTCTGTTTGAAACAAAAAAAATGCAGTAATAACGAGAGACCATAAGATTGCATTAAAGGGAGCCGATTCCCACATAATAAATTCCCTTACAAAGAGCTGTAAAAAGTCAATATTGAACTTTTACTGAACCCAACTTACTTGACACCGACAGTTGTCCTTCCGTCGGCAACCTGCAATTAAACAATACCTAAGACAAATGGACTTTTCCAAGTCAATTTATTAAAAAACACCTATTACTCCTAAATATTTTTTTTTTTCATTTTTACGATAAAATGCATCGACTAACCTACAAAATATTGAAGACTTACATAACAAAGGTGTCGCCTCTGTGCCACGTCATTCATATACGAATAAATAAAAAATATATTATGTCATATAAAAGTTGTATGTATTTCCGATCGCGCGGCATCGAAATCCCGACAGGAGTCGCGAAATGCATTTGACGCAATGTTGTAACGCAAGTTTCTGTCTACTTACCAAACGGGGGTCCGCGGGTTTTACGAGAGAAAAATTGCACCAGAATCATCAACAAGACGTCACTTACACTAAGATCACATTTGCTCATCGGTGAGCGTCACTGAGCCGTCACATCGCGTCAGTATTTACAGTATGCTCAATCAACACTAAACTTAACACTATAGTGTCCTCAGGGCCACTTGAGTCTCTTCTAGATGTTAATTTAACACAGCTTGCTGAGACCCATTCGACGCAGGCCCAACCAAGCCTATTACTGTGTCAACTTAAAATAATATGCTCAAATCCAAACGAGATTGCTCCAGTCTCTAGTTATCACTGTTAATACATAGCGTGCTCAGACCCACTTGAGTCCATCGTCGTCGGCATTTACTTAACATAGTCTTTTAGGATTGTTCCAATCTGTTTAGACGGCATTAACTTAAAGCGTGGTCAGATCCACTCAAGTCTGTTAAAGGCGTTATCTTAACACGATTGTGCTAAGGGTCGCTCAAGTCTGTCTGTCGTTAACACAGCGTGCTTAGGGCTTAGAGTCTGTCCTCGGCTGCGTTAACTTAACATAGTGGGATCAGGTCCACTTGAGTCCTTTTTTGGCGGCATTCGGTCCGTATATAAACCGTTGCCGCCATTCCTCGTACTGCTACGTGCACGCTATACTGTTGGAGCTAGAGGGGCTGTGCTCGGAGGCCTGGCTCATGGGCTTCTCCGTGGCCTTCCTGTCTTCACCGGCCGCGAGCGCCGGCGCGGTCCCGTTGTGGATGTTCACCTCGTACACATTCGAAGAGTTCGAGTCCTCGTTGTACGACAGGAGGCTCACGTCTTCCGTCTGTAATTGGTAAAAAAAGTAATAATTAAGAATGTGTTATTTGAGGTCCTAAAATATCATTGTATATTACTGCGGATTTAATTAGTTATTCAGTGAATAAGATGTAATTTATTAAGTATAATGGTCAAATCCATAGCGAAAGAAATTGTCCCAACCAGGTGACACTTCCCGTTGTTTTCACATCTCATAGAAATTTAAAATAATTTAAGAATGATTTATTATTCTCTCATCTCACACTAGGATTCCGTGTCATGGGTGCCATGGACAACACACAAAGAAGTAATTCCAGACCGAGAACAAAAATTCATTAATCAAAGTTCCACCAATCTGCATTGGAGCAGCGCGGAATATGCTCTAGACCTCGAGAAGAGAGACCCATGCTCAATTGTGGACCATCAGAAGGTTGAAGCAATTCATATTTCAGCTATGCCGAGTATCGAACTCAGGATGTTTTAAACGGCAGTCCTTCATGGCAACAACAAACAAGCAGTATACTAACGCTGCTCTCCGACAGCCGTTTGGTCTTCTTGGGTCCGGCGGGTGCGGGGGCGGGGGCGGCGGGAGCGGGGGCGGAGGGCGGTTCGTGCTTGCGCTTGGCGCCCGGGGCACCTCGCTCGCGCCGGATCAGCGACGCCGACAGGTACTGGTGGAGCTGCTTGCGAGGCACGTGGCGCGCCTGTACCACACATACATACATACATATATAAATTATATTGATGGATTTGAAACAAGTTCCATAAAGTTTGGCAGAGGGAGATCTGGTGAGCGGCCGAGCTCCTGGTGATCGTATTCGGAATTATCAAGAAACATTTAACTTCTATCGAATTATGATAAGTAGTTTAGAAGTTCGAATATACACATATTCACACTGAAATCATAATCCCATTGACTTTACCAAGTCATATAATCCTATTATTTTAATATTATAAATGTGAAAGTTTGTATGAATGTTTGTTTCTCTTTCACACAAAAACTACTGAACGGATTTTGATGAAATCAAGCACAGAGGTAGTCCGTGATCTGAAATTCGACATAGGGTACTTATCCCGAAAACGCGAGCAGAGCCACGGGCAGAGCACTAGTAATTAACAAGTAAGAATGTAGGCTTTCATTCCTTTCCTTCCCTCCTTAGTCGGCAACGCATCAACGGAGCCTTTGGTGTCGCTGGTGTTCATGGGCGACGCTAGCCACTTACCATCAGGTGGATCGTCAGCTCGTTTGTCTATTTTTTTTTATGGAAATAGCCGGAAAACGAGCTGACGATCCACCTGATGGTAAGTGGCTATAGCCGCCCATGGACATCAGTAACACAAAAGGCATCACTGATGCGTTGCCGGCCAAGAAAGAGAGAGGAAAAACAAAGAAAGAACTGGCTCTCAAGCCCCCAGCTGGAATACGACGAGTCGTTTGGCGGCTGACTCATGCTCAAGGGTGGTAGCTATCCAGGCGAACCCCATGGAGAAATAATAATAGCAATAATGGTATTAATTAACAATTAAAATCAATATTACTAATATTTCCATACAAAAAGAACAATGAATCACCTCAATGGTCATCCCCTCGCGCAGCATGCTGGTGTGCTCGGCCTGGTAGTGCACGGCCTTGGTGAACGAGGAGATGTCGTACGTGAGGTCCACGTTCACGTTGGTCTTCTCGAACACCAGCCCGATGAACCACATCGAGCACACGTTCGCTATTATCTCGCCCTGGAAATGTTGGGACACCGTGCAGTGTGCAATATGATCGTACAATACAATAAAAATATTTTTTATTGTTAACCAATTCCAACACAAAAAAAAGATATAAAAATAAGAAAACAATCGGCGGTCTTATTGCTAATCAGCAATTTCTTCTAGACAAATAGCGGAAAATTACATAGGACAAAGATATGTTAGGTAGAGTGGACGAATAATTTACTAATTAACTTGTGACAATATCAAGGAATGAATATATAGAATTACACATTAATATATATACAGGGTGAAATTTCCGTAGCGGTGGTTATAACACCGATGGACAGGTGTAGATCCCCCTAATCATTAAATCAAGCAAATAAAGCTTTGTATAAGGCTTATAAAGTTTGTTTCTTTCACTCTTAGGAAAAACGATAAAGATAAAAGTGCAAATAAGCAAGCATAAAAATGCTAAAATAGGTTTATCTTTAATATTTTTTAAATTATAAGTTAACACTTAAATAATACTCCCGTCACACACATTATATTTTACTAAACTACAAATACTAATAGTTGTTTACAATTATATTGTTGCAAAATACTACATAGATATAAGGTGGAATAAATATATGTCGGTGAGGCCATGAATCTCCAGTGAAGGTCTAGGGACGGACCTCTTTAAGGTCGTAGCTCGTCTACACGACACCGCTCCCACCCAACCAAAGTAAGAGAATTCAAATATAGACTTAAAATCGTGCTCTGTAGGTTCACTTTACAGTAACAACAAAAATTAGCAGCCAGCGCGCGGGAAGCAAGCTTACCGCAACCTTGCCACTCAATACTTGCATCTACAGAGCACGATTTAAAGTTTATATTTGAATTCTCATACTTTGGTTGGGTGGGAGCGGTGTCGTTTAGATGGGCTACGACCTTTATTCCACATCCCTTGTCTACTGCAGAGGCTAGCATATAAGAAATGTCATATCATATTTAGATTAGAGAATTGTCAATAGTGTAGAATAGATGTGAACGTTAGGAGAATGGTAATTTATCATGGTGCAAAGTAAAAGGAATATTATTGAATAACCAATACCATAGAATACCTTTCGACTTCATATACTACAAATGATTCATGAACAATGAATAATATTAGCACAAATGTACTACCATTTACATATTATATGAATCCCAAACCTGGTATTCAATAAGCAAAGTGAGAAGTTGTTAAAATAAACAATAAAAAAAAGACTACTTTACTAACATTTTCATTCTTTTTTACCTCCGGTGCGGGGTCCGTAGATACTGGGGCACCTGTAAACAACCAAATGTAAAAATTAACAAATTATCTCTATTCATAAATAATAGATAGCTCTGTGTTTCAACCTTACCAACATGCAATTGAGATATACACATTTGTTTTCGTCGCATATAAATGCCTATATTACTCACAAGAACTTGTGGTATAGGATGCCATTAATCGCTATTCTAAGTAGTCAATTTTCTTATACGAGTCTTATTTGGTAATCAATCTAAGCACTTCCTTTTACTGAAGTATTATAATAATTTAAAATAGTTTACAAAATAATGAATAAGTTAACAGACATTGGTTTTGGCATTAAAATATTATCTTTAAATTTTTATACTATATTTTGTGTCCGCCTTATTTTTAAATTACACTACATTACACATTACATAAAAAGACTGTAAGATTGTTTAAAAAATTTAATATAGCGTGAGTCTTTGTGACTACTACAGTAGTGTGTGTAGTGTGTAGTATGTGGTAGTGTGTGGTAGTGTATGTAGTGCGTGGTAATGTGTGTAATGTGTGGCAGTGTGTGCAGTGTGTGGCAGTGTATTCAGTGTGTGGCAATGTGTGTTGTGTGTGGCAATGTTGTAGTGTGTGGCAGTGTGTGGTAGTGTGTGTAGTGTGTGGTATTGTAGTGTATGTAGTGTAGTGTGTGGTAGTGTGTGGTAGTGTGTAGTATTGTAGTGTGTAGTTACCCGGCGGCAGCGCGAGCGGCTGTCCGTGGTTGGTGTTGAGCGGCACGCTGTTGTAGCACTCGGGGTTCACGTGCGCGATCGTGATGTGCTGGTTGCGCTCCAGCGTCGCTGCAACAAACAAACAAACATTAAGAGCCATTTCGCAAAACTCGGTTGATAAACTATAGGTATTTGAAGCGGCTCCGCGGCGTGATATTGCCTCGCGCGGCTCGCGTCGCGCTTGACCTCAGTTCTGTGCGAGTAATCTTCTTGATACTTTCAAACGTAAAAATTTTAAAATTATGAACATATAATTTTAATTATACACTTTGTGACCACATACATGTATCTGGTTTGTGACAATATAAGTTTATATAACAATTAAGAGTACAATGTAGTAGTACCATTATCGGTAACTTATTTACATAATACATTTTAGGTACCTACTTAGGTACATCACAATAAAGATGTCCAATAGATGCATATTGCAAAAATCAATATTTTGGCAAATCAACGTGAAAAATTAAAAATCACGTTTTTTCAAGGTGATCTATAAAATGCAATATGCGTCCATTTTGCCTGCGATATTCGCAGCGCGTCGAAATACATAGGTATACCTAAATTCAAATCAATCGGAGGGTATAGAACCGGGAAATCCCGGAACCGAAAATCCCGGGATTTACAAAGGAATACGGTACTTTTCAAAAGAACCAGGAAACAAAATAAAAGAACCGGGATTTTCTGAACTTTTGGGAAATAAAAATATGTCGCGTCGTGATACAAAAGATAACGTAAAAATAAAGGTAAATACAATCCATACACAAAAATGATTACAGCTTTAAAAAGAAGATATTCAGAACGTCGGCTACATGAAGCAGCTATACTAATATAATATTATTTACACAACCCAGATCGATATTTTTCTAATATAAATGAAGATGATTTAACTCTTTTTTCTCGTCCAAGCAGTGCTGAATTGTGCAATACAATTGTGTTGCTTTCATACAATTAATACGAAACTTATGTTTGCATGTAAGGTATAATAGTATGATGGTTACTCAATCACGGCAAACGACTATACGGATTTGGGTAGAAAACAGTTTTTCCCTATTTAATGCTCCTGAGAGATAAAATAGGAAACGCGATACTAACTATTTTCACGCGGGGAAAGCCGTGGTAAAATAATCCCGAAAGAACTGAAAATCCCGGGAATCCCGGTTCCAGCATAGGCGAGTACCGAAAATCCCGGTAATTTAAAACAGGATCGGTTTTCGATACCCTAATCATTACCGTGATACAAAAGATAACGTAAAAATAAAGGTAAATACAATCCATACACAAAAATGATTACAGCTTTAAAAAGAAGATATTCAGAACACTATTCTTTGAATGTTAAAAACGAATTCTTTATTGTTTTCTGTTGGTTTACAAAACAAAATATTGACAATAGTCTAATAAAATAAATTATGAGAAACGAAATTCGCACTTTCCTCCCAAACCACTTGCTCTACAAGAAAAATGTATGGCACATAAAATGTCAATCTTTTTATGGGCTACAACTTTTACTCGATCCTTTCGGAAATCGTCTAGGACGCACCGTTTAGGAGATATAAGGAGTTTTCGGAAAATTTGGGAGGGGGGGGGGTTAAGGTTGGGCCCAATAAGATTGGGTAATGTTGCAAGTATGAGTTCCACAGGGCGGATGGAAATTCAGTCGGAAATCGTCTAGGACGTACCGTTTAGGAGATATATGGTATTTTAGGAAAATTTGGGGAGGGGGGGGGGGTAAAAGTGGGTTCAGTAAGATTTAGCAATAAGGTTTGGGGGTTTACTAAAGGGGGTTGAAATTTCCGTCTAAACTTGTCTAGGACGCACCGTCTCCGAGATATCCGGGATTTCCGGTTTTCCAAAAATCTATATCCCGATATCCTGATCTGCCGATCTGCGCCTACCTGATGAGTGCGGTATTTGCCCGGATGCCTCCCAGATTATCACGACGCAAAATTCCACTTTTGGGTGAAGAACTGAGGGGGGGGGGTATAGGGGGAGGCGAGGGGTTGTGAAGGGAAAAAATGAGAGGGTGATTTGTATTTGTGTTGTGTATTTGAGATACGTGAGTTTTGGGGAGTTGACGGAACTTGGGTGCACGAGAGTTTCCAAACAACGAATGTATTATCTTTGACTAATAATAAGTGACTATAGCTGACTAATGTCGGAGCTTCTATCATTCCAACATTTTGGCTTAGCAATAGGGTCCCGTTGACACCGTTTGGGTACGGAACTCTATAAAGTACAGATTGATCTAAAAGTTGTATAAATAAAGGGTATGTGTATACAAGTTATAATTATTTATTATTTTTTTTCTATGTAAATATGTAATTTACACATATAACAAAAAACCTAAATACTGTAAACAGTAACTAATGTCTAAAAACGGACAATGTTTTATTTCAAATTACAGCAGTGACTTCCAACCCAATAGGGGTTGAATTTCCAAAATTCCGATAGCCTAAAGCCTTCTTCGATAAATGAACTATCCAATACAAAAATAATTTTTCAATTCAAACCAGTAGTTCCTGAGATTAGCGCGTTCAACCAAACAAACAAACAAACTTTTCAGCTTTATAATATTACAATAGTAATAGTATAGATTAGTATAGATATAGTTATATTTTGTACATATGTATGTTCGTGATTTTCTCCGTTACTACTTACACTACATAAATTGGAAAGAAATAGTTACTTAATTTCTATTGTTTTCTTCAAACCAAAGATGTTTAAAGCAGAATATTACGCAAACGGACCCCTGAATTGAAAAATGGTCTTTTGAAACCTATAATATTTTTGAAAGACCTTTTCAACGATACCCCACATTAAGGGGTAGACGAAGAAAAAATCATACGGAACGGACAGACGGACGGACGGAAGGACGGACGGCCGGACGGGCTAGCCGGCCGGTTGAAATAACGAACGGACTAGACATGATTCCGATTTGACTACAAAACCCTGAAAATTATAGAAAACTAAAAATAATACAATTGACTGTAACTAAAAATTCTCACGTGATCAAGACTGTTCAATGGCAATATAATTACGTTACTTTTACGAAATCTATTCCTTAGATGGCTAAAGCAAAAATTGACATAGGTCCGACGTCCAAGAGTGCTGCCGCACGACTGATTTGATTTCGCGCCTGTGCGTATCTTTATATGGTAAAGTAAATTCGTTTTAATAAATTATTTTTTGCAGTAAGATAAAAAAAAAATTACGTGTCATATTCGACAAAGACCATATTTTATTACTACATAAATTTTTGATGGGAAATACGCTTTATTGAATACAAAAATCGATGGTAAAGTCATGGCATAAACCATGAAAATTGGTAATGTTATTGAATTAATTTTGAAACGAATATTATAGTAATCGTATATCCCTTGTAATAAATGCAAAATATAATATATGAGTGTTCTCTAGACATTTTTTTTACTCAATTTAATAAAACTTAATAAAGAAAATCAGTGTATGAAATTGACTCTGTCGTCCTTTTGCTGAAAAATAGTTATGCTAGATTGACAGTTACGCAGAAACAAATTAATATTTTCAAAATTCCGGTAAATGAAGATCCAAGATGAAGGATTGATCTATTTTATGAGTTCATTTGCCAGCATTAATATCTTTCTTATGATACTAATTTTTGACATCAAATTCTTCATTCCGCGCGTCTAACCGCGAAATGGCTCTTAACCTTGCTACAGTCGGCAAAACTATTACGAATGCAGGGCATCATTCTAAAACCTTCTGTAATTATTGATATTACACATTGTTTGTGTTATTATCAATGTTAAATGTAATGTAATGTGTAATGTTCTTAAGGTTGTCTGGAAGAGATCGCTGTGTAGCGATAAGACCGCCTTTTGTACCTCATATGTCTGCTTTGCTTGTTTACTTGTTGTTGTATTATTTTATTTGGTGTACAATAAAGAGTTAAATAAATAAATAAATAAATAAATGATACTTGTATATGTAAGGTATGATTTAACATTGATTATAACTTTCTAAGAAACATACGGGTTTGTTCATTATTGGTTATCTATGTATGTGGGTTACTTGGGTCAGTATTTATTTGACTGTTAACTAGCAACAACATGAGTTCTAAAAGAAAACTAACGACTTCCACGCCATGTGAAAAGTTCGACTTATAAATGCGGTAATAAGTATCATGAAGAAAAAAGACGTGGCAGCTCAATGATTTGTTTTAAGTAATAAATGTTCTTAGACAATGCGCCTTTTTATGTCGTTCGAGCAGTTAAACTCTTCATATCTCGAAATTCTTGTTAAGTCGAAAACTCATTATGTTGAATTTTTTAGCATTTCCCTTGACATTAGAGCTATCGAGATGCATCGAACAATGCCATCTAATAATAGCCACCATATTTCTTTTTTCGTTTCACTTATTTATCTAAGAACACTTGGGCTATACAAATTGTGCGCGGCTCTCCCGCATACCAGAGGTTAAGACGAATCTAACGATTTCTTAATTATATAAATCCGTTCAGCGGTTTGGAAGATACGAGGTAATAAAGAATAATACACGCATACATACGCAAAGTGTCTGTTTGTCTGTCCGGGCATCACATAAAAACCCTTGAACGGATTTCGATGAAAATTGGTAAAGTTACTGATACCCTGGGTCATATTTAAGACAACTTTTCATCCCGGAATTTATTTTTTCCCGAGAAAACAGGATAAATGTTTGAATAAGTTAAAACATAATTTCCGTATTCAAAGCTGCGGGAAACAGCTAGTACAAAATACGCGCGAAAAACCTAACCCTTCCTTGGCAGTCGGGTAAAAAGAAAGAAGCAATTTTTTTTAATGAAGAAGAAAAAGAAAGCAAGAACTGGCTCTCAAGCCCGCAGCCGGAACACGACGAGTCGTTTGGCGGCTGACTCATGCTCGAGGGTAGTAGCTATCCAGGCGAACCCCTGGAGAAATAATAATAGTAATAATGGTATTAATTAACAATTAAAATCAATACTACCAATACAATCCCTCCGAGGGCCCTACCACCAGCGGGCCGGATTTACTCGCCTCTAAGCTGGCCACAGATTACCCCCAATAGATACCGCATACAAGGCAACTGACGCGCGCCAACACGTACATGCATTTGCATGTTCACGACATTAGTGTCGACCAATACTGACCCGTCAATTCCAAATGTGAATTAGAAGTAGCCAATCACAGCGCATTTTTTTGTCCCCCGCAAGCCGCGCCTTCCGCCAAATTTTGTGTGTTCAAACTCTAAGAAAATTTCACTTATGCGGTATCTATTGGTGGTAATCTGTGAAGCCGCCCCAATACGGCTAAAAGGCTAAACTTTAGCAGCTCACTGATAAGATGTCGGATCCGGCTCTCGATGAGGCCGCACCACTGCAGCTGGTCGACGGGGCGCGCGCTGGACGCCAGCAGCACGATGAAGTGCTTGTAGCGCGCGAAGAAGTTCGGCGCCTCGAACAGCCGCTCCCAGCCGCACTTGCCCAGCATTATCTCGTCCGTTATCGCCAGCCCTAACGGACGAGATACAATCGTATATCTAACGCTTAATACAATATTATGACCCTGGCATATCGCTTACCTATACTAAACGCAAAGACTCGTGGCAGGCGGAGTAATGAAACGTGCAAAAGAGACGGCGCACATCATTGTCTCTCTCGCACTTGCACTGTTTATGGAAATTAGGTGTTTCGCATCTCTGTGCGTGTGTGACGTCATCCATAAACAGTGCAAGTGCAAGAGAGAAAATGATGTGCCGTCTCTTTTGCACGTTTTATTACTCCGCCTGCCCCGAGTCTTTGCGTTTAATATAGTAATATATTGGCACATCTACGTTTTTCATATTTTACAGAAACGTGAATCAAAGATTTTATAAATGTAAAAATTAATTTATGGGTGGATGCGGGGGCAAACATCAATATTGTTATAATGATACTAACGATCTCTCATGATGAATACGGAAACAAGCGTTGTGCCGTTTTATCACTATGTAGATTATGCACTTTTAAACACGTATGGCGTATAAACTCAATTTTACATTTCTTGCAGATGTACCATTATAGGTGAGAGATATTATGTCTTCACTCGTTTCAGTGCCGGATTAACCACGTAGCAAGAGTGGCAATTGCTACGGGCCCCGCGCGGAAGGGGGCCCCGCATATTTTACACTTTATACTTAAGAACATATAGTAGATCAAGAGCTCTTTGAAAGAATTTGCTACGGGCCCCGCGCTTGCTTAATCCGGCATTGACTCGTTTAGAATGACATTACGTAAGTTTGGCTAATAGTAAGCGCGCTAAAAGAGGCGAGGACAGCAATATTTGAATAATTCAATCGAAGTTTCGTGAAAATTACCTAGTCTTGGCTTACCTAGTCTGAACTCCTCCATGATTACAGTCCTCGTTGAAGCAGACACGTTGAAGGTGGAGTTTTGGTGCGGGTAGGCGGGCGTGATGATTGGCATCAAGTGGAATCGGTCCGATACGTTCACCTATTAAAATTTCATTCATATTAGATAAACTAAAAACTTTGTTTGAGTTTGTAGTAATGACAGTAATACTTAAACATTCAACTTTTGTACAAATTTTCTGGTGACTAATAAGATTGTAGTTCACGCACAGTATGTATATTAATAAAAAATCAATAGAAAATATTGATAAAGATACATGAGTTTATTACGCCTGCTTATGATGTGGACGTCTTCAAGAAAAGAGTGAATAGGTTTTTACTAAGTTAATGTGCTCACCATCCTGGACCACATCTCCACTTACCATGAGGTGGGATTGTGGTCAAGCATTAACTTATTTGTGTAAAAAAAAAATATTAAAGCCTTATAGCCTGTAGTACCACTTACCCGTGGATCCCAGACAGGAAACCCAAGGTTGACGGTATCCGGTTGCTTGAGCAGCACCGGCTGAGGCCACTTCCACTGGCTAAACACCAGGAAGAACTTGTGCACCAGCGTCGCGGGCAACGCGTTCGGGTACAGCTGACAGGTCCGCGCGACCAGCATGGCCCACGACACTCCACCGAGGTAGCCCAGGGTGTTCGAGTAGATTCCGTGACCTGCAATTGTATTGTTTATTAAATTTACTAAAACTCTTTGGATTTGTCTTCCAGCTATGATAGGCAGCCTTTTATGGCCTTATATTATGATATAACTTGAATTTCTTTTCATAAGTAAACCTCGAACATGAGGGGTCTTATAAGTTTTTGTATTTGTTTACTGTATTTGGACCTAAAATAATACCAACTAGACTGGCTAAATATGAAACTATTACTGTATTTTTCACAAAGCTACACATGATTGCTAGGCAGCATGTATGCAGTACGTTATTATTATTTGGGGATGTCGAGCATGGGTCATCTATCCCAAGACCCCTGCGATCAGGTACGATCCATTAGCCGTACCCATTTCAAAGTTACATCCGTTCACTAAGTCCTACAGCTCAGACAAATCGTAGAACCGGGGTTCCATTCCATATGACCTGGCGGTCTACTATGAACTCTTAATTCCAGTCCAGTTCCAGTGCAAACGTCAAATTCGTGTTACGAAAGCGGTCACGTGACACATTTTAGTCAACCATACGTCGTTTAAAGCCCGAGAAATTAATTGCCTGGAACATGAATGGTTTTATAGAAGTTCATAATAGGCCTGCTGGTTGTATGGGTACAGTGGGGTGCAGTACATACGTTTCGCCCACAGCTTGATGGCGCGCAGCGTGAGGCGGAAGTTGTTGATATCGGGCACGAGGCGCAGGATCTCGTCCGTCACGCGGCACCCGTTCAGCGAGCGCACGCACTTCTGGTCCAGGTTCTTGAGGAGCATGTCGTCGCGCAAGTCGAACGAGTCTGGACACACAACACCGGTATCTCGTATTATATTTTATTACGATACCACAGAAGAGGCCCCCTCAACTGATATCGGAACAATTTACGAGCCCCACAGAAACGGGGGCCCGTCAATATTGAAGGGTTCTTCTAGTAAGCTTCGCCACTGAGGGCTTGAGGGTTAAGGATGGTTAGAATAGTAATAACAGCTGTAAGTAGATTGGAATTAAATTCTTAAGCACATTCTTTTTTTCTAAATAATAATAACGATGTAGACAAGTGTTAGCCCATAATTTTGTTATTGGACATCTTTGACCCGATGATGATACCTAGTTGTAACCAAAAAAGCCTACTACTACACTTCGTACGTATCCCAATCAACGGCGTACGTATTGTTAAAAAGCTTTGCTCGAGTTTCAAAACGCAAAAGCGAGGGAAAGATACCTCCATCTCCCTCTGTACATTCCTTCCCTACTATTATCATCTACCAAGTGAACATACCCGGTATCTCCTTGAGCGCCAGCCTGGCGAACAGCAAATCTATCTCGATGCCGTCAAAGTTCATCTTGATCACCGGCACGAACGCGTCCTCCACCGCGCGCAAATCTTTCACCTGGAACGGAAGAGAGCAACCAATGTTTAAGTGATTCTAATCTTTTGTTTGTAGTGAAACTTCGGTGTTACGTCACGGAGACGGGGTAAGAAAAAAAACGTCACGTTTTGGTGAAACGTTTTATCGTCACGGCTACATAAGTAAAACAACAATAAAGTAGACTATAAGTCAATAAGGTCAAAAAATATTTTTAAAAGTAGCAAATATTGATAGATACCTACTTGTCTTCCGGTTATCAAAGAGAAGCAATGATAAATGAATAGGATAGTAAATATCTGCATTATCGCCCGAACAAAGATACAAAAAAGGTCGCACTGAAAACCAGTATCCGTGGTTCGCCGCGCCATGATGCTGAGTGCGTACCTTTTTTGTAGAGCAGTGCTGCAACAGATTACCTATGTATAACGGTTTAAACGTAACTTATCGCTGTTAATGCTGCTTTACAAAATAAATAATTTCTTTCTTTCTTTCTTTCTAAATACGACACGAGCAGTCAATATCCATGTTTACCTGAGGTTGCTGTTTGAGGAGCTCGTAGAACGACTGGAAGTAGTCTGTTCGGTCGATATGGCGCGGCGCGACGCACAGCGCGTCGATATCGGCGCCTCGGTGATGGACCTGCGGACAGAGATGGATACTTTTATATAAATCGTTTGGACAACGTATCATGGTTGAACCCTCTACACCCTCGTCACTATATTCTCTAAACCAAGCATAATATGTACCCGACCACATGAAGCATTGTAATAGCGGTTGAAGAGTTCCACTGTGCACCTCACGACCCCTTCATCAGATTTGTTATCAAGTTGAAACCGTCATAATGTTTTATTGACATGGGAGATCAATAACTGAAAAGTTCGATATGAATTGGATCAGTAGAAACTGTTGAAGCTTTCACAAGATGCGAAACAGTTATATCGATCAGGCTAAAAAGAAGCAAACAGTTTGTTTTAGTTGATAGATGAGAAACGAGCGGCTGGTTTCCCTGATAGTAAGTGATCACCGTTCGTCACGGAAAAATTGCAATGTCCAAGGCGTCACAAATGCTTGCTGACCGTGATCGTTATGATGATTTTCCTCCTATCCCTTCTTTTATTTGATTCTCCTCTCGATGGGTGTAAAAATAATTTTGCATATTATGTTTGATATTTATTTTAGGGTTTTTTTTTTATATTTGTACAAAATCAAAACAAGCATCAGCACTAATTAGTCTTTTAATGCGTTCTTTCAGAAAAGCGTGTTTTCAGTTTTTAATTATACATATATCATCAATATTTTGTTTTCTTGAATGTTTTAAACTCTAGCTAGACCCTTATCCCTTCATCGACGACTGCGGTTCATAAACTGGTTAATGAAGACAAATCTATTTATGTCTGAAGACGTCGCCGCCCGTCCGCTATCAATTGGATAATGAGTTGGTGCGCGGGATCTTTGTATTGCGATGGAAGTGTTGCAATTTCGCAATTGGTTCGTACGCGGAACCAATCAGCGAGAATTAGTTCTAGGAAGTAATATTTCGTTAATATATAACATTTTAACAAAAAAATAACCGACTTCAAATGAAGTACATTGTACTTTTGACATGGATACCATTGTTAGATCTTGCTCAAATTTATGTGGGACTACACGACAAGCATCAGCTTTCAAATAAAAAAGAATCATCGAAATCGGTTGGCGCGATATTGAGTTATTTGTCCATTTATCGCGCACATACTTAATGCAAATTTAAGACTTATGTGATTTTGACGTGGATGCCATTGTCAGATCTCGTTTAAATTTATGTGGGACCACACGACAAGTACCAGCTTTCGATTAAAAAAAGAATCATCCAAATCGGTTCACCCAGTCTAAAGTTCTGAGGTAACAAACATAAAAAAAAAATTATAACAAAAAAAATACAGTCGAATTGAGAACCTCCTCCTTTTTTTGAAGTCGGTTAAAAACTGTTTGGAGACAGTACTATATTTCTTATTATCTTTCATTTATCTAAAGGCTATAATTGCTTGCCTTAGAACTACCCACGTTATTACTGTATTGACGTTTCCTTTAATATTTCAAGTACCTACCTATGAATTGGAAGGGTCTCTTCTTGAGGAGGTCTAGAGGATACTCCACCACCCTGCTCCAGTATTTACACTATGATGTACTTTGACGAAGATAATAATTTCATATTTTTGTACAATACTTTTTATTGTGTCGTCCAAAAATGTCTATTCAAATAGTCGACAACAAAGGGTTAGTTTCATTGAGTAAATATAAATAAATAATAATCAATGTAGAAAATATACGATTGGCAATTCTTTTCCAACCTTTTGTTACAAAAGTAACAATCGGGTGCAGCTTTTTTTGCTTATGAATTGCTTCATTGTATACATAACAATAGGTTTCACAGGTTTTTAAACGTACAATGTGCAAGTAACGACAGTTTTACTAGGGAGATTGTACCGATACGAGGGCGACCGTTTAAAACGAGTTGTGTATATCGTAGGTGATCGATCTAGATAAGAAACAGCAGGTGCGATGGGATATTGTATGGGTGACGAAGCAAAATTACTTCAACTTGAGCATCGCCGTTTCCAAGGTTACTTTAAATTTTTGGGTTGACCGGTAAAAAGAGGCATATCAGAGGCTTTCAGATATTGGTTAGACCGGTACATTTAGGGGCATATCAGAGGGTTTCAAGAGGCAAACAACTTTCGCGAATTGAACACCCTTCGAAAACCCTTTCACCAAATCGAAAAGGCGCAGCGTAATAAATGTTGAAGAGAATATTGATTGAGATATCGAATATGAGAGTGAATACATAAAATTATTAGCCTTGTAAATAGAATTAAAATAGATGTAAACATAATAAAGAGGTTATCAATAGAGGCATACTGTTAGTCACTAGTTTGTTTAAGTTTTATTGACTACAATAAAAACTCTAGTACAAATACAATATCCTATGATGACATAAATGCATGGCTTAGGTCGATTACCGAAAGCTGGCACGTTCATAGTAATCACATCAATGTATTTTTATACAGTATGTTTAATTTTTTTTATAATAAATATATATTACTAGCTTACGACGGTTTTGCTGACATTTTCCGGGATAATAATGCAGGATTGCCAGTTGCACTGACTAGGAGGGTGCGGAAAATATTTGACAGTATTCAGAGACGACGTTTGACACTAACATTTAGTCTACCATGGATAAAATTTAAAAATTATAATCAGTCTTTCGTTCTCCTTCTTAGAGAGCCGGGTCATACTTTCTTTTTTCTCTTTTCCTATGTACCATACATTAGTGATGCCTAAGGCGTAACTCATATCCATAGACAAGGATGACCATTAACCATCAAGTGGCTTGTCTGTTCGTCTGTAGCTGACATAAAAAGGAAAGCGTGATCCACTGACCCCCAGCCTGTAGGAGCCGAAGGTGTAAATGTTCCCGCCGACGGTGTCCGCCACGCTGGGCGGCATGTTCTTGCGCAGCGACTCGTCGCGGATCCACTGCCGCACCAGCCGGTGCAACGAGCCCAGCACCTGCACCACACAACAAAATATCAATATTTACTATTACTGTTTGTTTGTTAAGTGGCTAAGGCTTTGGTAAGTGGCTATGGTCGCCCATAGACATCAGCATCACCAAAGGCATCACTGATGCGTTGCCGGCCAAGAAAGAGAGAAGAAAAAGAAAGAAAGAACTGGCTCTCACGTCCCCAGCCGGAACACGACGAGTTGTTTGGGGGCTGACTCATGCTCAAGGGTGGTAGGTATCCACGCAAACCCCATGGAGAAATAATAATAGTAATAATGGTATTAATTAACAATTAAAATCAATATTACCAATATAATCCCTCGAGGGGCCCTACCACTAGCGGGCCGGATTTAGTCGCCTCTTACGACACCCATCCGGCGTGGGATTGTCGTTAGTATTCTAAACCGCTTCAATACGGCTAAAATTCAATATAGTTCTGGGTTTGGGCTGGAAAAACTTATGGCTTGAGAGCCAGTTTTTTTTCTTTCATTTTCTTCTCTTTCTTGCCTGGCAATGATGCAGTGATGCCTTTGGTGTTACTGGTGTTTATGGACGACGGTGGTCACTTATCATCAGATGGATTGTCAACTTGTATACAGGCTATTTCCATAACAAAAACATATGAGAGATAAATTTTAGTTTTTGGGTCGTGAGTGTTTGTGATGTCTTTTAATCATAAATCTACTACCTACCTCCATACGATGATGCATCTCCGCTTCGGATTCGAACACGCCAAAGGGGACTAGAGACTCCTTCAGTTCTCCTGTCTTTTCTATGTCGATCGGTTTGGGCCCTGCACATGAAATTCCAATCAGTTATTGTACTAAGTTGTTATAAAATTATTGTAGTGAAATATTTTCATAGTTTACACTTTACAAGAATCACAAAATATAAAGATTTTATAAAGAAACACTTATATAAAGAAATATAAAGAAACACTTATGGGTTGTTGCTTTGCTTTTGCACCCAAAAAAAATATTTAAAAATAGTGAACGCCCTCGCTGCACTTCAGTAAGCCTTTTGGTAAGCCCACATTCAATAAATATATGGATGGTGTTCTTTGAATTGATGTAACTTTTTTATTGGTAAACCAATTGAAATAAAACAAATATTAACCCAATCTTACTACAATATGTCAGTGAAAACCTCATCTAAATTTATTTTTCCTGAGATTAGCCAGAACAAACACACAGGCAAACGGACAAACAAACAAAAACTACACTTTTATTCTTTGCATTGACAAGAAAAGAAGAATTATGCAACAGAGTAGTCAAGAATTGGAATCTTTATCAACAAGTCATAACAACTCATCCTCAAGAACAGATCAATATATGAAACAAAAGTGACAGAAAAATGGATATAAACAAAAATAGCCAAAAAAAATATAAATAAAAATAGACAAAAAAAGTTAAAGAATAAAGAACCAACCTGCCATAGATATAGCAGAAGTCATGCCCAGCGTTTTGAGATTCTGCTGATTCTGGTGCTCATTGCTTTTGCTGGCATTGTTTTGATATTGTGTGTTAGTGTGGGAATATTGCGATGCCGGCCACATCTTGCCGCTCGGTGTTTTACGCTTACGGTAAGGTAAATTATAACATTCAACTTAAACAACTATTGGTGGGAGTCTCTTTGTTAACATCTGCTTAATGATGGTGTCCCTGGTGGGACTATTGGGGCTGCAACTTGATTCCTGTAACAACACACCACATTTAAATTGATAAAAAGTAGCAACACAGACACCGAAATGTTGTCAACAAGTCTACAACTGAACGGACTTGCCACGGGATTGGGCGGCGCGGCGGGCGGGCCGACAATTCACGCGGCAGTTTTTTTTTGCTTGACCATAATCCCACGTTTGACGGCCACGGGACGGACGTAAGCCGCCGCGACCACTATACGCCGAGAGCGAAATGTCTTTATCAAAGTCATCACATAATTGCTTAACAAATAATAGTTTTTAACCGCCTTCAAAAAAAGGAGGAGGTGCCGCTCGACTCCGTGGCTTGCACCATACTGGTTCATGCTTTTGTTTTAGACGCTCCGCAAGAACTTTCGCTGTGGCGAACGTTCCGTAGCCAGGCGGAAAGGCGTAGTAAAAGACTACTTACTTACTATTATTCGTTAAAAACTTTTTAATAGATAAAAAAAAAACATGAGAGGTGTCAAGGGACACCCGGATGGAACGAAGTTCCTTTCGATTTAAGTATTGTTTTGTTGTACAGCGCCATCTCTGTAAAACGCTCTGAATCACTTCAAAAAAAGTGTCGTCATTCGTAAGAATCAAAAAGTGTCGTAATTTTCCGTCTAGCCCCCTTTCACAACGCGCGATAAGGAACTTCGTTCCAAAAATATACATAAAACAAAATAATTTAAACGAATAGGTTTATAGTTTTCCTATATATGGCACATGTGGTGTGGCATAATGCTAACCATGCTAGACCATTGTTTGAAGGGTCTTATGTTTGATTCCCAAAGGCAAAAATTTCAATGATGATTTTGAATTTCTGTTCCTGGTATGGGTGTGTATGTTGTTGGCTTTGTGTTGGCCATTGTACCTACTATACCGGGAATCCTAGATTGATGCTATGAGTATGTACTGTTTATTTATTTTTCGTTAAAGTTATGAGAGTGCTCAACTTGGTGAAAAGGGTCCAGTAATATGGAACAGGAAGGACCAGGCACCATTAGCTCATTTGCTGTTCCACTGACATTTGTATACATCAGTTTGTAAACATTGGGAATGAAAAGTCTAGTGGAGAGCCCAGCCAACTTCTATCGGGATTATATTACTAGACTGATAAATTATCTCAAATTATAATTTTACATTCAATATTACAACATTGTGATACATTAACTCTAAAGATTAATCTTTGTGTAAATTATACTTTCTTCCAGAAGTTCTATGACATAATAATTAATGTTAATATTTGAGGTAAGACAGTATTGTTTTTGTATAAATGAAGATTTTGTTTACTTAACTGTAACAATAAAAGACATCTGTTGAATTATTATACATGCTCACGACAAATATGCAAATCGCAACTCCTCAATCCTCATTTTGGTGAAAAAAAAACAATATCACAAATATACAACAACTTACCAGACCGGCAAATGTCATCCTTGATATGTTTCAGTAAAAACTTAGGTAAAAATTTAGAATCCAGTAGCTGGAGGAGGGAGGGGTTAGGGGGAGGGAGCAAAATTATACTTCTCTATAAATGTCGACGGAACCCCACTACGTGGGGTCCCTATTTCCGCGTAAATAAATTTATTATGAACCTAACCTAACCAATTCCGTTTTCGATTCCTACTTATTTTTTCACTGCAGGGGGCTTTGCTCCCCGAGCCCCCCTTGTACCACGGCTTTCCCCCCCCACCCCTTCCACCATAACGGGGGGCTTTGCCACCCGCACCCCCTACCTCCCTCCGATTTAAGCATAGACTAATGACTTTTTTTACAGCTTGGAAGACATTTGGCACCGATTTAACAGTGTAAGCTTAGAATATTGACATATTTGGTACTTATTTGATAGCTCTGAATTGTCAAAAAGACATTTCTGGAGTTCTAAATCGAGTCAAGTGACATATTTTGGTACTAAGGTTATGACAGTTTTTTTCTCGAAAACGGTGCGTCGCCAAGAGTTGCGAGTGGCGCCGTTGTAATCGGCTCATGAACATAAGCTCATAAGCTTCAACCATTCTCATGTACGAACTCCTGATATCGAATTCTAAATCCAACTCAAAACATATCAACAGAAAACTTTAGAAAGCTGACCTATGTGAATTCGAAGTTCATTAACCCCTTATTGTTTCCAAACTCCATTCAACCTCGTAATGAGTGATAAAAAAGATCGTTTTGTTTGTAGCCATCAATATTTCCAATATTAACGTTATTTTAAGGCGTTCTAGAAGCTCAAAATATTCCCCTGACGCAGGATAACCCCGTTCAATCTATTGTTCTTTGTAGATGGCCTTACATCGCATATTCCGAAATCACTACAGTTTAATGGAAAGTTACATGCACCTGATTTGCAAAAAAGTCGTGAAGATTCACTTTACGCCAGTAATAATATTGAATAGACCAAAATTACACGAAATAAGTAAAGAACAAGAAAAACTCACGTTGCGACGAACCAGTTGTTACGTTACAAGGATTTCCTCAAAACTATAGCGACAGGATATAGGCGTCAATACTTACCGAAAAACTAAATCATGTATTCAAGTTTACTACGCAACTCATAGTCAAATAGTCCAACTCATAATATTATGAAAGAAACAAACATTAATCCACAAACAAGCGCCCAACAGTCGCCAACAACAAGGCAGCCATTTTACAAATGGCGTTTATTTTATAATTATTGCAAGCCTTAAAAATAGAGTGCTACCAGCTAAATAACTGAGAACCGTAATCTTTTTTTATGATAGAAGACCGTCAAATTGGCCTCATTCATGGATATATTATATTACTCTAACTGGATACATAACTTCGAAGAGGTACCTACTTCAACTTCAAGATGGATGACTTCACAATGGTGAATGGAATGACTATTTGACTAAAGACTGGATTGAGGTTGTCCTTTATAATTGTAGGGTGTCCACATTTAATTAGAAAAATTATGTCCCATTTTATATGGTTCTTCAAATTTTTTTGTAACAATTTTTCTGCTGTTAAGAAATTATATTATCGAATTAACACATTTTATTAAAATTTCTTCAAAATTATCCTTATTTTATGAAAACTAATGTTTTATATAATTGTTTTTGTATAAGGTGATAATTAAAACAATATTATTTATTACTATACATTTATTTTATTTTAAGTGCATAACACTTATAAAAATATTTTAACACAATCGAATGATATATCCTAGCACTATAGATAACATGGACACATATGGTCATTCCGTAGTGACGTCATCCGTCTTCAGGTACCTCTACGAAAATATGTATCCAGTTAGAGTAATATATCCATGGTTTCATTTAACTGATAGAAAAAATAATGTTCCAGTCTGTTCTATACATGGATATATTATTCTATCTGGATCACTGACCTTTTTAACCAATTTCAAAAAAAGGAGGAGGTTCTCAATTCGACTGTATTTTTTTTATGTTTGTTACCTCAGAACTTTGGACTGGGTGAACAGATTTGGATAATTCTTTTTTTTATCGAAAGCTGGTGCTTGTCGTGTCGTCCCACATAAATTTTAGCGAGATCTGACAATGGCATCCATGTCAAAAGCATGTAAGTCTTAAAGCATTAAGTATGTGCGCGATAAATGGACAAATAACTCAATATCGCGTCAACCGATTTCGATGATTCTTTTTTTATTAGATGTACTTCATTTGAAGTCCCTTATTTTTTTATTAAAATGTTAGATTATAGAGGAACTTGAATATAGATAATGTCATATCAGAAGGACCATTTTTGTATTATGTCCATGTTATTTATAGTCCCAGGATATATCATTCGATTGTGATTTTTTTAATAACGATATAAAAACGTGATTGTGTACCTTAATTTTCAATTTACTTTTAGTGCAATAAATTAAATTCGGTACTTTTGAAGAAATTCTAATAAAATGAATAACTAACTTGTTCTAATATAATGAACTTATTGTAATATAATTAATATTATTTCAATATTATAATTCTTATCACCAGAAAACTTACCAATAGAATACATTTTGAAGAACCATACCAGGTGTCCTATTTAATCCTATTAATTGACACTCTACAATTGTGAAGGACAACCTCAATCCGGCCTGTGATTGGTCGAATTAAATAGTCCTTCGTATATGACGTCATCGATCTTCAGGTAAGTACCTCTACAAAGTCAGTGATCTAGATAGAGTAATTTATCCATGGGTCTATATGACTTTTAACATACCCATTGTTGCTACATGCTTAAAATAAAAATTACAGTGTACCTAAATATAACTTTTACCATTTTCAGATTTTTTAAACTATTTTACAAAAAATAAATATTTTATTTATTTATATTAACGAAACGTTACTTGCTGCGTTCAGGATTTACGATATTCGTTACTTTTGCGCATGCTCCATTGGCAGGTTTTCTGTGACGTATCCACGACGATTATAAAATACTGTTGAAGTTGTTCACATATTACTATCTCATTTCTCGTGGTACCAAAAGAAAGGGATTGATAGAGAGCCGGTTGATGTTTTCGTGTCAGCCTTGTGCCCATTTACGAGGAGTAGGTAAAATCCGCCATCTTGAGAGTGAATTCAAGAATATACGGACTTTTAGCGGAGTTATGTGAATATCTTTATTAATTTTATTATTAAATCGACGAACATTCGTCTACAGCACAATTTTGTAACATTTGTACAGGCCGTTCGCGTTAAAGAAACCGAATTTCGTGTCGGTGTATATACGAAACGCCGAATTCTTTCATAGTGTTTATGTGACAGGAGAAGATACTGTAAGCTTTCTAATAGTTTTTTGCGTGTCTATTTCCGTTTTCCATCTCGACGATCGTTAGCATATACGTGAAAGTGAAATAGGAACGGATAGTGTGTGTTCTGGATCGTTTAAAGGGTTCGCGATGTATTTTTCCGGTAGAAAATGTGTTTAGATGGGCGTTGTTGTCGTGAGGTCGGTACTGCTAAGTCAGTGGCGTCCTGGTGAGAGCGGGAGCCCGGCGGGCGTAGTGAGTGCGCAGCGGAAGCAGAGGATGCGAGCGGAGAGGGCTGGCTAGCGAGGTGTTAAGTTTGAACTGGTGTTAACGCAAGATGTCGACGACGATGCGGCCTACGTTGCAGACGGTGCCGGAGGCGCTACCGGCGGACCACGTGACGGCTGCTGCGCCGGCACCGGCCACCACGACGGCGGCCTCAGCGTCGTCGCAGCCGCGACACCCCAGGCCCATTTTCAAGGTAAGTTTCATCGCTATCGGATTCCCTGGTCGTTGTGCTGAGTTACTGCTAAATAGAGAACCCTGGATTGATTAGGAAACAATAGATTCAATGTTCTAAAAGTTAATGTTCATAGGAAAATCTCTGTACAGAATGATCTAATTGAATTATACCATATATTAACCAAACCAGCTGATTTGGAATTTTTCTTATACCTTGAGAGTGCTTTACAGAAAAACAATATTTATACTTAAAACAGCTACATGTTATAAATACACATATCTGTACCTTTTCATATGAAACAAAATTGATATTTATATTAGCTAAGCTATTCACAGGTTAATAACTGGTTAAACCAGTTTAATGACCTTTGTTAACTTAAATAATTATGTCACAAATTGGATCAGTCTTATCTTAGTTACATAATTAAGCTGTAAATAAACAGTAAGCAGAAATCATACAAAAATTGTATTAAAACTTCTCTCAATGTTTAATATAAGTAAGGGATGTTGATCTGGAGGTACAATTTTTCAGATACATTATTTCAGTTTAAATATTTTTTAGGTTTTAAAATTGAGATGTTTGTTAAACTGACAGATCATTTTTCATTTAAACACAGGAGAAACATCTTTTTTTTTTACAAGCGGTGAAGTCCTTGATCAAACCACTATCATGAAGTAACTGTAATGTCAATAATTATAATTTTCATGGTTATTTCGTATGAATTATTTAGTAACCTAATACTCAATCACAGTGAAATGCAAAGATAGTTTGATGTCAATGACATCATCAGTGTTAAACAAAAGTGGACACTACACAGATCAGTAAACAGATTAGATATATGTTTATTTTGCCTTACAAAACCTTCAAGTTTTATTTTAGCATAGAAGTCCAGAGAAGCTTAAAAAAGAAACCAATGCTCAGTAGTAGGCCATTAGTGGGTTTAAGCCAATAAAAGTATGCCAACTGCAGTTATCATGAAACTTAGAAAGTGTTTACTGTACCGTGTAGTTAAAAATATCAATTCCATCAGTAAATCCATCATAACTATGTATCATTCCGTTATGACTATCCTATTGCAGAATTAGCAACCGTGACGTTTTGACTTCTGATTACTAAAAACAAAATAACAATTGTTTCTAGAAACTTAGATGTATTTAACCAGTTTTAATTGCATTGTTTTGAGTTCTAAATAGTAGTAAAAATTTCTCCTTGAGTATAAGACTAAATGAACTCTCAAAATTTGTTTGTGCTAATCTATTCAGTTCTTCTCTAAGTTTAGAAGATAGTTTGAATCCTTAGCACATCAAGTATTATTATTAAATATTATTTAGGCTATTAATACAAATTGTTAGTCAATGGTTGTTGTCCTAACAACCATTATCAATAGGTAATTCTTAGCAGAATTAGGTATAAATTCTGAGTGCACTCCATAGATCCAATATATTACATTTGTTAATATATTAGAGTAATTACTACAAAGGCTTGAGAAATGGTTAAATAAATAAATGACCACAATATCACAGCTACCAGAAACACTTCACGCCTGTTAATAACAAACACATTAAGGAAATTGCATGTGGTCATGATGTAATGCCCATTTACAAAGAGTTGTGCTTATGTAATTGAGGTGGAATTTAAATAATTTCAACATTTTATAAAAATATATTAGTGGATAACATTATTTTGAAAGCTTATTTATTAGGGTGTGGAAAATTAGAGGTATTGAAATTCTTTTAAATATTATTGTTGTTGACTAACAATTTATTGGTTAAGGTTGTCGTAACTACGTAAGAAATGGTAGATGTTTCCTTTTGGTAATACATTAAAATATTATATCAGGATTGAAATTCAGAATTTTTGTGCTTTCTATGTTATCATATTGCCATGGAGCTGACATAGTTGATCAAACTAAAAACAGATGGAACAAACTGTGAACATAACATTTGAAATAGCAAATTATAATATCATAGATAAATCACACCCTCAGTGGAAAAAAAGCATGTCGTCTTATGTTGAATTTTAGTTATTAATATGATTGGAAAGAGGGACAAAAGCTGCATATGCTCAATTTTGTTACATAAAGGTGTTTTATAAAGGATCACACCTTTTGGTTCATTGCATTTTGATTAAGTGAGGGAGGTAATTTGTAACTTAACATAAAATACCTAGATAGATGGATGTTTAAGATAATTCATATTGTAATGATTTAATTGAACACACAATATGACTAACTTTATAATATAAATTGATTGATTCATAGATAGATTTCAATTAATTATAGTCCTTTATTTTTCATTCAAATGCAGTTGTCACAAAAGAAACCTAAAAAATTAGTACCTAAAATTTTGCATAATTAATGAATCAAATACAAAATACATTATTAACCAAGTATGATTTTTGAACACCAGTATTAAAAACTTTACTCATTATAATTTATGATTTAATTGTAAGTATTATGTGTTATTATTGAATACAATCAAGGGTTTACTAATTAGTACTGAGTCAGCATTTTTACTTTATCATAGCCTGCTCTATTTTTTTAATGGTATTGAAAGCTGTTAATATGAAACTTGTTTTGGTTTGTTAATATAATATAAAACTTTCTGGAGTATCATAAAATTATTGTCAAGATCATAATAATAAAGGTAACATTATTTTATGGATACTAATTAAAATGGTTAGAGAAGTTCCAGTGTTATCTATTGATGAGTAGATTTACTAAAATAATAATGGATATTGAATCATATTACTCAAATAAAAATGTATAGATGAGTCCGTAAATACATTTAATTACATCAAAGTTAAATCATTTCTCCCTGTTTATTTATAAACAGATGCCTACTAAATATTCAAAGGGATGTTGCAGTATTATCATTTGGGGCGTTCACAGCAGTTCATTGCTAGTTATTCACGACGTTTTGCAGTGGCCTTACCGTGTCACTATTTAAAAATAATTCGCTTACATACTCAATATCACAATGTATGTGAAACACGCCCTGTGAATCATCGAACGGTATTATAATAAAAAAGCTTGATCACAATAAATTTGAATATTCAATGAAGAACATAATGAAGAATATTATATATAACTTGTGGAATGAATCGTTTGTACCAGTATATCTAAACATGTAAACGATATTTCAGTCTATCAATTTTTAGTCTAGGTATTTTCCGCGCTTATTATGATCTGGACAATATTATTTCCTTTTAGAAAACAGCATAACTTTTTCCAAATAACGACCAGGGAATCAATCTAAGCTTGCATTCGCTTTTACCTGTACTTTGTTTGTTTTATTTGTTCATGGGATTTCGTATGGATTACAGTTGTAATCCAAAGTCAATCAGTGTGCTTCAAATACCTACTCGTAATTGTTTGTTTGATTGATTGTACTGCGTCTCGCGTGATTTACACCGTTTACATACGGAAGGAAATTATTATGTTAAAGTAATTTAACGGTACCAGATGTCCTGTTGTCAGTTGACTTGTGATTCATCATCATGTTCTCGATCACGACACAGTCATATGGTTACATCTAAAGGTATTGAATATTAAAGTTTGTGATTCGGTTAATGCGAAAGTAATCCAATATATTCCAAATATGTTCGGTTTCGTAATTAACGCGTAATCTTTACCATTTTATACCTACGTGAATTATATTTTTTGTGTTACCACTTATCAGTAATAAAACTTATAAGCTCTTAATTTATGTTTAAAATTTGCCAACATTTATTAACGTACAGGTAGGTGCCTACATAATATTCGAAATATTGTTTTTTTATAATGTTTTTCGACGATTGAATGACAGAGAAATCCTTAACAGATCCTAATTTCTTTAGGAAAAGGCTCTAGGTTATGTGGAATTCAATTTACTATACACCCTTGGCAGTCATACGCAAGGATAGGCTTCAGGATCTCATACGAACGCACCAGCGCTTCTGCTCGATACCAAAATGAGCTCTTTACGCTCTCCTTAACCTTTGTGTTAAAATGAAATGTAATCTCAAGGAAAGGTTAATTCTTATGATGAAACAACGGAAATATGATGTACCTAGTTACATTGAAAAATTTTGAATGCAAACCGAACAAGAGAACTATAACTCGACACCAAACAATAGCCTCCTTAGTTTACTATTATAGGAACATTACAACTATTAGTATACTAATACTAATACTAATTACCATTATTACCTTTTTTACCCGGAAATCAGCCTGGAGAGGCGTCAAACTCATAGATTCCTGTTTCAAATTTGGAAATAATAATTTGACCTTTTTTTTTGTAAATATTGAGTTATTTTAAGAATAAAAAAGTTTTTTACATGGAAAATCTACGTTGTATGTATGTCATTGTTATTTATTTACTACATAAAGGTTCGAACGCAACTAACTACACTGGGCCGAGACGTTCGTCATCTCATGCATAGGCATGTCTACAATCCCCTTTTATTCGCACCGTTGAGCTTTCATTCAGTCGGAAATGTTTACGTTTTTTTATCTCTATGCTAATATTGTTATGTCGAGTGCTAGGTCGGAAGATCTGGTTCAATGTTATATCGAGGTTAAGTAATAAGAACTGAAAAACATAATAAATTAATTAATACAATTAAATAGTTGCATTACACGATGTGAGCTATTACTGAGCGCTTGTTTTGCGCATTGCTCTTTATTATTTAATTTTTTCAATAATTCACTATATCCCACCGGATCGTTAGCGAATAAGGATGTTTCTTTGTAAACTCGTAAACGGCTGTCCTTGTCATTTTTTCCAAAAAAAAATTATTCATCTAATTTTTTTTTGTTTATTTTTGTCAAAAATTAAACAGTTTAGTCATAGGGACTTTAATTTTATGTGTCATGTACAAATCAATTGTTATAAACAAAGTTAATGTATTTATACAATATTGCTCTGTCACCCCTGCCAATTTCTTAAAAAATGCTAATATTTTGAAAAAAAAATAGAAATAAATTCATTCGATTTTTAATCAATTATAATTGTATGGTTACTTTATCAGTCCCTAGTAGTTATTTTTTTAATAAACAGAAAAATAATTTGACTGGATAATATTTGTATGGACTGTGGACAACTTTACAGAGAAAAGCCCATAAAACCGGCTCATCGGAGTTCTCCATAATGTTGTTAAAGGTGTGTGAAATGTTCTCATTGTAACAGGAGACGCGAATCCAGCATTGATAGGGTTGTGAAGATGACAAGTATCCGTAAGCTGCTATGGCTACAACACTAATGATGGACTAAAGTAGTTCGTCAATTGGGATGTTGACACTAATTATAAATTAATATAAATTTATGTCTAAAATATTAGTGGTAACATTTAAAGGCCTAAAATATGATTCTTTTATTGAAATCAATCACAATAAATTAAATATCATTAATTTAAAATGTTAAAAATTGTACTCACTGACACGTGACCTCAAACGCCATTTTGAGAATATGACGTCATTGGAACAATTTTATATGGAAATTCAACAAACTTAGCAGACAGATAGTATTGAATATCGTTTAGTGACGTCACGTGACGTTTTTGGTGGGAAATTTGATAATGATTTTTATTTATCAATTTTTGTTTTTAAATTGAAGATTATTATTTTTATAATATTTTTTTCGTGAATATTAAGGTCATATCTATAAAATAAAATTGAATCCTAAAATTAGTCAACATCCCTATTGCTTTATTACACTACTGTGTATTTTCCAACAAACATTACTAATTTACTACCTTTTTACATTATCTGTTGTTACCGCGTTGACACATACGTAGCTTTGAATCTCAGCCTCGTAACAACCAAGACACCCTCCATTGATAGTAAATAGAAATTAATTATAACCCCATGTCACGCTTACGAGTCTTACGACTGACGTAGGTAAGTTAGTTCCGCTATTAGTTGTACGAGTATGAGGGTGGCTTCTGTCTAATGGAACTATTGATCGAGTAACCTGCGGAAGGAAGTTTGAACTGGTACTGTTCCTGATGTAGACACAAAGGTAGCTTTAACGTTTACTGACGAAGACGAGTACCGTAACATATCTTAAATGATATTATTATTATTTTGATAACGTACGGATTGAATATTTCTAGGACTCGATCGAACTGCATGAAGGGTTGTACTAAAAACTGTACATTTATGCAAATTATAATGTATGTTTTGTTCACTATGATTATTATTTTATATTATTATTATTAGAATTGCTTATTTTTCATGGCCTGGGTGGGCGGCACCGGGATATATGTAGTAAACTGCCACCTTCGCCAATGGACGTATTTACGTCAAATACAAAGGTATCCAGTTCCAGACGTCGCCGGCGAAAAATAAGTAGGCTGTGAATCACTGGCTATTGGGCTTATAATAATCATTATATTGAGCATGGAGCATGGTTATTACTTATTATAATATAATTGAGTGTTTAGTAAAAATATTTGTTTTTACTGACAAACTTAACTTACTTTATGTACTTCTCAGAGATGAGAATCTATTTGTGTTTTTCGCACTTGTACTGTAAATATTATGACAAGCGCATACAATCTCCGCCCACGCCTCCACGAGCGAATTAACTTTTCAATATAAAACTAAAGAAAAACGTTAACATATATCGCGTGTTTGTTTTGCGGTTACCCGAACATTTTTGGTAGGTCGTAAAGATTCATGGCGGGCAAACGGTGATGCACTTTCCAAATTTATCAGGGTCGCAGTTATGTCACGGGATGCACGGTCTAAAATTATCGCAGGCCGGGAAACGGCGCGGGTATGGTGTCTTTGGAGAATCTCTCCAAGTATATTTTAGTTTATTATTGTATCTAATTGAGGCGTCGTCCGTTTCGAGATATTTTTGATTTTTATGTTTTGTAGATGAAAGTTGTAAGGCCGAGCTTGGATCCTTTTAAAATTAACCTGCACATAATTTGACTACAGTTTACCTTGCCATAGCACGCGTTGCAGCCATATTTCTAAATTCTATAGTAAATGCGTGCCACTACAATCACTGCATCGCCAACGACTACGTCAAGACTTGTTTGTTAATGACGTTTCTCACATCATTCTCATCGTAAATTGTAAGTTGGTGTAACACCAGCAACTGTCTTAGCGAGCGTCGACGATCAGCTCGTAAAATGGACGATTATCGAAATAATATGAGAAATCCCTGTATGGTATTCCTTCGTGAAGTAGGACGATGTGCTGTTGTACATATAAAGATTTTACCATACGTATAAAAATATCTTATTAAGTAGTTAAACACTTATCAAACTACTGTTGAACAATTTGTAGGAGACACATTATTAAGGTTAAAAGTCCTTTCATTAATGACAGCAAATGATAAATTACTGTTAATGTCATCTTGATCTCAACGTATAGCAGAGAAAGCTTATGATCTCAGATAAAACCCTTCAACCGTTATACGTTGAGCTTACAGCAGATTAATATGACATGATGTGCATACCGTTGTCACACTGTTAATATTCGATAAAAGCTATTCGAATTGGCGGACCTCTGATAAATATAATGTTTATTTCTACGGCTAAATGTTACTGACCTCTGTTCGATGACAACTTTCTTTTTCTGAAAATTGTAGGATCGTTTACAAAAATCACTGCTGTTTCTATTTTAGTTCGGTCACAGAATACATAATTGGTGCGGTATATTTTCGATTGATTCAGATGGGATATATGACGTAGTACAAAGTACAAACACGTTTCTTTATTCAAGTAATCTGAATAACTTATTCGTTTTATATTGAAATTTTATCACAAGAAACTTTTGAAAACAATTTGTTTTAGAAATATCAGGTTAGATAGAAGAAACAGGTTCATTCTAGTATGGTACCTTACAATATATTTATTTTGTAAGCAGTACGCAGTTCATCGATTTTATACGATGATCATAATATTTAAATAATACCTAGCGAGGCAGGACTTTTGACGTTTATGTACCGCCACCGTTCACGGTACGCGTCACTGCAATGCAAGCGATGTGTCCAAGACACATACGGAATAAGTTACACAATAGGACTATACGACTGCCTACTGTACGAAAAATCTGTTATTCTACCGTATATGGTATTCTAATGATGTACATTGGCATACTTCATGATTGGGTTTTATCGATCTCATTCCGTTGCTCTAATTCTCTATGCATATTTGCGTCGAGCAGAGCCAAGGTTCCTGTTTGGACGTCGCTAAGCTCAAACCTTTAAACTTCTTCAGCGGTATTCTCAACAATTTTTTTCGTATGGATAGTTGCTGTTAGCCCTGTTGGTCCCTTGCCTTTACAGTTTCAGCGAGGTGGGAGTGATAGCTTCGGACCTCGAGAAGTAGGGATATGCGAACGTCCTGATGGGACCCCATGTGGGATTCAGACTTCGGCTTAGGACCTCGCCTTCTGGAGGACATCGGGGTGCTACACAGTAGATCAAATTATTTTTTAATAGTTATTGGTCATTTGAGTTTAACAACATATTATTAAAACAGTCGCATAACACACGAATTTTATTATTTTCGATTCGATTGCGTAGACAAATACTTCGTTTCTAAAACAATGTCTAAGATAATTATGATCATTAAACTTTCACAGAAGTACGCTCAAGCTTTTTGATCGTAAAACAAGATGTCCGTGTGATGTATTTTTGTTGATTTATTGCCGCACAAATGTTAGTCGATGAGACTAACGAAACTAAACGAGACTAAAGAAAATATAAATTCTTTGCCATTATAAATATCTTAACTCCACTTAGTTTTATCTTTGTCATACATTAAAGACTGTTAGTTGATTATTATGCCTATTATTTATTTATATAAGAATGTATTTTTACAATTAACAACACCACATTCATACAAGTTGGCACATAATTTATTTATTGACAATAATTTTTACAACAGTTCGTAGTCAAAGAAACAAAGCCCCTGTCTTGGCGATGGACGGTTATTAATACAAATACAACAGTACAGCAGAAACTTGTAAAATCCGAGATAGGATTTACCTAGTTTCTTCCATAAATAAAATTGCATTTAGATTCTTGGAAGTGGATTTAAAAGTATAATAAAATTATTCAGTGCAGGCAGTAAGTTGCGGGAAGGGAAGTTTGCGTAATTTGTGCGATGGGGTAAAGCGGCAACAGCTATGGATTGATTGTGGTTTTATTCGGTAATATTTGTGACAATATCTGTTACATGTTATCATATTTATAACTTTCTATGAGACTCACATCGATAGTGCATGTTTAATAGGTTTCATACATACATACAATGTTTTCGTGTTAAACTTAATGTTTTGACTTATTATGAACATTTACTAATAGAAGTTTATAAATTCTGTATTTTTCTGCATTACTACAGCAGACTAAATTATACGAACTTAAGCTTTATAATTATCAACATATAAATAAACCAATTGAGAAACCATTTACCATTAGTTTTTTGATATAAAATATATAAAAATTGTATGGATATTATTATAAGATTGTATTAAAGTCTCTGCAAGGTACCGAGAATCCTTGAGCTTCTTTAAACTATTAAAACTTTGCCAGCGCTAGTATCTGCTTACGATATAATGTTTCATGCGAGACGTGTTCGGAAATGTATTAGTATGAGGGATATAAAATAGGATAGGTTTGCTGGGATTAGGGCGTGAAGTCTAGACGGAGTATGGCGTGTGCCGAGGAAAATTGGTACATTTCCTCACTTACTCGTAATATCCACCCCTAGACCAAGTCGGTACACGCTTTATTTGTAGGCGAAGAACATCAATATTATATTTTAACTTCTCTAGGAAAAATCAAGTTAATAAAGATTTAATTTTGCTTTTTGTTAGGTACAGTATTATTTGTTTATTATAGTATGTACTAAGTAACGTAGAAAACTAATTTTAATTATTTCTTCTTCACCTACCTTCCTACCTACCTACTGTACCACCACTAAATGCTATCACAGCTATATCTACTAGTCTGGTCTGGTCTAGTCTACTCGAATCGGTCTATTTATAACAGACGCTGAATGACTAAGAATTACAACCGAAATACGAAGTTTTGGTATTTTTTCCTCGACTGCCAGGAAGGGTTGTTTTTCACGCGTATCTTGTATATGTATATAATATACGTTTGTATGTTGGTGTGCATGTAATATTCTTTATTACCTCGTATCTTCCAAACCGCTTAACGGATTTATATAATTAAGATATCGTTAGATTCGTCTTGATAACCCAAGTGTTCATATGTAAGTGAAATTAAAAAACAACAAATATGGTGCCTGTGAGATGCCATTGTTTGTAGTATCAAAAAATAAAAATAAATCGAATAATGCAATATTACCATATTGCAATTGATATTACCCATATTGAAATTGATATCATGGTAGGTTTTTTGATAGCAGGAGGGTTTTTTTTTATTTTTTTTATAGTTTATGCTAGTTAACTTGTTGAAACATTAAATTGGTTGAATGCCTGAGTGAATTTCAGCATTGCCTATTTATAGCGCTAAATCTATTTTTACAAATGATCGCGTGCTAGATACAGATACGGTATTATACGAAGGTATTTGTGTACCAAACCTGCCTGAACTGCCTGAAGGTCGTGGGTGGTCGACTGGTCGTATTAGGTGTAAGTTGGTTTAGCGAAATGATATAGCTTGTACAGCGGTTGAGATCGGATCAGCGACAACGACAGAGGCTGTGTGTACGCTAAGGAATGTGTGCAATAATTTTATTGCATAAGTAATCACTTACAGCTAGGTCACACACACACACACACACTCAACGCAACGTGATGCACACGTAAAATATTTTTGAGTATTCAACTACCGGATCTCCCAACAATTAACTTCAAAATGAAAATACATTTTATGGTTGATTTTAAAAAGAAGGTGATAGTAGGCATATGTATGGCTTACAAACCTTACCACTATGCACGGATATCGTTGTCGGGATTAACCTGTGACTCCTGAGGTGAGGTTGATGCTCAACCAACAGAAATGTCCTAGCGGTATTCATCCATTACGAATATAACATGGTTTGGGTTCAATTATGCCAAATTATGTTACTACTTGATTATTTTTTGACTAATCGTTCTCCAAAGCTTAGTCTACAAAGGTATTATAATAAGGAAAAAGTTAAAACATGTAATTCACAAATATTTTTACTTAATAAATTTTTGACTTATCGTTTATAAAGAAAAATATAAAGAAAAAGTTAAAACATTTAATTCACAAAAACAAAATACATTATAGGAATTATAATAGTATATTACTAATTATAAAATTATAATAGTATGTTTTACTACCTTCATAAGATAAATAAGGAAATTAAAAATATGGACAATTCATCAAGTTGGTTGGGTACCTATCTTAAATCGTATCTTAAATCTTATTTTTATTTGCCAACACAGCTCTTCGTAATATGTGTCAGCGTCAGCATACTTGGACCAGAAGACCGTGACAAGTGCGCGTTACCGAAACTGGTCGAGTCCTTACGTGTTCTGTGCACTCTGTGTTGCATACATATTATTACATATCACATAATGAAATACTTCTTAATATGCCCCCTTTATAAGTAATTTATTAATCTTGCTGGACATGAGTATAGATTACCTACTTTCAGTGATGGTTTTGTTTTTAAAAGATTGGTACAATAATCGTGTTCTAAAATCGCGTTTTTTTATTTGTTTGGAAATTCATTCATTTCTCGATTTTATTAGTTACTAAGTAAATATTTTGCATTCGGCCGGTATTAATTTTCGATTTATATAAGAATTATTGAATAGGTCTACAAAATCCCAGAATAATGTATATGTGCATCATGCCAAAAATGTAAAAGTTATACTGATCAAACAGTACAGTACAGTTAATATTTAATAGTGAGGTATGGATTGAAAGCGATTCAACTTGGTATTTGCATGAAGGATTGTAATGTAGGACCTCGTAGTTTTGTTTTTTAATCATGAAAAAAGGATCGTTATCTATGCATCGTTACATGATTACAAACAGATACCAACGTGAAGGATGTCAATAGTTCAGCACTTAATTACACTAGTTTACATGACTTTTGTTCATGAAATGGAATACATACGGTTAAGTTACTTTAGGTATCTACATCTCGGAAAAAATATGTTAAAAAATCCAGCACGTCAGTTTTTTGAAATATTTACTAACAAGATTTTTACAAAAAACTACATTTAAATAAACAACAGAAAGTTAAAAATGGGTAATTTTTGCTCTTTTTTTATAAATATTTCCATCTGTATCTCTCACAACAGACCAACAATAGTCACCTAGCATATTTTGGTCCCAAAAACCTTGATAATTTTTCTCAAATGATTTAAAATCTTGGTGAAATCGCTCACCGTGTTCATCACTCACACTACCAAGATTTTCTGGAAAAAATCTAGATGTGAATGTAAAAAATGAATTTTTATTGACATATTTACACCCATACGCTCATAATTTTGCAATAGATTTTCAACAATCTCTTTGTAACTATCACTTTTTGTATTGCCTAAAAAATTTTAACGACACTTTTGACAGAGTTCCAGGCTGCTTTTTCTACCTCGGTTAAAAGGCTCTCGAATTTTGTATCGTCCAATATTCTCCTGATTTGAGGACCCACAAATATTTTTTCACTGTCACTATGCTCGATTTTATACTATCTTTATTTTTTGAGTTAAAACCAAAAGTTTTTGTTAAACAGTCACTTACGTGGTTAGTATAGTTGACTCTCTCCCATTGGCTTACCAAATTTCAGTAATCTATTTTTACCTGAATACCAGGAGCTAAGGACCAATCTGCAATTAGTGCAAATCACATGAGGAACCCAATTTTTATCTTGATTTGACACCGAAAATCCAAAATAATATAAATAGGCTTCTTGTAATGGTTTTGTTATAGGGAAACTACGATTTTACTGAACAATTTTCCCACAAACGTAACAAAATCGATTTAGATGTAGTTTGCACACTTTAGATGACATTTTGATATAAAAATAAGATTTTTCAGTCACACAGTTGTTTACAAAATCGAACGATAAACGTATTTAAACGATTGCGGGTAGATAAAAATAAAGACCTTTATATCTCAGAATTGTGACGTGCTACGAAAAATAAAAAAATATTTTTTTAATTACCGTCCATAGCCTGCATAAATAGTATATGTTTCATTTAATGAACAAAAAAAGTTTTGTTTTTTGTAAACTAGTGTTATCAGTCGCCAGACGTCTTAAGGTACAAGAAAATTGAAGGTTCGTTTCACTTAGGTGTACAGTGTACACGTCCATTTGTTGTAGTAAAAAATTAAACGCCCACAAACAGGCACACACATGCCTAAATTATCTGCTATTGGGATGGCTTCGAGATCCACAAATTTAACCCTAAAGATGTCGTAAATATAATGCGATGCCAACACAATAAAGGATAAGTGCTGTATTCTAGCCCAGCGGTGGGATTTATGGTTTGGAGCACTACCAAAGAGGCTGCAAGATTCATGTCCGTTTCCTCTACTTAACATAAACTTGACTGAAAAATCCCTTGATTTTAGTAAGAACGTACTGGGAGACATCCAGTATTCAGATTGGCGATTAATAAAAAAAGTAAGCTGGTTCCCTTTTATTTATTCGCATTCAATGCTAATCGAAATTCTGGAGGTTTTTGACCTAAGAATTATTCGTACTGGTGAGTTTTCTTATAACATTCCCACTCCATATAGGACTCGAAGGACCAAAATGGATGTCGGCAGAAGTTATCCAATCTAGTGTCGTCACACGTAACGGATGCTTGATCGATGTCTGATGTATGGTGGCTGAAGCGAATGACATGGAGCAGCATTTTTAGTACAATAAGGGTACTCACGATATATATTTTATACGCCGTGACCACGATCCCTGTAACTGGGTCGAAATATCGGCGTATAAAATATATGTATATCGTGAGTACCCGTATTATACTAAAAATGTTTACAGTCCGGGATGAGTTAAGTTTAAAATCATGGAGCAGCATTCAGCATTTATTATAGTAAAGTTTTTATGCTGAAAATTAAGTGTCTCTTCAATACTTACATTATACATAGGTATCGGTTTAACGAACTTTTAAAATGTCAATCAATATATGAATATATACGGAGGAATTTTAGGAGTCTAATCCAGAACATAAAAATAAACTGTAAAGAGCTCTTATACATATTATCATCTATGTGGAAAAACTAAAGACATTCCCTATAAAACAATTATTTTCACACTGGAAAAAAGAAAAACAGAGCGTATTTTAATTGTTTACGTAAATCTTACAGGTTAGGTTTTAAAGTACCTGTAGTGTGTGCAGCATAGTATTTGTGACTTGGTTAAATTTTAAATATTATAAAAGTGACTTTATTTAGCCTCGTCTGCTTTCGTCAGCTATTTGCATGAAGTCCTATAACATACTATTAAAACAACATACATTGTAAACAGTATGTAGATTCGATATACTTGTTTCTTGTGTTTATATGTAAAAGAGAAGAATAATATAATACTTCGATAGCAGCGCGAATTTACGAGTATCGTTCTGTTGTCTCAACCCTGCAACTGAATATGTGAATATGTATTGAGCTCTTATGACGAGTTTACGGACGTTTTCCTCAATAACTGTGTTAGTACGAAGCGCCCAATATCGTTTATGTAGAGATATGTTGCATTATTGTTTATTATTATATATTTATAGCTGGCCCAAGGAAATTATTCATTATGGTGTGTGGATATGGCCGTAATCGGTTTAGTCGTAGTCATTTAGAAGGTGATCACTAACAGACCTACCTAACTATATTAAAGTGAAGTAAAAGTTATTTTTTTCATGCTAAGTTGAATCACCATCTATGTATAGAAAATGCTATTTTCATTTGTATTACCAAGTAATCAGTCCTCTTTTCGTTTAACAGGGAAACAGTGATATTAAATATATTATGTAATCGAAGTGATTTATTTATTTTTAACCTTTATTGACTAAAATAAAAATATCACGGTACAAATGGCGAGCTTAATGCTCAAATCATTCTCTACCAGCTAACCAGTAATTGTTACTTATTATAATATTTTTTAACAGCATTGTATGTATTTTATATTTCATGTTTATCGTACACACAAACGTTTCTCCTTATATGATTTTTAAGGTAATCGCTTTCTAACTGACTGAATTGTTTTATAGTATTTATTTGTTTCACTATAAATGGTGTCAATAACTAAAAATAATGGCTTGCTGTTACGGTGACGTCAGATTACGCGATTTCCGCCGGTTCGGTGGTTGCTGTAACATGTACAGCAGTGTAGATTTAAATAAAATGAAAATCAATTGTGACAGATGTTTTGTTAGTAAAATATTCCTTTCTTTTAAATAATATATAATAGTATACAATAATACTTTGTAGGTGAGAAATGGCGATGTGGGTAAAGCGTTTAGCATACTTGGCAAAGTTAACTTAGTAAAAAGCCTGGTAATATTTGACGTGAACACATTGCATCCATACAATCGAACGGGAACACCGAACATTTAATGCATTCTGTTTCCTCATCCGCCTTTATCGACAACACAAGTTAATAGTACTGATTCGCCAGAGCAGAACTGAAGCTGGATTCGCACGCTGTACTCATATGAACTTTGGAGCTTGCAAAAACCCACACGAGCCTGCACTGGCCATGTATGGCGGAGAGAGTAGACGTGGAGGTTCGCCGGTTGATTTTCACGGTAAAAATGCTCGGGGCACTTTCTACGCGCTGATTGAAATATGATTGCTTGTTGATTTGATGTGCTGTTGACGACTCTTTAGAGGCAGTTCAGTGACAGGTGGATACTAAAGGTTTATTGTGCTTATCGCTATATG
This sequence comes from Thymelicus lineola, assembly GCA_963932265.1. Lineage (NCBI taxonomy): Eukaryota > Metazoa > Arthropoda > Insecta > Lepidoptera > Hesperiidae > Thymelicus > Thymelicus lineola. The sequence goes on along the minus strand of OZ010698.1, from coordinate 3,351,034 downwards.
TATTATTGAAGGCTCTCCTTAATTGGTGATTCCTAAAGATCTTGTTTGCAAGGTAGCGTTATGAAAAACGATGCGCTCTGGGTGGTTAAATGTTGAATGGGTTTATGATAAAATTTCATAAGGAATTCCGCCCAAATTTATGATCTATTTTATTAGATAGAAGTTTGAATTAGAAATTAGAATTTGTATTGTAATAGAATGGAAGTTGTAATAGACCAGGACAGGTAATTAATGGAAATAAAGGAACGGTACAAAATTAAGAATCGCCAGTGAAAATACTAACTTAAGGATTTTTTCATTAATCGACTGTTGAATCTAACATAATGAAACATGAAAGGTTTAAATTTGAAGATGTTAAAACTGAACGTACTGTGTTTTGCAAATCGCCGACTTTAATACACTTATGGTAATACCTCTACTCGCCCGACGCCAAAGGGTTTCATTTCAACTCCGAGGTCGCGGGAGTTTTAATTAAAAACAGCATTAATATGAACGTTGGGGATTCAGCGATGATTTTAAATGAGAAGCTCCTCAGTATTCGGGAGTGGCAACGTGTGTGACAGAATTCAAATGAGGTAGTTCTTGTTTGAAGTTGATTTATAGATTTTAGTTGAAAATGCTAACGTCTACTCTAGGGAGCTCGGGACACATTTTAAAGCCAAGGTTGGAATGTGATTCTCTCGAGTATAGGTCAGTCATAGTCAGGCATCCTTGAGGGAACAAACCAGGAGTGAAAAAACTGAAACATCACAGCTTCAGAATAAAGATTAAATTCACTTTAGCACCATTCTCTGGTACAATTCCCACAGTTTCCATTTCAATATTCATCACCGAGATGTTTAAACGATTTATAAAGATATCCCGTGTTACCTCAAATGTGCTCTTACATTTTAATGAACACTTAGCGTGAAGTGTGGTGTCGTTAAGCGTTTTAATATATGTTGTAATCCTGTATTACCAAATGTCTTTGTCGTCATCACAGCATTCCTGTTAAAAGGCGCCTCTATTGTAATCTCCAGGTTCTTTATTGTAATCTACTGCGACACGATTCACGACGATGACGATCTTGTGTAACAGGTAGTTATTAAAGATTCACATTTATATAAAAGAGCCGAACATACGTCTGTATTTAAGTAACATCTGTCAGCGATCAAAGGTTCGCGTATCTTCGGGGACGTGGCTTTACTCAACATAGACATTGGAGACATGAATCGTGTCATTTCGTCTGATGTGACGTCTCACTTGTTGACAATCATTTTTTAGAACACGATGTGTTACTTCTCATGCAGTAGAACATGGGGAGTTAACGTAATTTACTATGCAGAATCTTGTCTATTTGTTATCGATAACAATGTTATTAAATCACGGTATTAACAGAATAATTTATAGTGACACGCTTAGTATGTTCTATTTTAAAGAGATAATAATCACTTCACATCATTGATTAAATGGGCAGAAGTCAGCAGAACTAAGATTCTCTACGTAATCGCGAAATGGTTTTCGGAACCTTTGCTTTATATTGCTGGGGCCTTGCGATGCGTAGTCTCATTATCACATTTGTCAAGCAGGTCAATAAAATGGAGTACCTATGGGGTCGCCAAATCAATTGACGAGCGTCGTCGTCATAGTCGGATAGTTGAAACGTGTCCGTAGCCACAATGTACGCACCGTATTAATAAAACGTCGCTCGTTATGTGCGGAGAACATTAATCAAATGCCGTTGCCGCCACTGAATTACACGACACTGGGACAGCATGGTGGTTGGACAAGGTGGACTGTTTGTTCTTGGATTAAGTTCTTAATCTCTCGTTTAAAATTAAAAAAACATAAATTCCTTGCTTCGCTTTCAAAATAAGAAGATTCGATTTAAAGAGTTGATATTCGTGCAAGACAGATAGTTTCGTTTGACTACAATTATGTATTGCCATTTTCAGTGTTTTTCGGGAAAAAACTTTATAATAAAGTTTAATTAAGTTAGTATTAGTCTACAATGATTAACATCGTAGAGTCAACTTAGCCTGATGATGCTCCGTTTCGGGGCGAAACACGTGTTGGTGCTGGTATGTATGTATGTTGGTTTACTTTAAATTATTTTAGTGCATGTTTCAGTTGTGGGAGGGAGGGAGGTGCCACGCATATCTTAAAGTATGTATATAACATACATGTTAACCGCGGATTGTTGCAAAATAGACTAATACTATTAACTATTTTAAGTTGATCTAAGTATAAACACATGAACATTACTATTGTGAGTTAATTGTTATTAAAATCTATCTTATTTCTTAAGTATAAAATTCTTTTAGTTACATATTTTAGGTGGAGATCCGGAAATATATATATTGTATATGCCGTAAATTCGGGTCCGTGGAAATAATACTATCCAGAGCTAAAGGACTGTTTGTTGAATTGTCTGGAGATTGTAATGGAAATGAGTGTCGTTCGATTTCCCGTGGGAGTGGGGCAATGTAGGTTAATGGAAAAGCTTAAAAGTATTTTACTGCTTATTATTTTTCATTTATTAATGCCCAGTATTTCACAGTTCACACTAATACAGATTTATGTAGGCTGCAGTCAAGTAAATATAGTTATTTAGAGCTATTTGACTGGTGTCGGCAACTCATTGATAGTATGCAGAACAACGAGGGATTGTTCTCGTAATTTAGGCTTACGGAGTACTTCACCATTTTTCTCCAGTCAGGATGGAAGGAGTTGATGTCAGAAGTACTTAATACTTTTGCTACCCGATTACTTCGGATATGGACACAACCTCAGCTATCCAACGATAACAACCAACTTGTAAAAGTGCCTTGTGAAGCACATTAATATTTCCAATGCCGGTGCAAAAGGCCAAAGGGTTGTATTAGGTTTGATTCAGAACAATAAATAATAGGTATCTTGCGTAAAGACTTTATAAGATAAAACGAAAGAAAAACAAATATGTACAATAAATTGGAACAGAATGCAAGTTAATGGTTTTGTAATACCTAATGCATTAATAATTCCATCGTCATACAATCATCTATAATAATTACGTTGCATATAGGAAAGTCCCCCGGGAGTATATTACTAACGTAATTATTGTCAATTATTATTATCAATACGTGTTATAAATAAAGTTATGAAGTTCTTAGGAGAATTACAGTGGTTCATATAATTCGGTTAAGTTTGTAAAGATATGTCTTCTTGCGAAGAAATCAACATGAACTACAAACCGATATTTTATAATCAGATATGTTCGATAGATTTATAAATATAGTATTAAACACGGAAGAAATGTGTTAAATCATGTTATTCTCCCTGATTTATTAATACTTTCACATTGTATTGTAATGTAAATGAATATGTATAACATAGAAAAGATGTAAAAGGAGATCCCCAATTTTCGGCCCCGAACCATATGTAATCTGTGTTAGAACATCGGACTAGACAAGAGTAAACTATATACCAAAAAATTCGTCTTATTTATAAGATAAACATATTTAAATCTTAGCTTCAGCTGCTCTTGCCAAATGAACAAAATAATGCAAAAAAGTTTTCACAGTATTTACCTCATTACATACGATTTTATAATCGATTGAATCGATTGATAATTATCGATTGATGGAACATAATAATATATTTTATGTATTATTTAGTGATTATAATTATAATATTAATTTATTTTTTACATATTTTCGTATTCCATATAAATCAAAACTATGTAATATATTATAATTACCATTCAATCGTTACGGTAATTTTATTAAATTACATTTCGAATATTTTGACATCGATTAATCGATTGACAACAATGATGATGTAATCCCTAATAATGTCATTTTGGTAAGTTTGGTAACCATAGTATTTATAAATAACACCACTGTATTGTCATATTTGTCATCGATCTTTCATCTTTCTACGCGTGTTCTTGTATATTTTTACTATCAAATATTTTCAGCGTATTTGGAGTCCTATTTACTATTGAAACTCATCGACACGTACACAGTGATTTTAATTTTCTATTGTATTCGCTTTCGTACTTGTGTTTTGGTGAATGTGTTTCGCAGTTTCGCTACAATTTCTTGCAAACCAATACTATATGAATATGGACTCCTTAATCGCCTGTTTTGTGACTGACAAAGGTTCAGAATAAGTCCTGAACACTGGATAACGTACCCTATACATCTTTAGAAGATCAGGAAGTTGCTGTGGCCATACTTACAATGAGTATATTATGGTATCTTGATTGGGCAAGGTACTAACGAAATATAACGCCTCCTGCACAACTACCCGAAATATTAATATACGAGTAACCACCCTCGCTTTGCTTCAGTCTTCTTATTTTTTGCACATTGGGTTACATTATTGGAGTACTATTAAGGATCCCTAATTTTTTTGAAAATATAATATAGCCTATGTTACTCGGGGATAATGTAGCTTCCCAACAGTGAAAGAATTTTTCAAATCGGTTTGGTAGTTTCGGAGCCTATTCAATGCAAACAATCAAATCTTTCCTCTTTATATATTAGTATAGATTATAATGATAACTAATAAAATCTCTTGAAATATGCAATAGCTTTTATTATACAACCTTTTTTTGACATTCGTTTTGGGTGAAAACCATTGAAGTAGTAGATATTATAATAGACACCCGCCAACGTAAGTGTAACATACATATTAAATAGCACTGTGACACGAGCATAATCATAACCTATAATTAAGGTGATTCATTCTAGGATTTCCTTAGTTGGCCATTGCTGGCAGCCGTGAAAATTGGAGAAATTGAACTTTTTGCAATAATCTAATTAACAGCCAATTTCCAGTCTTGTCTACTTAGGCCTGAGTTTCTATGGAAACTGGGGTTCTCCTTTGTTGTCTTATTAACTGACCATGATGGACTGATGGCTAGAAAATGGGAGTAAGTTCAGTGATTGTCTATGTGAATTTGCCGACAAAGTGAGCAGACTCTATTTATTGTATTACTGAGTAGTCACTGTCGCCCATGGAAATTATTACCTATCCCCAAAGACAGTAACTATAGGCGAAAAATGGGGTATTTTGATGATTTACACCGTAAAATGCGAGGCGAAACACCACGTGCGATTACATACCACTATTATATTAATTTCAATAATGTGTTCTAAAATAACGCCCAACCTTCGATAATGAAAATTGTAACGTGCTTTTAAGTAATTAATTTCCTTCACATCGTCGGTATTAAGTGAATAATTAAGGAAGACATGTATAGTAACATTGTTATGAAGTACACAAAGTCACTAGAATTGCTACATTTACGAACTCGACAACAATTGAGGCAAACACTGGTTTCTTAGAATCTTACCTTTCAACCTTAAAAGTCTATCAACAAAATTGTAATTTAAGATTGGTATTAAATACGTAGGTGTGGTAAAAATTGTGCCAGCGACACCTCTTTTAATTAGCTTATTTAAATTACAGTTTACGGTTAAATAATCAGTTTAAACATTGTATCTACTACGTGTTGCGAGATCATTGGTGTTTGTGATCCGTGTAAGAACGTACCTTTTATAAGAGTACGTAATAAAATCTTTGTAGAACCTCACCGGCATTTCGCTTAACTGTAGTCTGGGCACGTACTTCAGAATATTACATTTTTGTTACTTTTTTATTCAATTGAAATATATTGCTAGTACTGGAAAATCATCACAAAAAGGATCTTTTGATATATTTTTAGTTTAATTTCAGATATTTTGTATAGAACATAATAAGGAGTGTGTGTATATCAGGCTTTGTTTCTTCCAATTCGAACGACGCTAAAAGTCCAGTTGCATTATAAGTATGCAAATGCTCGTGGCCTGTAGCGAGCGCGACCCGGATGGATGAGATTTGGCACAGCTTGGGACCGCTTCGAGGGTTCCCATTGTAAACATGCAAATAAGCAGGGAGGTTGAAATCCCCATCTTGTTTGTGACGGCGATATGAATAACACAAGTGTTGTCTAATTGGTTATTTCGGTGGCTTGTAATTATCGGTCAGTATCAAGCGGGTGAAGCGATAAGCAGTCCAGGTGAGATCTAGTGATGGACGTAGTACAATTTTTTTTTAATCAAACTAGAAGAAAAAATCGCATCACAAATTCCAGAATATTCTTTTTGGTGTGAAGCCATCGAAAATTTGGCTAGCGTAATGGTTTATGGTATGGAGATTTTAAGTTTATGGCGTAGAGACTCGAGCTAAGTAGTTGGACAGAGATGCAAGCTTAGAGTTACTTGGAGGCTAACGGGTTTTAAGAGGCTAGCAATTAGACTTTAAACTTTAAAGTATATAATGTTTTCCATGATTATTCGGTATGCCATTAGGAAACCAAAAGTATGCGTATGTGGAAATTCTTACGTGTGGAAATCTTGAAAGCTTTGGCTGCTTAAAATTATTTAAAAATTTACAATTTGTGCCGTACACGAAACAACTTGGACTTGTTATAATAATACGTCCTACAAATTGATTCGGTCGTCAACTTGATGACCTTTACCATTGAATCTTGTTGTTTTTTGTACGACTATTATTATGATATAATAAAAATAATAAAGATGGGGAATAACTGCATCGTGCGCATCATACCACTTGAACTTTGACTCTTTAAATAATTATAGATAATGATTGTTATTATAATGGCGATATAAAAACTTCGTTCTCACACAGGTCTGTTCATTATAATATGACGAGAAGTACACCACACGAACACATTAGTGTCAATGCCTGAGTACGTTTTCCTTGAGATCGTCCGTTTAATGTTGGCTGATAAATATCTTCTCGATTTGCGCATTTTGATGACGGAGTAGATAAAAAAACGATCTTAAATAATCGCTTCTTTGATGGCCATTCAAGTAGTTTTAGTTATACAGTAGCATACTTAAAATATATTATCTTGTAGCAGCAATGTTTGTCTGTTTACGTCTTCAAGAAATCCCTAAAAGATGAGGACGAATAAAATTTTTGTTGCCAGAAAAGAAAAGAAAATTGATATTCCGGTGAAAAGAATATAGATGTATATGTAAGACGATTATGTCCAATACCAATATTTGTGAAATAGGTAACGTTGAATTACAGGATTGGTATTGGATTATGCTTCCTCTGACCCTGATAACTCAGGGTGGATAGGCGCTTGATGAATTGAAATGAGTTATTTATGAAAATGTACGCCGTGTCTATAGTGCATTTTTTCATACAACTAGTAAATGGTACTCTAAAAAAAGAGGCAAAGATTGGCCTCAATTTAAAGTATCATTAAATGATAATAATAAATAATACAACACTTAAACAATTAAAGCAGTGAGAAGGCAAATCAATGGATTTGTCACTCCATTAACGACAATGATACGCTCATAAATCTGCTTATAGCTAGAAAGCTGATCGCAGATAGACGAAAAAAAAACTAAAAAACAAATGTAGCTGTGAGATGCCATTGTATGAATTCAAATTCAAAATAATTTATTCATATAGGTATCACTGATACACTTATGCACGTCATTTTTTGGCATTTCGGAAAGGTGCTTTGTCGTGGAGAAGAAAAGCCTAAAGAAACTCCTCGGCACGATGAAGTATTAAAAATAAAAATAAATCGAATAATGCATTAAGTATATCAAATTAAAAAGCTCATCATAAGGATTTCAAAAAGGTATATCATGATAGCTTTTTTGATAGCAGACAGGTTTTTAAAATTTTTAATTTCATGTTGCAAATTGTTACTTGCACGATACCAACACTGAAAAATGAGTATTTAAAATTTTTGGCTGTCTGTGTTTGTTTGTCTCCGCTAATCTCTGAAACCACTGAACAAATTTTAACAAGACTTTTACTAGGATATTGAAAAGCCTTCAACTTAGTATAGGCTATTTTTTAGGGTTCCATACTAAAGGGTTCCTCAGGGATAATTTGTATAGAAAAATAAAAAGGTCAGCTGATTTGTTTTCTCCGTACCTACAAAAAGAGTTCTACATTCATTTCTTAGTTTTCACTTATATTGCATGGAATAGCCATAAAAATGCCTTAAAAGCTTATTTTTTTCATTTTAAAATAAGAATTTGCAAGGTGCCTACTAGTATAAAGTAAATGAGAAAGTACTATGCGTACATAATACTTACCAGTAAATCAATTTGAAATGTAACCGGCACGATGAGTCATGCCCATACGGTCAAGTTCACGCCCACGCACCACATTACGAAGAACGCTTATATTTTGCATATTTAATACATTGAATTTTATTACTTAATATAAAGCAGAGCATTCGTTACCTAATATAAAGCAGCAGCAACCCTCATTTTATGGAAATAGCTGGCAAACGAGCTGATGATCCACCTGATGGTAAGTGGCTATCGTCGCCCATGGACATCAGCAACACCAAAGCCATCACTGATGCGTTGCCGGCCAAGAAACAGAGAAGAAAGGGAAAGAAAGAACTGGCTCTCAAGCCATGTTTTCAATATTTTGGTTACAGAACAGGTGCTAATTTTCTTTTGCTGAATATTAAGGCGCTGGCTAACTCCAGCCATTAAGTACCGTATACTTCTTCAGTTCTACTGTGCTTTACAAATTTACAAAAAAAACCGAGTGAAGAAAATAGTCTTTCTTAGATTTAGCTCAAATGACACTAATAACATTAATGGTTCCATTAAGATCCTTTCTCCGAAGTCTTTCCTTTTATTTGTGTGAAGAGGTTTTCAATTTATTACGGACGGAATCGAACAGTTAATGTTATTTAACAATCATTTTTATTGTACGTTTGGCTTTTCAAATGTTTTATATTCAAATTATTTTATTTATTTATTAATTGACCATTTTGTCCCAGCTTGTATACTTTGTAGTGTCCCTAATGATTGAGAAAACGGTATATTTTCAAGGGGGGGGGGACGCTGATTGCTTTGCGTATATTTTTTATAATCTATAATAGCATCAGTGTAATCTTATTATAATATATAAATTACGTGTCACGTTGTTTGTCCGCGATGGACTCCTAAACTACTCAACCGATTTTAATCTTTGCACGCCGTGTGCAGTGATTAATATTTGATGCAGTAATTAATATAATTTCCGCGTGCGAAGCTGCGGGCAACAGCTAGTAAAATTATAAATATTGCCATTTTGCCCATGCATTGTAATCTCGTATTCAAATCTCTGTACCTACTGTCCAACGTCGACGACGACAACGTTTCCAACGCTATGATTTGCTACTCTTGAGCATTGAATTTGAACACCTTAGCCGGTGCATTTTTGATATAAAGAGCTTTAATTGTAGCAGGGCTAACTGAAGCAATTGTTTGCGGCCGCATTAGTAGGTGTGATGATTGTTCGTCGTTGTGTCGAAATATCTTGCATATAAATAAATCAAAATAAGCGTTGTACTTTTTTTTATAACAAAAACAACAGCGTGACCGCAAAACTCGACCGCATTACATAAAGTACAGCGCAGTCGCAATAATTACCACGGCGAGATTGCGTAAACGCAACAATTATGATTATCTTGTATGTACGAACCAAGAAACTGGTCCTGTACCTCGGCCCCGGTCTGCGTTCCTTACGGGAATTTACATTTACGTGGCAGAATATACGAACAATATTACATAGATATACAACATGAAAGAAAATTTTATAGCACACTGTGACCTAAACGCGCGGTTACGCTTTTCCGTGCGTATAGTAGCCCTTTATACACGGTGCAAAATTTCATGACTGAGTTCTCTATTTATGCACAGCGTTTAGCACTAACATTATACCCGTGCAATAATACCACTTATGCCCCTTATCGTAATGTACTATATTTTATAATAAGTACATCAAGTACACTCACAGAACATCTAATAATTAGTTAGAAAGGAATTGTGGGCAAGGTAGGCGCGCCAATACTGTGATCAAATGCGCACATCGCACAAAAACACGCGATTGCGCTGTTTAGTGACTCGCAAACTCCAACGGAGAAAAGTACTGCAAAATACTGCGACTTAATTACGTAAAAATGCCTTCATGTGCGGTAATTGGAAAAAACTTTGTTTCGGAGGCCATGATGAAATATGAGTATATGTCGACGGAGTAAGTAATTTCAATCAAAAAGTATAAAAGTATATAATGAATAAGTATACCTTGCGAAAATAAATACCGATAAAAATTTATCGACAATCAATCCCTAGCTACAGAGTCACGCCTACTTCATGCACACATAACAATCCTCGTGCGTATTTGTTCATTTTCGTTAGTAGTGTTTATTGAAACGGCGACAGCGGTTCCCATACAAATGACGTGCTATGCCCCTTCTAACTAATTATTAGATGTTCTGTGAGTACACTATAAGTATTTCATTCCAGCATAGTTACATTTCGGTAACCCTCTAAATCCCGATTCAGTTATCCCTATTTATAATCAATCTGAACTAGAACATTCTGTCTCTGAGTATCAAGATAAACGTATAATTTACCAAACAGTCATCCATCATCCTAAACATCGAACTTCATCCCGATCTTAGCCTCGTGAGATGCTAAATGCATATTGTGCCCCTCTTACAAATACAATACAAATATTCTTTATAGTTCACCAAATACCCTCTTTTCCAAACACAGTTTTCTTTTATCGTGCTAACGCCTTCGACCTCTTCATTGTCACATTAATATGAATCCACTATGACAGACTGAGGTTTCCACTAAAAGTTAATTTTTTTCATGCTCAGTTTTGAACTTTCATCTTAAGTTTTAGTTTTTCTCTAAAGTCATATCTTTTAATGTTTTCTCTAAAGCATTACTTGCTATTACATTTCTCGCAATGAACTAACTCAGTGTACAAACAAACAGTATTTTTTAGTAATTTTACAGTACATTGTAATAGTTGTGCGAACAGCAAGTGTGGTAAATGTTTCGGTGGAAGACACATGATGGCGTAACGGTCTAACACGCATCTGATCTAAACTAGGTTCTGCTGCAATGCTGGAACTAGAGCTGTTGTAATTCCTCGCATTACGACGCTGTATTGCGCTGATAGCGTATACCAAGTAGAAGATGCATGGTTTCAACCCATTAAAACTTCCGACTAGGCACGGTTCTCTTCTCCTGATAGCCTAGGTCATATTCTACTACCCTGTTTTAATGCAAATTTGTATAAATGGATGAGTAAAACCTCTAAACGTGTAGATTTTTATCCTTACTGGCAACGTGAAAATTTAATGAGTAATAAATGCCGCTTTCTAGGCTGGCTATATGTCAGTGCTTTATGTATTTCCTGATATCCATGAACAACAATGACCATCTAAATTCTAACAGCAGTTGGCTCATTTGTTGGTTGAGCTGATCTTTACGTGCAAAAAACAACAGCTTTGCTGGCAGTACGAAGAAATTCTGTCTTTGGTAGTAAGTGTAGTATGCTCCCATTTAATCCTGAATCTAAGTCAACCTACCCTGCTAATACTGCCGCTGTAGTATCAGTTAGGGTTAAATTATCAGTAACAAGTTGTCATTCCTAAGTTTCATTCGCTCACGTTTCGTAGTTAGCTAAACATCATTTGGGAAGTTTCAACTTACTTAATTAATTTTGTCTTCAAACTCATCTGAGTTGTAGATGTATATCATAGATTAGGCATGTATTATAATAGAATCGTCTTAAAGTTTGATACCCGTAGTAATGATAAATTAGATCTGTATTGGAATTAGCATTAACAGAAGTTATTATTAAATTTATTCTTGAATTTTGCTGATCAAAGCGGTGTGCTAACTACACTTTATGACGCAATTGCAAAAATAAATATTAAATAATACAGCATATGCAATGAGGAATTAAGTTTTACACTTCGTTTCTTATTGTTTACATCTCTAATTACAATGGCAGTTACCTTTCTTGTGTAATACTCCTTTATGTTGTTTTGTTGTACATTGTGCTGATGTTCAAATAAATAACAGTTCAGCTTCAAGTCTGCCAAAAAAGACAAAAATGTTTACCCATAAGGATTACAATGAACATACAAGGATCATTTCTCATCGTTAAAGCATTCCGTCTTTCGCTATACGCTCCCAGATTATAAGGTCACTGGTTCGACCTTCATTAATTTGGGATTAAATTTATCTATAAAGCCCATAACATGGTTCAGGGAACATTATTTTTCGAGTAAGAAAACATCGTATTGATTTCAAATAAAGTATTAATAGGTACCGCGTCAAACCCTTTTCAAGCGATGTTTTTTCGTACACTGTCACGGGTGAACGAGCTTGTGTAGGGGTAGTGAATAACACCCCATTTGAACAGACGTCATTCTACCTTTTGATATACCTAATGGACATACAATTGATTGGTAGTGGAAAGGCAGTGGTTCAGCTTTAATGTCAACGTTTGAATTATTTTCGGAAGTTTGGATGACTTCAGTTTTCTATTTAGACAAGTCGTTCGTTTTGCTTCCCTTTATCGGTTTTGGAATGGTTCTTGGGTTAATTGAATTTGTATCTATTATACTATACCTACTACTCTTTTGAAGAATGTGCGTTGAAGAAGGACGTTAGGTACTGCGTCCCTTAAAATTTTACAAACATGAACCTTTTAAGATTTTTATAATTCAGATTATTTCAGACATCCAAATTAGATTCACCTGTAGGTTGGCGTTCAATTAGGTTTTAGCTAAATTTTTTATGTTCTTATTTCTTTACCTGATCAGTAAGGACGCATTTTCTTTGGTCATTACGGGTTGCGTGCGGTGTGCGGAAGATTTCTGTTCCGTATGCTTTAATACTACTGATAAATTTCATGGGTAGTTACGCCGCATGCAAGTGCTATCCGCAGGTGGTGTATGGACAATGGGCTTTAAGTGCTTTCTACAATGGCACACGGTCAAAGTGTGACTTCCGTGCTTATTATACGATAATCACCGAACACAATTCTACGGATCAATCGGAATCTAACAATCGGATATGATGCGTGCAATCCTTCACCATCTGTAACCATCTTGCATGATGGCATTACTTTTACGCGGTTGGTTAGTGTCAGAGAGCCAGTTATAGGTAAGTGATTTCTTTCGTTGTTGCTGACGTCCATGGGTTATAGGTGACCAACTGACCACTTACTCGGTCTGCTCGTCTGCTCATCTGCTCGTTTGTCGTATTCACATGAAAAATTGTTTTTTTATCAAATATTTTTTTTTACAATTGTTTTCTTAACAATCCAATAATGTAAATACTGGAAGATATCACATCTAGTCTTTACTTGAAACAAATAAATGCAGAGACAGAGAGAACAGTGGAGTACTTTTTAAATTGTTTATACATATAGAAGAATGTATTCTTTATCTACAGTACCGTGCAATGCTTTCAAATCCAACTAATTCGCGTTAAAACGTTCCCAATTTCACACCCACTGGAGTGTATTTATATTCTTCATCGATTCGCGAACGTATATTACGTTCGAAGCTCGAGCATTACGCAATCGGACATGGCTGTCCATATCGGATGACTTCGGGTCACAGCACTACGGTAAACTTTTTTTACGAATCGCCGCCGACGTGGCACCTCGCCAATAGTCGAAGTCGAGTGCAACCCGTCATCGAACGGAGACGAGCGATCGGTGCCGCCAATGTCATTAGTCTTCCGGTCGACGTATATTTAGATGACACCTGTATTGTTTTATAAATGATTCTTAATTGCTACTGAGGAAAGAAATTTACTGCCATGTTACGGTTCTATTGCCGAAGTTGATGCGATACAAATATGTCTCAAATCGTAATATGTATTTTAGTCCACTTCACTTTTATCAAGCGACTGACTGTCTCCAAAAGGAAAGTAAGTATTTAAAGTTAGTTCTATCATAATTATGGGTAGCAATTCCAATAACTTTTTAAGTAAAAAGTTCTACTATCAAAGTACAAAGAAAAAGAATGTCAGTCCATATCATTAACAAACTTGACCAGGCAAACATAGAATAGGATAGGCGTACCGATAACGAGAATTGGGCGTTGTTGGAACAATTGGTTGGGTTACTCACCCGCGGCGGCACACGTTCGACGCTTCCGCGGTGACGTCAGCGGCGCCCGCGCATCTCAAGATCGTTAAGGAATTCGTTTGAATGTTCCACGTTTATTGCAGCGAGGCCCTTGTGTTTGTGAAAGTTTTAATCAGTATTCAACAAGGTCCTTCGAGCTCAGGCACTATTGTATGTTAGAATGAGTGAAGTGGAAGCTTCAATGATATCCACCATTGTTAGTGCCAGTTTCTTAATGCGCTTTTTATCTGTTAAGATAAATTTTTCATTTCTGGCACTGGTCTCCCAACTGAGCAGCGATCTCAACCAGACAACCATTCGTTATGAGCTACATAAAACAGATTATACTGTATCAAATTAAAATCTTTCAAATTCCATAGATAATCAAAACGATAAGGTTCGATAGGAAGACAGGTCGCTCGTGACCCGATTACCCATTTATCGGCTACTTGGCCACAAGCTTGGCGACAACGACCACTCAATGTTAAGTAGGCAGTTCTTTTAAAGTAGGTCGTACGCTCATATGGTTGGCGGTTGCTCCGATGGGTTTCACTCTTCAAAAATTGTCTTTGCCCTTTGACGAGGAAGGTTGGAGGGTGCTTTTGTTCTCGGATGGAGTGGATATATAATAAAGAATACCTCACGCTTGTATGTTTGGTTTTGACCAAACAAAATTTGGTAAGTTCGCTGATAATACGTATCTTCAATTGATATCAGAATATGCACAGCTTCTTAATTTTGAACTACCAAACTATTAAATTATTTTTTCTAAATGATGATACAATTCCAGAAATTTTAATCTTGGTATTTGGTAATGCCGCAAGGCATTAGGGCTTGAGAAAATTTGCAGGTTTGGCGATATTATCTATGCAGATTAATGCCTCAAAGTAGCGTTACGAAGCCTATCAATAAAATTGAATCAATTTGTATATTGTGTCGCACAATATCAGCTTTAACAGTTTATAAGTATTACACTTACACGCAATCTGCCTTGCAGGGTGAATGATCCGTATATTATGACGTACACCGCGATATTAGGTGTCAGGCTGTAAGGGTTATCGCACACTTGCGTTCGCGAGAAACGCAACGTCAGCGATTGCAAACTGCTGCCAAGCCGTTTCCTGTGCAATAACTTGCGTCGTGACGTAATTGTGTTATGTCTGTAATGAGGCTGGGTTGTGATGTCGTAAACAATAATACGCTGTAATTAAAATAGCCATTTGCATAACCAGTTGTTACACGGATGTATTTGATTGAAGTACGTAAGAATTATATCTTTCATTTAAATCAGTTATCAATTGATTGATTTATTTCGCATATTGAACACGTGTAAATTAATTTTTTTAATGTGTTTATGAATAATACTGTCGGTAACGGCTTCAAGTTTACTTAGGGAACTTAAATTAACCTTAGCATTGTAAGTATTATTTTCCTATAATATTTATGAAAGAAAATATAATAACAGTAATAAATAGACCGTAAAACAACAACGAATTTATCAGTGGTGGTTTCGGTTCATTCGATTGACCGTGTTAGCCTGTGTGTAGGCATGTGATTCGCGATCAACTGTGAAATTGTTTTTCTCTGCTTCGTAGGTAGGCTCTATCGCCACGCCACGCTCGTATTGATTGATTACTCGGCGAGTTACCCAGTGATGGAAAATGAAGAGCCGTATTACACGCCACATATTTTCGGGTGTACATATAAGTAATTGTAACGGTTAATTTTCTATTGGAACCTAGATATCATATACATTTTTTATTTATGAAATTATGCAGTGATTGGTTTGAAATGCAAAATTTGGTCCTTATAAAGTTTCTGTCGAAATGGTAGACGAGCTAACATCTTTATGTGTCGTTATTATAGCTTCTTCTATGAGGTTCAAAAGAGTTACGAGTAGTTTTGAGCATATTTATTTCAGTAGATAATTGAATGTTCGAATCTGTGACGTTTACAAATTAATCAATCTTTACTATCAGAAGTAGCAAGACATTCTGTAACTATAGTCACAAACAAGTGGCCGGTGTGTGCGCAGCCTAAGCGCACGCTTATCGGCGGGTGCGATCTCGCGCGCATGTTTTGCATTGGACTGTGAAATTGGACGCGTCTACGTAGCTTCGTCCACCGCGATCTATTGTCACTTTAGCATTTTTTTGTAATTCAATTAATCTGTCAGACCAAGTTCGTCTAGGACTTGGTTTTTCGGCTGTTTCTCATGTTCACATATCTGTGTAAAGGAGAGGTACTAAAATATTTTTTAGTTCAATAAAATGATGATTTAAATGCATTTAAATTGCTGGCAATTCTAAAATAGAATTGACTTTTGTTTTCATTTGTATTAATTTAATTTTGTGCATTTGATCATAATCAATAATTAAAAAATTAGTCATAAAAAGTCAATAGTGTTGCATTAAATTTATTGAAGGTTTATAATGAATTAATTATGCACAGAAATATAATTGCCTAATTGATGTTCATTTTTCTGCAGAAAAGCGTATCATCAAAACGCTTCTAAGCTTAAAAATGAAAAATTACCAATTAAATGTTCATTTTTTTTTATTTGCCGAATATATTAATGGAATATTGAGTTGAATTCTACCCCATAATGTCACTTAATGAAGTGAACTCTCGAAGCAATATGCAAAGAGGTGCAGATCACGGCGGTTGTCACTTGTTAGAAGCTCACAGAATCACAATAGTGAATAATAGTATCATTAGTTAGTGCAGTTTGGTTTATTAGCGAGAACCCGGCAGCCCGGCAGCCGGCAACACACTTTGTTGACAAAGTCTGGCCGTGGATCACGTACCTCGGTACCGCCACAAGTTAACTTCGCTCATCGAAGCACTGTTAATCAGAAGTGGGTTTCGACACTTTTGACTTTACACTTGGTCCTATAGAGCGTAGATTCGGGCAGGGGTTAAGATCGCCAGTATTTAACACAGGCACTGGTTTTATGTGTTCATACTTAATATTAAAAGGAGACTCAGTTGTAGTTGAAGTAGACACACCACAGCCACATTTATGACTGGCTTGTGTAGTAGGATAATCAAATACATTGTAGGTTAGGATAGTCTTCATATGTAGGTAGACCAAGTTGGGACCTAAAGTTACACTTAATTTTATACCCTTACTATATATTATATACTATATATTATATACTCAGTGCTATATTTAAACGCTAAATTATGGGAATATTAATCGATTGGCGAAGAAAATTAACACGGTATTTGAATGAACATAACGGATGAATGATGAAACAGAAAGGTAAGATCAGATATATCATGAAACTTATCTATGGGGTTGAAAAGCACGAATTACCTATATGGATTATACGTATTTATTTACTTATTCAACATTTTGCTATCGTCCAAGACGACTTAAATGAACTGACATCTGTCACATTAGATCCCTGCCCGGGTATCGAACAAGAAACTCTTCGATCTAAAACTGTATCACGTCATCAACGGATACAGTGTCTTCAAGAAATGCTTCGGTTTGATGGACATTTCCCTAATGACCCATTGCATTGCCCTGACCTGAAACTTTTCTAAAAATAATGGATATCTCAAAGGAACTATTGTTTTATATCGGTAGAAATATTATTTATTTATTTATTTATTTATTTATTTATTCTTTATTGAACCTTACACAAGTAAAGGAACAAAAGGCGGACTTAATGCTAAAAGCATTCTCTGTCAGTCAACCTTAGGGCAGTGGGAGAACAAAGAAGGCGGTGACAACAAAGAAAGAGAAGAGTAAAAATTAATGATAAGTCATATCAAGGAAAGGAATAAAAGGTATAAAACGTTTATGAACGAATTAAAATATATATATACAGGGTTATTTGTAACTCGACGTATTCCTGGCGGGAGCTGATGAAGGAGCCAAAATGCAATATATTTGATGTTCATTTGTATGAGCAAAAAAAAATTCTTGCTACTTGTGGAGATATTTGCAATTTAAACTTTTTTCGTTATTTACCCGGATTTCTGCATTTAGGTATAAATTGAAAAAAAAATATGTATGGTATGGTTATTATTTAAAATTATTTTTCTAACTAACACTTCAATAAAGCCCACCCTACCTTATTAAGATGAAAATTCCTTCAGAATGAAAAACTACGAGCTACAACAAAAACAAAATTATTTTAATAATACATGTTACGTGACAAAATATGTAGTCTAGTTCAAAAAATTACCATGACACTAGGCATACAAGTTATTGAAAAAACTTGCCCATTTAATCAGCTTTTAAAAAAGGTATTAATGTTAATTCTTAAACATGTAATTCTTAACAAAAACGACGTTTCACTCATCGTAGGTAGACAAAAGCGAGGACGCGACTTTGTTTTGGATGTCGTATTTATTATCTGCTTTTCGATGTGATTCCTGAGGGGACGATGTGAATGGACTGTTGTTGGCCGATGTTCCAGAAAAAATTAAAAATAATTTATTATTTCAACATTACGGGTGTCTGGCTCACTACCGACTTACTGTGCGACAGTGGCTGGATAATACATACCCAAATAAATGGATGGGAAGAGGAGGGGCAATACCGTGGCCTGCACGAAGCCCAGATCTCACGCCGTTAGATTTTTACGTGTGGGGTCACATGAAAAGTCTAGTTTATGCCACCAAAGTCAGTTCGATAGAAGAATTATTAAGAGAACGAATTATAAGCGCGGCGGAACAGATAAGTTCAAGTTTTAGCTCAAGGGTGACAAAAACAGAAATGAGAAAGAGGATTCGGACCTGTATAAGAAATAGAGGGGCTCATATCGAGCAAGACGTATGAACAAAAAAATAATAGTTTGTGCATTACTTTTACGCTTTATACTTTTTAACCCTGAAATATGCTCTACCTATGATGAATAAAACGTTGTTTTTGTTAAGAATTACATGTTTAAGGATTAACATTAATACCTTTTTAAAAAGCTGATTAAATGGACAACTTTTTTCAATAACTTGTATGCCTAGTGTCATGGTAATTTTTTGAACTAGACAACATATTTTGTCACGTAACATGTATTTTTAAAATAATTTTGTTTTTGTTGTAGCTCGTAGTTTTTCATTCTGAAGGAATTTTCATCTTAATAAGGTAGGGTGGCCTTTATTGAAGTGTTAGTTAGAAAAATAATTTTAAATAATAACCATACCATACATATTTTTATTTCAATTTGTACATAAATGCAGAAATCCGGGTAAATAACGAAAAAAGTTTAAATTGCAAATATCTCCACAAGTAGCAAGATTTTTTTTTTTTGCTAATACAAATGAACATCAAATATATTGCATTTTGGCTCCTTCATCAGCTCCCGCCAGGAATACGTCGAGTTACAAATAACCCTGTATATATATATATAATATATGTAAATAACATATACATAAATATAAAGAGTATTATTATTATTATTATCATGTACGAGTATCTCATACAAATATTTTAACGGAAAGGCCACTTTACGGTTAAGTTATATTTAGCTAAGCACTTACCGCCTGGCCACGGGACATTCGCCATAGCGAAAATTCGCGCGGTGCGAACGGGGAGGCGTCTAGCGACAAAAACAAATGTGTAGAAATGTATTCCGTGGATCAGTCCAATGCTTTCTTTCTTTTATAACTGAACTTTTTAATTGGGCTCTCTCATCTCACTCATCTCATTTCCCACCTATCTCACTCCGCGAAGTTCCCTCGCAGTGGAAGGCTAACAATAATTTTCAGTTTATCTCTTTCTCAGTGGAAGGCGGGCATTAGGCAGGCAGGCGCTGAACGAAGTTAGTGAACTGATAATATGGTATGAGTGACTTATAACTTCCACAACTTGAGAGTATTGCTGGTACAAATAAAATTCAGTAATAAATATGATACATCAGTGTATTTGAGTCCGTGTAATTGCGTCCCTCCTCCGATCTTTGATTTGGGAAGTTGTATTTCAGAGGTTTAGCTGGTTAGTGATATTTTAATTGTGATGCTGATTTTTTTGTTACGATTCTCATAGTTAAAGAGAGGATTATGTACGATACTTTATGTAAATACTTTTAAAATAAAACCTTGGCTAAAGTGATTTTCCGGGATTTGTGACGTATGTATTCTTGAGTGAGCATTGCCGCTTTATAAGCTTGTGCCAGGATATTTAAAATTAAAGCAGTAACTAGTTCGCAAGTGAAGGAAGTTCGTGGCCACCCTAAGCTGGACTCTTGTACTCTTGAAGATTAACTTGTGTGGCCAACAAAACAATCATGACCTGTATGATTTTGCGGTTATCTTGCAAAAGAAAATATCTGATATTCCTCCAGTAGTCTTGTGCTTAGAAGTAGGTGCGGTGCATAAATGCAATGTTCTCTGCGGAGGGAATGAGTCACTTCCATATTTACATATTCAGAGGTTTCGTTCAGAGGGTAAAGTTAGCATTTATTACCTGTGTTCCAAGACAACTTTACCGATAAACAAATTATTCTAATCCGTTTTAATATAAATAGTGTCTAATAATTTAAGTCTAATATCAAGTTAGAATTGATGTAGTTTTGAACATTGCCTGCAAAGCGAACAAGTTTAAAAAGTCGGCAATGTCAGTATAATACATATGTACATAACTCGCATGGATACGAGTTAAGTAAGTATTTATTCGGTCGAGCAATATTAAATTTTCAATGCAAACTTTATCATTCCGTTCTGTCCGTTTCCAGTGATAAATGAATCCAATTATTTCCATCCACGTCCCAATAAAAGAACGTAAGATATCTTATGTTTGTTGATGCAGATTTCTGATTATTATCTGCCGTTATCATTATATTCATATTTTAAATTTATATGGTAGTAACTATATCTGTGTTATTGATCAAGTTCAAGTCAACATTTGCCCGTGATGTAAGAGGTAATGACGTCACGTTTCGTACGGCGAAGGTCATGCCATACCATATAATGTAGGCAATGTAGCTCGAATAGTATTTAATTTTGCGTAACTGTGTTTAGATTTACTCACCAGTCTTTTTATAATTTCAACAAAGTTATAATTTCAACAACTATCTAACCTACAACAAAATCAAAGCCGGCCAGCCGAAGCTGCGGTGCATCTGCGACCATAAGATCTAGTGGGACCACCATGGCCTCGCAGCACCGGGGCCGTGACAGAAACCATGTCTGCTGCTTGCTGCATGCGGAATGCCTCGTGCTGTTTGCCGCAAGCTTGCCGCACGTTGTAGACCTTTTAAGGGTGTGTAACGTTTGAAAATTATAATAGATAAAATGAAAATTTAGTTCAATATGTGACGTTTTATATGAAGAGAGTATTACCTACTATATAAAAATTATATGAAGTGAACGTAATACTAAATATTATTATAGCAAATGAATGAACTATATGAAATTAGATCACATGAAATGTGTAATTTGTTTTCATAGCATATGAAAATTATATCATTTGAACGTTATTTCAAGTCATATTATACTATATGTAATATATGTTATTATGGTAATTATTTCACACCCATTAAAAATATGTAGTTGGTAATATTTAAATCAGATCCATAAAATACATTTCTTATTGCGTTATAAAACTGCTTTTAATATCGAAATTAATATCGTCGCGACACGTTCTTCCTACAATTCAATAAAACCTCGCTTCCATCCTAGGTCTGAACCAAACCGGTTAGACATGTTGCGACAATAATTATATTTCATTCATACAAATGTGCGACTAAACTGGTTCCAATTTTCTAAATTATGTTCTGTACAACACGAACGAATACTTTGAGCATAGAAATGAACCTCGAGATGTCACTATTCGCCGCGAGGCGGCGTTACGTGTGCGTTCCAACAGTTCTGCTACTGAATAATAGATGGCGCTGTAAGGCTCTTCAGCGCAAACAGCGTTTGGTATTGATTTATGTTATCTTCTACTTCAAATAAAATATTGATTATACAAGATACGAATGTTTGCAAACACCTGTAATATCTCATAAAATATCCAGATACTAACACTGCAACGTTTTCATAGTTTTGAAATAGGTTGTGTTTCTTGAAGCATCTTTCGACATAATATATTATCATGATAATGATGCAGTAATTGGTTTTAAATACATATTTTTTTATTTTATAGCAACATAACATTCTTTTCCTTACACTGAGTAAGGAAAAATATCATGGAAAAATATAATGTTTACGCATCAAAAGTATCTTTGAATGAGACAACTGTTAACCACGCACGGTGTCCGCCTTGTACCGATTACCAGCCGGGCTAAATCATGGCGTATTCGATAAAATGAAATATTTTTAATATATAATTTAATCTTAACAAACATTAAAGAAACGCAATTGTAAAATTGGTGAAAGCAAGCTGCTAGTTAAGTGTCATAAATAACGTATAATTTTAATTAGAACAAAACGATAATAATAATATATCAATAATTCATAACATAAATTATAAATACAGCACCAATGTATATACTTCCTCATAACATAATATTACTTCGTTATCTACTCAAGCGAAAAACCTTTTAGCTTTATTGTACGTTTATAAAATTAATAATTGTTGGTATTACACGTAAACGTGTATACAGCATGCAATAACTGTCAAAAGTTAGTCATGCCTCGGCAAGGTCGCCGGGCGAGTTGGTGCTCCGCCGCGCCGGTTGCAATTTAAACCTGCTTTGGAATTTAGGTATACTCGAGTAAATTTTAATCGCGAATCGCGGTATTCGCGGTGAATTTTATGTTTTGTATATTGGCAACTTTTGGCTCACCGAAGACGGTGAATAGCCGATCTAGTGATACCCTGTGTAGCGATCCTGCATACTTGATGAGGAGATACCCTCTTAATAATTATGGCGGGGAAATGACATCGGTAGTGTTATAGAGTACCAACGGTATAAATGAACAATATTTTGAACAGAAATGTAAAATTGCTACTAGTCACTCTTCTGCTTTCTTCTTCTTCTTTCATCAGTCCGCGTGAAGTTGTAAAGGCCGCTAGGGAAAAAAGCAACCGTCCATTAGAAAAAAAGGGATTCTTACATAAGCTGCTGTGAGCTGTATTGCTTTCCAGACAAGTCAAAATTGTCGTGTAGCTAAAAAATCAAGATAAATGAAAAAACCAACAAAGATTCTATTTAGCTGCTTACGTTGTCCGCGAACAACTCCTAGGCTTAAATCGCCAGCATCGTCACCTATCTGAAGGTCACATCGCGAATTGCGCGTATCATCCACTCGGATCATGTGTCGAGGGCCGCGGTCGTATTGTGTTCGGACCTTAGACGTAGTTGTCGACTCCTCGGCTGTCATCGCGGGCGGCCATCTTGTCCGGTTGACAATTGGATGATTGCGAGGGTTCGCCGTGACGATCGTGTCAAGGTAACATATCGATACTGATGAATGGATGATGCTTATGTATGTTGGAGTTGGAATGGCTTGACCGTTTCTGGCATGACGTGGCGTGGACACTGTTAGGGTATGGTCTTGCCAATTGCATGATAAGAGATGGCGCCACTGAATGCTTGAATCGTTCTATCGAAGTTTTCTTATATTGCTTTTAACTTCCTCAAGAGCAAAAGGCTTGGAAACGCTCAGCCGAGAAAACAATTTTTGCGAAGAGGGACTAGCTCATCCTTTTCAAGAAGTAGTAGGGTTTGCGAGCATCCTAAAGGCATTCCCTGGCTCAACTTGTTGGTATTGTAACAGGTCGCTTGATATTAACGCTTCGATGCTCTGACACCGTTACATTAGCAGTGGTTAATAGTGATTGAAGACAAATTAAGACTATCCATGGATTGATGATAGACTATCTATGAATTCCTTCACTAATTTGAATTCAAATAAGAATGTCCTGGGAAAACTTGATCTCTAAGGACTCTAGGCACAATTAAGTGATAGAAACAAAGCACGACAAAACCGTATCTTTGTGTGTAATAGTTCTCTCGATCATTTAATTGCTTTTCCTAGTCGTATTAATTGGAGACACCAACAGTGACGTATTTCGGTGGTCTTATTAACAAGCATCAAGGGCAGTTGACAGTTCAGTGGGAGGCTGGCGAGAGTTGCGAGGCCGTATACCGTTTAATACTATTAAATCGGTCGTTCAACTTGGGTCTCCAATAATAGATAAATGGGCGAGCGATTATTCTGGGGTCAATATTTTTGTTGTAATACGACGTTATGCGTTCTCCTCGAAATAATTGATTCGAATAGGTACAGCATTAACTTTCTTTTCGATATGTGCCTGCCTATTCGCAATTATTTATTATTAGGTAAGTACTTCTTCGGTGAAAGAAGATAGACAACTAAGAGTACTTCAGTTTTTAATTTATGAAGTCTCCGAGTTTGATACTTTATATTTGTATTTAGGTCAGGATGGATCCGTAAAACGGATGATTCCCTTGATTTGACATCATTGCCAATGATGATGCTATTTGGAAACCAATCTATCAGTATAGTTATTTGGCAAATAGTGTTTGGTAGCATAAATTATTGACCGAGAAGTTGTGTGATAAATAAAAACGGTTGTCAGTCGAAGTTTTTGTTTGTATGCAGCACGTGTTTGTGAAATATTGATGGATGAGCTCAGCTCTCGTGTGACTACATAATAGAGTGCGGACGAGGAATAGCGAATATCTGTTAGAGATTCCTTTGTGTAAACTGATACTCATTATTTAATCATTTTGAAGATTGTTGAATAAATTGACCAATTAAGTAACTGGCAGTTTAACGATATGTGGGAAGTATTTTACTATGATACTTATTCCTTCATCATTAATTTTGTACTATTACAAAAATTGTGATATGTTATTATTTTGAACAATATCTTGATATTGTGCAATAAAAAAATGGAAATGTTCGGTTATCATCATCTAAATATACTAGGTTAATTTGGTATTCAATAATGATAATGTGATTAGGTAGGTACATATAACAGAAATTCATACTTTTATGTTCACACGGATTTCGATTTGGTAACTGCTCAACAGCCAATGAAGGTTGCCGTCCAATCTTATAATATTTGATCAGTTTAATTTGTCCGTCAATGTGTCCGTTGGCGTTTACATGTAATTCTAATTTGTTTCCCAGTTAAGTGCATGTTCGCCCGATAATTTGACGTGATACGTAATCACCTTGTTAATCAACGTTTTCATGATTTACGAGCTTAACCAGGAATATAAACATATTTTAATGCTGGCTCGGTGATATTAGAGTTTGTGCTGTTAGATTGGTATTGATAAAATGTTGTGTATAGAATAATAAGCGAATTGCTTTTATCTGATGTGGATTGGGCACTGCTGTCTGTACTTCTGTAGACGTTTATAAGCAACCAAACAAACGAAATAGCGATGTGACTGTGAGTCATAAAATCTAAATCTGTCATAAAGGACCAACTGAGCCAAGGAAACCTTCACTAGATTGAGTATAACACAGGCTAGATATTTAGGTGCTAAATAATTATTTGTTCTCAGATTTTGCTCGTCACTCGTGATAATGGGAAACCTAAATCTAACGACATGACATTTTTGTGATAAGTATGATTTGATACCTACTAAATTCAGGCTTGGTTCTAGACGAGGGAACTGCTTAATGGTCAACAGCACAGTCACAAAATTTTTGCTTTGGTACATTGATACAATCGTGTTTTAGTTTAATTATGGTATTTTTAACCAACTTCAAAAAAGGAGGAGGTTCTCAATTTGACTGTTTTTTATGTTTGTTACCTCAGAACTTTCGACTGGGTGAACCGATTTGGATGATTCTTTTTTTATTGGAAAGGTTCTCACCTTCATTTGAAGTCGGTTTTTTTTTTGTTAAAATTTTAGATTATATTTACTACCTATCTAATATTTACATTAATTATGGTGTTTTGGTTTGTACCAACATTTTGCATAATACTTCGCCTTAACCATTGGCACGGTGCATGAGCAAGCTATGTCGTGTCGGTGCGATAATCAGTAGCGGCTCACGCCTGGCCGGGCCCGATTACAAAATGACAACGAGTGAACGACATCCGATACTATCGGATAAAATTATTTATTTCATTACATTTCTTGCGTTACACACATAGTTTGCACGCTCGTTTGAATGGTTTGCTTGATTGGTCCGAACTTATCCGTCGATGAATGATATATGTATGACATAATTACATACATATCTCACGAAGTTAAATTGAATGTATCGATCATGTTTTGGTGATATTGATAGATGATATTGATATTGTGTGTAGAATTTTGTTAAAAATCAAACCAAAGTATTTATTGGTGTGAGTAAGGCAACAAGATCGCCTTTTATAAAATTGATGGCGTAGCATTAAAGTTTTAAATTTTATCTCATTAACGTTTGAAATTATCAAGACTATTCAATTTCTTCCGACTTTATATAATACTCTTACGTAATTGAATAGATATTTGCAAGTGCTGTTTTGCGATGTACCAGCGTTGTTCGAAATGCTGAACCTCAGTAGTAAAACTTTGGTAGGTACAAATTCAAAAATAAGCAATGCAAAGAACCTCTCGGCTGATAAAAAATCTGGTCGTTACTATTCTTCTTTGATTTTAATGGAATACAGAATAAGTGATCTCTGGGGGTTTTGGAAACATAATTCTCACCCACACAACAAGTAATATAAACAATATCCGGATGACCGAGCTTTGCTCGGTTTAGTGTTGCTTAACAACGCCATTTACTGAAGTAGCTTTAGTATTGCTACTTGTCAATAGATGTCAGGAAGAGTAGAAGTATTGCAGCAGCAGGTATTGTAGAAGTTTATCATTGCCTGAAAACATCGATAAAACAACATTTTCTAAAAATGAATCCTAGTTAGATGGATTTATCGCCCCCGAAACCCCTATATACTAAATTTCATGAAAATCGTTGGAGCCGATTCCGAGATTCCGATTATATATATATATATATATATATATATATATATATATATATATATATATACAAGAGTTGCTCGTTTAAAGATATTAGATAATACTTTTTACTTTAGAATTTTCCTGGGAACTCAGTAATGCGATGGAAGCATCCTAGTCAAATAGGAGAACTGTCAGAGACGTGCACGTGCGAGTAGTTTTCTATTGAACCATACTATAATAGTTGGTCAGTTGTTGTAACACGGTACACGGTGCATCAATCGGGTAAATTTCCAAGCGCACGGCAGTGCGGCACGGTAAACAAACAGTGTTATCGAGACTACAAACATTACAAACACTACACGGCACACTCACTTTACAGGTATAAACCTATTGGAAGGGAAGGTTTATTTTTGTATTGATGTAGGAGTGGCAAACGAGAGCCCAGCCAGACCCAGGCAAATGTTTGGGAGTTGGAAAGTTGTTATTATTGTGATTTGTGACCAATCTCAGTCGTGTCTCCAGTCGACAATGCATTTTATAATGTTGATCGGACGCGGACAGCAGTTGACAGTTTAACGCTCCAACTCAGAGTCGCTAAGGGTTACTTAAATCGCTCCTTAGTACAGAATTTGTATGGTGATTCTTTACTAAGGAACGATTAAAGTAACCGTTAGTGACTCTGAGTTGGGGTGTCAAAGTGAGAATCAAATACCAATCAAGTCAATAATAAGTTAACAAAATATTTATTTTAAATTAAACCAAAACCGTGTATGTCTTTATTACCCTGAGAATAAACCGCTTTATGCTATTTAAGCCCCATCAAATCTGTGAAAATGACAATCTAATCAGTGTTTCAATTATCGTATCGTAGGTATAGCCTGTCCGGCGGAGCGGTCATTAAGGGCTCTTTCGAATGTTTCTGCTCGGAGGGTTGTGTTAAGTGGATTAGGCACGGTCGTGCGAGCGGCGTGACTCGATTAGGGCGCGCGCGGTAACGTTGTTTGGACGAAATGTTTTTCGTTTTATCTACAGGTGACATGCATGTTGAGATTCAATTACTGTTCTTACTTTGTCAATTATTTTGTAATTTGAGGAGTAAGGCTTCTATCGTAGCCTCCGAGCTCTTTCGTGATCGCATCTGCTGACGACGCTATGGTCTGTCCTGTTAAATAAGTGTAGACCTCAGTTTGATCTCAGCAGTCCGTGTATGTCGATAAAGATCTTTAACTGCCTGGCTACATTGAAGAAGTAGTAGACTGTCCTCCGATTTACATATAGGTTGTGATCACTTGTAGACATGAACAAACTTACTCGCAGGGAGAGAAAATAATACGATCCTTAAAACCTAATGTATCTCCTGCAATCACACTATTTGCTTAGTGTTCTTGTATACACAGAGAGCGTTAATTCCGTCCGCGTGAGGATTTGTTAGTGTCGTTACTACTGCCGCGCTGCCAAGCTTCACGTAAACAGTTAATGGTAGGTAAACAAGGAGCTATTTAGTTGTTGTTAACTAGCTTTATTTTGTGGACATTTTTATGTAATATTTACCTGGCGGTCTTTTGGGCCGTTATTATGTCCACCTAAAACAAAATATTGGATTCCCGTATCCAATATAGTCGACAAGATGGATTCGTTATAGAGATTAGTGTTCGATTCGTGACTTTCGCAAATTTCACGCATGTGGTCAAATTATGAAGCACCACTTATTTTTTAGTTATTTCGTCAAATTTTAAAAACTATATATACTACTATAATAAATAGCTTTTATTCTATTATTAATAAGTGCATACAAAATTATGTTCCTCAGGTGTATGACTCTGGTGCGCATACTTATCCCATCTGGTATAGCAGACCTTTAATTAATTTAATTAAAGAAAAGTTTAAATTTCATAAACATTGGAAAAAATATAAAAACCCAAACGACTACGTTCAGTTCGCAGAGCTACGACGTAGACAAAAAGAAATGCAGGCTGAATGTTATGATTCTTATATAAAATTTTCAGAACAAAAAATTAAAATTAACCCGAAATACTTTTGGTCCTATGTAAAATCTAAAAGAAAAAATAGTTGTAACTATCCCCAACAGATGACATATAATAATTTAGTTATTAGTAACAATCAAGAGATTTGCTCTGCTTTCAACAAGTTTTTTGACAAAAATTTTATTAAACCTGCTGACCAATATTCACGGGATATTCAAACTCATTCGCAAATGGCTACTATTCATGACATTAAGATTACTAAAGAATATATTTTAAAGCTAATTCGAAATCTTGACATATCGAAAGGAGCAGGTAGTGACAATATTCCGCCAATATTTTTCGTCAAGTGTGCAGAATCCCTGGCCTTACCCATCGCACTTATCTTCAATCGATGTTTTCAGGAAGGCTACTTTCCTCATATTTGGAAACAAGCTCATATTGTACCAATTCACAAAAAAGGACTTAAATCAACTATTGAGAACTACCGCCCCATTTCGATCCTAAATGTACTTAGTAAACTATGTGAAAGAGTAGTCCACGCTCATATATATCCAATCATCGCCACTTCAATTCCGTCAGAACAACATGGGTTTATAAAGGGCCGGTCAACAGCTACTAATCTAGGAGTATTTGTAGACTATGTGTCGAATAATATAGACGGTGGTTCGCAAGTAGATGTAATATATACAGATTTTGAGAAGGCATTTGATCGTGTCGACCACATCATCCTTTTGCGAAAACTATCTGAACTAGGTATTCACGGTAATTTGTTGAGATGGATGGAGTCCTATCTGCGCAATCGCTCTCAAGCTGTAGTGGTGGGTAGTTCCCGCTCTGACTTTATTGAGGTTCCGTCTGGTGTACCGCAAGGCTCCATTCTAGGGCCACTACTGTATGCCTCGTATTTATACGACGTGGGTAGAAGTTTGAAGCATGCAAGGTTTTTGATGTATGCTGATGACACTAAAATCTTTATGAAAATAACAGGCATTATTGACTGTATTAACCTTCAGGCTGATCTCGATAGATTAAACCATTACTATATAGAAAATCGTATTGGCATAAATCTAAGGAAATGTTCTTTTGTAACTTTCACTAGGAAAAAACATCCAATTGTTTACAATTATACTATAGATAATTTTACTTTAACTAAAATGAATAGTGTACTAGATTTAGAGGTCAAAATGGATTCAAAATTAACATTTTCAGAACATATCGATACAATAGTGACTAAAGCTTATAAAAATTTAGGTTTTGTCTTACGAGTGAGTAAGCCTTTTTCAGATATTGGTTGTCTACGAGTACTATACTTTGCATACGTAAGAAGCATTCTCGAATACTGTAGTATAGTATGGAATCCTCAATATATAACCTACATTCAAAAGCTGGAGAATATTCAGTTAAAATTCTTAAAGCAACTACACTTCCGATATTCCCACCGCTTTATAGACTACAAAGAGTCTAGCCTCCACTACAATTGTATGCCTCTTGAAAGTAGACGAACATTAATTGATATGTCCTTTCTGCATGGGATATGTAATAACTACATAGATTGTTTTGAATTAGCGTCACAAATTTTAAGTTTTTGTATCCCAAAATTACGAACCAGACATACGGCACTATTTGCTACTGCCCATAAATGTACTAAGTATGCTCAAAATTCGATTGTCAGTAGGCTACATAGAAAATATAATAAAAAATTTAATACGATCGATATTTTTCACTCTAGTAAAACTTCCTTCAAACGTGAAGTTATCAAGGTACTTCGTTTAAATGAAAACTAGGTATATATCTTTATAGTAATTAAGTAATAAGTATTTATAGTAATTAGGTACATAAATATATATATATATAATTATATATATAACACTTATTATATGCATAAATATCGTTATTATTTTTTTAGTACAATTATTATTTATTATTTACACATGAACACAGACATAGGCACACACACGCACACTCACAGATACACACACACACACACACACATACACACACACATACACACACACACACACACACACACACACACACACACACACATACACACACACACACACACACACACACACACACACGCACACACACACACACACACAAGCATAATTGTGAGCGCATTACTTTTCTTGTTTTATGTGGTGTTTACTTTGTGACAAATTAAGAAATATAAGAAAAATGTAAATCCGTAATTGGCTTAAAGACCTATGTAATTAGTTTTGTCTATATAACATTGTAAAAAAAAGCTGTGGATTTTGTTATAAATAAATAAATAAATAAATAAATAAATAAATAAATATATTTTATCGCTAATCTCTATCATAGAGTCACAGAAATAGATTTTTTGTACGTAATCTCTAGATACTACTTCGATTCGATTCGACTTCATAAAAGAAGCCTAGCGGGAGGTACTTGACGTATCAATCTTAACTAAAAGCAACGTATCCTTTGCAATACAATTGGTCGTATCCTCTGGAGTGGCCACAAATAGATCGAGCGCAAGGTGGCCATCTGTGTTACATATATCATGTTCATCGCACGTAAAACGCCTTGTTCGATATCGGCAAGACTAGGGCTCCATGCGAACTGCGAGCTATTCGCTGTCCTGCGCAAAAAAAAATTGTCGTATTCAAAAACAGTACGTATATAATAAATAATATAGTCCTCAAAAACAGTAGATACAATATCGTTCAAAACTGTGGATAATACGGTTGTTTGCACCACCCTTTGAGCGTTTCATTGCTTGTGCAAAGTGCTAGAGTGCAAAGCAAGGTAATATTGACCGATTGTCGATAAGTCATATTATGTCGTATCAGTATCGTTTATATTTTAATATAGCTTCCGACAAAGAATATCGAGTGCTAACTTGTCACTGTAGGCTATCTGAAACCTGACGTTATGAAGTTTTGAAGAAACGAAACTAAAAATCATGTACCTTACAGAATTACTTTTAAGCTAAGCTAAGCTATGCCAATCCCTCTAAGCTATGACATGGGGTCCTTCAAGAAGCGGGTCTATCGTCATCTTCTTGCCGGCAACGCGTCGGTAACGCCCCTGGTGTTGCTAATGAGCATGGGCGGCGGTGATCACTTACCATCAGGTGACCCGTCTGCTCGACTTTGCCTGCTCTAAGCATAAAAAAAGCACAATTGATTTCTCAGATAGTTTTCCATTACAAAAAATGTCGTGATTTGTTTTTAGTCCGGAGACTTCATCTCCGATTTTATTTCCGTTGCTGAATCAACTATTATTTCCTTTCCGAGACTCACAGCTATTAAGACATAATTTATAAATTGTCTTGTTTATAAATTTACATGAATGTTATGCAAATTGTGATGTATATCACTGAACAGATTGCTTTATCCCCGTGACGGAGTGGACTGCACGCCACGTGACCAGGTGTACATTGATTGAGGATGCGAGAAAACAACGCCGGCAAGACGTAACTTGGGGATTTTATATAACAAGATGGAGATTCAACTCGGCCCCTTTTTGCTAAGAAGTGTTGTTGACAGGTACTTACAGCTAGCTACTCCAAAAACTTAATATATATCATTGATGTTTGTTTACTTTTGAGTATGGTAGCGCTGTGTTGTGAGGGATCGGTTGTGTGTGATGTGAAATGATGACAGCTATCAGAGCCGGATCCTTCCATCGTGTAACTTGGCATAATCACTGTAGTGGTTTATCATTAACCTATTGTATCTGTCACCGAGTTCATATGAGATTTTTAGTTTTATTTGAAGTTCAATCATTACGAGATAATGGGTTAACTTCAAGTTTATCGCCTCAGTCTTCCCTCACTTAACTTAGACTTTGGACTCACTTAGGACTTGACTTAAGACTTAAGTTGTGTGCGCACTTGCCATTCATATATTTCTAGTTGTGAAAACTTTTCTCTGTTCCATATAATATGTTGGAGTTTTACGGAATAGAGTGCATATAAGTTTACACACAGACATATTTTACTATCTATGTTTGTGGGTTTACATGACTTCTTTTTCAAATCAAGAATCAAGTGAAGGAAAAACAATCCCACATGAATAGTGTGTAAGAGCCTTTATTCTTGAGACTGTATCGTCATTGCCAAGGCTTATTACAAAATTATCATTCTCGACTACCGGTTTAATTTGGGACCTCTACTCGTGTAACTGGTAGGTTTCTATAGCTTGCCCGCGGCGTAAACCGAACTTTTGCGTGTTTTATTAAAGTAATTGTGGCCGGTGACGACGCAATCTCAGGATGGATGATGGTAGAATGCGTCGTATTTTTAGGGTTCTGAAGTAAAATCGGAACCCATCATATAGTTTCGTCATGTCCGTCCATCTTTCAAAATATTATAGGTTCGTTTTCGAAATATTTAGCTTTAAATTTATGGCTTTAAAGTAGTGGTTAAGAAGCAAGTAGAAGTAAGGCCTAATTCCCAGCAATTCTTGTGTTTCTGATCCAAAAATGTATCCGTTGATATTTTCGATCGATACATGAAGCAAGTCGAGTGAGATAAAGATTGACGTCGGTCGTAGTGCGAATTACCGATCTCCCCCCAATCGGCCGGTTGGCATCGCTCCACAGAATTGGATCGACAATTTTTTTTGGTAATCACTTCACAAATTTGAACTCGACTCTATAATACTTCACTACCGGTCGGTGATCGGTTGACGGTTTAGCAGTTATGTGTTCCAATGTGATATTATATATCCATTTCAGCTAATCTAGTCGTAAATCATATGTTGTCTTATATGTAGGTAGGACAATGTCTATTTCAGAAGATGCAATTTTTAAACATTTCGTTAGTGTCGTTCGCGTGATAGGTGAAAAGGAAAATGATCGAGACGAAGGCTTATCTGACATTAGCGTAAGTCAAGTGTCAGTTGTCAAGATTTCCTTCCGTCGTCACCGCAGTCTCACCGTGGCTATGAAGCATGATCCATGTCACATATGAAATAGCAGTATAAAAGACAGAATCGAGGTACCCGTTAAAGTTAAGAGTTTAAAGTTTAAAATCATATCTTATAGATTCAAGTATTCAACCTTGCATATTAATCTGCAAAGGAATAAAGCAGAGCAGTACTTACCTACTATATAGATATAGGTGGCATCAGCATGCTCATTAATATCCTTATTTACATTGGTAATTGCAGTCGCAAGTCGCAAGTCGCAGCTAATGACGCGACGGCCGATAGGTCGATAGGTCTGCGCGATTACACGCCGCGAGCTGTTTACACGCGTCGTTAGCGGCATGAAGCAACTGTAAGCTGTTGCAACTGTGTTGACACTTGGGAGGCTGTTCGATCATCAGCTGGAGTTGAGTCTTTGGTTATTGATTTACTTAATGGAAGTTAATTAACGAAGGGTTTGCCGAAGTAGTAATTGCTATTTCATATTACTATGATGGGACGCCTTAAGATTCTGGACACACTTAGGAACAAGGTTGAAACAGAAGGACGTATGAAGAAAATTACTTCTATTTGCAAATATGACCTAAGTTTTAACGTCTATTTCTACGGAATTTCTCAACCTGTTTTCTTCCTTCTATCTGTTCTCTCATCGTTTGTCTTAAAAAGTTGGTAAGACAACGAAGGTCGTTTTCTAAAATGTCACGAACACGAATAATAAATGGCATGAGACAAAAGCTTAATCTAATGGTGGAAACGACATCGAGGTTAAGGCGACCCGGATGAAAAATGGGGATCAAAGGAAGCTAGGGGGAATTAACGTGACAGTGTTTGATTGAAAATATTTTAGATGTTACGGTGTCATTATTTTTTAGTTTTTAAAAGGGAACTTTTCAACCAACTATCGAAACAATGCCCTCCATTGATTGATTGATTTAAGGAATGAATGATTGCATAAATCGTCGGGAGTAAACCGGGGTTGAAAAAACGCAGCAACCTTTAACTTCAGCTAAGAGCAGAGAAGGTTGATTTTGACATAGGTATGTTGTTTTACTAGGATATAGAATAATCCTTTATCAGACCTTTATGAACTTGCCTGTGAATTCTAATTTTAGGAATCTTTTTTAAGGTTCCGTAGTAAAATCGGAACCCTTAGTTTCGTCATGTCCGTCCGTCCGTCCGTCCGTCTGTTCTTCTATCGGAGCCCAGAAGCAAAGCGCCGAGATCCTTAATGTTAGAAAGCTATAATTTGGCATTGACATACATATTAATTAAAACTCCAAAATCATAGAATAAAATATTTAATTTTTTTTTCAAGGTACCTACCTACGTTCTCTATAAGTAACGTGAGCATGAAATTTTTTTCGTTGCGTACCCCATAGTGGTGTCGTATTGTTGAAAAGGTATTTTAAAAATATTATGGGTGTCCTAAAATCATTTTTATATGTAGGGGTTCGTTTGCGAAATATTTGGCTTTAAAGTGCTAATTTTGGTTAGAGTCAAGTGTCCCCCTTCCGTGCCGGCTAAACGATTGGAGTTGGAAAAGTGGAAATATTCTCAAAAATAGGTTATAAGAGTAATTTACAAGGAAAATTATCACGGCTATGTGAGAATAAGGAGTTAATGAATAATAGTCGATAAACTTACTACCTTGGAACTTTACATTGCGCGTGGCCTGACACGCACTTGCCCGGTTTTTAATTCTTAGTTAGACCGATTATATCAGTAACCGAAAACAAAACAACTATTAATCAGCATTAGTGTCAGTATCATTTCTAATATTTGATTATCCGATTAACATTGATAACGAGCTAAACATTTAACGAGATAATGTTGGATAATGGAATATTTTAAATAAATAAATAAATATTTTATTCGAAAAAAACAACACATTTTGAGGCAGGCACCTTCTAAGTTCCACTTTCTTGCGTGATAGACCTTTAACGAAAAAGTTCTTATTATATTATAACAGCACTTTGAAAGTACGAAGAAATATGTTGAACAATTAGGAAAACATATATATCTTACTGGTGTTCATAGAAAGTGATGTTGGTAAGTCTACTCAGTCCTCACACTCACAGCCTAGGAACTATATATTTCAAGTTTACACTACTTGCTTTTACAACAAATCCATTGTTTTCATTTGTCATAATTATGTGTTGTTACTTATCGTTACAGTAGATCGCCTACTGGTGTTATCTGATGTACGGCAGACGTCGGTTGCTGCCCGATTTTATCGTAACAACAAACACACGAAAATAGATTTATAGTAGGAGTACTATCAGAACGATATGGTTAATGTCGGAGCTTGCTAGGAAATACTAGGAATAAAAACAGTCGGGCGTGGCATCGCAGAGTCGTGAGTCGTGTCGTCGCGTATGCCGTGCGACGCGCGACGCGACGAAAACATCGCGCGCGGCAACCGGCAGTTGCTTGCTGCTGCGTCGACGCGCTGCACGTACCAATAACGAATCATTCCATTCAAACATCGAATTCCTCGAACACGTGCTCGGTAAAAAAAAATATTTATTCCTTTATTAAAAAAATGTATTCGGCCAGTGTCAGTGTGTGATGTTTTTATTGTGAAGTGCAGTGGTGAGCTACCTCGATCGGTCTTCAGCTGAAGATTGCTCTCGAGGCACAGTATCCATAGTAGATGATATTGCGAAAAATATATACAAAGTTGTGTGTATGCGTTCACGTGGGTTTGTATTACATTTGTTTTGTTTTGTTGTGGTCATGAACGAGCCGGGCCGGTTCCGCGTGGGGATATATCCATTATTTGCGCTTGCATTAATTCCTAATGAATTAAATGTTACGATATCACAGCGGTATAATTAAATTGCAATCGATACGTAAATCGAGATCGTAAATGCGATTCGTTTGTTCTCTCGTTATGTAAATTTCGATTTCAATGAAACAGTATGTTCGTAAACAGTTAGTGTTATGTGTTTTGTTTATTGCTTCCGATTCTTGCAACACCTCCGTAAACTAAACGCGAAGTTAAAGCCTTCTTTCGTTCAGAAGTACGACGCAAAAGCGCTGACTTATTATTTCGTATACAAATGTGGAACTCCTGGCAGTTACAAAGAATTAATTATTAACAATACAAAACTTTTCGAGACAATACTACTTGGAGCAGAGGTCTGTTAACTTTGAAGGGTCTTGGAGCTTGAGAAGATTTGTGTAAACTTTGCCATATACTTTTTATCCGAGCCTATGTTTCTGGAAACTTTGCATAGAATTTCCCGACGACAATTTCGTTTCAATGCCGTTCTGCCGTTTCCACTGCTAAATTATGACTGGCAGTTGAATTCAAACATGCTTTTCCACTTTCGAAATTTATTATTAATTCTAAAATCCTCGTGACTTGAATACGCGTATATGCAATTAATGCACGTATAAAAAGTACACCGCACAAAAGTTATAATTGTATAATTAATTTTATTTTACCTTTAGCGTTCTAAACGAAGAGGAAGTACACCTTGTTAAGGTATAAAATATTAATTTAAATCTGTGAGGAAATTATGAAATGGATTCAATGCAAGTCTAATGGGCAGGGGTTCTCAAACCCTAATGCTACAGGTACTCATGTTATGGAAGGGTTGTGTTGTGATGTGCGCGTAAAGAAGATTGTTTTAAATATATTATTCATTAGGGTTCAGTCCGTGTCCTATGAAGGCAATAGTTAATCTGATACATCTTTGACTTCATTTTGCTGTGTTCTACGGCGTAGTCCACTGCAGTCTGCGTTCTACAGTCTATGATATAATTTACTGCACTCTGCGTGGTACAATATT
This sequence comes from Thymelicus lineola, assembly GCA_963932265.1. Lineage (NCBI taxonomy): Eukaryota > Metazoa > Arthropoda > Insecta > Lepidoptera > Hesperiidae > Thymelicus > Thymelicus lineola. The sequence continues at coordinate 3,313,568 of OZ010698.1, read as the reverse complement.
CATTCACGGCCAGTTTCTATAACTGATTAAATACTACTTGGTTACTTAATTTTGATAAATGATAGACCCTTGAGGCCTTGAGATTAATCACCATTGTATATTGAACCGCAAAAATGCATTCACAACTATTGTAGATCGAGCTCTTATCGCCAATAAGGATTGTTTATGCAGTTGGTATTGTACAGTAAACGTCTAGCTGTACTGTATAATGTATTCTATAGTATAATAGTTCGCTCTACGGCGAATGCTGCAGGTATAATTTTCTACTTGCTATAAAAGGGAATCTTCACAATTTTGCGCAACCTCTTAAATTGCACTTTCTAAACAAATAATGCACATTTTAAAACAGCATAATAGACGATTTCATCTTCGACATTTGCGACGGGTGCCAAGTGTATGTTTAGTAGTATATATAATAGTTTATATAAATCGAGCGCAGAATCTTTTTAGCGACCGCCCACGGTAACTAGCCAGCTATAAATAATGCACGTTATAACCTACATTTAGTGCGATCGCGTCGCCTCAATTAATTTTGAAATAGCAAATGAATGCATTTGTGGTGGTAGCTATAATAGATCTTATATCTATAGGTATAGGTATATTTATCCATTAACTAGCTGTGTCGCGCGGTTTCACCCGGGTTAATTTGTTTAAAAAACCTAACTGCTTAAATATATGATGTTTATAGCCTATAGACTTCCTCGATAAATGGGCTATAAAACACAAAAAAAAAATTAAATTCGAACCAGTAGTTGCTGAGATTAGTGCGTTCAAACAAACATACTCTTCATCTTTATTAGTATAGATATGTTTCTTCTCTTTCCGTTAATTTTATTATCTCTGTTATTTCAATTATACAATGTTACTAAGATACCCGTGTTAGTAATTACTAACCTGACATAAAATACAGACTTATTTACAGGAAAGTAAACGAGAATCTTAATTGAAATCCCCCCACGTCCTATTTCCTCCCCTTCGGATTGAAATTGATAGCGGTATTAAGTAGTAAGTCGCGCTTTACCGTAACCACCTGGGGGTCGTCCCCTTCTCGCATCTTTTTTGACCGCATTTTCATTGGACACGACAACGATACGACAACGACAATGCTTTATATTTATAATCCAAGTGCTGTCAAACTTTTATTAGAAAATATCTTTGTTATAGTTTTAAGTTATGTTAGTTAAAGCCTATGCACACGGCGTATTTTTACGGCTCCGAAAACGTGATCGTACGAGGAACCTCGTCGAACACCTCGTCGTCGGCCTCGTCATTTGCAGCGCGGAAAACGCGCAAATTCCGCGCGTTTTCGTCGAATGCGCTTCAAAAACGCGCCGTGTGCAAAGTCTCTAACATCCTAAAACTTTTAACTTTTACTGGTGTGACAGCACCTTCAAGCTTCACGTCAATCGCACGCACACAGAATTTTGGGTGTATACACAATACATAGTTACACACAATACATAGTTATACTCAATACATAAACAACGCCATACACTCATAGCCCCACACTAGGATTCCCTGTGTCGTGTATGTCATGGACAACATGCAAAGACAGGAACACACACCCAGACCGAGAATAGAAATTCAAACTCATCATTTCAATTTTCGCCTCGCTGGGAATCGAACCCGTCCCTTAGCGCGGCGATCCGACATGATAACCATTACGCCATACGGTATGGCTTGTCTATACTTTGTATATACTTGTGTATACAAGTAGTGGTTGTCGTATCGTCCAATGAAGAAGCTTTAGATATTTATTTTTGTTCAGGTAAGGTAAATGTTATGTTCGCATTTATTTACGGCTATCGAGTGGCCTGCATATTTGAAAGGTTTGGAATTGACTTGGTTACAAGAGCAACGGGGTGATTTTGAGAGTGATTGATTGCCTTCTAACGTTTCTGTGTTGACTGGCTTGCCAATACAACCGAAATACCTTTACCGGTATACGTTTCAAACATTTTGCGATAAATAGAAGTGTAGTAGTTGCAAAAAAAGTTATACCCCTTATCTTTATAAAAGAGGATACATTATAATCATTTCACGAAGACGCAAAGTTCTCGACTGTAGTATATTTTGATTCCCCTGTACTTTCTTCGCTTCACACACGGGCAAATCCCATTCCACCTTATCTAAATGCAAGCGACGTCAACAATAGGAACTATTCGAGACGTATCACAGCTCGCTGTTCGCCAACTTTGAAGCGTATCTCCCTGTTAAAGCGATGTCGCGCGTTCAATACCACTGTTCTGAAGTATTGTGACTTGTGTTATCCATTGTTATTGCCCAGTGTCAGTTTACTACGCTTTGGGATATATGGAGAGGGTTACTACAATAGTTACTACGCGCATATTGAAGAACTTAACTACACGTCGATGGTCCTTCTACATTATTTAAATGATGCAATTAATTAAGGTACCTCTGATTTAAAAAAAAGACATGCAATTCACTGAGTACATGTCTGCATAATGTTAAATGTGTAGAAAATGTAAAATATACCTCAACTCTCAGTGTTATAACCTACAAAAGTGTTCCATACAGTGACACGTTTATTTCCGTCTATAGCGAAATGGAATGGAACACAAAAGTGGACGACCCAAGATCCTGACAACTCGGTGCTGACACGAAAACGGTTTCAGGCTGCCTATTAATATTGCATCGCGCGACGCAAACTACGATCTTTGTTAGCGGTGATAAGAAATAATAGCAAGAGGTACTCGTAATTGTACTGGCAATTCATTGTTTTATTTCGATAGTTTAACAGGAATATATTTTCTGACATCTTTCACTAAGTTGTTACTGAAGACGATGGGCTTTCTTGGAAGTTCGTCTTTGTAGCGGGGGGGGGGGGTTAGGGGTACGCGAATTAATTACTGCTAACACTCGTCAGACGTTTAATGAAAAGCTAATTTAATTAGTGCGTCCTGACGTGTTTGACTTGTAAGCAAGTCTGCTTATCTACGTCTTGATCATTTTCCCTTACAGTTACTGCGTATGTGGATATTAAGTTATTAAACTTATTAATTTGGTTTTCGAATTTTATGGAACATTTAGTTCATCCTCGCTTTGCTTCAGAAAACATATTTAATTTCATTTTTGCTGTAGGTATATTATCATTTTAGTTGTTTTTTTATTATTTAATATTTCTTATTAACCCCCTCTGAATATAATATAGCATGGCTACTAACTTGTACCGAATTCTTATTCCGCGCGAATTCCATTTTAAGAGACGTACGAAAGTATACCTAATAGCCAAATTTCATTTACATCCATTTACCGGTTTCTGCGCCCAGGAAGACAGCAGATAGACAGACGAAACATAATATCTTTGGCATCTATGTTAGGCCTTTTTTTTTTTTTTTTTTTTTTTTTAACGATGGGAAATACTTTTACGCACGGAGTGTGGGACTCGCCGGCCTACTGCCGGAATACCCACTAAAACCCATCGGGCACCATCCTCAGCGCAAGGGAGGGCTCCGGGATCTCTGTGTAGAACGCACCGGTGCCCTCCAGCGCGGTGCCTTGGCAGGCTCGTCACGGGAGTCACGACTCCCCCGGCGCGGGACGTAAATGACGTCTGCCGCGACGGCTCCTCCTCCGAGCGGGATCCGAGCGTTCTCGGCGTCGCTCGGCGTCCTCCTTCGCGAGCATTACTGCGTCGCAGAAGGAGGTGACGCTTCGCCACGATTCCCCGCTCCGGAGCATCGCCGCGACCACCGCTGCCGGGGAAAGATCTTGCCCAATTTCGTTCGTGAGGATCCGCCGCTCTGACTCCCATGCAGGGCAGTTCTCGAGCGTGTGCTGCGCGGAATCCTCCAAGTGGCCGCAGTGATGACACTGTGCCGCCTCCTCCCTACCTATCCTATGCAGATACTCACCGAAGCAGCCATGTCCGGTGAGTATCTGGGTGAGGCGATAGGTGACGTTACCCTTGCTCTCAAGCCATCGCTTGAGGTTTGGCAGGACAGCCCTTACGATACGCTGGCGCGCACTGCGAGGCTCTGCCAATCGCTCGCGCCAGCGCATCAAAGCCCGCCTTTTCGACCTTCGTCGTAGCTCTCCGATCGCCTCCTGGGGGTCGTCCCGCTGGCGGAGGTCGCGGATCTTATGAAAGACCTCTGCGTCCATATCCGCCAGAATGTCCAGGGGCGGAAACCGCGCCAGGATTGCTGCCGCCTCGTGCGAAATTGTCCGGTACCCTCGAGCAACCCTGATGGCGATCACGCGCTGCGCAGCGTTGAGTTTCGCTGCGCGCCGCTTGTTGCTCGAGAGCCGGCCAGCCCATACGGGCGCTCCGTAGAGTGCCATAGAGCGCACCACGCCTGCGTAGAGGCGGCGGACTTCTCCCCTTGGTCCCCCGAGATTCGGCAGCAATTTGTGCATCGCACCTGCTACCTTGTGAATTCGGGGGACGAGACGATCGAAGTGCTCGTCGAAGGTCCATCGGCTGTCCAGCACCAGCCCCAGGTAGGTCATGCTACGGCCGACCTGAACGTCAACGTCACCTATCCTCACCGATGTGCTCGGAGGGTCCTCTCTGCGACGAAGGCCGTGGAGCCATAGCGCCTCGGTCTTGTTTGGCGCTATTGCCAGATCCAGTTTTTGGATCCCGGCCACTACCCGTGCCACCCCGAACTCAGCCAGCCTCGCCGTCCTAGAGAAGGACTCCCCTTCGGAGAGGACGAGAGTGTCGTCGGCGTAACAGACGACGCTCACACCAGGTGGAAGCGTCGTCCTTAACACCGCATCATACCCGAGGTTCCAGAGGAGTGGCCCTAAGACTGACCCCTGTGGAACCCCGCGCACGACCTCTCTCTCCAGGACATGGCCATCACGCCCAGGGTAGCAGATCTTACGACCGCTGAGATAGGCCCGGATCACATTCCTCAGGTAGGGAGGGACCCCGTGGTATGTGAGCGCCTCCATTATCGCCTTCCCAGGGAGGGAGTTGAAGGCGTTTACTATATCTAGGCTTACAGCCAGGACTACTCTCCCCTGGGATATGGCCTCCTCCGATATCTCCCGCACACGGAGGACGGCGTCCAATGTTGAACGCCGTCGGCGGAACCCGAATTGGTTCGGGGACAAGTCGGGACCATGACGCCCGAGGTGATCATATATCCGCCCGGCAATCACTCGCTCGAAGAGCTTTCCCACGTCGTCCAGGAGACAGATTGGCCGGTAGGCTGCTGGCGAGTCTACTGGTTTGCCCCGCTTGTGTAGGAGCACCAGTCTCGCCAGTTTCCACTCGGACGGATATTGGCCGCTTCTGAGGCAGCTGGTGAAGAGGCGCAGTAGCCTTCCCCGCAGGATAGGCAGAGCGATTGCCCATGCCTTACCCGGGATCCCGTCGGGCCCTGGAGCGGTATTACGCGCAGCCAAGGCCTTCGCTGCCACGCACAGTTCTGCCTCTGTTACGGCTAATTCGTCCAACCAGTCGGAGGGAGCCTCCGGTACGGAGCGGACATCCTCCTCTGTCTCCGGGAAAAGCGTGTCCAGCACCTGAGACAGGAATGCGGGATCCAAGGATTCCGTGAGGGGTGGGGCCCACGGGCGTAATTTGCCCATGACCATCTTGTATGGCCGCCCCCACGGATCTCTGTCCAGACCATCCAGGAGATCGCGCCAGTTACGGGCCTTGCTGTCGGCAATGGCCAGTTGCAGCCTCACCGTCGCGGCGCGATACTCCCGGTATTTCTCCGCCTTTTCCTCCGCAGTGGCGCTGCGGCGTCTTCGAGCTCGTGTGTACCTTCTCCGCGAGGACAGGCAAGCCACGCGCAGTTGCGCGATAGTCTGCGACCACCAGTATGCCGGCCCCCTACTGGTTCCCCCTTTGACTCTCGGCATAGCGGTGTCGCAGATGGATTCCATGTCCTCGCGGAGACGGGCAGCCTCCACCTCAGGGCCCTCGACTTCTCTTTCGGCGGGGCTGGACCAGTCCACGACGTGGGCTGCCGCGACCAGTTTGTCACGGTCAAGTCGTTTGACCGCCCAACGCCGTGGAAGAACGCTCGACTGGCGGACCTCTCGGACACCGTGCAACGTAACATTGAGGGTTATGTGACGGTGGTCCGAGAGTGTGACCAGCTCCTCTGCCACTCTCCAACCTGAGACGAGACGCTCCGCAGAGGCAGTCGCCCACGAGAGATCGATGACCGACTCCCCCTGCCAGCGCACGCAGGTGCTGACCGCTCCCCTGTTTAGGAGGCGGAGGTCCATTCCCGCCGACCACTCAAGGAGTGTGTGTCCCCTCACACTGTCCCGCTTGTCCCCCCAAGCCCTAGAGCGGGCATTGAAGTCACCCAGTACCAATGCTGGTCGCGGAAGGCATCTACGTACGCAGATGCTCAACCGGTCCAGGAAGGCCTCGAACGCCGCCAGGGTGCAGTTGGGCGAAACGTAGCAGCCAATGATTGCCAGATGGCCCCATTCGACCGCAACTATACCCCGCTCGGACAAGATTCCACGGCACGGCGGCTCTCCGCTGCGCCCTCCCCAATAGGCGGCCACAGTGTTTGCGGCATCACCGAACCAACGAGGATGGTCTGGAACGCGGTAGGGTTCCGCCACCACCGCCAGTGAGGCTCGTTCCTCTGCAACACACTGCATCAGCAGGTCCTGTGCCGCACGGCAGTGGTTCAGGTTACCCTGCATCACCACGACCGATGGAGCTCTATCCATTACCGAGCTCCATCGTTTCCTCTAACGGGCGATGGGACGAAGCGTCAGCAGGAGCTGTCGCAGGCCCATTCGCCCGTGCTGGTCCGGCTGCCGCAGCCGCCGTTCCGCTTCCTCCACGGCTCTTCCTGGATTTGGGAGGAGCACACTTTTTGCCACCCATGCGGTGGTCCGATGGCCGGCCGCTGTCGGCGCATAGTACGCATTTAGGTACCTGCGCTTGACACTCACTTGCCCTGTGGCCAGGCTCACCGCATGCATAGCAGAGTGCACTCCTGTCCCTGGCATTCGCACATTGGTGCCTCGCATGCCCCAGCTCTAGGCAGCGGAAGCACTGCAGGGGTCGAGCCGTGAGTATCTCGACCCTTGCTGACACCCAGCCCACTCGTAACCTTTTCTCCTTGGCCAGGTGATGGATGACCGTCAGAGGACATCGCACCCAGGCCGTTCCCAAGCTGGTAGGCCGTCTGTGGATGCTTCCCACCTTGACGTTGTCAATGGGGCACCCACCGACTTCCGCAATGGCTTTGGCGACGTCCTCTTGGGTGACGGAATCGTCCAGGTCCATCACCCTGGCCTCTCCTGTTTTGTGGGGTCGCGTAACCTTCACTCCCAGGTCCTGGAGCGCCTCCCCGAGTTTGGCGGCCAGTGAGTTGGCCTTGGCAGCGCTCTCTTCTCCGTCGACTAGGAGTAGAAGGCCACCATTGAGGGCCCTCTTCTGTTCTGTCTTCGGAATTTCCGAGCTCAGCTAAGTCAACACGCTGCTTCGCTGTCGTCATAGCTTGGGCGTAGGTCACCGAGGCCTCCGCAGGTATTGTTAACGTGATGGCCTCAGACCGTGGCACCCTAGGTAGCCGCCCCTTTTTCTTTTTAGAGGTCTTACCCCTTTTTTTTCTTTCCCTTTTTTTAGCCCTTTGGGCTTCTGCCAGCTCTCTGCCAGGCCTCGTTCTCTCGGCAGAACTGTCACGGATTACTTCCACCCGTGCTGTTCTTCGTCCCTTGGCCTTTGTCTTACGGCTTGCCACCGTGCTCCAAGTCGGTGCTGGCAGCTCCGGCGTCGTAGTTTGTTGCAGCACGGGTGGACAAGGGGCAACCTCCTTGGTTTTTCCCCTCTCAGGCCCCTCTCTGCTCTGCAGGGGCGTGGAAGTAGCATTCTTCTGCCCCAGTGGAGGCCTTACCGCTCGGCCCGGGAAAAGTTCCGCTTTAAAGGCGGCCAACTTCTTGTCTATCATGGCCCCCAGTTTGTCGAAGAGTAAGTCTTCGGAGCGTTTGGGGGCCGTTCCGCCTCTGGACGGAGTCGCCTGCGCAGTTTCGGATCCTTTTGTGGATTGTTTGCGCATACAACTCACCTCACTCGTCAGGGTCTCTAGTTTTTTATTGAGATCAGCAATTTGGGCTCGGAGCTGAGCATTCTCCTGCTCCAGATGTGCCGTGGAGCTCCGCAGCACCAGCTCGGTTGTTGCAGCCTGTATGTGGCGGACCGCCAATCGCAGACTGCGCACCATATTTCCCTTTATATTTTTTGATCGATCAGCGACACCTTCGATGATCTCGAGGTTCTCCATGACACGAGAACCCAGGTCACCCGTGGGTTGCTCGGCCATCTCCTTCCCGAGAACTTCCGCTGAAGGAAGGGTCGCCTTAGCCCTCAAATTTGAAATTGGAGTGAGGGGTTCCTGGAAGCACTCCTCGTCTCCTCGGGGTTTAACCGTCTTTTTTTTCGGCCGTTCACCCTCATTACCACTATCTCGTTGGGCTCGCTTTCGCGAGCCTATGGATGTGGCTTTGGACTGTTCCGAGGCAGCTGACATGATGGATGTGGCTCTAGACTGTCCCGAAGCAGCTGACATGAGGGAACAGTCCGAGTCATCCTCATCTGTCAAGAGAAGGGGCGTAGCTGGCCGTTGGTACGATACGCGTGCCTTTAGCGTCCGCCTTCTCGTCATTCTTCCCGGTTCCGCGTCATCAGGTTTCTCGAGGTCCGTTGTTCGTAAGCTTGGGTCGTGTTCACGAAGGCCGGCGCATTGCCGGCCTACGAGGCAGTTCTTGCCCCCCCCAGAATACGCGGGGCAGCTCGCGTCCGAAGACGCGAGGAGGGATTCTCCGGCTGAGCCGGTACCCTCCTGGGGTAAATTCTCTTTAGAACTTGCCATGTCCATAGGTGCTGACTCCACAGCGTGGGCTATTTTTAAGGGGGGTAAGCTCCCCCGTTATTTTTTAGAGAGGTTTTCTTCCTCGCGGCCCCCACCGGAGTGGCGGCCCTCACCCCTGACGCCCACGGGTCAGGGAGCGAGTCGGCCGACGGTGGCCTAAGCCATGCTGCCAGTCTCGCGACCGACAGCCCGTCGCCCCCACCCTGGGCAACCCTCATGGGTTGTTTTTCCCACCCTGGTCCCATCCACAGTGCCCTCTGCTAAATCAGAGGGACACGCGGAGAGACACCACCCCTGTGCCGCTCTTAGTCTGGCCCCTCCCTCCAAGCCTGTCCGTTATGGGTAACCCTGTACGGCATAGCCTTGGAGATCATCGGGACACACAAGCCCCCCCACCACGACAAGGTGGCGGCCCCCCGGGGGGGATCTATGTTAGGCCTCTAACCCCATCACAGTATTTGGTAGATCACCAGTTTATGAAGTCGGATCAGCTTCTGATACATCAACTTTGTATATGGTGGTGTGCCATATCGGGACGTTTGGTGTCGCTCTTCGGCATTACGTATTCAGTGCGGCGTGCAGGATCCGGCGAGTAGTCGACTGTTCGTTGGGTGTTTTACTTTTATCGCTGTGGTTTGTTGAGTAGTGGCTTAGCAACAATACATTGTTGTTGGTGGGGAATTATTTCTGTTGTTCAATATTAATTTAGGTAGGTACATATATTGCCTCCTCGTGGGCTACTCCAAGAGCTCCCCAATGTTCCGTAGACACGTGTATGGGGTATCAAACTTCGGACACCAAACTTTATGGGCTCTGGCAGGACTCATTGAAACACTGAATCTTCCCAGTTACAGGGATCGTGGTCACGGCAAGACCACCGCCGTCTTGCCGTGACCACGATCCCTGTAACTGGGTCGAAATATCGGCGTATAAAATATATATCGTTAGTACCCGTATTACTCGTATACTAAAAATGTTTACAGTCCGCGATGAGTTGAGTTTAAAATCATGTACTGAATCTTCATATGTAATTTTAAATAAACATCAATATATAGTTATTACTTATAACTTATAAGCTACAATAGTACGAAGCTAGAAAGATATTCTAGATGCTCCCCGTGGAATTATTTATTAATTAACGTTGAAGCAAAGTAGATCGATAAATCACTTTATTGTGACTCATCGCTTGTACCCAATTTTATAAAATATGCCCATAAACGCAACCTTATTAAATCAATAAGCTTGGCGGGATATACGTATAGTGGTAATATAATCGAATTAACCGTAATAAAATAATTTCATAATTGCAGCACAGTGATCCTTAACGTAATGTTATCTGTGCACTTCACTTGAGAAATATTAAGTTATTAAGTGACTGTTAAGTTATTATTGTTATTAGTTGTTGTTGTGTTGTTGTTGTTAGTGAAGTTATTAAGTTACTTCTGTAACTGCGCAAACTTTATTATGTAAAAGTGAAGTTTCCGTTTAAGTCTTATTATCGATTAAATAATAATACCTAAATAACGCTTCACACTCATAGCCCCACACTAGGATTCCCTGTTCGTGGGTGCCATGGACAACACACAAGACAAGGACATTCACACCCAGACCGAGAACAGAAATTCAAACTCATCATTCAAATTTCTGCTGCGCTGGAAATCGAACCCAGGACCTTTGGCGCTGCGATCCGGCATGGTAACCATTGCGCCACACGGGTCGTCTAATTAATATAATATTTCGTAATTGAAAATTAAAAAAAAACATACTCCAAGCACAATACGTTAGTTTTTAAATAAATAAAGGCAATATATCCCATAGAGTTTGATTATAAATTAAAGGCAAACGAGTGAAATTAATCTGAATAGCACTTCAACATCATAATGCTGAATTGCCTGCATAGACTTTATTGTGTCGTATATCACTAGCACCATAATCATCCCCATTAATTATCTAGTGTAGTCACAGAATACATAATAGTGTAGTGTTCAATTGTTTGTAAACAAGTATCGTGTTACTGATGTATCCCTCTATTGGTGCGTCTCGGTTGTGGCTACTCTTGTAACATACATGTTGTAAGGTTGCCACCTTCATGTGATTAGTAAGAGTAACATTTTTACTCTTAACTCACACAATGTTTGAATTTTTTGAAAGGATTTTGTAGGTTTAATATATTATTTTCATTCTTTAATTTCAATTACTTGAATAAACAAATTAACAGAGTTAAGTTTTAAATCATGAACAAATAAATATTTTTAGTGATAACTGAACTTTGCATATTTATAGATTTTTTTATACATAGGATTTCGAAATGTTGGCAGCCTTTGGATGGCAAATTACACAGAATGAATTATAAAGTGTAGATGGATGTCAATGTGATATCTGTTTGCCGCGAGATGTGTACTGCGTATCGGGTTTCACTGCAGCTCAGCATACCACTTGTGGGTATTATGATTAGCCACCGCCTTGTTTATACATACATATATACTAACATGCCAAGAGGCGTCTTGACTTCGTGTTAATAAGATATTATTGCCTTTCCAGTGACGATATTATCTTGTTGTTGTATTATTGCTCTTTAGGTGTGTCTTGGTTGTATAAACGTAGCAAGTTTGTTTAGTCCATTAAATAAATTTTATCAAGGCGAATTAAATAAATTAATGGTACACAGCATTTATTTGAATGGTCTTATAATTATGACTGCGTCATGTAAATCTTAATGGCTTTATTGAAAGTAAAACACTCGCAGCTAGTTGAATGTTCGGTTAATTTAACATTCCTATCTATATTTGTTTATAAATTACGTCATGGTCCTTTTAAATATACGTATGAATGCATGAAATTAGCTTCAATTTAAATTCTACATAAAACCAGTTTTATTCCGGCTAATAGGAAACAATGCATCTAGTTTTTCTTTGTAAATGTTTTTCGCATACATATTTGGGAAACGTACTGAAGTGTTTCCATTGTCATGATAACTCGATGACAAAAAATATTATTCATATCTGTGTAGCGTGCTTGATAAAATAACTATTCTATTATTCTTGTTTCTGAGTTTGTATCAGATATAATATAATAAAAAGTAGAATTTTCTGGTTGGATGCTTCCGCTTTCTCTTAAATAATAGTTGACATTTGTGACAATTTTTTGTGTTTATCTATTATATTTACTGAAACATAGAATAAAGCAACATAGCCATTAAATACAGAAGGAGATTTCATCTCGTTAGTCTCGTAGATGATAATTATGATGAATCTTTTGAATACAATTCTATTTGAAGTTTTAGTAGACGTTGTTTGCTTATTATAGAAATAAATTCTTCTTTAAAAACGTTATTTCAATTATGAAATCGTGGTCGTTCAACTATGCCAGTTTTTACTGAAAGTTCGTTGCGCTGAATCCAGTTGAATTCACAACTGACTGCGAAAGACTAGTGAATGATTTTTTTTTCAAGTTTTTCTCTGTAAAGGGGTATGGAAATCTTTTTGCCCAATTTTAATTGTGCTGCGTCCGCATTGAGCACTTTAGAAATTGGAACAATTAACAGAATTGCTCTAAAAACGTATCATGCGGTTATTTTTCAAAAGCTCTGATGATTTGTACTTTAATTGTAATTTTTTTGTGTCCATCAATAATCAAGGAGACAACATTTTACCATATACCTATAATACTTCTAATGATAAGTACGAATTAAAACATTCAATGATAATAAAGTACGATCAATGACATTTGAAACACCTAAGGCCCAACGCATTACTGGCATGAAGAGAGCAGGGAACCCGACCGCGTTAATAACCATTAACCGGAATGCAACTTTAGTACGAAATCAGTGAATGGACGTCAGTGACTAATGCATATCGTAATATCTTAGATACTTTATGTGTAACAAATATATTTTACTACGAGATTTAGTATAATCAAACCCAAGTAAAAAAATAGAATTCACGAGAGAAGAAAATTCATTTATAATGTTAGTTTGAGTATTAAAAATTCATAAAGCAAATTCAGTTTTCCAACATATTTTTGTAAAGCTACGTTTATGTGACTATTGACGGAGACGGTACGCCACAGCTACACTTAATTTCAACATATTTCAGAACACTTTTTTTTTCATTTTCATCACAAAAAATAAGCTGGGGGACTTACGTCCCATCAACATTTACCAGCCAGTATTCAATGTGCTTTAAAAAGTTGTACATCGTTCGGAGGCATCATCGCTGTATGCTATAATGAAACTCCAAACTTCATTTAATCCTGCCTGGGAATATACGTAAATCAAGATTGAATCGATTATCTGGAATTTCGTCCATGCAGGTAGGCTGAATGGAACGCCAATGACTATTCAACGTCATGACAATCCGAGCTATGGAATTAGTGGTTTCTAAATGTCAGGCGTCGATACAAATACTGCGTAGAAATATGTTTTGTGCATTCATATTCTAAGTTTAATGTTTTAATGCGTTGTAAATGTGTTAAATAGAAGGTTAACCTCGGGTCGATTTTTAAAGCAAAAACCGTCTATTATGATGGATGCTTCTCGCTGGTTCTGAGATCCGAAGTATGACTACACAAAAATTCGCAATCCTCCATCAGCGAGTAATGGACCATACTGAAATTCGCAATTTCCTCGACTGCCAGATAATATCTCCGCCTGTGAGGAAATAGGGAGGAAACGATGAGAACGATGTATTTAAAGGACCCATTGCCTGTTATTTTGATGGCGTGTAAGTGCTCTCTTATGGAGCGTACCACGAACCGCTTGAGAGAATTAATTTTGTCGTTTGTTATTTAGATTGCTTGCTCATTCCTCTTGTGTGTTGCGTACTGTATTTTTATTGACTATTTCAAATAAACTTCAGCGATTTTATATGTGTAGCCAAGAATTAACCAATAGACTTTTATATAGTAAGTGATCATCATTGCTCATAGATATAATATACGTAAGTACCGCCTGCACCAGGGACACGCCGTCGATCAAAAAGAAAACGCTGAAATTACTCTTAAACTAGTTAGATCAAAAGTATTGTAACGAACTAGTATGTAGATAAAAGATTTATCATTAATGAGTCAAGCTAGTAAGCTAGTAAACCATTGCATTGTCTATTATTAAGCAATGTGCACCGCGAGCAGGGAAAGGGATACAACCACAGAACATCTAATAAATAATTAGTTATTATCAGATGTTCTGTGGATACAATTGCCCGATCTGTCCGCGTGCCGGTGCGTGAGTCTGATAGGAGCAACAGCAACTGGCTATTCGAAAAAATAACAGGGTCAGTTTGCTTACTACTTGTCTTAATTAGGATAATGTATCACTGGGAAGTTGTTGATCATCCACAACACAGGGTATCCTAGTGTGGGATCAACGTTCTAAGCATAAAATACCATTGTAATTATGAAATTTAACAAAATTTATTATCAAAACCTAGAAGGGTAAAATTGTAGAACAATACAATAGTCATAAAAGGTCTGATTGTTGGTATTTGATGAAAGAAAACGTTATTGGTGTTAAAATAATACGATTTCCATAGTTACCACATTAATGTGAAGGAGACATCTTAAAATTAAGTGACTAACGGTATTCGGAAGAAGTGCTTTAGTGACGCGACGTTAAAATAAATAGCCGACAAGCACTAAGTGGTTGGAGAAAGTCCTAAAACGCTACGATAAGTGTACTCACCTTGACCAACTGACTGACCAATTGAAAAGCATCTTAAGATGATTTAGGTATTGTATTTTAAATGTTATTTACATTTCGCGCTTTTAGAACATACAAAACTTAAGAGATTAACATTAATTTTATAACTGTTAATTGCGTTGACTTGAGTACAAGTTAAGTTAATAGCAAGCCAGATTCTTTTTATAACTTCATTCATTCATTATTTTTGTATTTCGCTGCCATTTATTATGTTTCAGAGACAACCTTGAAATTAAAACGAATTGCAAAATGTGTAGAAGAAAACAAGGTTTAGTCAAGTACTAACTGTATTCTTATTAAAATTTACAAATTGCATTAAAGCGTTTTGTCTCTACACAAATATAATTATACCAGTGTGGATAACATGACTTATTCAAAACTTAATTTACATGGGCTTCGTGATCATAATGCGCCGTAAGCCTTTCCGCTGCCGGTGCTATCCAGAGTGACGTCAGCTCATCAATATAATCACGAACCATTGGCTACACGAGAATGTTTGATGAACATCGGACGCGTTGATTAATGTATTGTCAAGGAATCGAAACTATGAGGCTACACAATTGTGCTCAAACAACATCAGTCTTGTCAGACAGGTGGACGTCGATGGAAGGAATTTCTTCTGTAAGAAAAGTACGGATAAGTTGTTAAACAATTCGACCAATAGTTGTGGAGGTAAACAATCAATTCGGGAGCCACCTCACGAATACGAGTCGACTTCCATTGTTCGGTTTGGCAATTCTATTTCTCGCCTTTGATTGCTTGCCTACGTTCTGCTATAGAATTGAGGTTAAACTCTTAAACAGTTTAGCGTCAGCGTCTCGCGATTATTACCTGAGTTTACGTTTAAGCGTTAATCTAATGATAATGGTTTGACTTTTGCAATACTGAAGCTTATTGTTGCTTGTGTAATTGTGTCCAAAATTCCAAGAAACTTTTGTTGAATATTTAAAACTTGAGTTCCAGTTCCAGTTCGACTGAATGGCACCACTGCTGCTATAAAAAAGGAATTTGGCTTGCGTTCCAATTCATTAAAAATAGGCAATTGACAACTTAAATTTTTTGTATAATATTCCTAACAAGTTTCAAAGAAATCTTGATGATTTAATTCAGTAGATAGTTATTAAATAAAACGACATATTACGACAGCCTTTGAAACTTAAAATTTCTAAATTATCATTGAATTTTGTTGTGAAAACTCGCGAAATAAGATTTTTCTATTCTATTTTAATTTAGAGCGTTTCCAGTTTCCACTGTGTAGGTTTGAATCCTGGAACTCCAGACTATTATTTCCTGGCCAGTATGTTTACGCCTTCCTATTGTTTTGAATATGATCGCGAAAATTTTATTACTGCATAAATCCAATTCTCTGCATTCCGCTCTGTTATGGAGCACTCCATTGATTAAAATCCGTTGTATTGTTACCCTGGAGAGTTTCATTCGACGTGTAGATGCCTGCAGCGACATCTGCCGTACTGTTCATCATACTTTACAATGGACTGTTATCTTTGATTTGCAGTTCAGCTTCAAAGAGACTGGTCGTAATTGTTGGGAGTTCATTTTGGCGTTCAGGTTCTTTTTTATTATACATCTGTTACAGGATTGAAAGTACCATTTATTTCGATTAAAATACGTATACAATACATACATACTAATAGTAGGTGTATGTGGAATTAAAATCAGAAGCGGAAATTCGTCTAATTGCTCCACTGCTTTAAAATATTTAGAAACTTATTATAAACACTGCTCTTGTATTTTTATCCGTCGTAGCCGTGAATAAGCATATTCATTCGTCATTTTTCCAGTAAAAGAATCTGCGCAAATTAGTTCTATGTATAAATCACAGAGCGAATCTCACGCACTACGATCTTTCGCGGCCTTCATAAATTTTGGTAGATGAAATATCTCACACGAATATGATGCCACGAATTGTTATATTTTCTTACCAATCTTACATATTTCATATTCTTCATTTACACGCTTTTCTTTTAAATATTTATTCATATATTTTTGTTAATTCTGCGTTACGTACGGTTCAACCGTCCTTTAGTTTTATGCGTTAATTGAAAAGTTTAATTTATTATTTAGGCTTGTATCAACTTAAGCCGTTTATATACCAAAGTAAGAATCGAAATTGTTTTTTTTTGTTAATTGAATTATTTTTATGCCTTTTGTTACTTAATTGAAAATCACTTGTGCACCAATTGTGTTCCAATCGAAATGATCGAAAATATTTCTACATTAGAAATATTTTCTTCGGTATTTTTTTATTATCATTCTGTTAGCCCGCTTCTTAATTTTGCAAACTGCCGTATTCCGTATTCTTTGATGTTTAGCATTTTTATAAATGAGCGAGTGTCAAGTGACAAATAATGTAATGTATGAGGCGTGCGAGTCTCTGAATCATTTGCTGCCCACGCGGTCACACGTATGTTATCATGTAAGTGTGAATGTCCCGTGTCATTTAGCTCTGTGTTTGTTACGTGATCTTTTACGATATTCTTAAAACCTTAGCGGAAGTGGTTTTCAGTTACGTTATTTTTTTGAAATTAGTGTTTAGAATTTACTTCATTAATATCAATAACTCCTAACAAATTATGTCATAATTTAATTCTTAAAACCTCTTGATTATTATTTATATGAAACATGTAATGGTGTCTGTTTCTCTTGAATTTAACAAAGTTCCTCGTTTCACCCTGCCTCAGTGTACGAACAAAAGTGTCTTTAAATTGATGTAAAAACAACGAGCGTGTTGCAAACGTCGTTAGACAGCAGTTGTACGTAAATGGGCACTTAACTGCGTTGCTTATCTAATGACACATATTCTCTAAGAGACTGTTCTACTGGTATCTTGGTAATTTGGCGCAGCATGTTACGTGATGATCCCAAATTATGTTAGCGTGGAAACTCGACTCATGCAAATTAGGCGAAGTAGGCTTATTGAACCCCCTTTTACTAAATAAAAGAGCTTGGAATTTATACCTACGCCACGTAGATAATACATGTAGTGTCTGAGTAATGTTCAAAATATGCGTGGCTTTAGATGACGTGCCCTTAACAAACTATAGTTATATATTAATTATTAATGAAAATTATGATTTATAATTGTCTCGTAATTTCGGTAATGATGCAATTGTAAAAATAATCTAAAACTTCACATAGATAAAATCATTAAGACAGTTTCGCCGAGATACATAAAGTTTTAATTTCAGTAAAAGCACATTTTTATACTAAAATGGGAGTCTAAAAGCATTTGTATGGGTCATGGGTATTATTGTAAGTGTTATATGCCATATATCATGCGACACAGGTAACAACCTACTGCCGGGGTATAAGTGTGTAAGCGTTTATTTATTTATTTAGTTGATTTCGACATGGTTCCCTCCCTCTTTGCGTCTGCTCTTGAAAGCTCTTAAGTAAATTTGCCTCTCGTATAAAATTTCAACTACCAGGTCTGCTGGAAGAAATTTCATTTTGAAATAAGCAGTGCCTATGTACTATAGATTAATATGACGTTTTAATTTAAGTTTATTCGTGTACATAAAATTTTAAATAAATAAATAAATAAATAAATAAATTTTTATTAATAACTGGTTTTATTTTTTGTCATCATCATTGTAAATATATTTCGCTATTTGATGTTATACATCAATCATCATTAGATAGTTTTTAATTTAAGGGTACGTACTTGTCGAAATGTTCGATTTCAGATAGTTACTTCAATTAATTTTCAGATAGTTTCAAAGTCTACTTTATGGTAAGATTAGCATTAGTTTTACAAACAAATAAATCTGATTGTGTTGTGAGACCGTTGCCGCTGTGAATCCTGTGCCTATCAGGATTCAAATGCGATGTAAAGGCAATTAAAGCAAGGCTAGCGATTCGCGCCGTATGTAAATGATCTGCCGCTGGGCCGTGCTGGCTACTGGCATGATTGGATTTCGTTGGGGCGCCAGAAGCGATAGAACGGAACGACGGAACTTTCGACATTATTTTACAATTTATGCCTCGAATTCTCAGATTTTAAAACCAATTTTGCAGCGCTGGATGCTTAATGAACAAAATTTTAATTTGCTCCAAATATAGACTAGATTGGGGTTCATGTTGACGTCAGTGAAATATGTTTGAAGGTAATTTTACTTTCGGCTGTTCAGTTTATAAATTAACATCATTCATGTGGAGTTGTAAAATAACGCTTTATTCTTTGCTGTTGTTGTTACAGAACTACTAATACTGTATAGCTATAATATTATTTCTGTTCTACCGGTGTTTGCTTTTGTCGTTACATAATTATAATCACTGTTCGCAAATAGGGAACAGTAAATATTAACATTGTTGCCTTTGTACATTTCACCTCCATCTTTATAATTATGATCTTGAGCGTTTCCGTAATATTATTTATAGATGGATCAAACAACAACAAAATGTTCACGTTGCACATAAACTTGTTGAAGACTTATCATAATCTCTTTTAATATTAGGAAACGTGTGCTCGTGTATCGTTGAATATCAATTTTATTTTAAAGACCCGTTTGTACATATTTAACATCTTAATCATATTGAATCCATGAATAACTAATAGTCATAGTTTTTTCTACGTTTCCTTAAATACCAGTATCAAAATTTCGGTACATGGGTATTCCTAATTGTTTTCGAAGTAGAATTGAGTTCAGCCGCGTGTTCCATTACATTGTATTCAAAATTAGCCGCACCGAGATATCGGCACGTATTGCGGCTTGTGCCTGCACTGTAAATGTCAGAGTAAAAATATATTTATAATAGTTTCTTGACAGTAGTAGCTAATGGGAGTATGATGAGTATGTATAAAATTATTCCCAAATGAATTAAAGGTTCTGAAACGTTTACTTTTTGCTTCTAAAATTCACGTGTGCTATACATTACACATAATGTATGTTCGGACTTAAGGAGGGACAATGGAACACCACGATGTAATTGTCATGAGTGATGACTTTGCCATAATATATTATCTATAAATAAAAATGAATGTTGCTAAGCGCATAACTCGAGAATGGCTCGACCAATTCGGATAATTTTTTTTTTGTGTATATTCCTTACAGCCCACGGAAGGTTTTTATAATATAATAATAAAAATAAAAATAAAACAAAAAAATAATAAAAAAGTTTGCAACTGTTAGAAAATGATTCTCATTGGGATCAAACCTTAAATGATGTTGTAATTTCTTCAAAACCTAAGCAAATACGAACATTTTTTGAACATTACAATTTGGCGCATTTTTTCTTTTCCCATTCATGAATACCCCACTGTAGTTCATTTAGCAGTCCACTTAGAAAATGGTCAAAGAGTATATTTAGGTGAAACGAAGTTTGCCGGGTCAGCTAGTTGTATTATACATATATTAGAAAAAGTTAAAAGTCATTTGCGACGATCTCTTTTAAATATTGCATATCGTATTGAACGACACTAATACAATACAGCTTATTTTTTTAAATACCACTTGTTGTTACGAGTATTTTAATAGCTCTGATACACGGTTAGTAGTCCTATCCTAAGGCCTGTTATGTCTATAATTTCCTAACGTTGTACTCCGAGTAGGACATTGTTATTGTAGACGCAATTAATATTAATAGTGTTTCTGTTTGCAATGGCGGGTGGATGATATTAATTTATCACTGTAGCCGTGGATTGAAGTAATTAGTTCTGACATTTCTTGCTCACAGTTTTGTTAACTTCTGAAATAGACGTACTTTGAATTCTCAGTTTAGATGTTACGGCCTCAGAACTTTATAAATAGCCTAATCTAGATTACAATTTTTGAGCTAACTTTGAGTACTTTATTAGTGGGTGTTGAATTTATGCGTGAATTAAAATAGTTTGCGTGAAATGGAGCACTTAAATACACTGACTCGGCACTCAGTACGCTGGGTCTGGGTCTTCACTGATATCTTTATATGGATTAGTAGATCGTTGAAAGGTCGATGGGTCACGATTTGAGAAGCAGATGTCATGCGAAGGTTGAGGGCGATGGCAATCAGCGACGGCGGCTTATCTCAGACCTGAGACGTTCGTGTCGAGATGCGTTTGTCGAGCAAACACGGAACACGGGACGTCAGTAACATGATAAGTCGTAGACGTCATTCGTATTTTATTGTACTTCATTACCGTATTGTAATGTAACGGTAGCTGGTTGGATAGACATTATTATGTTATAATTACTTTGATATAGATAGGTGATTTCAGTTTTTATGTAATTATGAAGTCTGCTATAGCTGTAAGATATTCAGGTGATTAATAATCCTCAACATATAAATTGACAACTAAGTTTGTCAAAGGTGGATCATCAAAGGGTTAAAATCGAATTTAAAGATAAAAGTGGTAGAAGCAAAATATTGACGCCCATAAGTGTATTGACTCCATTGATTACCTTCATCATATTATACAGCCCTGCTACTGAGTTTGCGTTTGGATATTTTGCTGACTCTTGTAGTAGGATATTTTTCTTATTAAACCCAACTGTTGTCCAACTTTTGTTTTCGAGTACTACAATAAGGTTAAATTCTGAAAGAATGAATCTCACGTGAATTATTTTTAATTTATTTGACCTTCAATCTAACCTCTAAAATCTAACCTGTTCAACTTCCATGACGTCATGGTTCAATTTAGAAGCACGTTAGGCGACGTCGTCAGATACACGAGACGATTTATGTTTGCGATTTGTCTAGTTGGTTGCAATTTAATGTTGCTGATGTCATGGGCGACGATAGCCACTTACCATCAGGTGGATTGTCAGCTCGTTTACCGGCTATTTCCATAAAAAAGATTATTTAGAACATTCGAAGAATCTTTTTTATTCGAACACTTTTTTATACAAGTAAAAGAAAGTTATGATCATGAGCAATGCAAGTCGTTATCGGAAAAGCCAAGGAAAACGCGTCATGAAACAATTCGATTAGTTCGTGCAACCAACACAACTCCCCCAGGGGCTCAAACTATGCGATGTTGTTTACGTTTCATCATTTATTACAGACATTTTGTGATTCCAGAGGCATCACCAACGTGTCAGTGAGTAAAATAGGAAACATCCGATTAATTCATTATTTGGAATGTATCCGGCTACTTGTTAGAGATGAGTCGTGGGATGTATGTAAAGCTAGCATTAGGGTCTCCCTATACTTATCGACGCGGAATCGGCTTAACTGATTGCTTATCGTCAAATTAATTAGCATGTATTGTTAACTATAGACTGATAAAATTTTTAATTTACTATTATTATAGTCGGTAATGGCTGTCGGCGGTCGCAACTACTCATGGTGCTGTTTGTAAGCTACGTTCTCCAACAAGCCGTTGTGACGTGTGTTCAGCAATTACAATCACGAATTTAGTTTTGCAGAGATTAGCTGTAATGTCCTGACCTTCCCGCAAGTCAGTGCCTAGACTTTGGTTTCGCCTCTTTTGTCATAGGAAAAATGCTTTGCAAACCGGCTTTAGATGATTCTCGTCGATGTGTATGAAGAGACATACTCTCATACTACGTCAGGTGGATCCGACAAGGTCGCGCGACCGGTCGTGTCGCCCTCCGACCGGTTTTTTTGTTCGTCCTTTTGCCATTTTTGCCGGATACTTTGTAACCGACTCACGAGGAGCGAGCGCGTCGATTGTGGTATGTGGTATGCGAGCGATTTGAGTTTATGTAAGAGTCGATGCTAGACTTATTGCCAACGTTAGTACTTAGTAGTTAGTGCATTATGGTAATGAAGCTGACGTAGCTAGGATTTTCGATGATGCTCCTATTGTTGAATAGAGAAGTTATGACAAGGTTATGGACGTCCTTAGAATTCGGAGATAATAAATATCGAGATAATAAAATTATCTCTACTAATTATTTATATATTATGGCTCTATGGAAATTTATTATTTGAACTTTTGCGTAACACTTCGATAGTCTTAACTAAAGTTACAATTATGAATAGGGTAAAAGCCGGATAGTTGCCTCAGTGAGACGTTGCCCCGGTTTCGAATAGAAATGTAAGATGCCGCCTATTCTACGTATATTTTTTGTAAACTGAACTAGAATTCAACCATTTTAAGTTTGGATTTCTAAATATAAGTAAAATCGTAACCGTTTTATTAACTTATCCTGGCAGGCATCAGCCAAGTGCAGACGCAAGTAATATTGTTGTGCTGACATCATCTGACGTCGATCCGCGTGCGGTCTGATGATGCCACGTTTCTAGTTTCATGTACCAACGTATATTCAAAGCGAGTGTCATGTGAAAATTACAAGAAAAATTCTTGTAAATTGAAACTCGAAATTTAAGTTGTTTATAGGAGTCAGATGTAAATTCTCGTTTATATAGCATGCCCAAAGATGTTTAACTATATACAGATACGTTATGCCCTTACAAATCGACCG
The DNA here is from genome assembly GCA_963932265.1 of Thymelicus lineola. NCBI lineage: Eukaryota > Metazoa > Arthropoda > Insecta > Lepidoptera > Hesperiidae > Thymelicus > Thymelicus lineola. The sequence continues at coordinate 3,290,655 of OZ010698.1, read as the reverse complement.
AAAAATCTGTTCCGACCGAGCTGCAACACACACACGTTTATCTTTTGTTTCCCTACACCAATCACTAGTACATTGGCAAATTATGTAAAAAGGATGGCATTACTAAAACCATAATAGTGAAAAAGACAGCTAGTGTTTGTCGCTCGCGTCAATCTATATAGGCTACGTTCTTTATCGTTCATGCGTCAAAACTAGATCGCTATCACTTTCTTCATCTGAATATGGCGTCTTTGCATGAGTTATTAGATTGTTTAGAAAAATAATTGAAATAGACTAAATAATCTAAGTATCTTAGCGTACTCAAATGTGGTATGAGATTCCTTGTGTTTTGTTGACCTTGGAGTCAACTTCATAATTGGTGCACTTTAAAAACACACACGATGGCATTTTGATTTATTTTCGTAAGGACGTATGAACCTACGATGCGCCACGTTCGTGATTGCGCTCGACGCAGACTAATCACAAGAGTTCCCAATTGGGAACTTTTTGAGTTACACAAAGCGCGCGTTTATGACATATCTGCCTCTTTTTAATATATAATATCATTGAGTATACTTTTCTGGCCCTGAGAATGATTTTGGACATATTGCTCGAAGGGACCCTGACAACTTAGAAAAGCTGATGGTAGTTGGCAAGGTCGATGGGAAAAGACCACGCGGTCGCTCACCTACCCGCTGGTCTGACCTAGTAAAGACCCTCACAGGCCTGCCGATAACCCAAGCTCTGAAGACCGCCGAGGACAGAACGTCGTGGAAAAGCATGGTGCACCGAGTGACCAATACTTCAAGCTAGGCACGACCTTCAGCAATGAAGACACCGACTAAGAAGAAGAAGATCATTGAGCATGCCTATTTACTACTTCCATGTCAATATAAATATCTAGTAGGAATTACGATCAAGAAAAAGTATTTACAAATAAACATTGATAAAGAGATCAACACGAATATTCACCCGACTCTATGTTATTCCTATCGGGGCATTATCCGGAATAATCCGGTTCCCTCGTCGCGATAATTTCAATTCGATACGTCACCGGTTATAGCGCTAATTGATCGATTGTACGGCCCATTTATCTCGTGGATGTCAGTCGGTGTGTGACAGCGCGGCGAGCGTAGGTAGTGAGTAGTGACGGTACCGTATCGGATGCGTATGGCTGCTTCTTTGCTGAACGACACTACAACGACTACGATATCTTATGTGTGACGTCTGACGACCCGCGTAATGTTGATAAGTTTGAATTTTCGTTCTCGGTCTGGAAATTCCGGATTTGTGTGTTGTCCATGGCACCCACGAAACAGCGAATCCTAGTCAGGGGCTAGGAACACTCCTAGCGTATTATTATTATTTATAATGTGTATTTATTATTATTATAATGAAAAAACCTATCCTACCTAGGGGTCACTTATCCCCTAACAAAGTGTTACTTATCACTGTGAAAATGAATTTAAGATAGGGGAAGATTTAGGTGCTGCCTAACGATAAGAGATACTTAATTTGGGGATCGTTTAGGTGGCGCTGGTGAAATCGGGCATTATTCTCTGAAAGCTGTTTCAGAGCGATCATCCTTTTAATTGACAAGGGTGCCGAGATGCGAATAAATATTAAGAAAAAACGCAAAGCTCACTAAGCCCTCAGTACAATTAGTGAGCAAATGCCGCAAATATTCAAATAGGGGCGAGACTTTATAGGGTTGCCTATAGCAAAATGAATAAAAAAAGTTTTTATAGTGCGTAAATATTTTGCTTAGCCTTCATATTTTACATGGAGTCACGTATTCTAGTAAAATTTTAAGATATATAGAATTTCAGAATTTGTCCTCTTCTACCTTTCGTTGCAAAAAAATATAACATTCTTTTAGTAATTTTACTAAAATCTTTTGGGCTGTTCGTCCGTGATCAATTTGTAAACGTAAAATGTTATTTTTGTTATTATTATTTATAATAATAACAATTTTGAAAAAAAAACATTTATAAAGGTTTTTTTTCAAATTTATTGAAATCAAAAACTATGTACTTATACAAACTGGACTGATTAGTCACCGTTATAGATTTGCATTAATGACAAAGACATTGTTTAACTTCGAATTTTGTTTACTTTGCTTTCTACAACCCTATCTGATACACCAAATGAGCTCAGAGGGATGCTGGCGATTTAAGGTAACGCCTCTGTTTGCCAACTGATTGGAGTAATTAGCTAGCACGGCACGACTTTTATCCGGATAGAAATGTGGTGTTTGTAGTCGCTAAGTGCTCGGTGTCGTGTCGTCGTGTTTGTGTATCACTTTGGATTATTATCGAGTACTTATTACCAGGTTCGTATTTAAAAGTTAAATACATATAGATAATTTTAAATAAATATCGTATTTTAAATATAGACTTGGTAGTTGATACTTACTGTTATTGTAAACGGGTAACCGCCCTCGCTTTGCTTCGGTTTTCTTTATTTTTTACACCGTGGGTTACATTATTGGAGTTTTATTAAGGAACCCTAATTTTTTTTAAAATGTAATATAGCCTATGTTACTCGGGGATAGTGTAGCTTTCCAACAGTGTAAGAATTTTTCAAATCGGTTCAGTAGTTTCGGAGCCTATTCGTTACAAACAATCAAATCTTTCCTCTTTATTATTAGTATAGATTACTGAGTTGTTTTTGCTTCCTGCTTCTAAGTGTTCATTAAGCTATTCAATTTGTTAATGTTTATGGTACTTGTAGCTAGGCTACAGAATAGTAATTATGTGTGTTAAACAAATGATCGCAAGCAACCTCATGGACTGCCCACGGCTATGGCGATAAGTACCTATACCTACACATGATTGATGAGTACAAAAATACGTGTATGTATTAGATCCTACTAAGTTGCTTAGTATTTGCTACAATATTTGAAAGTGCAGTCTAAAAATAAAGCACAATCAAATTTAGAACAAGGATTAGTCATCGGGCGACTGAACTGAACTAATGAAATAGTTCGTCCACAAAAGACCCTGAATTAGTTCTTTCATAAAAGAACCTTCGCAGTGATTTCTATTTATTATTTTTCGAATGAATTTATATACTTACTGTGATAATTTTACTATTTATATTTATTCATTGAATATTTGTATCAATATCATGCAGTTTAAATGTGTGTTTTAAAATGTTATTGAAGTGATCATAATATTGCAGCATACACTTAAATGCAAAATGCAGGATATTTTAATGCTGTTCGTGTTTTATATGCTTCTGCTATTTAAACAGCCTACGCGTTTGTACGTTTCGCTATGAATAAAGGCTATTCAGAAGGCTACATAACTAGCCCGGCTAATTCTACAATTCAAATATCCTGACTAAATATATAAACAGTGCTAATTAGCATTAATAAAAGCTTAATCCAGGACTTAATTAAGGGTTACTGAGAGTACCTACTGAGACTCACTTTTCAGTAATTATGTTTGTTTTACTCAAGGGCCGGCCCACCTTGTGAAATGAAAGGTAAAATCAATAGAACGTAAATGGCTAGGGGTAAACTTATTTTATCGTCTTAAAACCGCCCCTGTTATTTAAATCTGAAAGTTTTTATTCTGGTCACGTTAAAGTCGTTAAATTTTCGCACCTTCGATCAGTCCTTTACTGTGTTTATTTATATTGACGAATAAAAACTTCATTTTCTTTATATTTATTCTCAGACCTAATTTATATAAACTTGGCTGCTTAAATTTAGAATTCTGCAAGTGATTTCCTTAAAATTCTGTCTAGAACTATAATAGATGCGGAGACCTTGATGTCAAAAATTTTTCTGACATCTTTTAAAGTATGATTAAAGAATAATGTCTTCTAAGATGGACTTAACTTCATTTTATGTTCTTTGAATTACACATAAACAAATATATACACTGTTGGACCCGAGTCTCTTCACCCAATGTCAGCGGTAGGCAATAGGGGGTCATAGGTCATAGTTCACCATGCTAGGCAAAGTATAATAAGTATATGTATAATAACGCTACAACACTACACACATATAGTATATGAGACAATAAACTATTAGCATTTGTTGATATTGTTGCAATCGCCAACGGTGCGGTGCTCGTTATGTCGTCACTAGTGGAAGGCGCGGATGACGATACGGTCGGTAAGCTGGGAAGAGGGTAGTCATTAGCCTCGGTCGTCCGCAATGCAGCCTGCAGGGTTGTCCACAAGCTAATAATACAAAGTACCAACAATATTATCATCTTCGCACCTTTCAATATCGACTTTTAAATAATCTTAAAGGTTTTATCTTAAATCAGTCACCGTTGTCTACAGGCTGCATTGGTTTCGTTAACTCTTGCATGCATGGTCGTTACTTCGTCTTGCAATATACCACTGTAATACATAGTTTTATTCTTATGTTACTGATAAGCTTATAGCATTCTAACGATGTAAAACTATTCATAGCGCGTACCAAACTGGCAATACTGCGTCGGCTGGTAATGACACGTCACACGATAGTAATCTAGGAAAGAAGGCTGTGATTAGTGTGAGTCGCGCGGAGTGCCGGCTGAGTCGGCAAAGTTGCAGTGCTGTATAATCTGTATATTATATAATAGACATGGGTATTGCAATCATAGTCCAGTTGGTTTGGAAGTAGACGCATGGAAGTTTTAGGATGGATAACTAATATCATAAATAGCAAGGGTATTAACAAATATTGCAAGGAAATCGATCCTGTGTATCTGCCAATTTTCAAGATTGAATAAAATTAACAAGTCTCAATCTAAAAAGAGCAGGGCATAATTCTAGCGTTTTGACAGTTATAGGTTCTAATGATGATGTATATTTTTCATAATTCATTTTATTAAGAAAAAAGTATTTAATATAAATTTATTATGCTACCTGCTTGAACCGCAGCTACCTGATATTGTATCGTTTACACGGCAGGAAGATTCCAACGGGTGTATTGCCTTACAATCAATGCGAAACTTATCTTTAGCGTAAATATCGTGATTGGAATTTTTGATCTATCGACCCTACGTTGGTCATGCATCGGTATGATGCAATGTACGCGGCACTTAGCGAAGTGCGCAAGGACATTCGCGGTGCTCAATTGCATGTTAATCGTGTGCGTATAGCCGCAAATACCTACCTAATGTTGCCAATGTGTATTGCTTAAGAATACGGGTGAAGATACTGCCGATATAACGGATGGAACATGGAGTTCTTAAGGGTCCTGTTCTTGGGCCACTAATGTTGCTTATTAATTGACGACAAAAACTATGAAAACTTTTATGCTTACATTCAGGTTCACTGGCTCGTGTTTCATGTACCTACCAATCTTTGATTTTTACAGAAGTAATAAGTGATTTAGTTGTTATAATACCAAACTAAATCATGTAGCGTCCATCATTTACGTAATGACAGAAAATATCCTGCAAAATATATTTCATTGAAGAGAAAATAGACTTCCCAAGGGCACTAAAGCTGCTGTGAATACGAACGTGTTGGGTCACAACATTATTTTAGCTAAAGTATTATCTGTGCGAGTATCGCACACCCAGCTCCTCATTATCAATGCAAAGTAAGCGTCGGCTACACAAATAGCCGTGGACTAGCAATGTAGAGCGACCTTTAAAATAAGCAAGGATCGTAGATTAGATCTATTAATTATAACACGTTGGTTAAGAGGTTCAAGAGATTTATTTCCTCTAATTTTTAATCCTAGCTGACGGACATGCATAAATTATTGTTTTTTATCAATGGATATAGTAGCGTGGCTTGTATTTTTATTTCTTATATCATGACGTAAGCTTCTTCTATGTTTCGTTTAATTAGTTAGACTTTAGTAAGTATAATACAATGACATCATTGAAATATTCGATGACAATCATTGAAAATAATTGGATGTATTCCACATTGATATTATAATATTTGGAAATGATTTGAAAGTTCCGAATAGTTCATAAACCCTGTGTTCATTTTCTAATTCAGTTGATATGGATCACCTTAAATTTTGATTGTTAATTGTTCATTTGTATATCTATTATGTATTCTATCAATGTTAAGAGCATAATAGATGTGTGGTTCCGACATACGGATTATTATGGTAATACATCTTCATATTAATCATCGTTCATATCGCTTGTGGCCGTCCCCAATTTCTCCATTAGCATCTGTTAGCAATGGAAATTAATGCCACGTTAGATGTATTGTGTGTGTATCCATAATCAAATTTCGAAGCAACTATTACCCAATCCATTTGAATTGTAATGTAAATGGTATTCGTACCGGAGCCATCAAGACGTCAGTTACAATCCACGCCGTTATCTGAACAACAAACAGCACGGGTATCAAGCGTCTGTCTGTCTGTCACGTGTCCCTAATGAAAGGCAACACGTCTCCTTGCAACCACTCACAATACCGACTTATTCATACGACCCGACGACCGGGATGATGTGAATGACATTGTTAATGGTTTATTGAATGCTGAGTCTTGAACGGGACCGGGAGAATGGGTTTATCTTGAATATTTTAATGCAGTACAATGTAGATTACTTTAACATTTTTCTTAGTGTTGTAAAGTGAATGTTACACCAGCGAATTACTGTAGATTGTTATTTTTGGGAAAGATTTTGTCATTAACAGGTGTAATTCACTGATAAAAACAACCGCAAAGAACACAATAACCTAGAATGCGTTTTAAGCAGCATACCTGTAAGACGGCTGTAAGAGTGAGAGTTTATTCAATAAATACGTGTTAATTAAGGACACTGATGCAACTTGCCATTTGTACTATTGGACCTTAATACATACCACTCAAATGTAAACAAAAAGTTGATCAAAACATATAAATGTGTGGCAAAAAAACTTATGTGTGCCCAAGTGATTTCATTTTACTGCTAGTGGACTGTTACATACGTTGAACTGAAGGAAATTATTTACACACTATTGATGGAAAGCAACTGAGATTTGAGAGAGTATGAAGCAATTAAATCATTATTAGTCATTAAAGTGATGATATTGAGTACTAAGAAGTATGGCCGCTTAACTGAAGTCAATGAAATGATATATAAGACAGTGAAGTAAAATAAATCTTAGGTATTTGTATTCAATCTTTGATTGCAGGCAGTAACATTAGATTAGATAAGATTTTAATTACAAAATTAATACCCAAATTAATTACCTGATAAAGTTGTTAACGCCCCAAATCAGTCACTAACGGTTACTTTAATTGCTCCTAAGTAAACAATCACCATACAAATTCTCTACTAAGGAGCGATTTAAGTAACCGTTATTGACTCTGAGTTGGGGCATTAGTGTAAATTTCAACAGTAATTAGCGTTCTGTATAGTTAAAAAATCATAATAAAATATATATTTTGATTGTGTACATTTCTATTATAATTTCATTTCGTGGCTTTCACGCATCCTAATTACCATCTCAAAATGTCAGGCGTCAGCAGTCATGTATATACGTGAACACGTGCTCTAGATTAAGTGGAATTAGTTTCCTACGACTGAATGCACGGTAATAGTCGAAGAGAGATTATCATACGTCAGTACATTAGTCAGCTTATTAAGTTGATTTTTACGTAAATATTTTTCCTGAAATTTTAAAATAGATAATTATATAATATAATACAAGCATGTTAAGGGATGATCTACTTTCGAATCGCCATTTCTAGTCGCTCTCTCAAAAATTCAAATGGATTTTGTAGTAAGCAAAAATTCATGATCCATCTGAGTCCATTTCAAAAGTTTCAGTTCTGATTTGATGCGGGAAAATGTAATTTGTTAACCATTTCCTCCTTTAATGTTGTAAAATAATGGAATATATTATACATTACCTCCACCCTCTACCCCCCCCCCCCCCCTCCCCCCTGTACCTACTTAAGTAATATGATTGGGATTAACCCTCGGTTTTTCTCGCGTACTTCTTCTAAAATACTAACTATGATGATGATTCCGAAAGATGTCTTTATCGTGTACGATCCACTTACTGTAAATTCAATTATAATGTGCATTCTAATTTGAATTTTTATGCTTCCTAATTGACGAAAACTCCGCGCCATTGTAATGTGCACTGCCAGCGTTAATGTATTGTACCTCGGGTTCGTAATATTTTAGACAGTATAAATATTGGACTTCAGCCAGCCAGCAAAGTTTTTATAATAGAATCTTCATAATAGCTTTGGAGTTCTTCATTCCTGTTAGGATTTTCAAAGTACGGTCGCTATAAAACAACAATTTGTATTAATGGAAGCGGAAGATAGTCCATAAAACTTGCTGCCGTTTAAGAAAGCCGAAGAATGAATGTTTGAAGGGGCTGAATACTTATTGCTAGTAGCTTTAGGAATAGTCGAATGCGATAATTCCATCGAAAGTGCCTTCGCTTGGGTCGTTTCCGTCTAATCGTAAACCATCACCGTCCCGACCATAAACTGTGGATGTATGGGCTCCTTCCACTCCCCAGGGCTTCGTATTGCCAGTAGTGCCTTTATTTATAACTCGGCCTACGTTTGCAGTACCTAATATGTTACCTGCTTATAGCGTTGAGATGACCGCAAAGAACATCTTGCGTTGACGCAAATTGAAGGACGAAATCCTAGTGTTTTTAGTGACTCTACTCTTATTAGGTATCTTATTTATTTAATATATTATATTTAATTAATATTGACGCTTGGTCGTATACAAATTTAATCTAGATCAGAGTAATGTTTTCTGGTGTTTAATAAACAACCTTATCATATTGAACTCCAATCTATATTTTAGAATGAAAAGATCCTCGATGATTGGAAATCCTCATTACAAACCTTATGCAATGCTTCTTTAATTATTATCGAAATTTATTGCGTGATCCAATATAAGTGGAAAAGATTACTTATTTCATTTCGTTAAGTTTTATTGTTAGTTGAATGTTGAAAGATACGACGGATACAACGCGCCGTGCAGAAAATATCATGTATAATAATTCAGCCACGACGGTAAATATTTTTATGAACTCGAGAGTTGGATGGAATTTTTCCAGATGTAGGAGCTTAAGTGTTCTAAGGGGAACAAGTTTGTCTGGATTTCTGAAGTTTTTCTCTCGTGTACGGTGAATAAATAGAAGTTTTATCTTCTTATTCAAGTTAAACTTTCTAACTGAAATAAGTACTAATAACATCTGTTTCTGTAGGTACCATTTATGTTAGAGATTACTGGTTATCTTGTTGGTTTCTGTTTTCGTAATGAAAATTATGCATTTAAGCTTTTACCACTTTTACTTGAAAGTTATACTTGAAATGTACTTAATTTACATGGATGTATAGTGTCATCTTATGTTTAATAACTAAAGCCGGATAAAGTTAGGTTCTAAATAAAATTGTAACATCTTACTTAGTTTAATCGAGGAAAGCTTAGCGATGATATCAAGGCGGTTAATTAGACGTTTTAATAAATAGCTCTTAAGTAGTTTCTATCGTATGTTTCGATGTTTTGTTCTTAACATTATTTGTGGTTTGCATAATGTTTTACAAAATTTGTAGTGGTCTTTTAGGTTATTTTGAAGCTTCTAAAAATTTTGTGAATCAATCAGTCTTCATCCATCCATCCATCCATCAGCCTTTGGAGGTCCACTGCTGGACATAGGCCTCCCCTAACTTGCGCCACTCTGTCCGGTCCTAAGCCTTTTGAATCCAGCGGATGCCCGCTGTCTTCTTCAGGTCGTCAGTCCACCTGGTCAGGGGGCGTCTTATGCTCCTTTTTCCGAGACGTGGGCGCCATTTGAGGACCAACGGTTGTCGATCTTTCGCAGTACGTGTCCAGCCCATTGCCATTTCAGTCGGTAAAGAATTACTTTGAGCTATGTCAGTTACCCTTGTTCGTCTACGGATCTCTTCATTTCTGATGCGATCACGCAGAGAAATACCGAGCATAGCCCTCTCCATAGCCCGCTGCGCTACTCGACCAATCGATCTTACTGTGTAAAAACTAAAAAGAGTTAAAGAGTAGAGTTGAATTCAAGGTACTGCATAGACAGCTAGAGCTATGATATTAAACTTCTAACATTGTTATTTAAATTGTTGAAGCAACGAAACCAAACGAAACAGTTCTCGAGCTTCCATTGCGGCAGAAAACAAGGTAAAATGCTTACTTAATTTTTCTCCACCACAAAGCCGAGCGAGTGCGGTTTTAAAACGAAGGGGCAATGCAGTTACGATCCCCAGTCGATTTTTTTCGTACCAGTCGCTTTTCCACTTTAATGATTATCCGAGCTCGTTACTCTGCTACTTTACTTAACCCTTCCTGAAATCGATTCGGTGGCTTTACACGCGCTGTATTTTGAAAATTAAAAACAGTGTCTTCTACTTCCTCGATAGATGGATTGATCGGCGACAAAACGGCTTTCCTAACAACGCGCATGTACCGGACGCATAAATTCAAATTTAGCGAATTGACCATCGCATCCGCTGACCGTCAGTGCCCTTCACTGTTAATTTTCGCAAGTGGCACGATAGTCTCGTCAAAATTGTTCTTTTCTTAATTTGTGGCTTTTTTAAGGTCATATGTTGTTTAATCCCGACAACCGAGATGCGAATTGAGCAAAGTACTATTTCGCTACAATGGCTCAAAACCATTTTTGACAGATACAGAAATATTGCAGCTTTGTCAAAATTATTTTTATAGCTATTATTCTACTATAGTACTACTAAAAATACATGAGTATTTTGCCTATTTTTTTTGGTTAAAAGCAAACTTGTTATTCAGATCCACGTCAACGAACCTTTTAGTATGTGGACACTTATCGAGCCCTTTTACCTCTTTCGTACGCGTATAGAAAAATAGGGATAAGTGGTACGGGGTACGGGACGTGTAAAGAAATACATCGCGATTTTGGGTGGTAAACCATTGAGGAAAAATGTGCCCTTTGCTTGTTAAGAGATGTTCCTTACATACATGGAAAGATTAATAGCTTTAAAGCTGACAGCATTGAAAACGTTTCAGTTGCGCAAATGAAGATGTTGATTGCATCAAGATATGACATTGAATATCCTTTACAAATACACAAACGATTTCAATAAACTGACAGATAGCAACAATAGCGGATGGTGGATTGAATTGTGGTAATTTTAGTGAAATAGTACATTGTAGCCGTAACGTTGTCAATAGAATTCAATAAGAATGGTGGGCGAAAGGCAATAGGCTACAATAGGTCCGTTGTTGAAGATAACAGTCCGTTCAAACTTGGCTTATCTCAGCGATGTGAAGTTTTTGCTTCTATGTTCGGAATAATGATGACTATATTATGGGAATGCATTGTTTATTGATATAAGTAAGGAATTACAATTGGCGGGTTTGATGAAGGTGCTTTTGTTTGATTTTTTTTGGTTTCTTTTCAAGTTTCTTATATTAAAGTATTCAGTAAATTAATTGCGCAATCACTGCAAAAACATGAAACTGCAGTCAGTATTTAATTTGCGATGGGTTTATTTTGCTATTCGCCAGAGATTCATTTATTAATGATGAGAGAGTAGAAACAAATTCCTTGTCAAGGACATTCATTATAAAGATTGGATAGTCCCTGCTCCTTTAATTATATTGTTAGTAAAATTTTCTCTTTGCTTATTTTTGTCAGTGTTCAATGGAGTTCCTAATTGCCTTTGCGTTTTACGTTTCTACTTAATTAATTACGGTTTCCAGTTCAAGTTATTTAACTTGCTACAAAAAATATTTTTGTCACCGCACAGGTTATTTGACATACTTATAGGAGATCCTTTTGTATTACTATCTCACATACATAATACGTAACTAACCACGTACTCTAATGACAACTTGTCCAATTATTTTGTTTGTTTGTATTCATAATTAAATTTTTTGTTAAGGTTTTACTAACATTCAGACGAAAAAGTTGAATGAAGTAGTTACAAAATTGAATTCAAAGTTGTTTGCGATTTGATATTAAATTTTTATTAATCGACTATCTTGAAATCTTTTGAAACTCGCTTTGAATTTGATCATGTAGTGGTTTAATAGGTACTACATCACCATTACCTACGATTCATAAATTCCAATTTACGAATCATACAAATGAGTAGGAAGCTGAAAAATGAGCGGCATCAAGGAAACGGCTTGACCTCGTAGAGAACGCAGCTCGACCGTGTTGATGGGAAAAAATTGTGTGGTGGTTTCAAAATTATGGTCAATTGAGGGAATTGGAGCGGACTTGTGATCGTTTAGTATGCATTTTTATTGATTGGCTTGGCTTGCAGTCGCAGAAAGTTGTGTGCTCTATTGGCTTGACCAATAGAATCCAATTTCCCGAGTGTTACTGTCTCCAATTTTAACTTCCCCATTTTGCCATGATATTCTGGTAGACCTATTAGAGTTTTGCCGTATCCAATTTCATAAATTTAATAAAATTTGACATTTATTCACATCTATCCAACGCATACCTGTTTGATAACTGGTAAAAATGTAATTCAGGATTTAATTATTTCTATCAAGTTAACATTAATTAGTTAAGGTTAAATAACGTTTACAGTTTGCTTTTTAAGCAAGTCTTTTGAGTTATAATGTACTGCTTTCAATTCAATGACGCAGAAGTTATTGCCTTTAAAGAGCACTTGACTTTATTTACACTTATTATTTATCTTTGAACTGTTTATCAGCTCGATATCAAAATTGGATTCAGTAAAAACATTGATGATTTTATGTGTAACTTTATCGTATATACGTATAGTCTACACGTGTAGTTGTAGCTGTGGTTGTAGTTAATCGTTTTTTATTTCATACGCTGTACGTTTACTTTATATTTATGAAGCGTAACCGACTATCTACCTATTGGTCGATTTATAGGGGCATCTAAATAAAGTAGCGGATGGCTAACATAACTTATTACGTTCCGCGGGATGGCCACGGTTCGGGCGCAATAGTAACATATAGAATTGGAAAACTAAAGACGATCCACTTTGTTACCTACCTACTGTATCTTTGCTATCCGCAAAGATGCGACACAATCGTTGTATTTGTTTCAATAAGTATTCATAGTTGTTTCTATGATATTATAATAATCAACTTGCTGTACTATTGCTTTAAGAATTTTCTTACAATATATCAATGTGTTGTAAAATTTTGGGTAACTCTCAGGGAGCCTTTATCTAGTCTAGTATTGTACAATTAAAGATGTGCCGCAAAAAATACTGGAATGGACTTCTCCGGTGACATTCAAATGCAGATTATTAAAAATGAAAAGACGATTCCCGTTCTAAGGTTATGTTCAGTGTTGTATTAAAAATTTGGATATAATATTAGAACAACAATATAATTTACTGGCACTGGTCCTGCCGTTGTCGGACGTGGCTCGCTTCACGCTCTGTTTAATATCGATGTCGCTCTACCAAATACGAATACTCATATTGGTGTTATACCTAAATCGAACCGCTCCGGACCAACCATTATACAATCCACTGCATTCGCTGCAGCTGGTAAAGTGCCCACGGAATGCAGTTTGCTAACGAAAGTAGGCGGCTACCACTTGACTCTTGGATCAATTCTACTTTCATACACGTTGACCTTCGATGACTAATTTGGATTAGAGAAACAATTTGATTTCCTTTTAATTATGTTTTAAGTAGTTTTGGACTTACGACAGTAGCAGGGGTTGGTCAGTAAATAGAATTTGACATCTACAATCTTGTAAAAGGTGTTGGTAGACGTAGACTAGGTAAAGCGAACTAGATAGTGTAGATTCCCTCGGATTTTTCAGACGACTCCTCCCCAATACCGGAACGTTAATAGACTTAAAGACGATGCATTAAGGCAGTTTACTTTCTCCATAATCTACTGTTAATCTTTTTCAACGACGTATGAGATCGAGATTTTTAAATGTAAAAACTTAATGCGTATTCGTGTACCTGTTAGGAGTGAGGTGAAGTAGAATACGCGTTGGTTACATAGTCATTAAAAGAACGCGGCTTTATTTCGCGGACGTTAAAAGGCTCAAATGAATTCTCACTCATTGCAAACGTTCCAGACATAACAAAAAATGTGCTACGAGCGTTTTTTGTCTGTGGGCACGGGCCATTTACTACGTAATTAAAAGTTTTCCCAGTCATAACGGTTAAGGATCCATTGTTTAAACGCTGGAGAGTTATTACGATTGAAACGTGAACATTAAAAACTAAAAGTATATGAACAAGATAAGTAACACATTAAGACTACACGATAAATCTCGGATATCATTAAAATGTTGTATTTTATTAAATTACACATGATTACATTATTGGAAGATCATCGGATTATTGTATAATACAGAATACTGGCGTAGCTCTGATAATGAATGAATGGGAATCCGAGTAAAATGACGTAGCATTCGATAAAGAAGAGCTGGTTGGCGTCGAGCCAAGCCCCCTAATTGTTACTACATCCCTGCCATTTTGTTTTACGATAAGGTCTGTCTCTGTCATATAATGTAACACTAATACTTAAATACTTTGTCTTGGTAAATCGCAATGTACCTCATAAACGTGACCTCTGGTTTTGGATTTATTTCAATCATGATTTTAATAATAGATATTTATATTTGTATGAATGCAGTATGCGAACATTGTGAACTGTAATTTTTATTCCATTCAGTTCGTTCCTGAAAAGCAAATTTCAACGTATGGCTATAATTGAACTCCATTGGCAATCTCTGAATCGATCGTTCGCTATGATTGAATTAATATTATCTTAGGTGGCGAAAGCACGTCCATTCAGCCATTAGTGGTTTTATTTCCTTAACTTTTTATAAATCCGTTTGATATATCAAAAGAAATGATTTGCCAATTTTTCAACTGTTTTTTTTACTTAATGCTTGACCACAATCCCACCTGATGGTAAGTGATGTGCTTCAGGATGCTGAGTGCAGTAACTTAAAACTTATTCACTATTTTCTTGAACACATCCACGTCATAGATGGGCGGGAATGCAGACGCTGGCAAGCTATTACAATCCTTAGCTGTGTGCATAATTAATGACGATGCAAACCGCGGGATGTTCACGACGAAAGAATGGATACCTGCCGTGCTTCGTGTCGTTCGATGGAGGAACGGGGAAGGGTAAATTAATTCAAATAATTCCTGCGCATACTCGACAAAACGTGCCCTATAGAACTGCTGGGCTGGTTACTCTGCGCTTGTGCTGTAGACTTTGCAGATTGGTCTTAACCAGATCTGGGTCACTAATGAGCCTCTTCGCACGCCTCCATCGAATTCAAGGCAAAAAGGTGACATTTACTGCAACTTCACAAAGAGAACAGTATTCCACACACGGCCGAACCTGAGCTTTTTACAAGGTTAAGCGTTGCCTCGGTGTGAAGTACCGCCGCACCTTCGCAAGGACGCCAAGTTTCCTTTAACCACCAGCTTTAACTTTGGATTCGATGAACTGCCAAAGTTGAGCTTAGAGGATATCTCAACTCCTAACTGAAGGCAGTCGGTATCATCCAAGGACACATTCTTAGACAACTTAGATACATTTCTAAAGATAACAAATGTATTCCTCTTTGTAAGATGAAATCATATCGTTATCTTTATTAAATCATCTTGATGATAACCTTTAGGTGATGTTCGAGGTTTAAGTATAACATCATTGGAAATTTTGTTGTCGATGCCGTTCGTTTATGACGGGATTTCAATGCCGCGGGGCATTGTGTGAAGATAATGATCTCTTAATTTAGTCTCTTCTATAACCTCAGTGACTATGCGAGTACTAAGTACAGGTAATTATTTCTAAACACATACGATTGTGGCCTTTGATGCTTAGTATTAAGCTCTATCGCCATCCTACGACTACAGTCCTAGTGTTTACCCTGTACTTATTAGTGTGAAACAAATCTCAGCTTTATTGCATTCGTAATAAAACTGCTCATATTGCTTAGCTCTGACTTGTTTGGGACGCCTAGCGGAAGTTGTGCGCATACATTGGGTATGCCTTCGTAATTATATTCGTTGTCTTGGCTACGAGAAAGTACTCCTACCTATACGAGTTCTCTCTAGCTATCAACCGATGTTACTATTGTATTAAGATGATTTCACCGGCATCAATTTGTTTATGTTCATCGATCTTCGTATAAACTACACTTCATCATTATATTACTGTTAGTAGTAAAGTAGTGTGTTTGTAAAATACTTTGTACATGTTCTCGTATAAATAAGTGATGCAATCACGATGGCGTTAATGGTTTTTGCGGTTTCACGCTGATTCGGTTGAGATTAATTAGACTGGAGTTGAAAATATGAAAAAGAAACTAATTTGTTAAAGTGGCTCGATCGACGAAAACATGTGTATCCTTGTTACTGACGCTCTTGCTGGTTTGATAGTGATACATAATTCTTGCATACTAAATAGAAAAACTTTACTCTACTACTCTACTAGACAGACTACAGGAATAAATATATTTTTATTTACCCTTTCACACTTCAATAAAATTTTACTTAAAACTATAAAATTCGCTTCATAATTGTTATTTTTTCCTCCACTTTCTTTATTTGTTTACAAAGATTTCACCTTTATAACAACTTTTAGAATTATGCCACGCAGTAGTTGGTACATAAGGTGTTTTAAAGGATCCATGTTATGGCCCTAAATATGATGTGGAAAAATATCATGCCTAGGTTTTAAGTAATTACTACGCTGCGTTTTTATATGAGGCTCTTTCATTTCTTACACGATGCGAATATGTGGAGCGTATGACTTTATTCCGGATGTGTTTTTAATGAATGAATTCTGTATTTCAATTCAGGAATAGTTTTCAGACCTCTGTATAAAACCATTCCGAGTCTAGTAGGTATTCGTTCAATACCGTGTAGGTACTAGGGCTTGTAATATCGGAAGGTTTTCAATTCCGATATTGATTTTCGATATTAGATCTCAATATCGGAATTCCGATATTGATATCGGAATTGTAAATATACTTTATAAATTGCAAATGTTAGTAAAAGTTGGATTGGGTACAATAAAAACATGTTTTAAACACAATTCTTCAATTTAGTACAAAACTTAGTAAGTTTATGAACCCAACTGAATACTAAATGAAGCTATATTTTGTCTGTTTTGCGAATAAGCAAGTTTTAAAAATAAAGTGTGAGAGACAGATAGAACTATTATAGCTATATTGCTTTCTTTGTGCAATAAGCAGAGCAGGCTCGCAACAAGAATTTGCTTAAATATTAAAGAGTTCTACCGCGTGCTTCACAGGTAGCTAAAATACTTGCTCAATTTTGTGGCCTAGTCAGCCATACCTCGTGACATGTATTATAGGTCTTTACCTATGAAATTGGAGATTTGTATGAAAATTTTAAAATATAAAAATATTTGTATTTTCTTATTTTAGCTAATCAAAATACTGGCCCAAATTATCTTTACAATTTTGCCATTTTTATGGCTTTTATGTACTGGGTACTAGAAGCGATGAAGTCAGCGAAATCGTTTTGTACCGCCTCTCGGGTGTTGAACTTAAATAATTATCAAAATTTTGAAAAAAGTAGAAATCTGTTAGGGCAAGGTCCAGTGAGTACAGTGGGTAAAGGAGAGCTGTAACTCTTGTAGCTTTGTGATGGTTTGTCGTAAAGTGTGAGCTCGCGCGTTGTCGTGAAGAAGCAATGGGGAAGAGCGATTAACCAGTTTTGGTTGTTGAATTCCGAGCCTCTCCATCAATGTTTGCAATTCACATTTACAGTTTGCAACAGACATCTGACGTCAATGTTGTGCCATTCAATAAGAAGCTGTGATGTACAAGTCCGGCACTGGTCCACTGGACAATAATCATCATCTTCCTATGGGTAATCTTTTTTAACGCACTGAATAGATGCTGTACCCAGGTCCACCCACTGAAATGAAAGCTTACGGTTGTCGTACAAGATCCACTTCTCATCGCAGGTAACAATTCGATTTAGAATTCCCTCGTTTCTATGCCGATTCAGTAGTGCTATGCATGTTTCGACACGCAAGTTCGCTTAGTTCGTGTGGCACCCACTTATCTAATTTTTTATCTTTCCGATTTGACGCAAGTCTCTCAATGTTGTTTTAACATTTTAAAAAGATTGAACCAATAATGGACCGTGTTTATGCAGGCAGTATTTGGCCCGTAAAAGTTGTTAACGTTTCATGTTGTTTGCGCAGCGGTATTTCCGCGTAGGAAATTTTATATTCGAAAATTGTACAAATTTTCAGTTTATCCATGGCGCCAAAATCTACCACAATTTAACAAAAACAAAACACTATTTAAACAAATGACTGAATTTGAAATTAAAATAACACAACTTTCAAATAAAATTTATTTAAATTCCGAATTGTACGCCACTACACAGATAATTAAATCTAAAAATACTGGTTATAAAGTCTCCAATTACATAGGTAAAGGCCTGATATTAAAATCTATTTTTTTGAATTCAAATACAAAAAAATACTGATTCCGATATTACGATATCGGACCATTCAGTATCGGAATTGTAATATCGGATCAAACGGTCCGAGATTCCGATATTACGAGATTCCGAGATTCCGATATTCAAGCCCTAGAGGTACGGTTTAGTTAGAAATATTAAACTGGATATTTTAGGTTCCAAATTGTTGTGTATAAATCATGCACAGCATTTCGGATAACTTCAATTCAAATAAAAAGTTTATTTCTACTAAGATAACATTAAGTTATTATTTAATAACCGATATGACATAAGACAATGGTCTTTCGTTCTATATATTATGCAATAGTGTCGGTTTATAATCCCGTCTTCTAGAATCTTATTCGCTGTATAAATTTTGAAAGACGAGAAGTTCAAGCAACCACATAATAATAAAATGGTAGACTGAACGTACTTAACTAATCTAGCTTCCATTTAATATGAAATTCAGTCGTGCTTTGCAATACTTTTTATTTTACCAGCATAGAATAAATTCTTTTATTTTACTTAATGTTTATTGTCCGAATGCATATTAATGCATTCAAATGTTAATGCAAGTACATTATATCATCGGTCGCAGGTGCGTTTCGCCTCGCTATCTGTGTCATTTGCTAGTGTCCTCAACCTCATCATTAGTTACTTCTGTATAATAGGTATACGTTACGTTCTTTGTGTAATATACAACAAGAACGATATATATTATACAATATTCGTTACATCTTTTGTGAACTATGCTTGGTATTATTTTACCATCAATGAACGATTTTGAAGATCTCCACTTTAAATTGCATTTCTTATTTTACAATTTGATTTATGTTTCAATGATTTTAGTGTCACCTTTTAGTTATATTTGCATCGAAATCGTGTAACGTGAATGATAGTTCTATTTACAGGTTGCGTAGTCCTATTTTACTTTTTATGTTGCAACTGTTTTAATCACAGCTTGAAAGCCTACGCGAGACGTATCAAGTCAGAGTTCAAATAAAAAAATTCTAATTTTTCTTTTAATCTTCCTCCTTGTTTACTGTCTGGCAATCTACAACAGCAGTCAACAGCTGAGTATTATGAGCGGATCGCAAACGAGTGGTACGTAAATAAGCTCGCCACGTTCGTTCTTCTCGGAAGAATCCTTGTGACCCTTGTCTGCGTATTGTCATTAACGTGTGCCATGTATGATGGAACGGTATTATACATTTATCTCTATCTTTATTTCACGAGCTTGTTGATCAACTGGCATGGTTAACTTTTCTATTAATTCTTTTAAAACCTGAAGTTTTTGTATATGTCATTCAGTTGATTTTTTTTCTTTTCTTTTTCAAAGTAAACACAGTAGTAGTAGGTATTGAGTAGTTTTATCTATGGTTGTACGTCGCGTTTCTTCGAGTATTGTGCCCATTATTTTTGCTCCCCTTTTCCTCATCTAAAAGTAAACTTGATCTTTGTTCATGAGATCTTTTAAATCTTACCCTTTTCATGTTGAATTAAAAGTTGACGGCGGAGGGCTGAATCTGCAATGACTTTAGCGGGAATTGCTCCGGTTTCCTGATGCGTAATCTTATAATGCCTCGAGGTATTTTTAAGGGATTAAAATTAAAATGGTTCTGTACTGGCTTACAAGTAGTGTATCAGGAAGTCCGAAAAAATGTTTAGTTAAATTTTTATTCCAATCAGATGTATTCTCTTCGGCCTCTGCCTGTGCCTTAGATACAGTAACTAGTAAACATTAATAATAGTGATTCCCTTGATGAGCTATTTAATTTTAATTACGTTGATTAAATTCTTGTAGGCTCTCAATTTTCTTAAAGTATAATTATTTTCACTTTCGGTTACTCACTTGTGAAAATTATCTTTCGATGGATTATCGCCTTCTTGTAAACTTAACGAAAATATGTTTTTAATAATTAGATTATAATTTCCATTCTGACAGGCTGTTATTTTAAATAGTTCCACTATGAAAGTTTAACATAATCAAATAGCTGTAAGTACCCTTTCCAATGCTTTTAATACTCTTCACCTTAGTTTCTTTCTGATGTGTGCATTGTATTATATATGAAGCTGGCATGTTTATTCACCACTGAAACTGTATGCCCTCAATCGCAACATGACCAAGTTCTTCGGTCAAAGAGAAGTTTTATCTATGCTATGCGTCGGTCGGTGTGACAGCTGACCTTGTTCCGTTTACGAACAAAACAGACTCACTGGGTAGAAAACAATAAACTCTGAAAAAATTTGGAGCTGCTTTCAACAATCCACTTTTTGTGCATCATTATATTAAAATCGTTAATAGTGTCATTGTGGGTTTTTTCAGTTTTTATGAAATAATATTATTGTATGAAATAATTATTATTCTAATTATTTTTCCTTATTATCGTCAGTTTTCTGAATGATCTTAGTTTTTATTTTTGTTTGAGGTCAATGATTTTATATATTAGTATATTTTTTTTGTTTGATGGACGTAAAGCGACCAATTAACATGAATAAAAAATATTTTACCAGTGGCAAAGTAGACATTTTTTCTATAACCTTTTATTTGAAATAATAACTAACTTTCATTTGAAATAATCTCAAATAGATACATTTCACAAAGTAAGGAGAACATAATAACATGTTCGAAATGACTGTGACATTGTCGTAAAGGTCGGAAATAGACAAAAATAACTTTGAATCGGTTTTCCTATAAAAGCCTAAAAGGCTGACAAAGTATCATACCGGAATAGACCGCTCTAAACATTGACAACTGTCGAGATGGGAGACCGTCTTCATTTCTGACACACCCAATTGATACATTTCTGACGCAACCAATATTACAAAATATACTATTTTCAATTCAATACCGTACTCAGTTTGAGTAACTTAGCACTAAATAATAAGCAACAATGTCAAGGTAATATAAAGACCGAAAACATTATGAGGATTTTCTCTGTTATGAATAAAGGTTATTTGAAAATAATATTCCAATATTGTTTTAAAAATATTTGGAAGGAATGTTTGCTGTGATAGTGTTGTCAGTCACACTTAAAGCTCATGACTTCAGAAGTAACACTCCATGTAGTGCAATAGGTAATACTAAGAAGATTTTTTGCCTATTTACTAAACTTATACACGTTCATTCGTATGTTACTCAGCCCTTCAATATCTATTTCACTTTTATAATAAACGTAGCAAAACGGAGGGAGGGTCCATTTATTGTACGTACCTGTAGATGTTTAACGTTCCTCATTCAGTAAAACGTGCCTATCGTGATGATAGCTTCATCCTTTTGCGGTTGAGAGCTTGACGACCACCTCCCTGTACGAACTATTTCCACCGCAAACCAGATCGGTTTCGGTGATAGAACTTTTGATTGCGATATACCCATTTATGTCTATCTGTATATTGTCAAACTGTTGCCTACATTGTTCTATACTTACTTACAGTTCTACTTATACAATACGTAATATACTTTTTGTTGTAATGAAGCATTAGTATTTTGGAGTTCTAATACTCATTTAGTGAAAATAAGTAAGATTCTCAAACAATACTTCTATGATTTGATATTGGTATACTTTAGGTAACAGGTAATTATACTGCTCCAGGAAACTTATTAGTACTTTCACCTGTGTGTCAAAAACATGCACGATGTCCCAAGCATCATAAATAATAATATTGTTCCAACGACATAATTTGTTTCTTGTCACCTTAGACTGGTAATTCCGTGAGACGGTTCTGTTTCGTAGTTTGTTTCTAAGTAATGCTAATAAAATAATTTATGAGATACATCAGCGTTAACGTCAGCCATACTAGCAAGTAAATCAATCATGTTACCGTAGATATAATTTGCGGCGTGTAAGTAGAGTAGACCCAAGGATACGTTCCCTTAAATTGGATTTCGGTGTTTCTCAATTCGCAGCGTGTTTGTAAACAACGGTATTACTTCCATCTCCTATGTTTTGGTTGTTCGGATAAGTGATGCTCTTAGGTGAAGTGAAATATATTAGTAGTTTAGTACACAAGGAATAAAATATAAGTGATGGTAGATAGTATCACTTTTAAGTGAGTATCTCTATAGATACCTCTATTTAGCCAATCCGCACTTAAAATATTATTTTGATAAATATTCTAAATTTAATAAAATGTCAAGGATAAAATACCTGTATTTAGCGCATGAAATTTTTGTTCCGTAATCTTGTTTTACCCGTGCGCGCTGGGTGGCTGCTGAGGGAGATTTAGTAAGTTATGAATGTAATGCACCCCAGAGCCTCCCCCAGTGGTATGTATTGTAAAATTCTCATTTAAAACGTTCTTCCCTGATACAAACAAGAAATATTTTACCAAAAATTACAGTGTTATATCAAAATCAGAATTGTCTAGCCATTTCGTATTTGTGTTATCCAGCGTCGATGACACTGTCGAATCGACAGTTTCTCAGAGAAATATAACCTTTACTTATTTTTAGTTACTGGTATTATTTTTATCCAGCATTAAACCGGGAAGTCGTGTTCTGCAACAATCCACAAATTGTCTAACACAATCGGTACTAGAATGATTCATTCAGCCTTTCAGAAACTACGTCAGAGCAAGCCCCGTCAAGGGTACCCGGTTACCGTTGTACACGGAGGGAAACCCAGCGAAAGTGGCGCAGCGTCACTCGTGTGGTCACGTGGGTCCAACGCGGTAGAACAATGGACGATCTGGGGGCTAGCCGGACAGTGTAGGCCGCGCGTGGAATGATTTTTATATCAGTTTCATATAGTATATTATATAATTAATTGTCTATCGTTCGAATGATTGATTGGTAATGCAACGATATATTTATTCTTGATTTTTAAATTGTTGACGTGTGACCTGTAGGTAAGCGCGAGCGGGTCCCCTAAAAGATCTCTAACATCAAACATCACCACAGCTTTGGAGTTCGAACCTCGCATTGCTTTTGACTCTTCTTATTGAATGCGTTGTCCAAAATCGTAGGAAATGAAATAGGAAATAAATGTTTCTCAGTATCTGCCTATGAAGCATTTTTAGTCGAGGGGATAGTTTTTAAATATGAATTAAATTGTAAGTCATGTTGAATATAAGTGTTTTGTTCACTATTGCTTTACTTAAGAGCCTCAGGTCATGAGTTGACATTTATCAAATTATCAATTTACCACCTGCATCGGTGTTCCCTCCAGGCTGTGACATGGGGTCCTTCAAGAGGCGGGTCTATCGTCATCTTCTTGGCCGGCAACGCGTTGATGACGCCCCTGGTGTCGCTAATGTCCATGGGCGGCGGTGATCACTTACCATCAGGTGACCCGTCTGCTCGTTTGCCTGCTCAAAGCATAAAAAAAAAACCACTGACCTGCGTAATATTAATGAGATGTTGGGAATTGGGATTGCATCGAGTTCTGTATTGCGCAATGCTATGATGATTATTACCTCGATGCTTTATTAAAAATTAAAACTGATATAGGTATACGTGAACCCGGTAAATACGTACTGTAATCGTATTTGCCGTATCATTACCATTATTGAATTTCGGCAAGTAAACGCGCGAAGTCATGACATGACTCGAACAATGGAATTGATATGCGATCATCGGTCAATGAGCCCTGTATGGAAGTGGAATGAACGTGAAACTATTCAGTGTCAGCAAATAATTGTTATAGTTGATCGATGGTAGCTTTCCTGACCCGATGTCAGTTGGTAGTTGGTACATTGACACATGACAGTCTTTTATTTTTTTACTTTTTACAAGGTAGTGATTGACAGTGATGATTCTCGTACCATAGTGGTGCCTACCACCAATTGCACACGATGCGGGTAGTCGGCCTGTTTACACTGTTGACACACTTTCAGATATCAATTGAAGTGAAATACATAGATATGCAATCAAGAATATCGTTCCTTGGATAATTAAATTGCGACATTTTTTTGTTATTTTCACATGTACGTGTTGTAATTGTTTTGTTAAGAAATATTTATCAAGCTTCCAGTGCAAGGTAAAAAGGTGTGTTTACAATGTCGACATGATCACTAGGCACTATCATAAGTTTCAGTTAGCTATGTCAAAGTGACGTCATTCCCGACCCATGCACCTCCGTGCTGCATCTACTAATTTGAAGTTCGAAACGTTTTGTTTATTTAAGAACGTGTTGATGCTACTCTAGTGATATCCGAGTAAGGTTTAAATTCGCTTGCAGTTTTTTTATTTATTAGTACGCACCGCGGGGCAATAAGTTTATTGTTATGATTAGTACGTTTGCGAACGTTAATGACGTCTAACAGAAATGATTAACGCCGGCCCTTATAGCTGGCTTGAGCAACTCAACAATACCGGTTACTGTTTGGTTGGAAAGGATTTATGGGTCGATATCGTGGCATGGCAACTATTGAATAACGCCACAAGTGTTTCAACGTGAACCTACCTATTACGTGATATTGTAATAATTTCTTTTGCATAGTCTGACGGCTTTTGTTAAGCAACTTCGGGTAAGGTTGGTGTGGTATGAATGGGTGAGAGAAATGATTGTGCTTCAAAGGGTACGTTCAGTCGTCGGTCCGATTATGAAACAAGACTTCTCGTACTCGGGTTCACAAGGCCATCCATTTCGCTCTAGCTAGTGGAATACGCACCCGGTCACACTTTATAGTTCCTCTTCTTCTTCTATTCATCCAAAATCATTATAAATAAATAATATGTATATCATTTCATTTCATTTTCATTTCATTTCATTTAACAATGCCCAGTTGAGATAAATACACACGTCTACGACACGTAACTTCAATTAATATTTAGTTGAAACATTAGCGCCAGTAGGAAGTAGCCATTCCCCAGTAATGGCCACCTAAACAGCCGTGTGACGATATGACCTATTTACCCTGTAGGGTGGAGGTCGCGTTAAAACATTCCTCATAAAATCTCCGCGAAGCACTCCCCTCACAAAGAAGATTCCATTGGATACGTAAAGGGAGGAATTCGCTTTAAATTCCAATGTTTATCTCTGGGGTACGCGGGAGATGCGCGTGCTATACATATAATTCAGTTTTGTTTAGGTACTCGCCGCGGCGCCGTCTGCAAGGTTTTTAATATTAAGTATTGTACCTATGTCAAATATTATGACAGTGCCCTTAGTGTGTTGATTTACATTGATGACAGTAAGTTGATTTAAATCTTCGATAAGAACTCAATGGCTGAATTTTTTCATTGTCATATTTTTTCTTTGTCAACGTGGAGCGAACATTCCTACCTGTCGTTAGGAAGTAAGTAAAAGTTGTCACTTTTACTTTCATTTTGTTTGTAAACAAACGATCCAATATTATGATTATGGTGATTAAATTAGGAGAATGACATAGATTTAGATACGCTATATTCGCATTAGGCCAGTGGTCGGGAACGCAACACGGGCCATATGCTCTAATTGCAACAATTGGCCCGATGACTTCACCGAAACATTGACCTTTTGGCGGATTATGCCGCTTCATCTCGACACACCGGGACACAGGTCACACATATATCTATCCGCGCACACATTTACACGTACAGAACATCCGCTCTTATCATTGACGACTATCATCGAATTGACTTGACTCGAGCTCGAGCGCTTCGCCGCCTCAGTTCATCACGGACGCTCGTGACCGTCGCACGTTTCGTAAACTCCATTACGAGTTTAAAAGTCACGAATCGTTAGTGGACGTAAACACGTAATAATTTATGAGTAATACAAGTAGCGATAGGTTCGCGCGCAGATCTAGGCATTGTTTATTTTTTCCCCATTCATTAGTAGGTAAACGATGTTTTTGTAGCGTTCACCACGCGAGTGCACCCGGTTCGGCTTGTTGTGAATCGTATGTGCGATCACGTGCAAAGTACGTATACGCGATCGTCGTTTCTACCGAGTGTACCAGTGTGATAGCATACAGCGGTAGCATTCCTCGTGTCTTCGAACAGATCATGCAGTGCGCACGACGGTGAAGTCAACCAACGAGTCTGTTGTGAACGTAAGGATTGCAGTGTATTGCGGATAGTGAGAATGGCCCTCGTCTGATCAGCATTAGCAGTGTGTGAACGTCCCGCGGGCAGCGGGATCGCGTCTGTAGTGCGCACCTCGACGTCGGGATGTACGAAGTGTCGTGCGTGGCCGGCAACAAAGTGGACGCTGCTTACGCAGTCAAGAGCCTGTCGAACGTGGTGCCGCCGGGGATGGGTCACGGGGTGTCGGTGCAGCGCCACCACGCGCACTCGCAGTCGTACAAGCACAAGCCGGAGCCGCCGCCGGTGAGCAAGCCGGACGCGCTCAAGTCTCACGTGATGAGACTGCTGAAGCGGTCCAAGAGCCACACGCCGGCGACCAGGGCGGCGGAGTGCCAGCCGGACCCGAGGAACTTCGATCGCCGCACGGTGTTCTCGAGGCCGGTGGCGGATGAGCAGCGCCGCCGGCGGAACTCGGCGGAGCGCCGCCGCAGCGCCGACAAGCGCGTGATGGTGACCATCGTGGACGGGCTGCCGGTGGTCGTCACCGGACAGAACCCCCCGCCACCCCCGTCACACCCGCCGCCGGTCACACACCATCGACACTCGCATAGAGATAAGGTAGGAGATGCTGTTATCCTTTGTAGGTTACACATTAGATAAGTAAGGTAGATGCAAAATTATATTAGTTTGGTTGTAACGTCACGTGTGGTTTAAACGTGTAGAATGAACTTCTGAGGTTTTTTTAAGGTGTGGCTACAATAAACGCGTAGTCGATTAGGATTTGGTTTATTTGTAATAAAGATTTTTTTGTCTTCAACCTTCATCGTGTACCCTAACCTGCAGCGGATATGGCACAGGTCCCTCAGGCGTAGATCATCCTCCGCTACGTTCAGTGAATGTTGTGTAGTACTTATTACACATCATATAGGCTATAATTCGCAATGCTAATAAAATAAGACAGTTTGAGGACGACTCTTCGAAACACGCATTTGTCTGTTCGGACTGCTGAACACGGCACAATACTTCATTTATTAGCGGTTCTATTACCAACAACCAATCCCTTTTGAAACAAATAGGTACGCCTCGCATTGTTTCACATATAATATAGTAATTAAATATAACTAAAGTAATGCTATTGTTATGGTGACAGTGTTTATAGCGCATTGAATTGGAGCTTATATTTTCGAGCTATAAATAAAATAACAATAAACATAAATTTTATTTATATACCGCAGATCCCTTATTGGTTGAATTAATGATGTCCTTTGTATTAAATACAGATATCAACAAACACAATTTTGCATAATTGATAATACTGTAATGACTTGTTCATCGCTCTAATCTTGTCTACAAATTATTCGGACATTATGACTGCATCTATAAAATATTCACAATGATATTTATCTGTTTCAATGGTAGTATTAGTATCACAGGGTCACCAATATGATGTGGCTTCCTTTTTACGCCACTGTCAGGAAGGGTTATGTTTTTCGCGCGTATCTTGTATGGATGTATGTATGCGTGTAATATTCTTTATTACTTCATATTTTCCAAACCGGTTAACGGATTTTATAATTAAGACATCTTTAGATTCGTCTTGATAGCCCAAGGGTTCTTAGATAAGTGAAATTAAAAAAAATGGTGGCTCTAATATGCCATTTTTTGAAGTATCAAAAAATAAAAATATAAATTAATCGTTAATGCAATATGGGTATCAAGTTAAAGAGCTCATCATAAGGATTTCAAAAAGGTACCTATATCATGATAGGTTTTTTGAAAGCAGGCGGGTTTTTTTTTATTTTTAAACTTATACTAGTTGGCCTGAAATCTATGAGAATGTCTTTGGGGATACTGATGTCCATGGGCGACTGCGGCCATCCGGTGGCTCGCTGTTTGTATATCGGCTAATTACTTCTACTTTAAAAAGTTAATGATATTTCATCATACATACGATAAATCACACATGCATGCGTGCCCTGGATTCGAACCCGATCACTGCTGTCTTGGAAGGCCGAATTAAAAACCAGTTTTTGTATGTAAAACGTACGCATGGAAAAACAGACAAAGCTATTCATTAAAGACAGTTTTCGACAACGCTTATCTTATCGACCATTAAATATGTTCCTAATGAATACTTAGTCACTAATAAGTAACGATAAGTAACCAAAATGGGATTCTCGGATGTATTATCTTTTGTTTTGGCCGAACTATTGTAGTTTTCATAAATTTACTTTAGTACTTCAATGTATTTTTGTGTCCTCGTGTTCTCTCAGTACTAAATTATTTGACCTCGAGCTATCGAACTATCGGGGCTGCAGGTCAAGCCGGGATGAAATTACAAATTTACTATGAAAAGAGTACCATGGATACTGAGATTAGCGATAAAAACCGGGCAAGTGCGTGTCAGGCCACGCGCAATGTAGGATTCCTTAATAAGTTTATCGACTTGCTCATTAACTAGTTATGCTAACGTAAAATAAGTCTAGAATTCTAGATGGACAACACAAAAGATGAATATAATTGTCGAGCGAGATAGTTAACGAGCTCCCGACATCTCATCCCCTCGGCTGCAGGTATCTGCTCTTGTAATCTTGAGGTTTTGAATGAATGCATACTAAAATAGAAGCTCGCTACGTAATCTGTTGAAAGCCCGGCGGACGGGCACAATGCGCGCCGTCAGATTACAATTCTTTTACAGTCGATACCCAGAGCTAGGGCTGACGCTGCGTTTTTTAAAGTAAAGTTTATATTGTATAGCTAGAGGTTAATTGTGTAGTCTATTTCCTTTTATCTTAATTTTCATTGTAGTGAATGTGATTCTCGAACAAGACTATTACATATGAGACTATAATCATAGTAACTGGAGCGCACATACTTAAAAAAATCTTTAATATATTTGTTAAAAAATAATTATTAATTATTTAAAATTGTAAGTGTAACAGTCCGTCTCACTTGACCTATTTAATTCGAAAGGGTGATTCACATTTCCATTCAGCAACATTTCACCTCCATTTCCTCAAGTGTTACAATCAAACGAGTGTTTGCACTCGCGTGTCGTTCATCAAGTATCAAGACGTTCACCCAGTTTCGTGGCGGGCAGTGTCGGGCGATTTGCGGCACTCACGCCATCCGATACGTGAAATGCATTCGATGCACCCGACGCACGAGCACCGAATTTGGGACATTCAGACGTGGATTGTGGTAGTGATAGTGTGACGGATTGCTTCGATGCGATTTGAGGCAATTCGCACTGTTAAGACTTTCGTTTTGTGTTGTAAACGAATTGGGTCTTTGATTCGACCCATTAGCGGCTAATTCCCAGGTATGAGGAAGGGACAGAGAAAAGAGCTTTTAATGTCACCTAAAGGTGTTCGATTGAACTACTGCTTATGATAACATTATACTAAGCAATGTTTAGTGTTAAGAAACTGTCGGTTTTTTTTTTAATTTATTATTATTCTATTCTTCATTCCAAATCCAATGAGGTATCGTTCATATTTTTAGGAGTTTACCACTGTATTTCGCAAATCTGAACTTGTTGACTAGACTATTGGGCGCCTCCTGTAGTGTAATGTGTAGTCATGTAGCGTAGTGTTTGATTCAACATCTTGCTGACATTTCTGCGAGCGTGTGCCTAAGTGCTATAACTAAGTTATGACGTAGGAATTAAAGCGACCCTCCCGCTCGGTTCCGCTTATGAAATTTTGCTGTGAATTCTATGAAGTCGTAATGCAAACGATTAATGTACCATAAGAATTGTTTCACGGCTACACGTAGCTATGCTTATGTTGGCTACAATTATCAACATAATAAGATTAACCTTGACATACAAACAACTACACTACTTTTATGCATACCTACTTTTAAAACGCGTTTTTATTTTATATTTAGATCCAAACTTCATATTGGAACTTTGACACATCTAGATACAATGTCCCTTCGATATTATCAGAAAGAAAATCTGTGATACATTTTAAGTAGTAGTTTCCTAGTGGGAAGAAAGGAAGTTTTCTATGCTGATATTATCTATAAATAAATACCTTGGTATGAATGCGGTATAAATAAAATCAATTCTAAAATAACATTTGCTTCGCTAGTTGAGAAACGTGTTACATATTTATGTTATGTTGTTAAATATTTACACGTATTGTACGAATGTGTGTTTCTTCTCTAAATCATAATATCAACTCTGTGTATCAACTAAATTATGTTCAAGAATCAGTAAGTAAGAACTGTAATTGTTAAATTCAATGATAAAAGTGAATATGAATCATTAGGTACCTGATTTTTGCAGAATATGGAAATAGAAAATTTATTTACAACACTTTTTATCTACTTACCCTACGGTGAGTTTTGTTTATTATTGCTCTGTGTACAAACTAAAAACTAATTCAGCGCAGAAAAACAATAAATATATAGATAATGTATTTCCGATGCCTTCTTTGTTTTTCAGGGTTCCTAAGCAAAGCGCCGAGACTCTTAGTTGGATAGTACTTATAGATAGTTCATACCATGATATTTAACACATTTTGTACAACACGCCCTTAGTAGTAGCAGTACCAACAACGATTTTTTTACTACTGTAAAACGTATACCTGCACAATGTACATGCACAGGTAATGAGTGCTCTGTACATATTATCAATACGTAACAAAGACCCTCAGAGCTCTGACCGGGTGTGGAGTGACACATGCCGGCCGCACGCTCGATTAACAGTTCAACTATGCACTACAACTACTATAGTTGATGATAATAAAGCAATGATTCACAGATGCAATGGTTGCTTCCAGCGACTTGAGCTGTTCGCGGAAAAATTACACGGAAAAATTACTCATATCGCACCAACCGACCACGGAAAGGAATCGTAATACTTAGTTGGACTTTTTTAACTGGTTGTACAGTATTTTTTAATTGCATTCATACTAACAGGATAGTCAGACAAGTAGGTACGCAGCAAGTGAGGAAATGAACTAGCAGCACAGCTAAGAGACGCTCTTGCTCTCGCATCAGGATTCCATCATTCAGTTTTCGTGAATGATATGGACGTAATATACAATTAGAACCAGAGACCAAATTATCTGCCGAATTAATAGCTAATAATACATACCCAGAAATCGAACCAGGGTTGCTTCACTCTGTATTCGAAGTATATCAAACAACTAAACAACGAGGTCTTCAAACATTAATTACGGAATTGTCATCAACATTTCATATCCAGTATAGCAACATCCATGTGAGTGACATACGTAATGTTCCAACGTTAATTGTTTTTATACAATTGAAACAGGAATAGTTCATTATCACTATATCAGTAATTCTAATTCTCGACGATCACGCGACGGACGTAGCGACGCACGACATCGCGTCAATAATAGTACAATACACAATACACATACGATGTTTGTATGTGTCTCTGTATGTTAGACGGAAGACGGAAGCAATGTTCGTGAGGAATTGACGATTTTGACATGTGGAAACGTTGTTGCGGTGTTGCTTTATGACTTTAGTTTAATAGTTCTTTTAGCAATTTATATGTCGACGAGATTGGTGTTCGTGAGATGCGAGAGTTTTGGGCTCGTTTTAAACGATCACGTACCAAGTCAGAGCTGTCGTGAACAGGAAACGATAGATGTAATTAATGACAATTATGTCATGTTGTAGTCATCTGGGTGAAGGATTGATGTTGAGAAAAATTATGTATAGGTAAAGCTTACAAAAATTAAACTGATATTATTGACTGAGACTGACTTTTTATATTTGAATGTGCTTTAATTATTCTAATCACAATTCGATCACAAAAGATTCTTCCGCAAGCAAATATGTTGCATCTTTTGTGATAATTTATCAGTAAGACCGTATAGGGTAAGCACAACAAACCGATGACGATATTATATTCGCCCACACAGATCCTCACAAGCGAAGATCTTATATTATGTAAACATATACACGGACTACGTACCTGCCAAACGTGTAGGTTTGTTTGTCACCACTACAGGTATTGCCAATGTATTGGATGGGACTGGAAGATATCAGTAATATGATGCAAGTTTGATATACATGGACATTATAATATCACAAGTTGTTCGTGAATATAAACAAACCCCGGCGTGCATCTCTTTGGACGGTCACTGGCCATCTAAATCAGGACGCACGTGGTGGATGGTAACTATTTATAGCTAAGTTTCCACATTTCTATGATCGTCGGTGAATCACGGTATTATAAATAAATAGTCGTTATTGGAATCTAATTGGTTGGATTTTGTTGTAAGAGATTTAGTAATGACTTTTTGATAAGGCCGAGCGACGACGAGTCATTCTTAGTCTAGGTATTGTTAGTTAATTAATATTTTAGTTGTGTGTTGCCAATAATGTTATAAAGGTAGCATACCTACACATTTTTACTCATCAGCTTCTTCTGAAGTCTAACGTGAAATTTCTCCAATACTATTAAGAGTCGAACAACAGTTGTTTTGCTCAAATCTCACTCGATATACCATATTAAAGTTACCGACATTTTAT
Organism: Thymelicus lineola; assembly: GCA_963932265.1. Classification (NCBI taxonomy): domain Eukaryota; kingdom Metazoa; phylum Arthropoda; class Insecta; order Lepidoptera; family Hesperiidae; genus Thymelicus; species Thymelicus lineola. The sequence continues at coordinate 3,257,830 of OZ010698.1, read as the reverse complement.
TTCTCTGTGCTTCACTTCAAAGGAGGTATCGTAATATAAACAACCGAACGTTATGCATGATGCTTTATTACTAAACAACAAACATCGTTACATTGATTTTAAAGATAATATGATTAATTACATACTACACACTAAATACTGAATTTACTTCGTATTTGACCAAAACGTCTCCAATTTTGATCAACTTCTTCAATACTGTCATAATTAGATGATCAGAAAATTTTAAATACATAGCATTTAATACAATGTTAGTAGTCTGCAACAGATATTGACAAGTTGTTTCCTTGGCATTGCTATCACCTGTCATGTGCCAAAAATGACAAAATTATTCATGGAAGGGCCATTAGGTAGAACAACAAATCAACAATTACTTATTTACTTTTTTGTTATTTACTGTTTCTGATTTATATTGTATTGACATTTTACATACATATCCACTTAAATTATCGCTATAGTTGTGATCAATCTAATAAATATGATATCACTAATAAATAATAAATCGATCACTTATAAAGTTATGGCTGAGAATCTTCAAAAACACTCTTAAAACTTTGAGTAAAATATTTTTAAGAAAGGTTTCTTGAGATTTTACTTTAGGTAGAAAAACGTGAATAACGTCTAAAACTCGAAGCAGCCTCTAAATATTCAAATTAATTTTAAAATTATCTTTTAAAGGCGAACAGCTTTAGCAAAAATTTAAAAATACGATGCTATTAAAATCACTTGTTTGTCAGTTCCTTACTTCCATAGTGAAGCTCCACTGGGTAGGTTGCTTAACCAGTACTTCTTAAGTAATTAGCAGTAGTTTTCTATTTTAATCCAACGCAGCGTCCGCGCTATTTCGAAACGAGTCCAATGCGAGTGTTTACCTACTGCACACATCGTTTCCTGATGTGTTGCAGTCAGTAGTCCACTCGCGTTGTCATGCAGCGGGTATATAAAAAATAACAAAAAACATTTTATGAATAGAGTGCTCTTATAAATGGGGAGAAATAAAACCGCAGTTTTAACGAACACAATGTTTCGGTGCGGCGCGGCGGCGCGGCGGCGGCGCGCGGACGTAACGTTTTGCAGTGGTCTCCAAATTAGAACAAAAGTATCACACGATAGGAGTTTTATTAGCGGAGCGTCGCGTCGTGGTCTGGAGTCGTGCAAAATTTTACACAAAGTGGAGACTACGAAACTAGGGGCGATTATTATGCTTCTAATATTAACTGATACCTTTACGGTCAAAACTTATATCAAATATACTGTATATATATTTATTATAATCTCATGCGAGACCACACACTTTAGTGTACAGGATTGTTATGTTTAATTTTTAACACAATGCTTACAGTTAATTTTTCAGTTCGGAATTATTTGCAAGCAATAGCAGACGAACGAATTCATTACTTTAACATAATTATGAAAAAATTAATGCTGTAATTTAATCAAACGAGCATAGTTGACAAATAATACACATAAGGATATCCATATCAATTCGCTCACAATAACCTACTATCTAAATGTATGTTGATATTGCTTTAAACTACACCCAAGCAACTACTATAATCTCAAATCGCCAAAGCTCAGAAAAGCCATTAATAGCACAATAATATATAGAAAATAAGCAGGCTCATACAACAAGTGGGCGCGTGTAATAGCTTACACTTCGGGCGCCGGGCAGTGAACGAGATGTTATCTAACGGGGATGATAAAGGCATTAGCGCTATCATCTTGATACACTCGGATATATTTTTCAAAGGTCGTTCGAGATTGGTGTGACCGTGAAAACACGGTGACCGCCCGGCGTTAACCATTATGGCATTTTTTAAGTCGGCTGCGGTATGAAACGGTTTATTGCGCAAGTTATTGTTGGTTGGTGTTAGTACAATATATTGTGTTTTACGATAAGTGCTATTGAATTGCCAACTGATACAGTACTTTCTTTTTTAGGTATGATTTTACTGGAATTGTAATAGTACTTACAAGAGCTGAAATGTTTATTTCAGCGTATAAAAAAGGCATTCATTATCAACAGAATGATTTTTTAAATTACCATTATAAAAAAATATTTAAATAAAATATCAAAACCTCTATTATCACTAGAGATTTGACATTGGTAGAAACTACGTGAACCAATTTATTTGACCATGGATTACACGACGTGGACGCCTTGCGGCCTAGAGTGCAATATTTAAATTGCTTGCAATTTTTATTTATTAAATAAGCAACAATTATTTTATTTTTATGTTAGGTAAATCCGTTGAACTTGACAGGCGCGCCATATGATGGCAGGTTGTCTCCGCCATGTACATTAGAAAGAAAGAAAGAAAGAAAAAGAAATCCCATATATATTTTTCACGTTAAATCTGCTATCTTTTCTTGTGATCCTACACTTTCAACAGTTGTATTCGATACAAAAATGTTATCAGATGTATTACTTGTATTTGCTCTCAGACGCCATTCGTTATCGTATCGGCTCATGGTTTCTACGTATGTGCGTTGTTGATGTTTAATTCGATTATTTTGTCTCTTTTATCAATTTAGTGTCAGATAGTGACGGAAGAAGGAAGATTTTTATGTAATTGATTAAAGTATATATGTTATTGTTTTCGCCATCGAATCTGAAATTATAATTTCTTTATCTATAATAGTCTGTGGACGAATATTATACAATGGATAATGTCCTATGCTTGTAAAACACAATTGACTACCTACTGGCTACGACTAATCATTACCTACTAGGAAAATAGCCCAGTAGGTAATGACTTTACTTCCTTTAATTTAAATAGAGTTTTACACATTACAGTATTATTTAAATATTTAACGGATATAATGATGCCATAGGGTTCATGGCCAAAATAATAATAATTCCCTTAAGTATAATAACTGGAAATTATTTTGTATCAGTAATGAAATTGTGTAATTTGTTAACACGTGAAGGTCTATTGCCGTCATAGCGCTCGTAAATTAAATCTGACTACGGCCCCTATGTAAGCGTTTTATTAGGTTGTTCTAATTTATTGGTGCCTTATTAATGTTGCAAAATTAGTCTTGTGTATTGAGTACTTCGTTTCCTACCTTATTAATGTTATTTGGTTTATAGTATGTAATTATTTTATACGATTCGTTTTCATTCCAGCAGTTTCCATTCTTCTGTAAAATAAAAAACTAGATCTCATAATTATTACTTGGGCGACTCGTATGTCCCGAACTCGCAACGCCACCTAGCGGCAAGTAGATGTACTAAAATGCAGCCTATTTCCTTAGTACTTAAGTGTAGTGTACGTGAAGGTACTAAAATATTTATATTACATTTTATTTTATATTCCATTGTATACTTTATTATGTTTTGTTTCCGCCTCTGCCTGATGTTTTAAAACAATAGCACGCAGTATCGCTACTCAATACAAGATGGCGCCACGAGTTCTTATTATACAACTTTACGGGCAACGAAAGAGCTTTCCGGTTACCTGTAGAGTGAGCATGAAATATTCGAAAAAGCTGTTAGCGTTACAATGAGGTTATCTTGATTGATTGCGTTATACACATTTGATAATAAAAGTATTCTCCGTAATAAATTGTTATGTACTACTACTCGCCGTAGAGCATTCCAGAGGCTATAAAGTATCGTGTTATGAACGATTCTTAATGAAAATAGACATGAAAATTAAAAATGTAACTACCTATAATCCAGATTTCAAGACTTTTTCTGTCCCATTCAATGGTTTTATCACACAACTATGTTTTTAAGTTAGTAAATTCGGATATTTCGGATCAAATGTTGCTCATCGAAACAGGTTTCATAGGTAGCTGAGCTTCATATGTAATAAATACACTGTAAGGCTGTTTATCTACAAACGACTAAGCGACACAGGAGCAGTGCAACGCGGGTGTTTCATACGAAGTGTATGAAATCGACGCAGCTCAAGTTATAGGTATAGGTCCATGTAGACCTGGTAGAAGCGACGGGACGCGCTTTACGCTTTTCACCACAACGTCGAAGGCAGATTGCATTTGAAAGAAAATTACATGGTCCGCATTGCTTGTCACTTTCAGTACTTAAGGTACAGCACTCAATTGAAAAAAATGTTATTGTCTATTATGGGTGTAGTTGTTGGATATTGTATTGCTTGATATGACATAACATTATTGAATATTGTATGTATTGTATGATTATTTTAGATTTTAAGTTAATGGTTTATCTGAGACAACGCGTTTTTTTGGATTCTCAATTCTCAAGATAAATGGTAAAAAATTCATTCCATTGTCGCAAAAGTTTAATAACTTGACTTCATGTAATTTCTTTGCTAAAATTATTGTGGCCAATCGACCGTGAAAAATTTCTATTAGATCTACCTTCACGCGTCAAGCGCGAAGTGTATCGAGATACCATCGGATCGGTTGTTGACCTCGTCGAACAGTGTGGGCGTTCCCTTGTAAGGAAGTACGCAAAAACTTAGATTTATGACTCCCATTCTTCTTTTCGGCTTTCGACTATTTATAGTGCTTGGCTTACATATTGTATGGTGTAATACAATTCATCAGATATTTATACACTTATTCTGGACAAAAATGGCAAGCTTAGCTATGTACTTAATGTATGAGCGTCATAGGTTATGTTGTTTGGTTACTGCGTCTTCAATGTAGTCAATACTCCAGGGTGTTGTTAAAACATGATATAATAATTTGATTTGTAATACCTTAAAAAATAGAAGTCAACGTATAGGAACTTTATATATTGATACTAGCGCTCTGCTCGTGGCTTTGCCCAAGTTTTCCAGGATAATAAGTAACATATGCATAGATGGAATTAAAAAACGGACCATATGTGTATTTCCTAACCATTGTCCATCTGTGTGCTAAACTTAGATATTCGTTTAGTACTTTTTGCGTGAAAGAGTAACTAAACCTCTTTACAAACTTTCACATTTATAAAACTTATTAAAAGGATGACATTGATATTTTAAATAACAAGTATAAGTGAAATTATACCAACCACGTGGGAGGTCATGTGACCTTGATAGTGGTAGTGGGTTTGTAATTTCAGTGTCATGCCTCTTGAATTAGTTGTGATTAGAGATGCGCCGAATATTCGTTTGATATTCGGTATTCGGCGTATTCGGCATCTTTTTCACTATTTGTATTCGGCCGAATTATTCGGTTTTGGTGCCGAATATATTCGGTTCGAGTATTTCTATTTACTTGACTACACTACACGGTATAGAACTAAAAGACAAAACCTCTTATGTAAGATCTATGTTATATTATAAGTCAAAGAAATCCTATGAGGAATTTGTTGAATAAAGCTAACAAAATAAAGGAATTAACTTCATCACATATAAGTATTTGAAACCTCAAGTCAACATATTTATTTCTTAACCTATTGTTACTTAGTATAGTCAACATTTATTTTAAACATTAAATGAGCATTTATTTTTAAACCTCAAAACAATATTTTTGGTAAATGGTAATGTTAAATGGTAAACCGAATAATTCGGCCGAATATCCGGTTCGGTAAAGGTTAAACCGAATAGTATTCGGTATTCGGCTATTCGGTGAAACCACTATTCGGCGCATCTCTAGTTGTGATCTAACTTCACCATTAAAAAAATCAAACTATTTATTTACTTTATAAAACTTTTTGATAGATTGTTAAATTCAACTTTCATTAAAATATCTACAAGTTATGTACTTGAAAACTCCCCAAAGAACGACGTTCACAACTTCAGCATAGTAAAGATTGGATTAACTTTTAAAATTCTACTGTATCGTTCTCGCAAGTTTTAACCAAAATTCCGTAGAGCAATTTTCATTTTTCAGTTTGAAACGACTATTTCAGCGTTTCAGGCTCTTTGCGTTTAAAATTACATTCAGCGGAGAGTGGGAATTACCTCGGCTTGAAAATAGTGCATGTGGACCAATGTAGTTCGGAGAAAGGCTTAAACGGGATATTTTAAATTGTATTTATTAAATAAGAGGTAGCGTTTCATAAATTCGTATGATTTATTTAAACTACGAATCAGCATTCGAAATTATTGAAGCGAAACTTCTTGAGGCGCGACTTGAAAGTAATAAATAATAATATGTGTCAACAGCGGTAATATGATATTTATTTTAAATTAAGTTGATTTTTGTAGTAATACGTGTTACCAACGTCAAAAAATTACATATTATGTACTTCAATCGCGCGTAAAGATGACACGCACACACTTTTTTTTAAAATAAAGCTTTGATACTAGAAGTGCAGTGTGTGACTTTGTTACTTGAAATGCAGTGTGTGACTTTATTTTGTTATATCTAGGCGTTTAAAACTGGGTCACCGGGGTTTTTTCGAATGAACACTCCCGTACCCCAGCACCCAAATTGGATAAATTAGCCAACAGGGAAACCTAATTCTATAAGTTGTTGCCTGAGTCATTAATACAATTACAGCGTAAATTGCAATGTCCGTCTCCGGTACATATTATACATTTACGTACGAAAATTTCAACTGGCAATTAAACCCAAAGGTGTCTTCTGATACTAGACTACTGGCCATGGGCTTCTCCAGGTTACATAGAGACAAAAGTGAAAGACTGTGGAAGAAATTATGATAGAACTACGTGACGATTTGGAAATAAACAGTTAAACACAATGGTCAAATATGAACCCTATCACTGTAATTACGCGGCCTATGTTACTGACAGGAATCGGGTAGTGTGAAATTTATTTAAAATAATGGAACTCTACCTCCGGTACGAGTACGAACGAATTGCTAGAATTATATGAACAATTGGTGCAACAGTATGAACAGTTGGGAATTATGTGAGCGGCCATTGTGCTGTAGTTGGGCCTATTTGTTAACTTTTGTTCAGCTTGGTGCGGTTGGAATGGTTTTCCACGGCGCGGCAGCGTGGAATTGTGTGCATGTTAATATCTTGCTTGACTGTGATAGGTATTTTTTTATTGCGTTAAAGGTTTACGAACCGGCGAAACATAAGTGTATCAGTGGTTCCTATGTGAATAAAATATTTTGACTTTGAACGTTGTCAGTGGCGTCAGAACAAGGCAAGTCCAGTTGTGTCGTACCACACAGGATCTCAGGATCTTTGGCCCGAGAACACGGAAACAAGTAGTCATTTGAAAACATTAACAAGATGTAGAGATCTTTGCGCGGATAAATGCAAAGACGCCAAAGAATAAACCAAACAATATCATTTGTTCGATCGTGCGATTAAAGTTACGGTAGTGGCAGAGGCATGGCTGCAACATTGCAGAGGTATGGCAGTAGTGAAGCGGAAAGCCCTCGGTATTGAAGCGGTATTGTGGCGGTATTGCAGCGGTACGGCGGCGGTGCGCGTTACACGCTTCGTCGGAGACTCGGTGAGTCACAGCCGGTGCGGATTGCGTGCGCGTTTCCACTGTCGACACTGATACGATACGGCTGGATTCAACCGTTTTTTTAAACAGCCTAACTGAATCGTCGTGATTGATTAGGATTACATTTGGCAACTCGGTTGATGAGTAATTAAATGAAATATTTGAACGGATTTGAAATAGGTATTTAAAGACCAGTTGACTTTGCAATTTTTGTAGAGCCCTCGCTCCGATGTAATTTAACTATATCCATGCCACAATGAGTCAGGTTCAATAAGGTTTTATAAGTTTAACCTAATGTTATTAATATCTAACCTAGGAAAATATAAAATGGATTTTTAGTATAGTTTAAAAAATAAACAAAGATTAAATTAAAAAGATTTAATCTTGATTTTAGATATTATTTTTTTATTTCGACTTTGCATTTTTTTATTAAAAAATATATTTATAGTAAATATATAATTAGTTCACTGGAGACGCGTTCTCTCGTTACGGTCACGTGACCGGGCGGACACACTTACCTAACCTCCATGTTTTCTGTTCCGTTCAGCTGTTAAATAATTGTAACAACTCACTCTTGACTATAAAATATTATGTTCAAATACAAAAACTAATGAATACTGTAAAATAATAGATGAATTTTACTAGAATATAGAGCGTAGTAAACAAATACGATTGGAGCGGCCACATCCAACCTTGACCGGTGACTAACGTGACCATTTAAGGTGTAATAACCCCCGATGTAGATGGCGATATGGGCGGCGCTAGTTTTGAGTAATACTGTAACTGCAAGCAATCACAAATGTCATAATCCTATCCTTTAATGGGTGGACCATAGGATGCGTCACTCAACGTCAAATCCTGGGGCGATTACGTTTCTTTCAGACAATTGCGAGTGAGGTACTTGCAATAAGTGTATTTCGATCGAAAATAGTGAATCGTGGTCATGGTTAAACTTCTGCTTAAACAAAGTTAAGCGGCGGAGTGTAGTCATCTTATATGGTTATGGGTACTAAAATACAAAATGGAACTGTTATAATGTATTAGTGTAAATCGTTATCTGTCATCATGCACTCACCTGTTATGTGCCGCAACTGGTGCACGAACGGGGTGCATTATGGACCCTTTACGACCTTATACGATACTAAGTTAAACAAATAACTACTATTCACCAAATCAACAAATAACGAGAAGTCTGTACAATTATCCGTTACTAACACATGAGAAATGTAGCAAGTTGATGATCTTCTAAAATAAACGTAACGACGTGTACTTTAAAAATTGACACTTTGTTAGGAAAGAAGACGTTACATAAACATGACCTTGTTTCACCAAACAGCTCGCTAGCTAACTGGGTAAACACTGTCAAACGCACGATTTTCAGCTTATCTCCATGTCACGTGTAGACTTTTCTTTCTTACCCCCTTCGCCCCTCGAAGGCTGATAAGCGGTGAGGCGGCGCGGGCGCAACGCCACCGCAGTCGCGCCGCTCTTGCCGTCAGGAATGGACGTCGCGTTTGTTACCACCCGATATTAACAAATCATCTCAGTGAAGTGATACATTGATTTGTTTTATGTGAATGTGTTGAACAGGTGTCAAATGAGAGAGTTTTAATGTGACCAAATCGAATTATCGACCCGTGCACCGATCGACAACGGTACCGTTGCGTCGCGCTTCGGCGATTCAGTTAATAACTCGTGGATCTACAGTGACGTGTGTAATAGTGCCTTTGCTAAGATTTAATACTGTGGAAAGGTCACTTACCTTGATCGGGTAAAGTGTGTTGAAGGATTTCACCTTGCCGGTGGTCTGCGGTGGTTTGGCGTCATTTCTTTCCCTCGTTCGAACAGATCGCCCGCCCTGTGATGGATAAGCACAAGCGCTAAGTCCATTGTTGGCGTTTGAATCGACGTCGGATATCTCGCTTATAATTTCCTGCAACGATAGTCACTCTTTATCGGCTAACAAATCGTATTGGTTTAAGATTTGAGTCATACATTTAAACTTGTGTCGTGTGTAAGTTTCTAGAAGTCGATGTTTACCGCAGGTTTGTTAAATCAGAAATAACTGTACCGCACCGTCGCAGTTTGTTGTTCTTAGGATCATTCCAGCCATTATATTTAAGTCATAAGACGGATAAGATGGATGCATCAACAGTTCCTAGAAAGCACTTTACCTAACTGATTGAAATCTTGTTTAAGACGTTGTTGTGAGCGAAATCTTTCTTCATCGTTAAGAATACGCAATAGAGAAGACGATGAATAGGTTTCATGTAATCAAATTTTTAAATGAACATCCGCACATCTGATTCCAATCTCGTCGTTGCGTTAAAAGTACACGTACCTGACGGACAGCTGAAGAGTCATCTTGTAAATGGTAAAATAATGAACGGTAATATCTCAGCTTTACGCTCGGTTGTAGTTTTGTTTGACGTCGGAAGGTTCTGTTGCGGCCGAGTGAAACTGAGGCAATTGGACCTTGATATCCGGAGTTTCGACACCGACGGCCACTATTATTGTACGCGTTCGATTGTTATTTAGGAAACTTGGTGATTTTGCAGCATGTCATAGAAATACGATGAGCGTCCTTGCCTCGGCTACTTTAGCCATAACGATTCCATCTACTAACGACCTTCGCTGTAATAAACTCACCTACGTGTTTATTTTAATAACAATAGTAATATGGTATCTCTTAGTTTAAATGTTATGTACAAAACCATAATCATTATTGCCGGCTGTTACAGCAGTATTTGGTGTAATTAATTGAAGGAATGATTCATTTTTAATTGAAACGCAATTTTATTATTTTTTGTTTCATTGTATTTGTAAACGATTTTTTTTGCATTGGTTCAATCCAGCTTGATAACTGAAACTGTCTATTTGAGTGAGAACTATTCGTCTATTTTACCGCATTCTGTGTCTCAAAAATACGGTTGATATTAGGGCAATAACAGAAACAGATCCTATGACAAACAAACATCTTGAAAAACGTTTAAGGAGCATTGGCTTAATTAATGGCGACTACTGAGGGTTTGTAGTTAAGAAATACCCGATAACATAAAGAAAGGAGAGGTGATGAAAACTAAATCAATAATGAAAAATTCGTTGTTACATTTGTTGAAATCATCATCCTTATTATAATGCAAAAGGCGTATTTGTTTTTAACAGCTGTTATCACGGGTGCATGTACGTGACATATTTACGAAATAGTGATATATTGTTCCTTACTCTCGTAATTTGGGGCCGATGATGAGTGGTAGTCGAGTCTTTTTCACGTAAACAAAATAGCGATTACAATTGGCGCACGAAAATGAGCATTCGTGACCCGGTTCGATGCTTTGGTTTGAGGTTGTGGTTTTATGAGAAAACTAAACAAGAATATGAAAGTAATTCGGTTCACAGACTTGTGGAGTTTGAAAGGAATTTCACCTCATCGCGAGGTTTTGTTCTAGTGCTTATGACACTCAGGGCAAATTCTATATTTTCTTGGTTTAAGTAATAAGTTACAACAGTTTATGCGTTTGCAGTTTAACGATTCTTAGCACTTGTTGTTTTCTTCAGATTTCTGTACTTTAGGAATAATTATTCAGGTTTAAATTGATTAAATCTCAAAATATTTCCTGTTCACACATGGTAAACAGTCTTTGCGCTCCAAAACGTATTTGAAAGACTAGTAATAACAAACACTTATTTACACATTTGATCTTAAAAATTAGATGTGACCTGTATGTTGAACTCTGTCACTCGACACTGTGTTGTCATATAAATATTGAGTTTACAAAAAATTGCTTGAAACATTATCCTACACTGTAACACTTATGGCGTTTTAAATTATATTTTACGTAATGGTACTATGTACTAGCTACCAGTCTTACCGCAAATGTGGCCTTCTGGCGATTATCTGTAGTTACTTTATTGAAAGAATCGTCGTTATAAGAAAACAATAGATGGTTTCCACAATTTACGAGTATTTAGGATTGGATTTTCATGACAGCTTTATAATTAATTTGAGTTTATTTGAATCTCTACTGCCAGAGTGTCCATATTCGATATATTTGTGTTAGCATGCACTTTCCTGCGGTACTTGTTCAACCTCGTTGGCCACTTGTGTCGCTATCTGGTCGTTACAGTTGTTATCAGTGTCTTTGTGGCGATAGCGACTGATAGCGATAAGGGAGCATGTCTTCTGGTGATGTCACCGACTATTGTTATGTTAACGTTGTATTTAGGATTAACACTGTTTTCACTTCTCTTTCGTGCGTTACAATTTATAACTGCATCTTCATCATTATCAGTATATGAATTATGTAAACCACAATTTGTATTTGGTTATTATATTATCTAATCTTGTGTGAGTTTCATATAATCATTATTTATCGTTAGATTTTGAATTCTAATTAGATGTCGTAACCGTTCGAAACCCAATAGGGTCACTGCTATTATAATTATCAATTTGAAGCACATAATACAATTTATAGAGTTTGAAATATAAGTTGAAACAAATTGTTGGTTGAAAGTATATTTCTTAAAATTAAATAACGAATACAGTTTTATATATGCAGCTTACAAAATCCTGACGTGTTACCTGATAGGTAGTGGCTAACGCTGCCCATGCATATCCATATAATATTTATTACATGAACTTAAAGCAACGCTGATTATAAGGAGACCATGCAATAGCAAATAGGGCTGCCAAAAGTACGATTTAAAAATTACCGTATTATAGCCAGTGTAGCTATAGAATCAGATTTTGTGTGACAGCTGTCAGCTGATTGCCCTCGGCCCGGCTGAGGTCGATCCGACCTTAGCACCGATAACGAGGCCCGAGATGCAATAGTAGTTGTTGAACTGGCGAACGATATGCTTCGATTTAGATTTTTAATGTTCTTAAAGCTTGTGAATGAACCAATCGTTTTTGAACTCCGTACGATAAATCACAAGTGAAAATAAATGTATAATTTTATTGGGTTGTTTCCATTATTTACTTTTAGTTTGTTAAGTTTAAAAAGTTATTGTTAATAATACAAAATTTTTTCAAGATTTATAAGAATTGGCCGAAATTAAACCAGTTTCACATTATAACGCCTAAAACGAGGTTATATACGTATATTTTATCATGCATATTTTTTGATATTATTAAATGCTTATATGTGACTTTATTAAATTTATGGACGGACATCCTCCATAAAATTGTCTCACGGGAAGATGTCATGCCAATCGCAGTGACACAAATTGGTCGTCAATGACTCAGTCAGTTAATCAACCGATTCGTCTGGCCACTTACACTTGTAATGTCTGTTTTGAGCTGATCTGCCTACCACTAGCTTTTTACTGAGACTTTTCTTTTGGCATCAAAAATGCATCGGTATTCCCACGTTTCATTTTCATGCTTCTTATTTTTCTACATTTGAAAATACACTTTTTTAGATTTTATATACTTTTAGCAAAATTGTTACACATGTTACACATCCAATGTAAATTTCTACTTGCGTTAAGTAATTTAAGTAAGTTACTGAAAGAGAATGACGCATAACTGATAATATTAATAATTATTAGCATGAAAATTTTATGTGCCCCTTACGTGATTGAAGTCATTAGTAGCTACTAGCTAATCTGTTGAATTAAATTGTTTGAATGATATGATATAACTAAGTATCTACACGTCAACATTGGTTCAGTCAGCTCGACGGGTTCCTGTTGATTTATGTTAACAATGTTTTAGTTACAATAATACTTTGCGTGTTTGTAAATGCAGCACTGTAGCGACAACAATCTTTAAAAATCTGATATTAGTTAAGAGTCACTTTCTTTTTTGTTGTTGTCGTGTATCTGTTATTTTATAACTACTAACTCTTAATTGACTGTATCGTTGTTCTTGTTAAACTTCCATGTACATATTCTCAATTACTGTATGACGTAAGCTTCTCAAATTATTGCAGTATACTTGGAGCACACAAGTAGCTTGTTAAGTTAAACGCCAATACCAAAAACGTTACAATTGTGCATTCGCCATTCAAGGTGAGGCAATGATCATTGTCTGACTTCACCTTGATGTTCGCAATTATAAACGTATTTTGCATTACAGTTGTTGGATTTAACGGGAGCAAACTCTTATTTTTTTTGTTTTATCATTCGCTGATGCATGATGATGACACGTAAACCTTTACTTTTGTTACTAGGTTTCTTTCCGTGATTACTTTCCGTGATTGATCTTACTTGTCATGTTTGTTGTAAGGAGTTTTAGAGCCTTTAGGCAATTCCTTTTGAAAGGATATGGCCAACATCTGTATAGGCATTTGCCCCACTTGTGAAATATAATGTACACATTTTAATTTTACCTTACATTAAAGCTTACAATATCTACTTTGATAATTTCGTCAATAAAAATCTTCAGAACTTGAGATTCTCCTTTTACGGGGAGTTTTAGCTTTTGTAGTTTGACATTCTGCAAAACATAAATAATTGTGGAAAAGTGTTTGTAAGAGAGATTTTTTTTGTAAAAATAGCTAGATATTCTATAAGTAATATTGCAATAAAAACATAGTAATATTGTACATTGCCACGTGAACCTAGTCTTAGCTGTAAGCACTACTTACTTAATAGTAAAGAAAAATGCCATACCTGTACTGCAGTGATCCATTCTACCAATATGGATTGAAGGTTTCTTGCTACCGAAGATACTGAGTGACGTGCCATGCGCTCAATATCAACCGCGCAATTAATGCATCTCACGGCAAAAAATTAAACACAATTATTATTTTGCAGAAATCAAACTCAAAAATCAAATGTCAATATCACAGAGTACTTAATCACTACGTTTCTACTGGTCAATATAGCAGACATTTGCATTTATGTCAGCCAATTGTCAACCTCCAGTAATAGCAATGGAGGAAGTAGAAGATTATACAACTTATTTTTATTGTTAATTTATTATGACTACTAATGGCGGAGTTCAGAAGAAAATTAAAATTCTAGTTATGTTTTAATAAATGGAAAACATGTCTTTTCAAGGGACTAAAACCTTGTACAAATAAGAGTATTTTAACCATTTCCGGGGTACATGTTGGCCACCTCCTTTGCGCTATTTAATAAGGCATCTTTGAAAAATATTTGAGCTTAAGTTTATTCACTGTACTATGAGCAGGGTTTCAGACATCTTTTACGTTATAAAATTAACCTCTGCGTATTTTTAAAGCAGCTTTATTAAGTGTTATCTCTGACTTCGCCGCAAAATTCTTTCCAAGACATTGCTATTCATTTATGCACTCATTTTAACTCCACATGCATTTGCGTGTAGAATTCAAATGATTTTTTTGTAAATATTTTACATACCTACTCTTGTTAGTTGCATTGTTATTGACTACTTTATTGTTTCATTTTACATTTTTATTGTGTGTTTTCAGTTTTTATTGCTTAATAATCCTGAAAAGAAAAACTAATGTGGTTTGTAATTATGTTACAAGAGTATTATTTATATTAATGTTTCAGTTATATTGTATGTGTGGGTAAATTCATATTTTTCACATATTCATCCACCATTATCAAAATTTTTATTCAACTTAATTTGTTTTATATGTGGACTACATAAACTAAATTAAACTCACCAATCAGTTTATTACAGTTCAGTTTATTTTATATTTAATATAAAATATTTTATATCGATACAAATATAATATGTTTACACTTCGATCAGATACAGTTATTGTGCACATATCACTCGGTATTTGGGCGTTTTATCTAATAACTGATAGGGAACCGATACATATCTTGGAAAAATACGGGGTCGTGTTTCATCTTGCTTTTTATGCTTTCTTTGTTTAGTGTTGTATGTTTTAATATTTTAATTTAATGGGAATTAAAACGAGTATAGATTTTGACATTCTTTAGTACATACACTCAATCTAACTAAATCGATTTTATCAGCAGTATACATATAGAGTCATAAATAAGTTGTAAAACTGGTCTATAGCGACATATTCGGGCAACAAATGTGCGATATATAAGTAATGCCAAAGAAAAAATCATTGTTATTTTTAATAAAGTTAGACATCTGTAAAAATAGGTATGTTGTATAGAATGACTTTCACTTATAATTCAAAATCATGTTAAATCTTGAAAGTTTTTATGGCATGGGTTCCGGTCATTAAGGAGTCGAGTTGCGGGGTTATTATCTCTACCTGTCTCTGTCCCTCTCTTATTGAAATGCAGATATTCTTGGTGCGAAAGAGACGTGTTGTATAAACTTTCTTATCTACCGCGACGATGACTTCTTATACTTGATCATACCTATTTAATTTGCAGCGTAAAATTAAAAAGTAACTCGATTTCTCTTCTACAATAGTTTCAGCTGGAAAGTTACTTGTTTATAGATTTTTTACCACTTAATTAACTGCAATTACATTTATAACAATGCTATTATATTTATAATGCAGTTAGTTTCATATGCCTGATTGATCCATTTATTGCGTTTGCATCCTATTTTATGTTTGAAAGTAGGGTTATTTGAATATCATCTCTAGGATTAACTGGTTAGATTAAGACAAACAATACTACAAGAACAGACATTTGTCCGTTAATATCTGCATTAGTAAAATGCAACGCTAAGTGCTTTCAATTTCTTAATGCATTAGTAAAAGAAAATTTCCGTGAGAAGCGAGCATGGATTAAAAATAAAAGATCTGTTGTGTTGCAAATTTCCTCTTGTGAAGAAGTCATTAGTGCTCGGTCACTTTGTACCGATCGTATCGTTTGCAGCTGAGCTACATTCATTGTTATACAATGTACGTAATGTAAAATATAATATATTAGAGATACGATAAGAATTCAAAATTTTAACAAGAATTTAGTCAATTTTTTATTTTTACCAGATTAATTTTGAATAAAATGCCGCTTGATAAATTTCAACTTCTATTGAAATACAACATCTAAGTTTAACCACAACTTGACAGCTGTATGCCTTCATACCAACCCACGTGTGGAACTAATGGCACAATATTAATGTTTTGGTTGATAGGCGGCATGGCATACTTTATGTCGGGTCACCCATTTGCTCTTATGTAATTTGATTCCAGCGAAACGATTAGTGAAGTTTGTGTTTCAATACAATTAAGAGCCATTTCGCGGTTAGTCGCGCGGAATGAAGAATTTGACGTCAAAAATTAGTATCATAAGAAAGATATTAATGCTGGCAAATGAACACATAAAATAGATCAATCTATTATAATTGATATTGATAATCTAATATTCGAAAATATTAATTAGTTTTTGCGTAACTGTCAATCTAGCATAACTATTTTTCAGCAAAAGGACGACAGAGTCAATTTCATACACTGATTTTCTTTATTAAATCTTGTTAAATTGAGTAAAAAAAAATGTCTAGAGAACACTCATATATTATATTTTGCATTTAATACAAGAGATATACGATTACTATCATATTCGTTTCCAAATTAATTCAATAACATTACCAATTTTCATGGTTTATGCCATGACTTTACCATCGATTTTTGTATTCAATAAAGCGTATTTCCCATCAAAAATTTATGTAGTAATAAAATATGGTCTTTGTCGAATATGACACGTAATTTTTTTTTTATCTTACTGCAAAAAATAATTAATTACAACGAATTTACTTTACCATATAAATAAACAAACTGGTGCGAATCAAATCAGTTAGGCTCGAGCCCTCTTGGAGGTCGGACCTATGTCAATTTTTGCTTTAGCCATCTAAGGAATAGATTTCGTAAAAGTTACGTAATTATATTGCCATTGAACAGTCTTGATCATGTGAGAATTTTTAGTTACAGTCAATTGTATTATTTTTAGTTTTCTATAATTTTCAGGGTTTTGTAGTCAAATCGGAATCATGTCTAGTCCGTTCGTTATTTCAACCGGCCGGCTAGCCCGTCCGGCCGTCCGTCCGTCTGTCCGTTCCGTATGATTTTTTCTTCGTCTACCCCTTAATGTGGGGTATCGTTGAAAAGGTCTTTCAAAAATATTATAGGTTTCAAAAGACCATTTTTCAATTCAGGGGTCCGTTTGCGTAATATTCTGCTTTAAACATCTTTGGTTTGAAGAAAACAATAGAAATTAAGTAACTATTTCTTTCCAATTTATGTAGTGTAAGTAGTAACGGAGAAAATCACGAACATACATATGTACAAAATATAACTATATCTATGCTAATCTATACTATTACTATTGTAATATTATAAAGCTGAAAAGTTTGTTTGTTTGTTTGATTGAACGCGCTAATCTTAGGAACTACTGGTTTGAATTGAAAAATTATTTTTGTATTGGATAGTTCATTTATCGAAGAAGGCTTTAGGCTATCGGATTTTTGGAAATTCAACCCCTATTGGGTTGGAAGTCACTGCTGTAATTTGAAATAAAACATTGTCCGTTTTTAGACATTAGTTACTGTTTACAGTATTTAGGTTTTTTGTTATATGTGTAAATTACATATTTACATAGAAAAAAAAAATTATAACTTGTCTAAACATACCCTTTATTTATACAACTTTTAGATCAATCTGTACTTTATAGGGTTCCGTACCCAAACGGTGTCAACGGGACCCTATTGCTAAGCCAAAATGTTGGAATGATAGAAACTCAGACATTAGTCAGCTATAGTCACTTATTATTAGTCAAAGATAATACATTCGTTGTTTGGAAACTCTCGTGCACCCAAGTTCCGTCAACTCCCCAAAACTCACGTATCTCAAATACACAACACCCTTTACCTTCTCTCTTCACCCTCTCATTTTTTCCCTTCACAACCCCTCGCCTCCCCCTATACCCCCCCCCCTCAGTTCTTCACCCAAAAGTGGAATTTTGCGTCGGGATAATCTGGGAGGCATCCGGGCAAATACCGCACTCATCAGGTATATAGATTTCATCGGGATATAGATTTTTGGAAAACCGGAAATCCCGGATATCTCGGAGACGGTGCGTCCTAGACAAGTTTAGACGGAAATTTCGACCCCCTTTAGTAAACCCCCAAACCTTATTGCTAAATCTTACTGAACCCACTTTAACCCCCCCCCCCCCCCAAATTTTCCTAAAATACCATATATCTCCTAAACGGTACGTCCTAGACGATTTCCGACTGAATTTCCATCCACCCTGTGGAACTCATACTTGCAACATTACCCAATCTTATTGGGCCCAACCTTAACCCCCCCCTCCCAAATTTTCCGAAAACTTCTTATATCTCCTAAACGGTGCGTCCTAGACGATTTCCGAAAGGATTGAATAAAAGTTGTAGCCCATAAAAAGATTGACATTTTATGTGCCATACATTTTTCTTGTAGAGAGCAAGTGGTTTGGGAGAAAAGTGCGAATTTCGTTTCTCATAATTTATTATACTAGACTATTGTCAATATTTTGTTTTGTAAACCAACAGAAAACAATAAAGAATTCGTTTTTAACATTCAAAGACCACTGTGAATAGTGTTCTGAATATCTTCTTTTTAAAGCTGTAAGTAATCATTTTTGTGTATGGATTGTATTTACCTTTATTTTTACGTTATCTTTTGTATCACGGTAATGATTAGGGTATCGAAAACCGGTCCTGTTTTAAATTACCGGGATTTTCGGTACTCGCCTATGCTGGAACCGGGATTCCCGGGATTTTCAGTTCTTTCGGGATTATTTTACCACGGCTTTCCCCGCGTGAAAATAGTTAGTATCGCGTCTCCTATTTTACCTCTCAGGAGCATTAAATAGGGAAAAACTGTTTTCTACCCAAATCCGCATAGTCGTTTGCCGTGATTGAGTAACCATCATACTATTATAACTTACATGCAAACATAAGTTTCGTATTAATTGTATGAAAGCAACACAATTGTATTGCACAATTCAGCACTGCTTGGACGAGAAAAAAGAGTTAAATCATCTTCATTTATATTAGAAAAATATCAATCTGGGTTGTGTAAATAATATTATATTAGTATAGCTGCTTCATGTAGCCGACGTTCTGAATATCTTCTTTTTAAAGCTGTAATCATTTTTGTGTATGGATTGTATAAATTACCTTTATTTTTACGTTAGTTCAGAAAATCCCGGTTCTTTTATTTTGTTTCCCGGTTCTTTTATTTTATTTCCTGGTCTTTTATTTTGTTTCCCGGTTCTTTTACTTTATTTCCCGGTTCTTTTGAAAAGTACCGTATTCCTTTGTAAATCCCGGGATTTTCGGTTCCGGGATTTCCCGGTTCTATACCCTCCGATTGATTTGAATTTAGGTATACCTATGTATTTCGACGCGCTGCGAATATCGCAGGCAAAATGGACGCATATTGCATTTTATAGATCACCTTGAAAAAACGTGATTTTTAATTTTTCACGTTGATTTGCCAAAATATTGATTTTTGCAATATGCATCTATTGGACATCTTTATTGTGATGTACCTAAGTAGGTACCTAAAATGTATTATGTAAATAAGTTACCGATAATGGTACTACTACATTGTACTTTTAATTGTTATATAAACTTATATTGTCACAAACCAGATACATGTATGTGGTCACAAAGTGTATAATTAAAATTATATGTTCATAATTTTAAAATTTTTACGATTGAAAGTATCAAGGAGATTACTCGCACAGAACTGAGGTCAAGCGCGACGCGAGCCGGGCGAGGCAATATCACGCCGCGGAGCCGCTTCAAATACCTATAGTTTATCAACCGAGTTTTGCGAAATGGCTCTTAATGTGTATTTCGCGTGGACATTTAGTGACTTTGCTATTGTTAATGTTATGTTACATAATATTTAGTTTGTATATAACTGTTTTGTGTTGTGCAATTCTTTACTATTGTTGTTTAAGATGAAAAGGAAAGTAAAATGAAATAATTAAAACCATTTCATTTGCAAAAACTTTCGTTATCTTCTGGGAGTTCTGGGGTTCTTACTTTGATCTTAAAGAATTATTAAACAATCGGTATCTAACAAAACTCAAATTCGTCTCAAATGAGAAGTGAATCTATTATTATTATAAAAAAAGTAAAACAATTCACAGTATGTATGCGTACAATCATCATATGAAAGCTTCAGTGATCTCGTAACAACGTTATAGAGATTTGTTGACTTATTAAGCTTTTTTCTCTTTTAACTGACTTTTATTTGACATCTTATTTCAACGGATTTCATATAATAAGATTAAAGTAGTATTTTCAGATACACCGTACCGTACCGTTATTAATGAAAGTATTTCATAACATTTATATAACGTGGGAAATTGAGAAAGGAATTGGAAAAATTAAAAGCTTTCTCCCGTAACGTCGCGCTCGTGACATTAAATCAGAACTGATCGCGTGCACTAAAGAAGGAAAGGAAGTATGAACTTTGTCTCTGTAATCATTTTCAATTTATCACATACCACTTATCTGTGAGTAAAAATATATTTACCTGATATTTAATTGGTGTTACCTCGAGTGTAATATAATATAAACAAAATCTACATTATCTTTTTAAACTTTAATGTCATGTTTTTTTTTATCTCGAATAGTATTTTTTCCTTGATTATTATATCATTCACTTTCTTTTTTTGTATTACTGTTCAAAATACAATTATAAATTTAATAATGGTTAAACTATATTTCAACACATTTAATCTACATCCACATGACGATGCATCATTATTCTTACCGTCGCCACCGTTATGTTTCCGAGAGTCAATTCGCTATTGTGTTTTCGACTTATACAAATATTAACATAGAGTGTATTTAGGTCTTTTACTTCTTTGCTTCATCTGTTTCTAATTTTAAAGGAAATATTAAGATTTCCGAAAAACTTTATTTCACGCTCTGTAAAGTTAAAATACTTAAAATCCCTATTGGCTGTGAAATTTATCCTATAAGTGTTACTTTGGCATTTAGTTAGTGAACTATTTCACATTATTTAATTTATTTAGTAATATATTAGTAGTTACATTGTGTTGCTCCATGGTTGGTACAGACATGATGTAGCCAACATGTGTCACGTGTTTAGTATTTCCTCGCGAACCGGTTCAGACGAGTTAGAAGTCTAGCTAGCTTTCTATTTAATATGGCAATGAGTAGACCCGTCTAGTGTCGTTGGTTATTTTTGTTGTCAACAAAAGCTACTAGATTGTAATTAGTAAGCGAATTAGAGGTATCTACTATTGATTAATATTCCGCGACAGCTGTTTTTTATTATAATGCTCAAGACGTACTTAAATATAGGTAATTAATGATAAGTACATCGTCGTATTTATAACCCAAGTGTGTATGTACTATGTGGAATAATTTTGCATTTGTAATTACAACCTCCACGTGTACTCAAGCTCCTTATTTGTCCATAAATGTTAAGGGGAGACGTTTATCCATATTTGTATCAAATCTTCTTATAGCTCGTAATCTGAGTTTTACGAACTCGTCACGATCAAATGTTGTTCAGAATGATTAATTCATTTGGAATTTGACTTCAAAGCTAGCACTTTATTTAATTAAAATGATAACAGTACGTTGAGTATTCTGAATCTGAAGAGTAATTAGGTAAATGTAATTTACTTGTTTATTTGCCATTAGTGAATATTCAAGGTCACCTTAATTTTTGGATTTTGTTTATTGTCTATCCTTCTGATGGTTTTTACGTTATTTTGTTGTCTTTTAAGTTATTTACATATTTTTAATGCGGTTTTCAAGGTGACAACTTTCGTTCTTAATTAACCATTTTCATAACCTTAATTAAACAGTTCCTTTACACCCATTACCTGTCTCGTTGCCTCATGTCCTTGAATTGTAACATCGGCTCGACTATCTGTACTAAGCTACATAACACGGCTTTAAACGGCCAATTTTCTGCTTTGAACCGTTTTGTCTTTGAAAAGGCTCGTGTTCGACCGTCGAGGCTCCTGTTACAGCCCACATCACGAACTCCCACGCGGCTTTGCGTGTTTCGTAAAGTGTTTTACTTTATAAAAGGCACACTCGCTTTGTTTCGGCTTCGGTCTCGCACTGATGTTAATGATGTAAACGATTTCTAGGTTTTGTACACATATAAATTGAGTAGCAACCGTTACATAATTCAGTCTTTTAATTTTTTTTCGTATCGTGAATGTGAACTACGTTTGACTATAGCCGCAGGGTTAAAATTTTGATTTGATTGTTAGAGATTAAGATGTATTTTAAGATAAGATTGCAGCTTCGGTGGTATATGCTGACCCATAATATTTTATAAGAGACCTTTTCAACGAATAATGATTCCCTACGGGGTAGACGAGAAAATTTTACCGTTAGGGAAGGTACCCATTTTTTTTAAGATTTAATTCTGCCACTTTGTTGTTTAATCTTTGTTATTTATATCCATGCCTAATTGCAGCTGTCTAGCTCTAAAGGTTTCACAGACGGATGGATATGATGAAACTTATGTTCCGAATCAACTACGGAACCCTAAAAAGGTTTAGTTGCTAGCTATTAATGGCGAAGTACAATCTGCTAAATGAGAGAAACTCATCCGACTAATAAGACTGGTTGGGTATTGTTATATTCTGTCCATTGTTGTTAAAACCTGCGAGCGTGTACACCTATCCCGTTCATAGGAAAGTAGTGTGCCATTAAAATATGTGGTCGTGGACTCTTCGTATTTTATGTGAAACATTTTATCAAAACCTACGACTTATTTAGTTTGAACTAATAAATTTCTCAATTCGGGTGTCCAGAACTGTATTCTATAATCTAAATTAATTGGTTATTAAAACCTTCTGTTTTACATTAATGATTTGAAACAAATTTTCCCATCTATAGGAGCATGACACCTTCTAAAATATTGTCTTGATCAACATTACAGTAGTTTGGTATTTGTACGATTGCGTAGTTAGCATTATGGAGGTTTAGCAAACATGTGCCGTATATGTTTCCCTAAACATCGAGCGACACTACTCCAGTGGCTAAAACATTGTCGTAAACTTTCTCTATAACGTGCGGGCGTGCGTTTCCTCCCACATTAGGTTACATCACGTTAACAGTTTCATTGAAACGCTTTTTTAAACGCTTTTATTTAGCTTCACTTCGGAGCATCAAAGCATCAAATCTTGTAACGTTAATTTGAATGACTTCCCTTTAATGAAAATTGATGAAATTTGGCAGACATGTGTATTTCCGATGACAATACACGAAAATCATATTTTAAACTAATTTTCATTGTTTATTTGTTGTTAAATTAAAAAAAACGATTTTCAGACTTTAGACGCATAATTCTCTATGTTCTATTTTACGTAGAGACTTGAAATTTTCACAACTTGTAGCTAATTTTATAAACTAAACATTATTGAAATAAAAGCGTTTAAAAAAAAAATTTTTTTAGGATTCAACTTATTCCTTTGTTTTTTCTTTCTCGACTCTGTTGCTTTACTTTGCATTTTCTGGATGCATGGATTATGATTTTATGAGTAGAACATAATATTATGATACGGTCTGGTTTTTGGAATCTACGCTTGTTTTAATGCTTTGGCGGATAAAATTATTATTTCCTGTTTAAGGTATTTCATATTAATGCAGCTGTATTGGTATTTTAATGCATCAATGTGTGTGACTGTTTCTTTTTAAAACACATGTACGTATATTTTTTATTTTCTATGATCATGAAATACTGTGAGAAAGAAAATAGAAGATATAACGATGCGGCAGCCGCGTTCATAAATCACTTTTAATCTCCCACAAATTGCTGAAGCACTGAGTTCATTTGACATTTTATCGTATCGTTAACTATCAGAGGTATTTGTTTCCACATCGACTATTAACGAGACTACCACGATATGACATAGTAGTTGTTATAAGATATTTATTTAGAAGCAAACGTGATTCATAGGCGTTGCATACATTGCAGAAATACCGAAGAATTAAATTTAATTGGTAAAATTTTCTATTTGCTATAATGTTTTCTATAGGTGCAGTATGGCTTAACATGAAAGCGTCAAGTTATTTAAAGCGTTATTTTATTTGCTAGTCGTTTTTTTCGACAAAATTCTGATATTTGTTTATAACCAATACTCTTTCACTGTCTGATTTTATAACAGGTATCTTTTTACTATGGTTTTAATTTGAACTTCAAACGGATTAACCTTTGTTCGCTTAACTGCCCCTGGGGATCTAAGTGCATTAATCTTGAGCAAATCGCTCATTTGACATTTCAACGTATCGTTAACTGGCGGACCCTTGTTGGGAGCTAAATGATGCCAAGTCACGGACGAAACGCTGTGGAGATGCCGATCCAGCCTATCGCTTCTCGCCACCCTGTGTTTTTGTTTACTTTAGATGTTTAGGATGGCGATGAGATGGAGATCTATTGTACCTAATATTGATCTATCAGTTTACTAGTCTGATAATATTATAACTTGTATTATTTGTTGTAGTATTTGATGTTGTATGAGGGCTAGAGGAACTGATGAAGTAGTAGAAATAAAACATAAACCACCAATATTTTTGACACTAGGTATATGTATATTATCGCCATATACGCAAATGAGATTTAATCGGTATTAAAGTTGTTTTATCAGTGATAAAGTTTATCTACTACATCATTTTAGGATTGGGTTCGTGCAATTTATTTCACTGTCATACGGATGTCATTAAGTATTTTAAAACAGTTAACCTAAAAACAAAATGTGTAATTACCCTGAAAATCTACTGAACACTAATTTATTTAATATGACAGCGTGTCCTAGAATTATAATAGTTCCCAAAAACATACAACGCGCAAATTAACCCAGCGCTCGCTTTACGGTGGGGTCAAATGTATTGTCCTCGAAGTGGGCTAAACACGTCACGCCATATGATCCATTGGGCAATTGTCACCAGTTCTGAAGCTTCCTGTCGACGCTCAATTAGCTTTTGAATGAAAACATTATACTTTTTGAACTGGTTGTCGTACACCCCTAGCTACTACTAGCCTAGCTACTCCCCTACTAATAGTCCCTTGCTTGAAGATTACCAGGAAGTACCTATCACTTAGTATCGTTTAGTTAAAACAATATTTAGTTATACATATATCATGTAGTGTCTTTATGATTTAGTTTAGGTTTCCTCAAAAAGATCTGTTCCAGCGTAATAAAATAAGTCGCTCAGGATGCAAAATGCTCTAATAGCTCAGTAAGATGTTTATTTTCTGATTTCTCGTGAAAAGTGTAGAATTTACATAATTGGTTCGTCATAGCACAGCCGTTTCAGTTAAAATGTAAGAAGTGTAAAATGTGTTACTAGGCATATCACTATCTTTAGGTAATTTAATAATTCTGTGCTGATTAAATCAGCGATAAGATATCGTATTTGAGATATAATATCATTGCCACGTTTCTGCAACACCGAATTGGATACTGGATTTATGTCAAACCAATCCTAAAATTATATCACGTTTTATGTTAAAACTGCGTACTGCATTATTATAATATATCGATACATTCATAGAAATGTCTCTCAAGTCTAAACATTCGGATTGTTCTTCAAAATGCTATCTAATCGTCGATTTCTTTGTATCAGACGATTGTGAAGCCTCTGCTGTTAGAGCGAGAGGTTCTGTTAGAGGGAGATGAAAGCAGATTCTCAGTGAATCATGCATCGCCGCGCGCGCAGCCTTTTGTCGTGCGGCGTGCTCGGTGAATGGGAAGCGATTTGGACCCAATTTGCTGCCTCCGTTAGTTTGCAGGGTTAATAGAGTTAGTAAAGTATTTCGTCAATTTACATCAGTTCCGACATTGAATAGATGTAATTGGTTACATACCCAATTTAATGTATGTACTTCACGTCATACAGCTTTTTGTGTCTCCTGGTTTTGAATGTCAGAGATAGTGTTTTCTCAATGTTTTACATTAGAGGCGTTTTGCTTAGTTCCCACCAAACATACATTTTCAATAGGACTGAGCTCTATTTTTAGTAGTAATGGTTACGAATGGACGTTAGCGTCATTTGTTTCTGGAACATTGACTGTGAGTATACGCTATTAACTCTTCGTGTATGTTTATTTGAAAAAGTTTTTGTTTCGATATGGACGTACTCGTAAATGCTCTTGTTCTCTTGTACATGCTATTATTCCAAAAAGTCATTGTTCTTGAAATGGCATCGGATAATTATTATCTGTATGGTCTTTTGAACGGAATCGTTTTTAAGCTTGTCTCTCTGAACATCTCACTATTAGCAAAATATGAGCGTGTAGGAAATCGCCGGCTCATAAAGTAACGTTAGCGACAGTTAGACGAGCTACATGAGCCTAGCGATCGTTATTCAAGACTTGTATCGTTAGACTTATATCGTTATGATACGGAGTAAGGAGATACCGGTTTCGAGTCGGACGCGTGATTCGTTCGACGGTCGGTCGGCGTCAGTCCGCGTATTACTTTAATGACCGCGTGCGAAACGTCTCACCGCATCTCGTGGTGAGTCACCGCTACGTGTCTACGGATTGTTAAAGATAGATAGATGGATACATACAGTTTAAGTATAACTTCAACTTAAGTTATGCAGAGATAATCGGTCGATCAGATGAGTTAGAATTTGTGGCATCAGAAATGTTTAGCGTAAATGGTCTTTGTGGACTAAATTGTCTATAGATTCGAGTAATTGATAGCTTAAACAAAATTCTAGTTTTTAGTATAAATATCAAAAACAGTTTAATGTTATTTTAATTTGGAAGCAGGAAGGTGTTTTAGTTTATTATTAGTGTGGATAATCGAAATATTAGAATTACCATGTTAAAAAAACTTCGAATAACTTTTCCTGTATGTGTCCTTTGTCGATTTTCCTGATAATAATACGGTGGGAATACAGTAAGTTGTATTACTTACTGTATACAGGAAGTTGCAATTATTTCCATCAGAAAGGCGCATCGGTTGATCCAAAAAAGACCGCGTCCTGATCCGCTAGGTTGCGCTGGTTCGATAAAGAGCCGGCGAGCGGCGAGACGAGGTTTTTTTTACAAAAAGCGACAGAACAAAACAGGTCTTTTGGTTGCCCGCAAAAAACATCCCACCTTGTTCGTAACGCAAAATGGCCGCTTTAAATGGAATCGCAGGTAACGAGCACTTGGCCTATCGTTGGCGAGGTGCGAATGTTGCGATGTTGTTAGAGATTTCATGTTTTGGATTGTCAGTTATATTTAGTAGTCCTAAGGATTCTGCCCAACTGAAGTAGTGTGTGTTAAAGAAACCCATACTTCGGTTCCAGTTCTTCTTATACGTATATAAGTATACCCAATCCTGATAAGCAGATTGCTTCAAGTTTATTTCCTTAAAGCAGTTTCTGTCAAACCAGGCTAAGGTCTTACCACCAACGGGTACCACAGAGTTTGGAATGTAATATTCGATGCCCTGGAGTACCACATCAGCTATGGAAAGCACACAAGCGTAGGGATCAGCTGAGGAAAAACAAATGCGCTTCTACGGCCTCTACGGGAAAGATGATTAGCCGGACAACAGGACGTGCCAATCGTTCCGAGGGTCGTACAAGGCAGTGATCAAACGAACCAAGTTTCTCGTCTATATTACAACAGTAAGACATCTTCATCGTAATTTAACTTACTACTTTGCGTGGGTACAAAATTACAACATTAATCTTTCGAGGGAATCTCTGGCAGGTTTCATTGGACGTTTTCTTGTTAATTGTTAGGCACTGAATTACGCTGTGTGTTCGGTAGCGTGATTATGATATCAAACTGTTTGTGACGCGTTTTGAAGATTTCAACGTCGGCTCGAGGTTACATTTTTATTCTTGTAACGTCTCTTTTGTACCGATTTCAAAATAATTTTATTCGGGAGTTGTGACAGATGTCACAATGTAGCTCCATATTTTTTACGCTTATCTTTCTTGTATAAATTAATATTGAGCTCACGAAGAAGTATCTTTGTATCATCGTAGCCTGTAATATTCTATCTAAAGAATTATTTTTTTTTTTTCAAAAAGAAAACAGGTTTCGACGCTCTTATATTGGCATATAATACAGCCAAACATATTTCTTTAACGCAATAACCCGTGCAAGGAGATACCTCTAGTATAGCGGAAGCCTGCGGTTTGACCTCTCAGCTGTTCACATAACCGAATCTAATCCTTATTACATCAGAGTAGGGTTCAACTTATCCGCAATAACCGATGTTTTCTTTGACCAATATTTGTTTACAGCGCTAGAGTAAGCGACAATCAATTCTATTATGTATGACATAAAAGCTATGTTGAATTCATAATGAAGATATTAGCATAGCTGCCGAGTTACGGTTGGTGGGTGTAAAGATTTTGAACTCTATTTCCGATGTATTTAAAGTGTAATTAACGCCACGATCTATCGATTTCCATTGTCTTACACCGGTGCGCCGCGCCGGGTTGCGTTACCGACAGTTATTATGCCGTGTTATTTGAGAAGCTCGTTCTTAATGTGGTAAAGAAAATTTTGTATTTGTACTTCCACTTTTACGATGTAATATTTGCAAGTATAGTATTTATTATAAAGGCAAATTGAAATCTGTTTCGAAGCTACTCGTGTTTTAAATATAATATAACTCGTACAATTATTTGTCGCTCTGACAACAGTGTCAGTAGTTCAGCACAGCAATGTATTATACAAAATCGTCAACGGTAGATCGCGAGTTATTGCCCTATTATAAATATTTTATTTATTTTATTGCATAATTTTTGTTTAACATCGTTAGTTGAAATTTTATTCACGAAGCTAAACTCTACATGGTAGAGTTCCAAACAGAACTGTTAATAAATGTCGCCAAGCCGCATTGTTAACATCTGCTAATCGATGACAATTAAACTAAACACGTAAAAAACCTTGACAATGATTTTTCATGAATGTCACGAAATATTTCTTTTTATACGACCGTTCTATACGGGGAAAGGTCGACCTTGGTAGAAAAATATTAATATACCGTTTCCGCGCGGCTAGTTCGTAACGCATCACGCGAACTCGATCGAATTCACGATAAAAATAGCCGAAGAAATTAAACGCTCCATATATACGTAAAAATGTGTCACGTGTGTTCGTGTGGTAATGCCACAACACAATGACATGATTTGATGAGTTTTAAGTATCGAACGCTTGTCTTGTTACCTGCGTGCGGTGCGGGTACTACGGGCGATTATGTTTGTAGTAGAATCACTAATTCAATGGACGGATTTGACAGAAAAAAATGACACTTGGTAAACTATTTTGGTCGAAGTAATAGTAATAGCGTATTCTTGGTCCATATAAAATACATGTTTCAAATCTTATCGTATCAATGATTCACATCGGAATCGGTTTGTCACTATACTATTTATTTTTCTTTAAAAACTTTGACACTATCATATACTCGTATACTATCTTATATCAGTACCAATTTAAAGAAAATGTGAAAGCCCGCACCTATCCTTTTAATCGCACGCTCATTGGATGTCATGTATCTCCAGTCACAACGTACCCATATTATTATATTGTGATTGCCTACTGTTAAGGGTCTTCTTGATATAGTGTGATTGAGGATTGATTAATACCAAGTATAACTCAAATGAGTGTACTTATCGTCCCAGATGATACAGATCTATTTCTATCTCCTATAACATCTGATTCTTGTGATAAATACTACTTGGAAACAATTACAATCCCTGGTTTATTATTGTATTATGTAAGATATATTGTATATCTGATACCGCTCCAACCTTGTTACGTCATACAGCAGGAAGGCCGTCGTGCACTTATCTATGTACATAATTACATCGAAGTGTTAATATTAGACATTTCATATTATGTAGATTTTTTTTTGCCATGTGAAGTTAAAATTTTCTAACGTAAGAAGATTCACTACTTTACTAATAACGAAGTTATTGAAACAATGGAATAAAAGGTGTGGGTAGTTATTGGTATTCCCTATTGATAATATCTGAACGGCTTTGGTTTAGCAATACATAATTATGTTGACGTTAATTTTATTGTCGTTTACAGTTGTACCTGGTGGTATCTGGCGATACTCTAGCTATTTGCAAATGGTTACATGTATAAAATAAAGATTTTATTTGTCTCTTTGTTTGCCAATTTGAATAGAGGAATTAGCGTCAACTTTGTAAATTATTAAGACTATTAAAGGAAAAAGTTATGTCGTTGGAATTATTTGTTATTCATTCTTTGAAAACGAGCTTATACTTTCCACCTGTCTTTTGCCTTTTGTATAAAAACCAATGATATCATTACGTGTCGGATATTAAGTTTCTAACAAACTAATGTGAAAGTCGGAACACGCGCTCGGCTGCAAGATGAAAGTGGATGCTATTCACCATTCGTGTTATTAGCAAGACTTGCCTTGCTTTGTTAGGTGGTAACTTGGTGGTAATGATGGTGTCATTTCTTCCGCATTTCCAACATCTCAATTGTATTGATGTAATTGAAATGGAGATGGAGCTCAATCCAACGACCCATCTATAACTTTATAAAAATAACGGGTTTTATGACAAATTAATGTCACAAACAGTTACAACTTGGGAAAAAACACCATTGTCTGTCAAATAAATGCTACCTTCGGCTCGGAGTCAAATCTAGGACTCCTCGCTTCGCAGGCTGAGTCGTAATTGGATTTCGAGATATCTGTAAAGTTACTCATATGTAGTAATGTAGAAACTGTATGTGATATCAAATTTATATGCTAACAACTTTGTTACAACATAATTACGGTAGTATTATACACTCTAAGGCTAAAAAACTTACAGTGTCAAAACTTAAGGGCGATAATATAATATGTACGTCTTTATTACCTATATTTTGTAATATGAACGCAGTAGCTCGGAATTTAGCTTTAAGATAAAAATCAATGTTAGTGCAGGTCACTTACTTACCATCCTATCGATTTCTTGATCAAACTAATCGGGTGCTCTTGTATATACATAATTTAAGTTCAGTTCTCAAATTATTTACCATCAACCGTATTTTTTATTTTTTATTTTCACATCACTCTCTTTTGTTCTTATTACATGTTCCGTTACTAAATCGTACTTGGTAATATTCAAAGTGACGTAACTATTGTTTTGTGCTGGCAAGCGCGCTAGACCTGCTTCAGATGCGAAAACACCGTGAGTCACACGTGTCGCACCACCATCTGTTGCATTGTCAGTACTCTCGTTTGGATCAAGGTTGAAAAGTGCTGCACGATACGATATTTGAGAGTTGTGAAACATTCAGACAGTTATGTTACATTAATAAGCCGAGGCATCTGCTCAGCTAAGGCATATTATAAAAGCTTTTTTCTGTCTGTTATTATGTTTAAAATAAACAAAACCAAATATTTGATTAACACTTGAGTTCACTTACTTAATATAATTACGCGAAATAACATTAAGCGGAATTCCCCATCTATGATAATATAGAATTTTTTGTCAATTTGTTGTTGTGTAAATGATTCATCAATATATTTACATGTTATAAGGTATATTTACATTTATATTTACACTATCTAAATTGTAAACAAAATCTTTAGCATTAATAACACGAGATATGAAATGTAGCTCACGCCCACGGTCAAGGAAAGTGTTATAAGACTTATGAGCGATTATAACTTGGGCAACGTCTTAAATAGATTCAATCATATTCAGCGTACGAAATGTTTCAAGTATTATACGATAAGAATTTTCGAGTTTGAAGACTGTTATTTTGCAATTTTAGAATTGTATTAATATTGTGTTCATGGAGAAATGAAAGTTGTATTGTTTCGTGTTGTTTTCTGGTGTCTTGTGTCGTCCCGCTTATTGTTATCGTGTTCTTGTATTGATTCAAGTGTGGTGTCGGATCTCTCCTAGACAGGTGTGTCGGCGCGACAGCTTTGTGTTCTGCTGATGTTTGGGCTTCACGGTGAACGGTTCTAGGCGTTCCTTTAAACTAACGATTATGTTTTGTCTCTTTCTTTCCAGATGCACTGCCGCTGCCGTCTCGCTCACCAACTGTGACTCAACCGTGGAGATCTATGCGCTCGAAATCTTTCTTATTCCGTTTTTTTTCTTCTTTAATGTGTGCCTCTTTTGTCCTCTCTAGTGATTACTTAACGAATTCTTTGTTTTATTGATTTCCGGATAGATTCAAGGTTCTGTTCAAAAGGCCATTTTTATTTTCTCAGTAACCTTTGCTTACTCATTCCAATAAGTAAATAGTTGATAAAAAATATTAAATTTAATTAAACGCTTTTATTTAGCTTCACTTCGGAGCATCAAAGCATCAAATCAAATCTTGTAACGTTAATTTAAATGACTTCCCTTTAATGAAAATTGATGAAATTTGGCAGACATGTGTATTTCCGATGACAATACACGAAAATTAAAAAAAAAAAAAATTAAATTAAAAAAAAAACGATTTTCAGACTTTAGACGCATAATTCTCTATGTTCTATTTTACGTAGAGACTTGAAATTTTCACAACTTGTAGCTAATTTTATAAACTAAACATTATTGAAATAAAAGCGTTTAAAAAAAAAAATTTTTTTAGGATTCAACTTATTTTTAGAATTACTTTATGTATAATGCCGATGTTTGTTATCGATAGTCATTTATTCAAATGACGCAACTACGAGGTTTCTGATTATGTACTACATCTTAAATTATTATTATGCTTTCGGTCTTCGCCGCGTATCTTGGATCCATATCATGTTAGGTTTCACTGTGTTTTTGGAATGCCCCTTTTGATACTGTGTGTTCTGATAAGTGATTGTTATCGAATACCAGATTATTACGTCCCAGACGTTATTTCACTTTTTGTATTTGTTCTTACATATTTTACTTATTATTTTAAGTAGTTACGTCAATACGTAACTACTTAACACCAATAGTGTTACTTTGATTATAACTGTGGAGAAAACTTTTATGTCCTCATATTAAATTCTCCTTTTGATAGTAGTAAAAATACTATTCTATTCAATTCAGTGCCGACTAATAAATTCTTAATCTTCTAATCCTCTATCGATTAGATATTGTGCTGGTATCAATCGTGTCTTTGTGAGTACCTATCGGTATACGTGCGTCACTAGAATTTTAGATGGATATCGTTACGTCAGAGTCTAATAGCTGACTAATGATAGTTGTTCGGTGGCTAAGTAATCTTTTCGTGATATTGGCATTTTTAGGGTTCCGAAGTAAAATCAGAACTTAGTTTCGTCATGTCCGTCCGTCCGTCTGTCTGTCTGTCCGAAGCAAAGCGCCGAGATCCGAGATATGATATTCAATACAAATCTAGTAACCATAATCGTAGAATAAACTATTGAAAGACTTTTTAGGGTTCCTCCCTTGCAGGTAACGTGAATTTTATATTCGTCATGTACCCTATAGTGTGGGGTATCGTTGAAAAGGTCTTCCAAGAATATTATGGGTCTTCTAAGACTATTTTTGGAATTAGGGGTCCGTTTTCGAAACATTTGGCTTTAAAGTGCTAATTTTGGTTAGAGTCCAGTGCCCCCTCCCACGCTGGCTAAATAAACGGTTGAAGTTGAACAAATGAAAAAATTCTCAAAAATAGGTTATATGATGAATTTACAAGGAAAACTATCACGACTATGTTAGCATAAGTAATTAATGAGAATTGTCGATAAATTTACTACTTCGGAACCCTACATTGCGCGTGGCTTGACACGCACTTGTTTGTTGTAGGTACTTTTGTAATACTTTTGTGGTGAAATGTGCAGCAGCGAAACCCAAGCCTTTTAGATTTTTTAGGATATATTGTTCATTTGAAGTCTGTTAGTCCGTTTCTTTCTCTTATTAGCAGTTTTCTTTTATTTACAGATTTAGTCAAGTGATGGAATTCTCATAACATACTTGCCAAACAGTGATAATATCCATGACTGTAATGAGATAGTGTAAGTAAATAGTTCAAAGACCTAGTGCCGAATGTATTATTAGCGACTTCACCTATAATGTTAAGTTGCTAAGATGGAGAGAAAATTGACTCGCGAAGATTTTATGCGGAAGAGTTTCCGCACGCCCAATAGTAGAGTATCTCCTGTTCCTGATGGACAACCGGTAGTCAACGGTCCTCCACCGTCCCCAGTGTCGCTGGCTATGTTGGAAAGAACTACACCACAACGCACTCAGTATGAAGTGACTACATCGGGGATTGCACCAAAACGAATAGAAATCAATCGAGCTCATCCCATACATTTGAAATCATTCCAAACCAGTGAGCCAGCCGAAGACAATGGACCGACACCGCCCTCGGACGACGTCCTACGTAAACTTGAGCGGCAGATCGGTGAAATGGAGAAGGGCCTCGAAAGAGCACAGAACGGTACACTGGAAGTCGACGAAAGAGTTCGGTACGCCGAGCACGAGAATCTTCTGCGAACTGGCGTATCGTCAGTCGGCGGCGGCGGATACCTCCCGGCCGATTCCGA
Organism: Thymelicus lineola; assembly: GCA_963932265.1. Taxonomy (NCBI): domain Eukaryota; kingdom Metazoa; phylum Arthropoda; class Insecta; order Lepidoptera; family Hesperiidae; genus Thymelicus; species Thymelicus lineola. The sequence continues at coordinate 3,223,141 of OZ010698.1, read as the reverse complement.
TACCGAACACGACGTGGTACCGTTCAATAGGAATGAAACGACGAGGAGCAGCACCGGTGCGACCACACCCGCTCCCCGGGCAGCCACTAGGCTAGCAAGAACTAATTCGGACACTCAGCAGCACAACGTGGCTGCGACCGCTCGGTTGATGAGGAAGCTGGCGGACGGTGGCGCTAAGGATGAGAAGACGAAGGTGATATCGCGGAAGGCGATTCAAGCGAGGATGGAGAGGGTGAAGAACTCCGTGGTGGGCACCAAGCACGAGCATCGCGTGCTGGCCGAGCACCGAGCGGAGCCCGCAGCCGCCAGGACCCCCGTCTCTCCTGTCTCCCCGAGGTCCTCCGTTCAGGTAAACAAGATGATACAGTTTTGTGCAAGTCCTGATTTTATGTTGACTATTATCGATATATTGAATTATGACATTATCGTATTTGTCTGTGCTGTTATTGAAAGCACGTCGAAGAAGCAAATTTGTGGTTTCATTTTATTGATCGAAACGTTTTATACTGGTGATTATTTACTGTCATCACCCCTTTTATATTGCCTATGGCTAAAAATAAATACCATTTTTACCATCCACGAGCAACGATTTATTTTCTACGCAATCATAATATTATTATATACAAGTTGTGCCTCGCGGTTTCACCCGTGTTAATTTGTGGAAAAAACTAACTGCTAAATATGATGTTATACAGCCTATAGCCTTCCTCGATAAATAGACTATCAAACACAAAAATAAATTTTCAATTCGAACCAGTAGTTCCTGAGATTAGCAAACTCTTCAGCTTTTTAATATTAGTATGGTAAAATAATTACCGAGTGAGTTGAGTTCCGATTCCCACGGCGGCTACGACATAAAATCAAATTATTGAAATTGCGTTTTTTACTTGTAGGGCATAAACAAAACCATAGCTGCCTCATCTAAACCGTTCAGTTTCTCTCCGATTGAAATTATCCCCGCTCATTCAATGTGTATTAAACGGTTATAGAAGTTGAGGTCGCAGAGGTAGTTGGATGGAAATCTAGGTAGATACGTTTACTTTGAATTCTTAATTCCACTTCATCACTTATCTTGTATTCATTTCATGGAAATAATAGTATCACTAAAATATAATCAGATGTGCACGCTTCATGCAAAATTTACTTCAATCGGAAGTCGCAAAAATGTGTCAAATTTTACGTCTACGAGATACAATTTGTATCTTTCATCTTAAATGTAGAAAATAATATTGAATTGTGTTTCTCGTTTCCCGTTGTCGTTGTAAATTTATTTTGTAAGTTTAGTCCATGCCGACTGTAGAGTATCAACACTCTTTACCACCCTAATAAGCCTAAACTCTAGTGACGATCCAACCATACCCGTCTTATCATTTACCATACATGCTAATTGATCTTTTTTTTTAATTATATTCAGTGCATAGTTTAGGTGAAAAAATTTAACATATTATATGCATAGAAAGATAACAAAGATTACACAAAGTAGATTGCAAAGTAGACTAATACTACTATTACTATACTATTTTTGGCTCACTATTCTAGATATTATTTAATAACAAATCAACTTATTCCTTATAAATACTAGATGTAACTATTCCACTACTCAACTTTTAAATAATCGGTGTTCAACGGTGTTGGTAGCAATATAAGTACTTTTGTGTCACTTTTATATTTAAGAGACTATTGAAACCGTTTGTTGATCCAAATAAATGAAAAAAAAATACTAAGTACTAACTTAATAAAGATTACTCAGTTTAATTTACTAGTTATTTTTAATGTATAAACATATTTTGTACATAATTTTTAGTATGTTCTGTATGCAGGTACTAATGCAATATCGCATTCCGAACGTAACATTAATTCACAAGTAAATCACGTTTATGTTAATACCAGTCGTAATATTTAAATAACTACATTTGTAGTGGTGTCTAAAATGTGTATTTACGCGTATTATCATAAATCCTCCACAGTCTACAGTCTACTGCCTCTTGCTGACCTTATGACACGATTTTTTATTTAATGTCAGGTTAGTTTTAGGGTGTGTAAGATTTGTTTATTAGATATAGGTACTACTACATGAGTGCGGATTAGCCTTACTCATATTGAATTAAACCTTCTATAGGTACATGCAGTAGAGCCCAGTTGAATGGAGTTTATAATTATTTAGCATTCAGTATTTAGCATATTGGCAAATACCCACATTCGATATCCATTCTAGCCAGGGCCATGTTGTATTTGTAGAACCTATGCTGTATCTGCTTTCTTCTGGAACAATTTCGGGTTCGATTCCATATCAGTGGACATACATACATATATTTAACAGAAAAATGTGTGCGTATTTGTTTAGCTTTTACAATTGTAATACGTTGTGAATAGAAAAATCTAATTTTACCTTTTCATTTTGTTAACAGGTAAGCATCTTTCGATAATTTGAGCTCGAAGTTTGCTCGATATGACCCGGCGACGGATTCACTCGAATTGGGAAGGTAAGTTGCATGAAGTTAATACTGTCTTTGAAGTATTTTTAACTTTACAACTTTCTCTCTCTTTTGATTCTTCATCCAAGCGACATCTGCCTGTAATTGAGTTTAATAATAACTTTTGTTATTACAAGACGAGTAGATTGCGTTGTAGAATTCTATGTCGTTTGCAGGTAAGCTATTTTTAATGACTTATGCTCTTTTTCCACTGAGGGTACGATGTTCGCATTACATGGTTTTGTAACACATTGTCCTTTTTTAGAAAAACATTGTTTATCATTAGATCAGAAGAAGAGAAATGTTATTAGAGCAAATAAAGGTTATAATATGAAATACATTAGATCACATGAAAATTATATCATATGAACGTTATTTCCAGTCATATTATTAGTCATATAATATGTTATTATACTAACTATTACATACCCGTGTTAAAATTGGATGTTCATGCGGTCTCTACCGACCAATAAACCTCCTGATAAAACGTATAACAAATTCCTTTTGTTTATCGGCTATTATAGAGTCTGTGTGTAACTTGAAATTAAAACTTGGTAACGAACCAGTCTGTTACATTCGTATTTATATATTTTTCTTTCCTTCCATTAACATGGACTGATCACTAAACAAACGAGGCCATAAAAGTCTCGAAGGAGTAATATTTAAGTACCATAAAGATTTAAGGAACAATAAATAAGTAAATGGTGTCGTAAAATTGAATCGTACACAATTTAAATAAGGTATCAGTTTTATACCGCGTATCAATGATGTTTAAATAAATAGATACGTTATGCCCTTACAAATCAACCGAAAAATCTGTTCCGATGTCCGCAAGGCACGCTTTATTGCTTTATCGCACGTCTTTATCGCTCTCGCGTCAAAACTACATCGCTATCTCTTTCTTCACCTGAATAAGAGTTCCCAATTGGGAACTTTTTGAGTCACACAACGCGCGCGCTTATGACATATCTGCCTCTTTTTAATATATAATATCATTGCCGCGTATCTATTAGTTAAACCGCAGCCGTGGGCGTGGTTGTCTCCGCATGTTCCACACATGGTAAAAGTAGTTGAACAAATTCTCCTAATCTATTTTATACGCCGGCCTTGACTCCGTTCATGTTCATATGACGCACCCATATAATAGCCATCAATAAGACTCACTCCTGTAATTTAAATCATATTTCCAACACCGTAGGTGTGTTTTCGCGTACAGCTATTTCAATGGTACGTACTTAATTAGCATTTTTTTCGATTGTTACGGAACTATACATTTACCGAGGGAATTGAGTGGATGGCTCATTATTGTGTCTGCATGGAAACTAGCGTTGGTCTGTCACTTCGTTACATCCATCTTCTCATGGATATTTACAGGATTTCATGCATTATAGAATAGATATAATTCAATCTACTCGATTTGTTTATTAGTGGTTTTGCAAATCTCTATTAGCGAACACGTGTTATCAGTGGGCGGGTCGGTGTATCGCTGAAGCCATACCGCGAAGCCATTGTAATGCGACCAGGGTTCACTCGCGTTTATAAGCCCACTTGGAATATTGAAAACTCTCTACTATACAATACATGTATATAAATTTAGTCGTTGGGCTTGCTCGCATAATTTTTGATGCATTCGCTTTTAATCAACGCAAGCGTCAGCTTACAGCCCAGATCGAATTTTCTTTGAGCGTTACGGCTTGTGAGTTGTAGCACTTGTACCCTCGGAATAATAATGAATATACACTTTAGTACGTATATTATAACGAAATAGACGACACACACACTACAGTTTTGCTGGAAATGTCATATATTGTTCAACCACGTTGGTCTAATTAATTAAGATAAATCTTAATGAAACTTAAAATTTAACCGAAAATAGCATGGAATAATAGAATGAGGAACATTTTTTTAGAACGATAGAATACTTTTTTCTCGCTTCGTTAAACAAAATTTTCAATCCATTAACTACAACAGTAGAAGATAAACACGTGTTGAAAGCTAATCGCGTTGTTAGATCAGCGTGCACCAGGGGATCAGAAGCCATGCATGATTTGCATCGTGACCGTTGATGGTTGATGGTTCTGTTTGTATCAGTGATGCGATGTGACTGCTTGTGATTGTACAGTGTACAGTGTACACTGCTGGTGAAGTGTGTGAATTAAAAAAATTGGTACTTATTGCTGGAAGTGTATTGTATCGTAGTACATGACTAATGGACTTAAAATACCAATAAAATAGTGATAGATACATTCACGTAATACTGCTGATGAATTCCGAAAGGTTTAAACGTTTAACACAACAATCAATTTACTTTAGAACGTCCACAAGCAATACGTTAGTTTCTATATATGGATTATGTGAAATATAGTACGTGTTATGTGTATGTGTGTGTAGTACGTAGTATTTGTTATATATACGTTTAAGAACTTACATGAATTGACCAATTGTACAGTAGAGTGATGAAAAAAAAACCACAAGAGTATCTTCATGCACTTTGTTTTAAGTCATGTTAATGATTAATGTCAGTGTCTTGTTCCATTTATCTGAATTTAAAGTTTAGTCGTTGTCAAAAACAACGAGTAATATGGTAGTCGTGAAGTCATGTATTCCGGTCGGTCAGAAGAGTTTGTGGTCGATAGCGTGCCTGCAGGTGAGTACCGTTAGGTTAGGGTTATTTATGTATCGAAGCGTGTGGTAAACGAAGCATTTGCTAGATTTTTATTGGGTTTAAATAAATAATAAATAAATTCGCTTGGCTTCTGGTGCTAACCACTTACATCCATGTCAATTTTCCAGCTATTGATATAAAAATATCGCTAAGAAATCCAAACCCCAACGGTAGAATCTTATGTGCCACAAAAAATCAACTCCCAACTCCAATTATGACGACTTTTGACAAAATTCTGATTGAATCTTCCTAGACGCTAGCAACAGCTCATTTGATGTGCTTGGAGAAAATTACTAAACTAGGATTACGATTGGTTAATACTTTAAGAGTTCAGATTGAAATTGAATTAAATAATGTATCATTTTTCAGCATCGGTACCTCAAAGTATTCTACATCGTTATCAGTCGTTAAAGGTTGTATAATAAGCTATAAATTCCTACAGTGAATAATTGCATCTCCTGCCTCATTATACATTCAGAATATTCATGGAGATATAACAAAGACTTCGGCAATCTTTTTAACAGTGGCGTCCAATCGGGACCCTCGTTAGCAGCCGGTGCGGGATGCGGGGGGGCGAGGGGGGAGGGGGGGGGGGCGAGAGGATGCCGAGTTACAGGTGTGCTTGACTCCAGATTAAAAATGTGAATCGTTTAAAAACCTCAGCCTCAGCCATTGAATCCTGTCGCCATTGATCTATAGACTATTCATAAAAAGGACCTGATAATTTATAAGCGATTTGTGTGGATTTCCTTTCGATTTATTTAGTTTGATAGTAGTTCTAAATTGTTGATGTATGAGTAGTTGTTTATTGTTAAACATTAATTTGTAATTTTTATTAAACACAGATTATCTATACTAATAATATAAAGAGGAAAGATTTGATTGATTGTTTGCATTGAATAGGCTCCGAAACTACCGAACCGATTTGAAAAATTGTTTCACTGCTAGGAAGCTACACTATCCCCGGGTGACATAGGCTATATTATATTTTTTTACTTTTTTCCCGAAGTAAAGCGAGGGCGATTTCCTAGTGTATAATAAGGCAATAAAATTAATTGCACAGAATGTGAAGCCACCTGATGATAAATTAAGTGTTGAAAATCACCCTTGGACCTCAGTAACACAAGTGCAGCACCATTGCTTTGTCGACTGAAAAAGAACCAAGGGGTTCCGCTTAATTACAGGCTGTCCGTTTACTGCGACATGTAAAATTTGACGGTTGATTTCAGAAAATATTCTCCCACTCAAGACTTAAGATTAAGGCCTAATCCCCTTAAACTCCTTCGTCATGCCATCTTAGCACGTACTGAAAATCAATCAAAATACTAACTTTGATTAGGTGTAAGTACGCGAAATATTATTACTGATTTATAAAATAGTGATACAAGTAACATCTTTAAATTCAAATGCTGAAGAATCAATAAGCCACATTTTGTCATAATCCGCCATGGTCGTCAAACAATGGCAGAACAAACATGGACGGACATTAGGTACCGCATACGTTATAATAATTTACGTCAAGTGCATAATTTTACGTAAGTATTACCGTAGTTGAAATGAGGGCAAGGGTGTCCAAAGTATCGCTCAATGAACCTAGCGAGTAGCGACGGAAGGTCCGTCGAACGCAGCAGGCGGCATGGCATCCAACTGCGGACTGTGCCACGAAAACAGGAGGCGAGCGACGCGAAATTGAATTTAAATCTTGTAGTGTTTGAGTTGAAAATTGAGTGAGTCGAGTGAGCGTAGTTGTGGCGTTGTGAGTTTGCGACGCGACGGCGAATATAGGACGGTTAGCCACCCCGACCAACCAACCCCTCGCTGACTGTCGTATCCAGTTCGAATTCGAATTTGGACGGCGCCGGACGGAACGCGCGTTCTGTAACGTTCGTATAGGCGGAAGTGATGTTTGATTGTCTGTGTGTAGTTTAGCCTAGTGTTGTCATGGCTAGGAAAAGGGTAAGGGCACTTTTTATCTAGAACACTCCGACAAAATTGAGACCCTCCATCCGAAAGGTGACAGCAGAGAATGTTTGTGACGTTTGTGTGAAATGCAGACGTAGTGCGCTTGATGCCACTTGCGAGTTGCGAGTTTCGTTGTATTGTGTGCGAGTTTGGTTGACGCGAGATGAGATGTCGAGAAGTTTGAAGCTAAATGGAAATAAAATCATTCGGCGTTTTGTTTGAATGAATATTTTTCGTTAAATTTTATTTTGTCACTTTTTGTTTCTTTTGCTTGAGTAGGAAAATTTTATGCTTAGAATTTTTAGGTGCTTATGGTGTTTATCTCTCTATCTCACTCTGTTTTTGTTTTCATGAATATATTTTTTCGAGACACCCACCAGTATATTATGAGAATGTCAGAAAATTTAATTAAGTTATGGTTTTCTTTTTAAACGATTAACTGCCTTACGTAATAGGATCCTATTAGTTTGTGTTATGTTAAAAAAATACTTCAAAGATATACACATAAAAGCTTCTCCTAAATTAATTCCAAAGTCCAATAAGGTTGATAGCAAAGCCACAGTATACATTTTAGGGTATTCATTATTATTCACAGTTCCTCAAAGTACGGGAACCTTATTGTTATGTTACGATCTATTGTTATACCTAAGTTTGTAGGAACCTCAGTTTACATACAGTTTACAGGGTATTCGTGGGGTGTCTTGTGAACTTACCGTAATAGGGCTGCGACTTATTATTTTACATCCTAAAAGGATATTTTTCTAAGTTGCTAAGAGCTAAGTAAACTACACCAGGAATGTTCTTAACTTGTTCTAACTCTGTTGTTAGCAGTCCCGGATTAGTCAATAGGCCGTTTATGCCACGGCCTAGGGGCGGCAGATTCAGAAGATGATAATGTAGATGATTTTGCTATTAAACAGTGCCGTAAAAACTTGTAATTCTTGTTTTTTACGCACTTTCTTAGTAACTAATTCAGTACCTTCCTTACTATGAATGGATAATTATTATTTTAGAAAGGTACATGGGGCAGCGGAAATAAATTGGCCTACACTGATAAAAAATTTGGTTAAAATAATATATTTTATGAGAATTAAATATAATTTTAAAATAATTAATATGTAGTATTTACCTATTGATGTCGAAGTAACTGTACAGTATACAGATTTACAAAATTGTTGGTTTATCTTACAGACGCGAAATTTTCATTTATTATTACACACTTCACATCTTTAACTTTAGTAAAAACCTTTATGAGCAAGTTTCATAATCATATTTATCTCTGGGGTAATAATTTGAAAGGTTTCTGCTGGAATTCATTCATGAAACGTAGTCCACGTGGGTAAATATATTATTATGTATTACCTTATGTACCGTTAAAGTAATCAAATTTACGTATCGATATAGCCCTATCAAGAATTATTCAATTAATTTATTAACTGATAAAATAATTGAAATGTGAAGATTTCAAATCAGTCGATTAATTTAGATGTGCATTATTTATAGTATGATAACACTGCATTATCCTAATTTCAAGCTCTAATAAAAGGATGTATTTACTCTCATTCACCAATTTTGCAAACAACTCTATAATTCTATATTATAGTCAGGTCATTTTTCATCGTCGCCGGCCCATAACACTTCAGAGATCCAAACCTGGACGTAAGATGACGCCCCTTCTACCCTTCCGATTCTGGAACAATAAACAAACAATAATTCGTACTATAAAAGCAATCATCGCTCTTTAAGTCGTATTGTATTCCCAGGAATCTATTCTGTTAATTTTTATTAAGCTTCGTGTGTCTATATGTATGTATGAATGTGTACGAGCGTGTGTAAGTGTGTTAGTGTCTTTGGAATGGTTCAGCCATTTAAATGTGCTTTGATGAATAAAGAAACCCTGACCACTATGATTACTTACAGAAAGTGGGAATTAAGTCCCCCTATGGATCAATTGTAAGTGCATCAGTAACCCCAAATAAGGAAGGGGTACTTGCTTATTACTTATTGCATTTATCGCTTTACAAATATTATGGAACGTGGTTGTGATTAAAATGTTAATATCATGCAAATTATTATGCGTGCTGTGATGCCAACAACAGCCTTCGAACGAAAATATAAACAGGATTGCAGCTAGGGCTTCCACCGACAAGGTTTCTGCTTATGAATGAACAGTGGATTGCTTGAGAGTTATTATGTTTCTTTTAAAACTTTTTTATGCTTACTTGATGCTTGTCTTTACGTTGCTATATAAAATTTTGGAGTTCATTGTCTTCAATCATATTACAGATATAATCCATAACTTCAAATCATTTTAACGACGTTGTAAACAATAATTTGACTTATAAATATGACGTTCTTCCAAGAGATTACCTTCAGCGATTACTTTTTGAAAACATGCCAATAAAGTACAAAAAAAAGAAAACTCTTTTCTATTCTAATTCCGGCTCACTATTGCTTCTGTATTTCACATTAAGTGCGAGTTAAACTTTTCGCGACCTGATTTCTTACTGGCAGTTAGATATTTTGTAGTTAGTAACTACTCTATTTTTAAATTATTCCCTCGTTCTGTGACAACTTTCCGTAATAAAAATGTATTTGGACATAAAGTTCAGTTATATCATCAGCTTTACAACCTGGTATTTACAAACATCACCAAAGTTTTCACGGACGTGTTGGAGACCTCTCACTGAAATTAAGAAATGACTTCACTAGATCTGTGACACTTATGCACCCTGGATTTATTGGTCACTAAACATCATACAGATCGAGTAATTTGCAATCTATGGTTAAAACAACATTGGTCTCGAGTCTTAACGACCTTGACTCCATCTAAACATTACATAATACCTGAATGACGTCATCCCAAGATCCGAACCATTTCGGTTACGTTATTGGATAATTTATTTTTATTTTGGATCCCGATATACCTACCCCCGAGAACGTTATCCGTAACATTTCCACGCCTTAGAATCTCGGTCGTTACTTGCACTGTAAGCACATTGGCCACGGTATCGATCGATGCTATCGGCTGTGACCTGACAGTGTTTTGTCTGTATGTGTTTTGTGTGTGCACTGTGCATACAAAATGTTCAAACTACCGACCCTTGTCTTTGTATGAATTATTTAGCTCCATTGTTATTGTTGTTTGTTTTGGTTGCTGTCGTGTGAAACCAGGTCGTTATATGCAATGCGGGCGTTAATATTTTTCTTCTACTAAAATTTTGCTGTTTATTATGCTATCCGCTTAAATGTATGAGATACTAATTGTTACTCTATGATGTTTTAAATTATTATTTGGTAATTATACACTCTATGGTCACTTTTACAGTTTCTGAAATCCTTGAATTTCCCGTCCTTCCTAATCTTCGGCAGATTTTCTAGCATTACACACTTTTACCTATCCTTTATCCATTTTAAAGGATAAATCTTTAGCGTCAACTTCAAATATGCACTGTGTGTAGGTAACGTTTGTCATTTCGGACTGGAAATTGTTCAAACACTACATTATAATTCGTGGGCTACGACCTACATTATTAGCTCTGCTACCATTCCCTGCGACCGGTTTCAGTATTACAATCTACAAGATCCGGTTTCGTGCACTTGTGATTCAAAGTTCCAGTCGGTCAGACTCTACATTTCGTTATTATCGTTTATTAATAAATTTAAAGGTGATTTGAACTTTGAATAACTTCTTGTCATGTCCAGCAATTTTATTAACTTAGATAATGAATGATATAAATAGACTTCAAAAATGATTATCAGCTTTGCGCTGACTTTTTCGATCTCGTTATTATTTAGCTTTTTAAACTTGCTATGTTGAATTTCCATTTACCAGGGAGTGGCCGTCAAGGCCATCACAATTGATGTGATTGACAAGAAATCACACACCACAAATCGTGTGTGATTTCTTGTTTTATAGTTATTTTGAAACTTACAGAATTATTCTTTTTTCATTTCAGTTTTCCTTGCATTCGAATTTATTATTTATTTAGAAAGATAATTGTAATGCTAACAGCCAAAGCCAAGGCGCACTATAAGCTTTTATCTCTCTTTCCTTATAGTATTTTAAGCAAGTATCAAAACACAAATACATATATTATTTTAATACATAGTAGATTATGAACGAAATGAATAAATTATGAAACAAATAGTGAGCCAACTAAGATAATAGAAACGTCACGTGTTTGAAGTTTAACAATAAACTTACATATGACTCTGATGAAGTATCTAAAAAAGTGAGAAATGTGCAATTTTAAATTCATAAAAGTATGTACGATCAAAAAGTGTTCAGTGTAAATACGATCGCGTGGCCGCCTGCGATGGAGGAAAGCTTCTGTTAGAAACATCAAGCCATGGGCGTTAAAGGAAGACATTTGGTGAATAACATTTGTTTTTAGCGAATGTGCATGCAATTCAAGTCATGAGGATTTCGTGCATGCGTTTTCAAGATTTTTTGTTTTATTAGTTTTGTCTTTAGTAGTCCAATTGATGATAACAATCGATAGATGTAGTTACTGCATAGTTTTATTTTGTTTTTAATGTGTGGTGCATTTTATTTATTCATTTGGTAGATTTATGTATCGAAGATTAATTAATCATATTAAAATAATCAAACTTCATTGATGTAATTGATTAGTATACAATTATGAATCAATGCGATTTTTCTCGTCCTACGTTCTGTGATGTAACTTGTCTGTTAACTTGTAATTACAGCCGCGTTAATTGGCATTCGAATCATGCCTCCGTCGTCTTCATTAATGTTTATCATCCGCAGTGGACTCGCCGTCAGTGTCGACATGTCCACCACGATCCGAAGTTACAGTAACTTTATTAGACGTTATTACAAGGTTATTACATTGGAATGACTGTCGAGAATCATTGCAGAGAACGAGACATGCGAATGTCGGAGCAGTAATTGGGAAACTTATCGAAAAATATATCATTTGGGCAATCGGCGTATCATATTCACATGTGCATAACGATAAGTTTGAAATCATTAATTAGAAATGAGTTAAAATGTTTCATCTCGAAGTTTTAACTGATTACTTCACAATTAAGCAGCAGAATCTCTATTCAAGCTAAAATGTGTGCCAATTCTAACGAGTTGCCGAATTCGAATGCCTCATCAGTGGCATTCTTCAACCTGTAACGCAAATCAGTGCAACTGTTGTGCAAGCAGAATCGATTGCGTCCGTTTTCTACTATTTACTCTTCTGTTGTTTGATTTAGTTTTCAATTCCCGTTCCTCTGGAAATATATTGTGAATTGAAAATCGAATATTGATTTGTTGTCGCTACATTCTTAGGGTTGCGAAGTAAAATCGGAACCCTATAAGGTTTCGTCCGAGGCATAACGCCGAGATCCTTAATGCCAGAAAGCTGTAATTTTGCATGGATATACATATTTATTAAAACTCCAAAATCGTAGAATAAAGTATTGAAAAATATATATTTTTTAGGGTACTTCCCCTACAGGTAACGTGTTAGAGTCAAGTGTCCCCTCCCCCCCCCTCCCCTGCTGGCTAAACGATTGGAGTTAGACGAGTGAAAAAATTCTCTAAAATAGGTTATAAGATGAATTTACAAGGAAAACTATCACGGCTATAGCATAAGTAGTTAATGAGTAATACTCGTAGTCGAACTTACTACTTCGGAACATTACATTGCGCGTGGCCTGACACGCACTTGGCCGGTTTTTTCCAGCCAACTTCTGAGTCGCGTGAGCTTTGCTTCCAGTTTATATTCGTTATCCTTTACTTCCGTGTCCGTTGTGAATTTTTAAGTGCACTTAGTTGCGTCATTGCATGAGAGGGTCTTGAGTTGACTGACGAGCTTTTTGTACTCGAATGAATATTTGATGAAGACTGTATTAGTACAGCCTGAACTGCATTTATTTCAAAATATGCCGTGTCTTTTTTATTGTTTCTGGATATGTAAATTCAATTAGGTAATATTAATAAGTTCAAGTAGAATTTTATAAACACGCAAAAGGTATTGTTAGGTATATTTTTTGGTTAGTCTAAAAATATGGCTAGATGCATTTTTATATATATTACACAGTTTTAACGACCGAATGCACTTACCTTATAAATATCGAAAAATCTTTTACAACGAAACGTCTCTCGAAACATCTTCGTGAGGAAGTATTTTAGATGATCATGTTTTCAGCAAACAAGATATTTCCTAATCTTCGGTACCCGAATCAGAAACGCAATTTAATAAATTATAATTATTCATGAAGGATCCACTGGCAAAAGGTCAAAAAAATAATATTAACTTTCAAATCAGGTTGCTTATTAAATTCGCTGGGTAAATACCAAATTCGGTAAGTCTATATCCTCTTTTGATCTTTCTTCAGCGCTGTAATAAATCATGAATCATTACTTTTAACTTTAATAGTTTTGGTAGTCTTAACAAATCAGAGAATATTAAATTCCCTCTCCCTCCCCCTCACCCTCCCTTCCCCCTCTCCTTCCTCTCTGGAACAATTCCATCATACATGATTTTTGCGAAACTTAAACCGTTCTTGCAGCGCACGCAACGGCGCGGCTCAAAAAGGAATAATTTTTCCCGTTTTTGCAACATTTTCCATTGATGCTTCGCTCCTTTTGGTCGTAGCGTGATGTTAAAAAGCCTTCCTCGATAAATGAACTATCCAACACAAAAATAATTTTTCATTTCAAACCAGTAGTTCCTGAGATTAGTGCGTTCAACCAAACAAGCGAACAAACAAACTCTTCAGCTTTATAATATTAGTATAGACCAGTATGGATGAGTATCATTTTGACTCGTCTCAGTTCAATAGGAAACTTAAGAAGGGAGTGTATGTAGTGATGATGATGTTATAGAATAGATGAATATAGATTAGATTCTATATTCTATTGAGACTATCCAACCCTCCTTTAATTATTTTCTTACTTATGTTTTGTCCTTAAAAATTGTTAAATGAGATGATTGTACACGTAAGTTTTGTTTAAGCAAAAACTAAAAATGAAGCTAATGCCTTCACTTATCGTTAACGTCAAGAGAATCATCCAATCGACGTCGATAGTTTCCCTTTGATTTCGATTGATGAAAATATATAGATTATTAAGAACCCTCGGGGTTTCTTTCTATATTGACGTGAGTATATTCGGTTTTGATGTATTTGAAACTACTCCTTTGATGTCATCGCTCGATCACTTGTCGACTGCTTTTTACAAAACTAGTGTGTTTCCGAAATCTTTGATTGATGTAAATGCCTCGACCCTAGGGACTTTGATAACAGTCATGCGGAAATGCTGAAGCCTTACTTTTGTCAACTTAGTGATCTATCAGGTTAAGCAATGTTTAAGACGGTCTGACGATTTTTAAGGTAGTGTGTGGTAAAGTGACCTATGGTCTACTACAGGGCCCGGGGTGTCAAGTTGGTTACCTGAGCTAACCAAGACCTTACTCTGCCTCTCTGCTGCTTCAGCGCAGATTGGTTGAGGGGATATTGGCGAATTGGCGAATAATGTCGAAAGATTTATATTCTTCTTAGTTTCTAAAACCTAATATGCTTCAGCATAATTCAGGAATATTTTAAAGAAACAATTTTTCGGTGTAAAACGTCAACAAAAGTAGGTACGCGTAAGAACGCTGGAAGAACAAAAGTTTTATGGATAAAAGCCAAGATAATGTTTTCACTTTTCCCCGTTGTACCTCGTCCCATTTCACGCAGGTGCTTACACGTAAAGCGCAAGACGAAAGTTGCAGGATTATGTGCCCAACTTTCTATTGGGTCACCGTCTTACAAAATGTTTGGGTGCTTTGAAATTGTGCTGTCAAATGTTTAACGTCGTTCTTGAATGTAGAAGAATGTAGGAGCTGGAGAACAACTTTTTTAATTTTGTCACGTTTTTGGTGAAGATTATAATTATTTATTATTTTAGAACCGTCACTCGGTATCACTAGTTATTTAACCGTTACCTTTTAAATTTTGAATAAATGATTTGTGTATGAACAAGCTTAGCGCTTTGAATGCATTTAGATTTATGTGATTAATGTGTGAAACATATTACGTCAAGGCAGTAGAGAATAGTCACAGTGCATCTGTCACCAGTTTTAAATGAGACTGCTCATCAACTGCAAATTAGTTACTGACGCTCGACGTCTGATCCACGCTTGAATCGTAATCCATTTGATGTTATTTATGTCCACAATGTTTGAGGTTGATTAGTTATGACGATCAGTTGCAGTGAATTGCATTGCAATTTGCAACCCAGGGCTCTCTCTCTCTCTCTCTCACTCTCTCTCTCATAAGGGCGAATCGATGCAAGTTAACCGCGACAAATATTAACATGGATATTTATTACTGTACTATCCTTATTGCTTATGCTAGTTATACTCGTATTACAAATGTCTATTGAAGTAGTAACATTTGAGGTTGCTAAAACCAAAGCCTTAAAACAGACAATAATTTCTGACATAATTAATAATAATATGATAAATTACTTCGTCCTGACTTTATGTTCGACAGCGATATAGCTCGTTTGAATGTCAATTTGATTAGATAGCAGTTGTGATGCTAAATTCAGTCTTTAGAATTTTTTGTCTGTGAATGGCTAAATGATTGATTGAACCGTCTCGGAAGTTTGTGATACAAAGAAATCACAATTAATTTTGCCAGTAAACATTAATAAGTCAGGCGTTGACTTCGGTCCAAAGATTTCTCTGACCTTTTCAACTTTTGATTACGAAGATCCAATCTACCTTGCGCCGCGGCGATTAGATAAATTCTCACAAGGAATAGAATTTAAGGAATCGTGTTCACGGGAGGTGAATAACCGGGAAATTCGACGGTCGACAACGAATTCGTTGGTGAACGCCCTGTTAATATCTAGAGGTACGGGGTTTTGTAATATTAAACGGTGTCATTGGGTGGTTTCTTGCCTTAAAAGTTAAGCTGCCTAATTTTTCTTTGATCGTTTACAAGATTTCGCGGCGGCTTATTTAATTAAGAGACTTTGAGGTTTCGTTTTCTCTTGCGATAAAAATTCAATGATCATTGTATAGTCTGTTGTTCTTGCTTTATAAGAACGAAAATGAAATGGATTTTCGTAATCTGATGTAATTGATAAGGTTTAGAGTATGAATCGAATCTGTGTACAGAAAAAAGAATTGTAGAATAGAAGAAGGAAGTAATGAAGGAAGGAGGGAATAGGTTATAAGGAAGGAATAGTAGAAGGATTGGTCGCTAGCCTTTATGTATTTTTGTTAAGTCATAATTATGCTCAAAAGTTTACTGACAAGTCTTAAGATTACACGTTAGTTAGATATTAAAAGCCAGTTTGAGAAGAATGGATATTTTTAGGAGACGGTGACAACTGATAAGTTATCATTGCTATACATGCAGAAGATAGTCGGACTACTGTAAACTTGCAAAGTCTATTGTAAACAATTTACAAATACAAGGCAACTCTCAATAAACGTATTGAAGTGCAGTTTACTGAAGGACGAGAAACGGTGTTGTTAATGCTACAAAACAAGAAACAGACCCAGTAAAAATATAAAAAGGAAAAGCTTTTACGGAGTTTTCCAATGGAAAACCGCGATAATCCAAGCGGTTGTATTATTGATGTCAGGTGTGGATTTTCGCAGAGAACGTTTGATGAAAGCTGTAATTTTCGAATGAGTGAAGTTTTGCATGGTGTACCTATTACGTTTTGTGCGGCTTTGAAATATATTATCTTTTTCGTCAGTAAAGGAAAACATAATTAACTTAATTTGCCTGCAATATGCATGCATAGTTTCAAAATAGTTGCATTAAATATCGACATAAAAGAGTACAAAATGAGGATTTAATTTTATATCATGAAATATTTTATCGCCACATATCGCCACTTTTTAGATCTAGCTGTTTTGTAATAATAGGTAATTTGAATTATTATTTATCTATACTAATATATAAAGAGGAAACTACCGAACCGATTTGAAAATTTCTTTCACTGTTGGGAAGCTACACTATCCCCGGGTGACATGGCTATATTACACTATCAATAAAATTAGGGATCCTTAATAAAACTCCAATAATGTAACACAAGGTGTAAAACATAAAGAAAACCAAAGCAAAGCGAGGGTTACTCGTTTATTATAAAGTGATTTTGCGAAGTGAGTCTTCTGTACAATTATGTACTATTATGTCTTCTGTGGTATGGTGCGTTGTGCTTGTGTAAATACAGGTCAGCACGCTAGGTCGAGGCGTCGCACCCTACTGAAAGTGTTATTAACATTCTTTAAACATCGCTGTCGAGATTAATTAAGCGAAACTGTAACGCGGCCTGTGCTCGGCGTTCTGTATATTATTTTTTAATACGATTAAAGTTTTGGACGCAGTATATGAGATTTGCAATATTCGCTACATCGATTATGTTAGCTTTTTGGAATATAGAATTAATTTGTTCGTAGGATTCATGTAATTTAAATAGTTGCTAGCAGCCCTAGCAGCTTTGAACCTTTCGGCTTCAAAGGATCATATCCCCTATTCAAAGAGTCGATTGGGAGTTGGGACCAAGGGTTGAGTTATAATGATTTGCTGGAACGTAAAAACTAACAAATGAAGGAAACAAAGGAAAAATAATAACAAGAAGGTATTGCGATCGCGATAGTATTCGCTCGCGTATTATTATAAGTTTTTAAAGATATTTTCCATTGACTATAAAAAATACAGACCTTAAAAAAATACAGAGAATAGTTTTTTACTTAAATATTACATGAAAACCTATAGGAAGTCTATGGTCTTAAAAAAACGGCAAAAATAAATAAAATAGAAAGATAACGGTAAATACATAATCAATCAACATACGGAACTCTCTCCAAGCGAGTTCAAAAGATTGACTAGTTTAAAATTAACTCTTTTATCGCTGAAAGAAAATATTGAATAGAAAATGAAGTTTGCAAATAAATAATGCCCTTGAAATACAGCGTTCTAAGAAGTTGATCTCTCTCGGATGTTGGAAATAAAATTCACGTTGAAAATAAATTACTTAAGTGGTTATCGGAAAATAATACATACTTGTATTCTATGTATTTGTAGGAAACTGTAATCAAGCCTAGCTTGGCATAAAATAAAATAACATAATAAAAATTCATGTGTAGAGAGTGGTCTTACTGTTCTATGGTCGAAAGTATTCCTTTATGTTAATATCGGAAACTTCAATAGGAATACAGTACGTTACATATTATTACTGACTTATTATTTCGTTCGACCCCACGGACAATAGTAAAAATTATCTTCTTTTATCACACTACAATTTGCATTAAAGCTGTGTGTTACAGCATACAAACGCCCCAACTCAGAGTCACTAAGGGTTACTTAAATCGTTCCTTATTAAAGAATCACCATACAAATTCTGTACTAAGGAGTGATTTAAGTAATCCTTAGTGACTCGAGAGTTGGGGCGTAAGACTTCGATACCCTCATGTAGGAAAACCGTCTCTTGCATTGGGCTATTTACTACGCAGCTAAAATATAGGCCAATCAAAAATCATTTCTACATAATATATTGTAGGTAGACACATGGTTATGATACGAACCTACTGAATAGTACGGAGTTCCATTTACTTTTTACAATAGCAGAAACTGCAGTTAACGACAGCGTTCGTTTTTTCAAATGCAGTAATTCTTAAGGAAGGTAAGCTAATAGCGGGTAATCCAAGTTGAATGGGTGGTACTTGGTACTCTACATTCATACTATTCTTTTTGTTAGCTGGAAGGCAATTTTCTCGGACCATTTAATGTCAGTGTTGCCAGCCTGTGAGCGTTGCCATTGTTTTTATAAAAAATAGCCTTTGCACTATTTTACTTGTAAAAGCTTCACAAACCACAGAGAAAATGTAATGTGTCATATGTGTCCATTTTACAGTTTCTAAGTAATTTAGTAATTAATTGATTAATTAACTATAGCAAACTTTTCTGCATAAATGATTGAAAAATATTTAGTACCGACCGCGAAGTTCTAAAATATCAGATTACATTGAATCCACTCAACCTTGCAATCTCTTTCAGGTCTACCGAATATTTCTTTACAATAGTCGTTTGAATTGATGCTTTATTTCAATACCAATAGAGTTTCATTTCGTTGAGTCGATTATGAGTGTGGTCCACTCAAGTTTCGCCTACAGTGTTAAGTTACCAATCAACGTCAACAACACGTTCCATTTTCGATATTAGTGCTTATCTTTTAAAGTTCATTATTGAATGCTTGATTGAGCTTGCTGAAAATTTATTACGAGGAGGTACTTCTCATGAGATTTTCAACCTTAACTTCTGGAAATGATAGTTCGTTTTCTAAAAGCTATGGTGTTTATTAGTGCAAGCCCAGATTTAAGACGCTTTATAATAAATCGGTGATTTTCGATTGAATCAAAAAATGACGTCGCTTTTGACGTAAAATCACAAACAGTATTGGGGTAAGCTGAGTTGGTTTTAATACCAGCTTAACTTTGAACTGAAGTATATATATATTTTATATTATACTCTTTTAATTCTTTTTTTTATATTGATAAAAAAGTAAATAACTCCGCAGTCTACGTGGTTTTATGTAATCGCTTCAGATATATGATTTGTAACCAACCAACCAACCCTAAATTTTCACCCTTCTACAACCAAACCCTATTTTTAATAGCGATATTATTTAGTACTTTCATTATTTTCTACTCTCGACAGAACTAAGAAATGTGAAAATAATGTGTAAGCTTACCCTTAATGTAAGGGAGAGGGAGAGGCAAAGAAAGGCTGTACCGTTTTTAATGATCTCTGATTTGTTAAAACATGAACTAACTATAAGAAGCATGTTATAAAGTTACTAGCTGTGCCGCGCGGTTTCACCGGCGTTAATTTGTGGAAAAACTACTTAAATATATGATGTTATATAGCCGTCTTCGATAAATGGACTATGAAACACAAAAATAATTTTTCAATTCGAACCAGTAATTCCTGAGATTAGCGCGTTGAACAAAACTCCAGCTTTATAATATTAGTCTAGATATAGGACACACAGTATTATGGATGCCATGGAGGGGTAAATGTGCATGGTGGTTGATTCGTTAAATGCGTTTTGATTGCAATGTCGCAAAGCCAGTTAAAAACAGGTTCCCCACCAAGGGGTTCATGATCCCTCTGTGTGGTATTCCATGGGTAGGAATAACTACAGACTGTCAAATGATTCTTCTGCTCATTGGTCAGTTGTCCTCGTATTAATATGTAAAGAGAAAAACTTTACTACTACTTTTACTACTTTTTGTATAGTTAAATCTAACCCGTAGAAAGAGTGCCCAAAGCTATATTTTTATTATAGAAAATAAAATAATTAATAGCATTAATTGTAAATTAAGCCCTTGACCATACGAGTTAGTGTCTTATTCTATTCGAACGTAGAGCGGGAGTCTCTGGTTAATATGAAATTGCTAATGTTTATTGTTATGTTGTTACAGGTAAGCATGGTCCGGTGGTGCATTATCAGAGTATCGAAGAGTGGATTTTATACATTGGAAGGTAACATTATGAGTATCGTGTATTACTCAAATAGGCTTGTTAGAGGTCTTAATTAAATGAGACAACATCTCCGCTTCGGTCCTAATTGGTAACTTAGAATAAGTATTATAAAAACTATTTTAGCATTGCATATCACTAGTCAATTAGTAATCAATAATTTTTGTAAAGCTACTTATTAAGTGTTATCGATCCATAATTATTATTATTATTATTACCTGGCACGACTGCCGAATTTCCTCGTGTCGTTGTATTGTATAGAACATGAAAGTTGTTGGTTTATCTATGTACTAGCTGACCCGGCGAATTTGGTATCGCCTAAGAATCAATGAAAGTACAGATACTTTTAACAGATACCGCCGTTCTTAGCCGTTATAGTTTTTGTGTGCATATCTCCTCTTTTCATGTTTATAACTCTAAAACTGACGAAGTTGGATTATATGAAAGTGACTTCCAACCCCTATTTTTACCCCTTAGGGGATGAATTTCCAAAAATCCGTTAACCTATGAGACTCACAAATAATGTGGCTTTCTAGTGTTAAAAGAATTTTCAAAATCGATTCAGTAGATCCAGAGATTGACCCCTACAACCTCACAAACTCACAAACTTTACCTCTTTATAATATTTGTATAGATTAAGCATGACTAGGTATATAGGTTGTCACCTTGTCACGCTCATTGGACATTTTTCACGCCATGCCTTCGTTGCGGGGATGCTTCGTGCTTCGATAGTCCTGTTCTTTTAATAGACCTTCCCGTGAGAACCCCGTCCTCTTTCCAGTACTGTATCGCGTCTCCTAACGGATGGATACAATCGGAGTGGAAACGAAGAGTTAGTAGTTGACGCGGTTTGTTAGTGAAATTAAAGTGGTCCTTGCGAGGACAATACGAATTTTTAATTTGGGGCGAAGTCGATTAGTTAACGACTAAGTTAGATTGCATAGAATCAGCTTCCGTTTCGAATCGCTCAATCGAGTTTTGATTAATTTGTTTACAGTTCAGAAATTATGTTCTCTTGAGGTGTGTAGTGGGTGTTAGGTAATTATTGTTCGATATCGTTTGCTATGTGTTTCGCTAACATTGAGGAGAACTAAGTTTGGATTCGTGGAACATGTCCCGATTAGTTTTCGATTTGATAACCATATTCGAGTTCAGTTTAAATCAACTTTGCTAATAGTTCATCAACTTGTGCAGTACGTTATTGTTGCCAATTTGCCTGGGACGTTTGAAACAGAGATTTACTACACAGCGTCGTTGGAAGTACCTGTAGAAAACTAATAATATGTTCATTAGGATTACTTCCGATATGTTAGTAACGAGTTATTTTATTAATGTTTTGTTTCACTAACATTTGTTCTATTATTATAAAAGCAACAGACATTAATGTACATTTATATGGACGGTATCGTAACGATCGCATGGTCATTCCGTCATCACGTATCGAAATATCGATTCGTTTCGACGTGACCTATTCGAGTCTTGAATTTTTTACCAAGGCACGCCACGGAACTTGATAAATATTCGATTCTTCGCTCAATTCTGATGACGTGCGCTGACGTCTTCAACGTATGTAATGAGTGGAAAAAAGTCTGTGTATTAAATTTTATATCAGTAATTTCTTGTATGCCAAGCTTCAGCAAAGTTTCTCGCTTCTATTTATGTATTAAAGCCGTATTTATGTATTAAAGCTGTCGGGATGTATAATATTACCGAAGTTATAATTTGTTAATTATCATCAACAATTCATGAAATGTGTATTTGTAACAATTCACAACAACATGTTGTATTGCTTAAATAAACTATGAAAACCGTATGTGGTTGGCGACAAAAAAAAACATGATTTTATTCTGCCTACACCATAATTTTATTGGTCGGATTATCAATATTACGCTTTTACACTCAATCAATCAGTCCTTGTTTAGACATCGGAATGCAGATTGTCGAAATTGATGGCAATAGGATCCCAAATGTTCCCTCTAATGTAAATTCACGTCATAGGCGATTCGACAGTATCGATTTAAAGTGAACGGCGTTCATTTCGAGATAATACAATGCTCTTTGAAACAATGGTGTTCCCCGCGGGTCAATGACTTGTTGCGGCGAAATTCTTGATCTTGAGACAGGATTCAGGGGCCTCTTGGGCTCTCCGACTGTTGTGTCTCTTGGCCAAGTTTAGGTCAAGAGATTATATCTCACGTTGCTATTCTTTTGTGGTCTTCTTATGTTGTGCATATCTTGTGAATATTCACGTTTTGTAACTCGGGGCAAACGTGCATCAGTTATATTCATTAGGCTTAATCAAATATTTCAAAGATTTTTTTTATTTCTTGGCATTGGGACCCACTTTTTAAGCAACAAAAATGCCTGTGTTAGGGGGTCCTGCTCTTCCATTTTGTATTTCTTGGACCAACAGACGACAATCATGATGTTACAAAAAGATGTCTAATTTTCATAGAGAGACGTCAAAACCGTCACGAAGCGGAAGATTAGGTAATGCGTTAGGTATAGGGATGTGTAGAAAGAGGTCACAATAATCTAATTAATTACCCACAGTGCCACAGTAGACCTTTATCGGTGTTGAAAGGGGTCTCGTAAATAATTGAATGATGTTGATAACATTATTGTTCGCGTTAATTGGTGGTACTGATTTATTGAAGACTAGGAAATCGCCCTTGCTTCGCTTCGGGAGAAATAGTAAGAAAATAAAAATATAATATAGCCTATGTCACCCGGGTATAGTGTATAGCTTCTCAACAGTGAAATAATTTTTCAAATCGATTCGGTAGTTTCGGAGCCTATTCAATGCAAACAATCAAATCTTTCCTCTTTATAATATTAGTATAGATAATTCCCGCGTACTTTATTTTATGTACGTAAGTTCTTAAATAAATATTTAACCACATGAGTGTCCAATTAATACGCCATGTGACTCGTGTCTTTTCGATAGCAATCGGCTGTCAACGAATGCAAAAACGTTGACGATGTAATCCGATTAGTCAGTCTGTCAATTAATTACATTGTCATCGAACCGTTCTTTTAACTTCTTACGCAATAATTTCATAGATAATAATTAACCAAATGTAATATGGGTCATTCTAATATTTACTTAAAGCCGTATGAATAAAGATTAAATTACGAACAATGATCTTATTAAACAACACGACAAAGACTAGTTCCGGTAGTATTAGTAGAAATTAAAGGAAAAAATCTCGTTGCATAATTTAATTTTGATTTATGTCGTTCGTGAGTCGTAAGAAACGATCATTCTTGATTATTGGCCGCACGTTGATTGTTCGTTGATCAAAATAAGTATAATTCGAGAAAGTTGTAAACTTTGCTATCTATATATAAAAATTTGTCTAGCATGATTCAGGTTTTTATGTAAAACTTTTACAGGCCGTTAATACGTATTAATCTTCTATACACGAAAGTTTTCTATATTTCTACGGTATCCTCGTAATTATACGTGATATCTGCGGTATTCTCGTAATTATACGTGATATCTGCGGTATCCTCATAATTATACGTGATGTCTGCGAGTTTAGCGGCATCGCGGCAATTTGACAATAAATATGTCGAATGATGCTTTTCCCTGTATCTCTCTACATTTATAAACCGTGTTGGACGGCTTATACTATACACTATTATATCTAGCCGTAAAGCCGTATGCAAACTGTAATCGAATACGTTTGAGGTTGATCGTGACTGCGGTCTCCATATGCATTTACTCTTGGATGTAATGAATTCTTTGCATGCGACCAGCTCTTCTACGCTTACAATGATTCATTGCATGTGATAAAATCATGACAACGTGTAAATTCCCTATGCACAGTGGCTTTCCAAAGACTTAATTCTCTACTCGGTCAGCTTAGTGTTTATTGAGCGATGGCAATAATTGCAGACATGTTTCCATTTCACACACATCACTGATTCTGGTGTGTGAATTCACATTAAAATTATTACTGCAGCTATCGTGTGAGCATAATCGGCCGATGGCTACATATACCTTAAGAGCCATTTCGCAAAACTCGGTTGATAAACTATAGGTATTTGAAGCGGCTCCTGGACGTGATATTGCCTCGCGCGGCTCGCGTCGCGCTTGACCTCAGTTCTGTGCGAGTAATCTTCTTGATACTTTCAATCGTAAAAATTTTAAAATTATGAACATATAATTTTAATTATACACTTTGTGACCACATACATGTATCTGGTTTGTGACAATATAAGTTTATATAACAATTAAGAGTACAATGTAGTAGTACCATTATCGGTAACTTATTTACATAATACATTTTAGGAACCTACTTAGGTACATCACAATAAAGATGTCCAATAGATGCTTATTGCAATAAAAAGTCAATAGATGCATATTGCAAAAATCAATATTTTGGCAAATCAACGTGAAAAATTAAAAATCACGTTTTTTCAAGGTGATCTATAAAATGCAATATGCGTCCATTTTGTCTGCGATATTCGCAGCGCGTCGAAATACATAGGTATACCTAAATTCAAATCAATCGGAGGGTATAGAACCGGGAAATCCCGGAACTGAAAATCCCGGGATTTACAAAGGAATACGGTACTTTTCAAAAGAACCGGGAAATAAAGTAAAAGAACCGGGAAACAAAATAAAAGAACCAGGAAACAAAATGTCGCGTCGTGATACAAAAGATAACGTAAAAATAAAGTTAAATACAATCCATACACAAAAATGATTACAGCTTTAAAAAGAAGATATTCAGAACGTCGGCTACATGAAGCAGCTATACTAATATAATATTATTTACACAACCCAGATCGATATTTTTCTAATATAAATGAAGATGATTTAACTCTTTTTTCTCGTCCAAGCAGTGCTGAATTGTGCAATACAATTGTGTTGCTTTCATACAATTAATACGAAACTTATGTTTGCATGTAAGGTATAATAGTATGATGGTTACTCAATCACGGCAAACGAAACTTTCGGAAATCGTCTAGGACGCACCGTTTAGGAGATATAAGGAGTTTTCGGAAAATTTGGGAGGGGGGTGGGGTTAAGGTTGGGCCCAATAAGATTGGGTAATGTTGCAAGTATGAGTTCCACAGGGCGGATGGAAATTCAGTCGGAAATCGTCTAGGACGTACCGTTTAGGAGATATATGGTATTTTAGGAAAATTTGGGGGGGGGGGGGGTAAAAGTGGGTTCAGTAAGATTTAGCAATAAGGTTTGGGGGTTTCCTAAAGGGGGTCGAAATTTCCGTCTAAACTTGTCTAGGACGCACCGTCTCCGAGATATCCGGGATTTCCGGTTTTCCAAAAATCTATATCCCGATATCCTGATCTGCCGATCCGCGCCTACCTGATGAGTGCGGTATTTGCCCGGATGCCTCCCAGATTATCCCGACGCAAAATTCCACTTTTGGGTGAAGAACTGAGGGGGGGGGGGGTATAGGGGGAGGCGAGGGGTTGTGAAGGGAAAAAATGAGAGGGTGAAGAGAGAAGGTGAGAGAGGGTAAAGGGTGTTGTGTATTTGAGATACGTGAGTTTTGGGGAGTTGACGGAACTTGGGTGCACGAGAGTTTCCAAACAACGAATGTATTATCTTTGACTAATAATAAGTGACTATAGCTGACTAATGTCGGAGCTTCTATCATTCCAACATTTTGGCTTAGCAATAGTGTCCCGTTGACACCGTTTGGGTACGGAACCCTATAAAGTACAAATTGATCTAAAAGTTGTATAAATAAAGGGTATGTGTATACAAGTTATAATTATTTATTATTTTTTTTCTATGTAAATATGTAATTTACACATATAACAAAAAACCTAAATACTGTAAACAGTAACTAATGTCTAAAAACGGACAATGTTTTATTTCAAATTACAGCAGTGACTTCCAACCCATTAGGGGTTGAATTTCCAAAAATCCGATAGCCTAAAGCCTTTTTCGTTAAATGAACTATCCAATACAAAAAGAATTTTTCAATTCAAACCAGTAGTTCCTGAGATTAGCGCGTTCAACCAAACAAACAAACAAACTTTTCAGCTTTATAATATTACAATAGTAATAGTATAGATTAGTATAGATATAGTTATATTTTGTACATATGTATGTTCGTGATTTTCTCCGTTACTACTTACACTACATAAATTGGAAAGAAATAGTTACTTAATTTCTATTGTTTTCTTCAAACCAAACATGTTTAAAGCAGAATATTACGCAAACGGACCCCTGAATTGAAAAATGGTCTTTTGAAACCTATAATATTTTTGAAAGACCTTTTCAACGATACCCCACATTAAGGGGTAGACGAAGAAAAAATCATACGGAACGGACAAACGGACGGACGGAAGGACGGACGGCCGGACGGGCTAGCCGGCCGGTTGAAATAACGAACGGACTAGACATGATTCCGATTTGACTACAAAACTCTGAAAATTATAGAAAACTAAAAATAATACAATTGACTGTAACTAAAAATTCTCACAAGATCAAGACTGTTCAATGGCAATATAATTACGTTACTTTTACGAAATCTATTCCTTAGATGGCTAAAGCAAAAATTGACATAGGTCCGACGTCCAAGAAGGCTCGAGCCCAACTGATTTGATTCGCGCCAAATCGTTTATTTATATGGTAAAGTAAATTCATCATCATCATCCTGCCCATTTCCCAATTTTATTTGGGGTCGGCGCAATATGTTTTCCTCTTCCAAAAAGTAAATTCGTTGTAATAAATTATTTTTTGCAGTAAGATAAAAAAAAAATTACGTGTCATATTCGACAAAGACCATATTTTATTACTACATAATTTTTTGATGGGAAATACGCTTTATTGAATACAAAAATCGATGGTAAAGTCATGGCATAAACCATGAAAATTGGTAATGTTATTGAATTAATTTGGAAACGAATATGATAGTAATCGTATATGTCTTGAAATAAATACAAAATATAATATATGAGTGTTCTCTAGACATTTTTTTTTACTCAATTTAACAAGATTTAATAAAGAAAATCAGTGTATGAAATTGACTCTGTCGTCCTTTTGCTGAAAAATAGTTATGCTAGATTGACAGTTACGCAAAAACTAATTAATATTTTCGAATATTAGATTATCAATATCAATAATAATAGATTGATCTATTTTATGTGTTCATTTGCCAGCATTAATATCTTTCTTATGATACTAATTTTTGACGTCAAATTCTTCATTCCGCGCGTCTAACCGCGAAATGGCTCTTAATGTAAATTGCAAAAAGAAATATGACTAATGGACCTCCCATTACTTATAATGAAAATCCAGGAACAGAGTAGCTTTTCTGACGCTGTTAATTTGGTGTGCAATAAAGTGTAATAAATAATAATAAATAACCTGATAAAGATTTTTCAAGAATCCATTCATTTTGAACACCATTTACCTGATGTGACGTTTGTTACTTTACTTAAAACATGGCTGATTGATACGAATGATGAACACGATTTAAGCAGAATAAATGAGCTGACAGGCAACATCCGTTAGCAGGTCCGTCATCAGATCGTCATAATTGGTTTATATGAGTGGTTTATAATATAGGTACGAGTGTTGCAATTAGCATTGACAATATTACCATCAGATGCAGTTAAGGCACGGTATCGTCGGTATCGTTTAAGAAATGATAGCAGCTCTTCAACCAGCGCAGGCACGAGCGGTTTTGCGCACTGACACCATTGAACTGTTATTGCTAGCGTATAGAAACGACACCGCGGACAGATGTTTGCGCGATGAACTGTAGCCGGTTGGCTAGTTTTCAATTGAAAATAGAACCTCCCGGCGCGACACAAATTTTGTTTACGATGTCTGTTCTGGTTCTTTAGTACATTATAATTATACTTCTATGACTGACACGGACGTTGTAATTACAATCTAATTGCTGATTACGAACTGTGTGCTGACACACTACGTGATTGGCGTGCTTCTCGTAAAGTAGTTCGATCAAGGAAATACGAGCCGGTGCGTGATACTCGCGATAGTATTATGTTATCGGTATTATTGTCGTTTGTTTTATATAGGTTAGATGTAAGTTAAACTTAATCGTAATGCGCCTGTTTAGCTGGACGTTAAAAACTTTGATAGATGTTTTTATTCTTTAGTCTATTTCTTCTTCTTATGTTAAAATTGTTTTTTATAATATTTTTTAAATAATCTTCCCTATAATAAAGTTGAATAAGATATAATCTATTGCAGTTTACAAAATAACACCTGCACTCATGTAAATCAATGATTACTATTTATGGATATTTATTCTGTATTCTGTGGGATAAAAATGATACCAACAAAAAATCAGTCTACATAAATGAGAAGTATGCAATTACAAATAAACTGGAATCTAGGCTTATTTGGTTTTGTTTTGTTTTCTTTTCTCATTATATACTTAAATATCTCTTTAATGCACTAGCCAAGTCACCTAATCCTAGCCACGTCATCCTTACTTAGATTCAAATTGTAACTAGTGAAGATATTTTGGTTTCACACTTTCTTTACCTTTATTATTATATCGAAGAGTCATCTACAGTCGATATGGAACAACTTTTCCTGGATTTATTATAATATTAAATTATTCATTATTCTAGTTTCCAATATCGGCAAAACATGTATCTGTGTCGCCAATTGACACTGGTCGTTATCACTTTGCTCTTATTTGCGTGTCACTATTATCCCCAATTCTTGGACATAAATCAGTACTATTGGTGATTCTGTATTGTCGATACGGTCTCCTCGGATTTATTGCTTGTTTTGTGTTTCGTTTGTTGTATTTGGACATGTTGTTATCGGGAAATGTTTTAGTGTTTTACTCGTGTTATTATTGTTTTCACGTAAAAGGTTCCTCGTGTTTTATGCGAGCTTCGTTTGGAAGTTTATTATCTGTGAAGTATTCAACAATTTAGTATTAAACGATGAGACTATTAAATTTTATGTTCGAAAAGATTTATGTTCAGCCTCGTATGTCAGTTTCAACTTATACTGTTCATGCTAGTACTGTTTTTGTTCGATTATGTAGATTATAGTCGACAATCTGTTACGTTGAAAGTTGATACAGTTATTCGCTTTTCACGGGATCAAAAAGTTTTACATAATTGCTGCTGTGTCTAGCTCGGACCTAGACAATTTTCACTCGGTAAAGTTCAAAGACACTGTCAAGATAAACCCAGAAACTATGCGTCATCGTGTGCTGCCACTGTTGGCGCCGATGTTCCTGTCCAAACTTTGGAGAAGACGACGGCGCGCTAAAGCCATCGAGATGTTGCATGGGGTATGGTATTGCCCGGTGTCTTTCTGTACCCATCCAATTAATACTTTGAGATCTCCTCAGTTTATATTCCAAGAGTATGATTTATGTTCGCCCCTGATTGTAACTCTCGTTGAAACAATATTGGTTCATTATAATTGTTCATTGTTGTATTCATACTCATTTGATTGTTTGGATTTATGTTTAGTATTTCAATTTATTGGTCTTGCTCCATCTTCGTCTGTTTTTGAGTTTGTTTGTCTTAAATTGCCTCTGATTGTTGTAGTTGATTTAAAGCGAAACAAACGCACAAATGTTTTAGCCTCTGGTTGTCCCGCAATGATTTAAAACCCAGACATGTTCTTATTGACACAGATATTTTCGTTAACAATAAGAATAATATATTTTACAACCTAAAATTGTCTTGCATGAAACAATTCTTTTTTCTCGTCTAATATTGGATTTTTCCCCATCCATGTTTGCTGAGTTTCAGAGATTTACTGGTTCGTTCACCCAATTGTTTTCTCCGGCCCTTTCATTTGGGTGTTGCGCCATCTTGCCTTACGTTACGAGTACGTGAATGTGTGCCACGGGAAATGTCACGTTTAATTAGCGTCGCCCAGCGTATCGTATGAGATTTTCGACCCACATCTCAGAAAACTTTCCTTGGATGCTAACATTTTGCTGTTATTTATTCGTTCCTCCAAAAATATATATTCGAATATTATTTTCGTACATGTTTATCGTTTTTGTTCGTAATGTAACCTTTACTCCTAAATATTTTTTTACAGTGGATGGAATGTTAGTTAAACCTAAATTAGCGGTATGACAATTGTAATTTTTTCTTCTTGTTATTTTTTTAAAACAGCTTGGTTTATAACGATTCTGACCTTAGAAGACCTAAAGCCTAGTGTTATCGGTCAACGCTTCGTTTCATTACATCATTATATTACGCACTCGCTCACTAGGAGGACAGTAGGTATTGCATAATAACATCATAGTATAAACAACCTTTGTATTTTCATTAAGCAAACAGACAAATTTTGCGCAATGACTAGCATGAATGTAATCTAGAATATTTATTTATGTAACAATGTATGTAGATATCCTCAAGAATAAATAGAAGGAACGCACTGAATGAGTAACAATGTTATGAATGTTTCACCTGACGTAGCTTCTTGTAGGTACTTAGCACAAGAAAAAGTTAAAAAAAAGAAACAGATGAAGAAAAACCATTATGTATTGTTTATGTTTATTCTTTCTGTTAATTCGTCTATCTCAAATCGATAAATGACTTGTGCAAACATTACAATTGTAGCTAAAGCGGAAATTGTAATGGAAAATTACCTTAGCGTGGCTGATTATTGCAGCGCCGCGGGCATTGTGATTCTGATTAATGATTGAGATTCGACCTACCTGGCCGATCATAGGTATTACGCATAGCTGAATAGGTGCTAAGGTAATTTGCAATTGCACTGATCGCTTCGGCCTATTGGCGGATTGGATTGGCGTGGTTGGATTGCGAAATCGTGACATTGTTTACTTTTATTATGGACTTAGGTATCTTCTTTTGCTTTAAAATATCAGCATTCAACAATTTAAAATGGAATTGAACTTACTAATTGCGTAGATTACACCAATGTTATAAGTTAGGTGCGTTCGGTATTATTCTATGTCTTTTCGAATATCACTGACTTCATTACTGACACTATATTATCATAAAAACTCAATTTAACTTTATATTGTATTACCTATGTATATCATATTGTGTTTGTGTGGTATTCCAGAGCGCGTCGGAGACGTCAGCGGGCGCGGGAGGGGGCGGCACCGCCGGCGGCAGCGCGCGCGTCTCCTCGCGCTCCCGGACCTCGGAGGAGCCGCACATCGGTGAGTGGTCGTTCCACTGTCTTACCACTGTCCTACTACCGCCCTTCCACCATCCTTTAACAACTTCAACCCATTAATGGCCCGCTACAAAGCATGAATCTCAAATCAGGAGGCTTAGAGCATTCAACACCACGCTGCTCAAGTGGGGATTGCTGGATCAAGCATCGATAGTCCTAAAAACCTGGGTGTTAGAGGCGTCTGACGGCGTGGACTTGTCCGCTGGTCAACCTATAATAACTACCACGGTCAGGTTTCAATGCAACCTATTAGCTTTATTTGACTTCACTATTGATTTAACTTCAGAGTAAATAAAGACCCTTTTACCTCATTGTTAAATCATAAAAGACCTTCTGATTTTTGATTGAGATTCTTTATATGCAGGTAGGTAATTTGCGGTAGCCATTTAACACCTAGTACGTACAACTATGTGTCTCTGTGGTTAAGTGAACCATGTAATACAAAATACTTACAAGTTGCATTTAAAACGATCACGGCAAAGTAAACTACCTAACACAAATAACAAAAGATTTCCGCATAGCAACGTCTGATAACTTTGCCAACGTTTAACGGTTGTCTATGGTTGTTTCCAGGCAAGTACAAGCTGCTGAAGACGATCGGTAAAGGCAACTTCGCGAAGGTGAAGCTGGCCAAGCACGTGCCCACCGGCAAGGAGGTCGCCATCAAGATCATCGACAAGACCCAGCTCAACCCTGGCTCGCTGCAGAAACTGTTTAGGGAGGTGGGTGTCTCGGCCACTTTTTACAATAGAGAAGTTTAACAATTATTTTTGTTCGATTGATCATCAAAATGACTTCTGAATTTAAATTCATTTTAATTGTATATTGTTATAATAAATGTACTCGTAGTATTGAAAATTCCATGACCCGTGTAGCAACAATGTACAATGCCGGATTGGCTCTCAAAGGGTCCTGGGTTCAACTCCCAGCGAGGCACAAATGTGAATTTCTGTTGTCTGGTACTAACGACACATGGCATCCTAGTGCAAGTGTGAGGCTGTGAGTGTATATAACCGCTACATGCAATGTTTCCTCCTGTGTTCCAGGTGCGGATAATGAAGATGCTCGACCACCCGAACATAGTGAAGTTATTCCAGGTGATCGAGACGGAGAAGACGCTGTACCTCGTCATGGAGTACGCGTCCGGCGGCGAGGTGCGTCTATCTCATACTACCTCACTCTCACTCTCTTACTCTCACTACCTTATCACACGCTGTGGAACTGTTGAATACGGTGATTTTTGATTGTGTTTTATCAGTCTGCTAAGATAGGCATCAAGGTAAAAACAGTTTTAATCGTCCGGATAGTACGTAGAAAGGGGGGGGGGGGGGGTTAATCTAGGTGTGCTCTTCAGAGTTATTTCATATTTTCTTCCACTTAATGACGTTTGGCGTACTATACTTCGCTAGTACCATGTAGGGATTGTTGTGTACTTCAATAAAGGGGCAGGGTACCACCAAACGCGGTAATCAGTTGTACACAGCTTTATTACAAAAAACAATATGGCGCGGAACGTCTTGCAAGCAACTTTACATGCACACATCAACACGAAATACAATCTTACTTAACAAGGAGTCAAGGACACTGTTTTACTACATAAAACAATATGGCGAAAGTCCCGTATGGTAACCTCAGACCATAGATCTATGCCTCAGACGCACACATCTTTGCTCTCTTTAAACAAATAGTTAACGGCGCCGTATAGATAATAATGAGTGTGTGGCGTGGTGTGTGTTACAGGTGTTCGACTACCTGGTGCTCCACGGGCGGATGAAGGAGAAGGAGGCGCGCGCCAAGTTCAGGCAGATCGTCTCGGCGGTGCAGTACTGCCACCAGAAACGGATCATTCACAGGGATCTTAAGGTAAGTTCACACCTTATTACACACTAGAAAACAGTATTGGTAAAAAAATCAAGTGTACACTTGTCAAATCTGCAGTTTGACTTTACGCTCCATCCAGTGTGCATAAGATAACTATATGGTATCTCACATAATATGGTGCACAGCTTACTGTGGCCATACACGATCA
The DNA here is from genome assembly GCA_963932265.1 of Thymelicus lineola. Classification (NCBI taxonomy): domain Eukaryota; kingdom Metazoa; phylum Arthropoda; class Insecta; order Lepidoptera; family Hesperiidae; genus Thymelicus; species Thymelicus lineola. The sequence goes on along the minus strand of OZ010698.1, from coordinate 3,189,344 downwards.
AGTATTCTAGATGCCACGTCAAGTCCGCTTGATGCTTGATCAAGTACACATGATCGTGTATGGCCTCCATAAGACACATTACACATCCTAACACAGTATTAACACTAACACTATGTAATAAATATGAGGAGAACTAAACATAAACAATATTCACAAAAAAATATGGATGTTACGTGCAGTCGTGCAGTTCTGCCGTGTTGCGAGACAGAGTATCAAATATCCACACTATCACATCACATGTATACCATTTTTTGTAGTTCATCAAGGTGTAAATCTTAAATTGCAGGCTGAAAATCTTCTGTTGGACGGTGAGATGAACATCAAGATAGCGGACTTCGGGTTCTCGAACGAGTTCACGCCGGGCGCGAAGCTTGACACATTCTGCGGCAGTCCGCCGTACGCCGCGCCGGAGTTGTTCCAAGGTCCGTCTCATCTATTCATTGTATTTTATAGTTATTTACGGTATTTGTCGGATAGGCAGGATGCGTCCGTTTTTTAAAAAAAATATAATAAACTGGCTACTGTGCTCACTCTCGAATACTTTGTCACGATTCTGTCTAGCTACAATAGCTCGACCACGATGTATGCCGTGGTAACCTATAATTAAGACCACATTAAGTTTTAAGTCTACCCATGACTTGGATGTATTCATAATGTAATTCGTCTTGTTGGTTACTCTAATAAAATAAAATAAAAAAATAGCTCTAAGCAAGATTGAATCGCTTTTCTGAACTACGATGCGATATACATTAACGTAAATCAATACAAGTAAATAGTTGTCCGTATGGTTACCTGAATAACTTGTTGGTACTGACTTATTGAATGTACATTCACTGAGGTCAGTTCGATTTTGTTGTAACTCAGTACTCAGTACCAAGTTACTCAAATATAGATGCCACCCAACATTAATTTTCGTTTGGGACAAGTGTATGCTCGCGTGTAGTAAGTATATCGTGTGTGTGTGTGTGTGTGTGCGTGCAGGCAAGAAGTACGACGGGCCCGAGGTGGACGTGTGGTCGCTGGGCGTGATCCTGTACACGCTGGTCTCCGGCTCGCTGCCCTTCGACGGCTCCACGCTGCGGGAGCTGCGCGAGAGGGTGCTGCGGGGGAAGTACAGGTACTGCCTAGCTACAGATATCTCGACCTGGCAATTATCGAAAAAAATTGCCAATGTCAATGTTTATGTTGACTATTATATTATACATAGATTGCTAGTAACAATGTCCATGGTCATGGACTTTGTGTCATGTGGTTTAAAAATGCACTATACAGACCTAATTTTCTTATTCTCGTGATGTCACGTTGGAGATAATGTCTATGCCCAGCATAGACTGTAGATACTTTTCAAGATTCTTGTCGAGATTTTTCATAGAGATTTAAGTATCTTCTATGTATCAAAATCGTTACGCAGATATTCTCAAATACTATCACACTTAGGGTGTACTGGACTAAATTTGTTTAAGCTTATTCTGTGATTGAAATCAATAGTTCTTGTAAATTTGAAGGAACTAGTTTCATAAAAAAAATTCATATAGCTCGAGTCATTTGTATTTCAGTATTTTAGGATACCTTAAACTGACTTAGCGTTTCGAGTCATTTATCCATAATTATTTTAAATTCTATAATACCAATAACTCACGTTTCGCCGTGAACTCCCCCAGAATACCGTTCTACATGTCGACGGACTGCGAGAACCTGCTGAAGAAGTTCCTGGTGCTGAACCCCGCGAAGCGCGCGTCGCTGGAGAGCATCATGCGCGACAAGTGGATGAACACCGGCTACGAGGAGGACGAGCTGAGACCCTACGTCGAGCCTCAACAGGACTTCAAGGACCACAAGCGGATAGGTCAGTTGTTTGGGCGTTTTTCAATTTTGAGGGTAGTTGGCTATCTTAATTAGCGGTTTGGTGTGTTACGGTTTCAAAGTTAGTGAGTTGGTAGAGTGTTAATTGAACGTGACTTTACAGCTATGGATAGATAGAATGTTGAAAACGGCCGGTGTAGTCAAGTTTTTGTACTGAGACATAGTGATTACAGTTATTGTAGTGGGTAAAGAATGGATGTGCGTTGGCGAAGTACTAATAGAGTGTACCGTTGGTTGGTTGTGTTGTGGAGCGTATAAAGTTGTTGTATATTTGTATTAATGGATGAACCTTTGTCAAGAAGTGTTGGCTCATGTCAAAAGGAACATCTGCGAGAATGTGTGATAGGTGAATTTTTATGAACTAAGAATAGCATGCATTGAAGGTAATGGTGTAAGGTCAATGGGTCAATTGTGCTAAGGTGTGGCTAGCTGAACTTTTTGTTGCTATTGGGGACAAGTGCACAATCATTGAATTACTATGGTGCGACATTATAACTTAAAGGTCATGACTTTAAATAGTCAAGTTTTTATACTTGGTCATCAAAGGTAAATTATGTAGAATCTAGTGCTAGACCCTAATAAGTTTTTTAGGGAATATAATTGCTAATGAAGGATTACACTACAGATATCACACGTCTTATTGAGACATCAGTGTAAGCCTTTGGTCCAAAAGTCATGGTAGCTGTAGCCAGATGCATATAAAGATTAATAATATAACTAAAACAAAACAATAATAAATATATGAGCCAATAGTTAATATTATTATGTTGATGGCTAATACACCTCATTTTAATGTTGATCAAGCAACCACATTAATAGGAAAACAATTTGAAAATCTACAGGTAAAATTTGTTTATATATTTTGTAGTCATTTTAGCACATATTCGTATAGCCGGGGATGATTAAATTATATCAGAATAAAAAGCGGGTGTTGTAAAATTGGTTGCATAAAATTTGTCTAACGTGTTTTATGTATTTCATGCGAACAACGTAACGGCCACAGCGCAAGTTGGTACGTGACTCAGGACCGCTTTATAAACATCTTTTATAAATACGTATGTTATATAACAACAAATATAAACACTGATGCAATAAAGGGAGCATTATTTGAAATTGTTTATATGAATATTTAACGTAATTATGATCATTAAGTTATATTGCACAGCATCAAAATTTACTAAATCTACTTTATGTAATTTTTTTAACGAAATTATTATATTTTCTTGATAATTGCCAAGCTTGTCTTTTCAAACATATTTCAATACACTTGTTATATAACGATCGTTGTAAAACATGTTGATAAATAGAGGTCCAGTTGACGTGAATTCATATTGATATTGTGTTCGTTGTAGTGATATGAATGGATGTTAGAGAACGAATTCTGTCTTGTTGTACGTCTCCCTTGTAACATAACACGAACTCAAAGGTGCAGACTGACTTGTACCGTTTGTTTCTTCAAATTTCCTTTGAGTGTTACAAACCAACTTTTTTTATTTACCATTGATCTCCTACAAATTAACGTTGCACATCAGTCTTTGGTTTGAGTTACAACAACTCTGTACATTACACCGAAATGTTACAAGTCAGTTTCCACCTCAACATGCGTATGCTACCACATACTTATTGTCCCGTGACCACAATAACAGTAATACATACACAATAATACAGTCTTATATTGACAACTTACGCTTATTGTCAGACATCGATGAGACAGAATTATTATTTCTTTCGTTATTACTTATTTCGCCTCTTGCATGATCTTTTTTATTTGTTAAAATTATTATTTGCTGTTTTATATTCTACAATTTTTATGTGTTACGTCAAGTGTCAGAAATGGTTGTATAGAAATGCACTTTTAGTGTCGAATTTCGTGATTTGTGTTTACCTGTTTATAGATTTTGCTAGAATTTGAGAAGTTAAATCATTATTGTTATGGAAAGAGCAAATAGAGAGTGCGTTTAATGCTTGATGTTTACCGGTAATATTACTTATCTGTGTGATCTAAACCTATGTGATAACGAAGTTTCATTGACTGCTCCCTATCTATTGGGTCTTTCGACTAAATATTTTTCTTTATCGGTGTTGGAGTCCCCACTATAAAATCATAGACAAAATTACAAATTGTTACTAGACCAAAAAAATTTACTCTTTCCTACCAAAGGCATATTATTTCAAATGTGTCCAAAATATCTTCTTTCAAAATATATTATTTCTATTTCATTTCCTTATCGTTTCTTCCATGTATCTGGTAAAAGTCGACTAGAGTAACAATAGTTTTGCATTTAACAACCCTTTTTGAAATTATGTCGTAAATGACAATCCCTTTAAAATTATAATTTCAAACATCTAAATTTAGTGTTTGTAATTTTATTCCAATTACCATTAAACATCATGCAGTAGCGCTTTCTCATTAGCTACTCCCTTGAATGCTTACATAGCATTTTTGATGATAAAACTATAATACATTGCTGTTGTCGAGCATTATTTTTGGTTTTCGAACCTCATCCGACATGTTTCAACTTAGCATTCGTCTGCGGTGAATTGCCTGTGTTCTTGACGACTTGTTTAGCGCCAACCAGCATGCGGCCAGTATTGTGATGACTGTTTCTTGATAGGCTAATAAGACATATGATGTGTTTACTTGCAACTTATTAAATACTAATTTATTCAAATGACTCTTACTCTGAAGGACAAAAGAAAGGTACGGATTACATATACATAATAATAATTATAATAGATTACTTTCCGTGACTTGTCATAGAAATGCTTTAAGTGTTTATATGTGAGAGTTAGCACCGTCGTTAAGTGATATGATCTATTGTGTTTTTTCTAGAGGTATTGTTATTGTATTTTTATAGACAAATGCTAAGTTGAATTATGAATTAGGAGTGGAAACGATTCATGATTGTTTCGAAGCATGCAGCTCCATTACATTAGTAAATTCATACAGAGTTATGAATAGTGCACAAGCGGTTCATGTTACGAATTGATCGTCGAATTCCACATTTGGACAATGATCTATATTGTCTGAATTAGATTAGATAAGACATATATAAAACATTTAGTCATAATAAACTATTTTCAATAATATTTTTAAATAGTTTTCAATTAAAAATATTTAGATGTTTCCTAGTCCCCTATATTTTTAAACTTGTTTGTTAAATCTTATTGTTTTCATTATTTTCAAGCGGTTTACGTGCAATAGTTTAAATCTATACATAAATAGATAATGGTTTACATAATTTATTGTTCTATTTACAAACATATCCTTGGATAGATTTTATTAGATTAGCGTATGTCGTTAATGAATTTCACATTTAAAATAATATTGATAATGAAGAATAAAATCTTAAATGAGAGCTACAATTATTTCATAATACAGATATTTCATAATAAATCGACACACGCTAATTTGATACCAATAAAATATAATAATTTGTATTATTGTATGATACAATTAGTATTTTATTTGTTTTCTACCTTCAGGCCACTAATAGTGTGTGTTTGGTATTACAGAGGCGCTAGTGTGCTTGGGGTACAATAGGCAAGAGATCGAATACTCGTTAGCGGAGGCGAAATACGACGACGTATTCGCTACGTATTTACTGCTCGGAAGGAAAAGCACTGACGTGAGTATGATTGTTTTGGTAACATTTGAGTGTTTTTTTGTCAGTTTTAAGCCTAAAGTCTGGTTTACACGTATTAAGTAGTTAAGTAGATAACAAAATTTTAACTAAAATTTAACTAAAAAGTTACTAAATTGTCCGTTTACACGTATTAAATTACTTAAAATTTAGTTATCTACTTAATTACTTAATACGTGTAAATCGGACTTTACTACGGATAATATGATTGGATACGGTATTGTTTTTTAATGATAAACAAGAGGATTATTTTCCGTTGACTTAGAATCATGAGATTACTATCAATAATTGAAAATCTGAAAACTGAGAAATAATAAGTTTGTTCGGAATCCTAGGAGTCCGTATCGCATAATTAAAACATTTGAACATACTTTTAACAGCTGTGCGTTTACTTTGTTGACATTAATATTAGACTTTTTTGAATTTTCGCCTTATTTTTTTTCACTTTTAAAACAATGATATTAAACTATAGATACTTTATGCCCTTACAAATCAATCAAAAAATCTGTTCCGACCAAGCTACAACACACACTCGTTTATCTTTTGTTTCACTACATCAACCACTATTACATTGGTAAATTATGTAAAAGGGATGGCACTACTAAAACCATATAATAGTGAAAAAGACAGCTAGATGGCCTCACTCAGAGGCAGCTATCAACTGTCTGAAAATCGCTACACTTGTCTAAATTCGACTGACATAATTTCAGCGCCATCTTGGCATATCTTGTATATAATATTTGCTTTAAAAAGACCTATGTTACGACTGTAGCCGGAGTCGGACGGCAGTCGGTCGGGCTCGTCGCTGTCGCTACGCAACACGACGGCGCCGGGCCAGCAGCAGCCCGCGTCGCAGACGAACGCGCACGCAGGTAAACTAGCGGACGCACACGCACGCACATCTGCCCCCCACCCCCCCACCCTCACATACATTATAATGTTGTTCTATTGAGGACGTCGTGCTGAAACAGCTGAAGTATTTCACTGCTAGATTTGTTATAGTGTAATGAATTTGTGGACAGTTCTGTGTTAGCAAGTTACTAACAATTGCTACTTATCTTTTCATGAGGATAGAAAAAAGTGTTTTCTGAAAAAATAGATTTGGCAGTGAATGTTTCGTTTTATAGAAAACTTTGGCTCTTTTGGCACTGAACCATAAAATTATACCTATATTTATTATGTTATAATGTGTATGTTTATTTAGATATATGTCGTCGTATGGTTTGTCATTTCACACTTATCAATTTTTTAAACATACTTCTATATGTCGTCGTAGCTAGGTATATTTGTATATATTATACATGGGCATATCTGCGTCCTTTTCAGGTCAAATGAAAATGAAATCAAACGTCCTAGTTTATCAACATAGCATGCAAATCTGTTGTATGAAATGTAATGACTATTATAAAACAGCCAATTGAATTGTGTCTGGTCACATAGAAAATTTTAACTCCGTTGAGACTTTTATTGTGCATTCGAACACTTAAATAGTACTCATTGACTGTCTTGCAAACGGGAGTGAACATAGTTTTACCGGTAGTTTCAATTGAAAATCCTCTGGGGAAAAAAAACTGACGTATACATGACAATCCTTACTTGCGTATGAAATGCGTCCCAAATTAGTGATTTTTTTTATGAATTAAAATTTTTGAATAAATAGCAATCTTTAGCAGTAGTAGATATGTCCATGGTGATATGAATATTTTCCGTGATAGCAATATGTTTATTACGTATCCATGTGAATATACAACTGTCTCTCGTAGCCCGTGACGCACTACTGTCGTAGTTACTTGTTAGCATCGAACATACTATATTATTTTCATGATACACGTGATTCCGTTTAGAGAGAAGCCAAACTATTGATGACAATAAAACAAAATTAATACATTTTTTAATAAAAAAATGTGTACTTATGTCTTTGTGCCTTTTGAGGCATTGGCATCTCTATAAACGCACCTTTGGCTATGCTCAATGCTCATGCGGTCTTCAATTCCTATATCCTAAGTTATATTTTACAACATTGATACACACATTAAAATATTACTTTATCTATTGAAATCATTCGATCATGAACGAATAATATTTAACATTTTATGAAAGGGCTCAAACATAAACTTAGTTATTATATGTCATTGTTTACATAAATCACTGATATTGTAGAAATTGAAGTGTAAACTCATATATATCATTATTTATTTATTAGGATTAGTATACACATAAAGACATACAAATATAATAAGGATAATTTAGAACCATCTCATCATTTTGTATAATAATGTAATTTGCTTGGGTCATTTAAATCGAATCCAGTGCTTAGGGCGGTTAGCGAGGGGCCTAGCTTACCTAACTGGGTCGCCTTTCGGCGTTGTCGAGTTAAAGCTACATAATTATCATTAGAGTATAAGTAAAGTATATTTTTTACAAACTGTCCGATTTTTTATTGGCTTGGAGTTACAAGGAATTTCTAACAAGGTTGGTTAAACAGTATCTATTATTGAAAAGTGACGTGATATTTTGAATTTATATTATTAATATTTTTTTGAATATCAACAAGTTATCTGAATATGTTTTATATTTAGAATATAGTTGTTTAATCAGATTTTCACAAGCTCCTTAGTCATAGTTTCAATAAATTTTTAATTATCTTGAAATCGTATCACATATATAATTGCTGCGCTAATAATGTTAACGGTAATTAGAATATAATAACGACTAATACAACAAAGCTTCAATAAGAGCCTTTAATCGCACATACGTCCTTTTAGCTCCACGCCAGAGTAACGCTATTTACTATTATATTATCATACCTGTGCTTGTTACGTACACCCGTCACTACTACTGGCGCCACCTGTCGACGTGATCTGAGAATTTGGTTTTAAAATAGGGGGTTTTGTGGGTAGTTGTAATCTTGTAAGGTTTAAATATTACAGTCGTCACATCTAGAGATGTACGTTATAGATTTGTTCTTGTCAGCTTTGATCTCGTAAAGCTGCAATTAAGTTTTGACGATGCTTATCAATTTTTTCGGCGATTATATTTCTAGCTGCGTCTTATAAATGTCAAATTACGTGAACGTGGAAATTTTATCAAATGCTAAATTGCCTGCCGGCAACAACACTACAACACAACAATAACACTTGCATTTGTCAAACAAACGAAGCAAATATATTTTATCCAATTTTGAAATGGTAAAAACAAACAAATACGACCCTATTATTGTATATGCACAATATGCATTTTAATATTGAAAAATTTAATCAATGACTTATTTGTGATTTCGACGTTCCTCTAGCTGAGTCTCGAAAAAAGATTGTTCTAATTTTCTCTGTATTGCTTTGAGAGGCACCAACCTTTGTACCGGTCATCTCGGTCTCTCGATATTGAGGATAGTTAATTGTACTATAGCTCTGTACGAATTGCAAATTAAAGTATGTTGTCCACCACTATGAATATTTGACATGATCACTACCTATCAATCGTTTGGTTTGTAGTCAAAAGTCTATGCTAGTCTTATTTCAGTATAGTTGTTGTTTCCAGTGAGGTCACCAGTTTAGTTAGGTTCAGTGTAAGTGTAGCGTCGTTATAATATATTGTGTGTGCCATAGATCTTTACGGTATATTTCATATCGTAACGTATCGTGTATCAACGTATTTATCGTGCTTGTAGCCTATACTCCTGCTTACGTTTTTTATATTTTCTGTCATTACGAATTAATATGTTATTTTGTATTTGTTGCTTAAATGATGATCATAAGTTTGGTTGTTAGATATATTTGTATTGCTTAGATAGTTAATTCCACCAATCCGCACTGGAGCAGCGTGGTGGAGTATGCTCGAGGCCTCCTCAAGAGGAGAGACCCGTGCCCAGTAGTGGGCCATTAATGGGTTGAAGCCAGATGGTTAATTGAGGATCATAAGCTTGATTGTTAGATATTACATTGCTTAGGTGGACAACTGGATCGAGAACCTTGTCATTACTCTGTATTCGAACAAATGGTGGCGCTCACGTAGTAGTTGTTACTTCAACGGTGACGTTGGGTCGATCACTACGACGCGTGTCGTGTCGCATCTTATCGTGAGGTCACTCAACATTGTCATTACTCGATATTCGAATAAACGGTGGCGCTCATGTAGTATGTTGTGGTGACTTTGGGTGCATCGATGACGGCGACGCGTGTCATGTCGTATCGTGTCGTGTCGTGACGTGACGTGACGTGAGGTGACGTGGGGTAACGTGCGACAGGGTGCGGCTCGCCGTCGCACCGTGGCGTGCAGAGGAGTATCTCCGCGTCCGCGCGCCCGGCTGCCTCGCGCCGCGCTTCGTCCGGCGCTGAGGTGCTGCGCCCTCAAGGTAACGGGCTCTAGTGCTCCGGTGGGGGCGGGATCGCTAGCGTTGCGAACGCCACAGTTAAGGGAGACCTGGGAGGGGTCGCGAGTGGGAATGAAATGGAAAAGGAAGGACGATAGGTGTGATATGGAAGAAGGAAAGAAATGATATGGAGAAAGAGAAAATCGAGGATGATAGAGAGTGAAAAAAGTATTAATTAGAGGGAGTTAAAGGCGGTTTGAGGTGATGTGGCTAGACATATAATATACGATACATTATTTATAAACGACATACAGAATCCTGTTTTTAAATAGATTATAATTATTAATCGATAACGTATGAAAGAGAGAAAGAGTGTGGAAAATATGTAGGTATGTAAGATAAATTAATGAATTAGATAAATGAATGTAGTTTGTAAATAGTGTAGTTAACGATAATGTAGTTTATACCATGTTAAGTTGAGCGGTAACTTCACCCTTGAACAGGATCGTAGCCCGCAGACATTATTTAACTCCCGTTCATACCTAAAAACCGCGATCTTCGATCTTATTTAGTTGGGTAGGTATTTGCATGGTTTTATGGCGGCTTCTGAGATTCGGTTTTATTGGTTTGCTTACAGTCCCCTATGCTTTCTTAAGTTAAATTGTTTTTTTGTTTTGTAACTATAACTATTAATTAATTAATGTCACTTAACTTTCGCTTGTTTTGATTTTATGTAGTATGCACTTTTATCAGACGTTATGTGAGGTGGTGGTGACATAAAGCAGTCGATCTTAATTTAATTAAGTTATTGAATTTATGTTAATTGGTGAACCTCATTTTAGTTTGACTCTTTCACATTGTCTCTGGTGGCGATTTTGACCATTTATATAAAATTCGTACATAAAATTTTATTTGATACTTCGAAAAAGTAACAATTAATATATCTAAGACGCAATAAAATAAAAATATTTAACGAGGTATATATTTTGTTTTTCGTATACCTAAAAGTTGCTTTTGGTCACCCAATCAACATAATATGCGCATGCATTCTAATCTATGCTTAAACAAATAACATTTCAGTTTATCCTCATTGCAATTTTTGTTTTCATGATTTACGTTATGCGGTTAATTTTGGTTTCACCACGATTTATTTATGTAACAGTATTTTCTATATATTTTATTATATACCTCAGAGGTTTAATATTTGGTATTTCATAAAAAGTCACTCATTTTTATAGTTTACAGATTAACATTTTTTTTCTATTATATTTCTACTTAATTTAAAGATTGTTATGTTACAGGTAAATAGACATAAATATTAGTCAAATTAATATTTGAATGTAATGTCTTGTAAACGATTGTCTTTTATTAAGACTAGAAGTAATAAATTAAATTAATTGTAAGTGATTCAATAGTTTTAAGACATTATATTATTTATCATTGGACACAATTATTATTTAAATGCCATGTAATGTTAACTGTATTACGGTGTATAATAATTATATTATAATATCGGTGTTTACTAAAACATTATTGCTATAATTATATATCAATACAACACCATATAATATACATTTGTATCTTACATATTCGTTACCTAATATTACACAAATATACACACACTTTATCACTTTTATTTTCTTTCAGTGATTTGCTTTGTTTTATTTTCACGTACAGCACCGGATTTTATGTTTGTACTTTGATACCGTCGTTGTATTTTACGATGGCACATCATATTTGACAAGCATAATGAGTTCATCGAATTAAGAACTTTATACGTTAGATGTTTAAGTTTATTGTTGATGTGTAATATCTACTTCAGTGATGCCTTTGGTGTCGCTAAAGTCCATCGGGACGATAGGGACTTACTTACCTTCAGATGGATCGTCGAAAAAGTCAACGCATTGTAAGCGTTTGGTTTACGGTACATTTGATGTTGCAAATTATAAAATTAACTTAACGCCTGAGGTAGATTTCAGTAATTCTTTGCGGTAATATTGGGGTCTTACGTACTTAACGTTTTAATAAGAAATCTGTTGAAGGCAGGACGCGTTATAGATGTCGTCAGCTTTCCTTCTCGAATGACGTGCCGTCGTAACTTGCAGCGTTATTGTATCAAGTGTGATTCGGCATGGTTGCGTTGAATTTTTATTTCACATTATGTTAACAGCATGTATTCAATGTTTTTTTGTATAGTCGGTGTGGTCTAAGAGAATGTGGTTGATAATAAAATGCTCTGTGTGATAAAAAAACGCATGCCGGTGAATTGTAACGCATGCGTTAAGAATGGTTTTTTTAATTTAATTTAAAGTTGTATTATGTAAGTAACCAGTTGTTATTCGATGAATACTGTAGGTAAAAGTCGACACTTTTACCAGTACAGTGAGATGAATACGATTTGTGACCTTTTTAATTTTAATTGAACATAATTGTTTATAATTTTATCGGGCACTTTATATGTGCAATAATTTTTTACAGAGATCTTTATGGCTTCGATTGCTCAAACGTGATAACTACAGTATTCATCCTTAGTCTAACATTGTTGTTTACAAAAAATATATCAGACCCCGCCATTGGAAAAGTAAATCTAACATTCGATTTGATCAAGATTAATTTTCAAAATCACTAACGGGGACACAATGTAAATTTAACCGTATGCAAGTACTATTTAGGCTTACAATTTAAATGTGTATTAATATGCTTGTTGATTGCAGCGGGAACGACTACGAGCGCCGCCAACAATACAACGTCCACTTCGACAACGACCACATCCAATTTCAAAAGACAGGTACTGCTATTATGTTTTATTTAAAGTTATGGCGCATATATATAATAATATAATATTGTTGATAAGTGAGGTTTATTACATTAAACTGTTGCATAAACAACATCAACATCAGAATCTTATATAGGAATCGCATTTTATTCTATTTATCATTTTTCACTCCTTTTAAAATCCGGCTCGACGGACCAAAATCAGAATTTATTTTTTTCATAATTATAGCATCAGCAATATGTTATTGTTAGAATAACTGAAGTAGATTCTACTGTGTTATTGGACATACTGATATTTTACTGCTCTCTGTGCCATGTGTAATTCTTGACTGTCTGTAATATTTAATGTATGGTGGCGCCGCACAATATTGCATTAAAATAATGTTTTTAACTAAACATTTTACAATGTTTTAATTTCAGAACACAATCGACTCGGCATCGATCAAGGAAAACACACAACGGATTGCTCAAATGCAGGTTAGTATTCACAAATGATTCTATTTGTCCCTTAAACTAAAAAAACCATTCAGTAATATCAAATGTAAAGTATTAAATTTGATGGACTCGAATTTGGGCAAAGATGCATTGTCACCCTTGGAACAGATGGTCGCCTCACCTATACGTATATAGAGCTTTTACAACTTGAAACTGAACCCATAACTTATTAGCAATAACAATACCTGCAGTCCATTTTTTTAGCCCAGTCCTATTTGCTTAACAAACTTACTCTGTCTTTTTATCGTTATTTGTAATTTAAGAATATGTCAGTCACAGAGTACAAATAATTTAAATCATTTAATGCCAAAAATAATTTCTGTTTACCATTATTTTTTTAATAACTTTAATTAATATTTTAATAAGTGTCGTCGTATCCTCGCGATGTACGGTCACCTGCAGAGAAAAGTAACCCATCTGTTTAAACAGTTTTAATAGACAGATGGGTTACTTTTCTCTTCAGGTGACTGTACAATGATGTGTATATGTGTATGTATGTGTGTGCAGGTGCAGAACACGAGCCGGCCGACGAGCGCGCAGCCGAAGCCGCGTACGCTGCTGGCGGTCGGCGCGCAACGGTCGAGCACGTTCGACGCGCACGCGCCGCACACCAAGCACGCCGCGCACCAGCCGCCCGCGCACGACGCGCCCAGGTGAGGGACACACACACACACACACACACACACACACACACACACACACACACACACACACACACACACACACACACGGAGAGATTGAAGTCCGATTTACACGTATTAAGTAGTTAAGTAGATAAGTAATTAATTTTAACTAAAAAGTTACTAAAATGTCTGTTTACACGTATTAATTTACTTAAAATTTAGTTATCTACTTAACTACTTAATACGTGTAAATCGGACTTGAGAGAGAGAGACTCGGATTCCTAAGTTTGACTGGTAGAGAATGCTGTTTAGCATTAAGTTTGTTTAGTATTAAATGAATAAAAAAAACGAGAGAAAGTGAGAAACATACACACAATTTCAATACCACTTACAATCAGTATCATGAGATTTATATGTTTACAATATAAAGCTAATAAATAAAAGAGTAAAAGTAATGAAAAGGATAATCTATTTGCAAAATGAAAGGTAGAATAAAAAAAATAAAAATCGTTTCATAAATATTACATTTTAATGATTCCTCTTGCTACTTTCAAATAACTAACTAACAAACAAACAAAACGAAATAATATACCGCAAGTGATTGGCGTTTACCAAAAGATTATACGCATTAATATTTTGCTCGTCAATTTACAGAATATTTGTAGATTTCAATGTATAATATTAATATTTTTATTTACGTATGTACCTATATGTTTATTTTCAAGGTGCTTTATATATTTTGTGTATTTGAATATTTTTACCATGTATACTTACTTATATTTATATATTCTGTCCGAGTTATCTGAAAAATATTTAATATAGACACTCTATTGACTAAACTTCTTGTGCGTCTGTCTGTCTGTCCTGTTTTCGCAGTCCCGATATTAACAAAAGAAGAATTTGCGTTTATGCAGAAAAAATAATATATAATTTTGAGATGTCGTCCATTAATTATGTCACACAAATGTTTTTTTGTTTTAACTCAATATATCTTCTATTTGGTGTTGTATTATCATCATATAGATAATAAAATTGTAAATATCAGTTAAAGTGTCATAACGTCTACAACGTTCCCATTCGTTAGTCACCAAGTTATTGTTAGCTGAATATTTTTTTACCTTATCATGTCTGTAATATTTGCAAAACTATCTTTAATTTCATAACTTTAATGGACAATAACACTCTTGTGACAAAGCTATAAATTTTGTTTTGTAATCAGTGACATAACTCATGGATGGTCCTTAACATTTCAAAATACACTTACCCATAAATTTATAAAGTACAATAAACATATATATAAAATGCATGTGAACGTCCGTCCGTAACATACTCGGGGGCTCGGGTGACTAACAGCATGATTGCCGGGACAGTGCTACTACACAAGAGAGCAAGAACGGTGGCAATGGCGGCAACGGCACGACCGCGACGAGTAACGCCGGCAGCAAGACGCACGTGAAGAGCGCGTCCATATCGTCCGGCAGCGGAGCGCCGCCGCTGGGGGCGGAGCCCGCGCCGCACGCGTCCGCTAGAGACCTTGCCGTGGCGCGACCGAGGTAGATGAGGCGGGGTGCGCGCGCGAAGTGTTGCCACTGGCCAGTTGGGTTCGAAAAAAAATAGAAAAAATTCAAATGATGGAAATTTTCATTTTTAGGGACCGTTCAATACCTATACCTACTGTATTTGTTTTTTGACGAGTCCTATTTAGTAAACATTCGTACAGTAGTCTTTTTATCGTCATTTGTGATTTAAAAATAAGACTGACACAAAGTGAAAAGAATTTAAAGCCAAAACTAATTATTTAAGAGAAACTTGAGCCAAGATTGTTTACAGTTTCTAGTTTAAGTCTACAATACAAAATATGACACAAGTTAATATGTTAATGCTAAGAACTTAAGCAACAAAAAAAGTTGAAATTAATATGTATAGAAATTTTAATTAATAATAATTTTAATTAATATGTATAGAATACTTTTGCTTTGCTTTTTTTTTATAGCGATTCCGTGGTAACACGTACATCTTTGGAATATATTCCGGCCCATATAACAAATTGTATTGGCTGTTGTTACCAAAGAATTATTATGAAAAAACATTGTTCGTACTTCTATCGAAGAATATTTTCCGTCTGTGATACTGGCCAGTGGCGATATGGAGACGCGAGGAATATGCCCTTGGGGCGCGGTGTTGTATCGATAGGCTTGTGACGGCGGCTGGTTCGTATTGAGTAGCGGTTTGCAACGCTAGCTGGGAGTGGCTCGCAGTCGATCGGTTTAGCCTTCACATGTAAGGACTTGATGTCTGAAAACTGAATCTGTATGTCTGTGCAACTTTTAAGAATATTGTGCTAGGATAGTATTTTTTTAAGTTTAAAAATATTACTTCACACTTATAAGTAGGAAAAAAGTTAACCACAATATATGGATATATATGTCCAAACTATCAGGAGTTAAAGGTAAGCTCCATATTAAGTGGTAGGTGTGGTAGAAAAATGGGTTATATTATTGTAGCGGGAATTATGATATATCACGAGTACCTTAATAATCGATCGACTGGAGGCATTTTTAAAAGCACCTTTAAATATTTTGCGAAGCAAAGTGTACGTTTGCGAAGCTTGGTGTATGTTATTGAAGTGGAAATTGCATTGTACAATAGCAGTTTTAATATTTGCTTGTTTCGAACAATTTGAAATTGTTTATAATATCACAATATCACATTAGATTTTTTTTGCAAAAAACAAAACGAGTGCCGCTTCGCAAATTAAATATCGCACTGATATTAAAGCTTCGCTTGTTTTTGTAGTTTTAACTTTGAATTGGGATTTACACTTTTCGCGCACCATTAGACCACTAAGAAACTTAGAGTCGTGGTTGAAATTTCGACTCCAACTACAGTTTTTTTTCAAGTTTGATCGGAGTATCTAGTGTTTTTTTTTTCTTTCTAGAAATGTAGATGGCCACTGTTTGTCCAATTTGTTGTCCAGTGTTTGTTTTCGTTGCTCGCATCGCAGGGTATTTTTTATCTTGGGTATATAATTATTTTTTTTCAGTGACCATTCTTCTTTAGTATTTCAGATATTGTTCGACTTTTCCCTAACCCATAATTTTTGGTGTTGTTTTACGTGTAAATATTATTATGTTTATATTTTTTTTCCTTATCCTGCACGCACTAATTTTGATTAAACAATTAAAATGCTTTTATCACGAGTTATTTTTAGCACAGTTGTATTATAGTTATTTTATATTTATTTATAAATTATTTTATTATAATATTTACTTTTCATAGTTAAACGAATTCTTAGTACTAATTATTTAATATTTTATACCCACTCGTAACATCTATGTATATTGATCTTCAACAGTATTAAACTCTTACATGTATATCGTTTTACAATTAATGAACATGTTGTCACATTTTAAACATAATATTTTAAAGTTTGGCTATTAGGTTTTATTAAGTTTTCGGCTATTAAAAATGTTATCATACATCTTCCGCCTTCCAAATTACAAATTATACGCTTTATCAAGTTTTTTGAATAAGCAGCTATTACTGTATATAATTTTCATGCAGACCTCTACTAAAATTTTAGATATTTTAATGAGTTTCTTCAAATGCTGAATAATTCTGGAAAAAGTAAAATCCGTTATGATATTCATTATAAGATTAATCATATTTATATTTTTGTCTATTGCCTGTATATTTAATCCCATAAGATTATGTTTTAACTTACTAACTAACTAAGTATCGTTGTATCGTGACCCGCAGTGTGAACTCGACGCTGTCGTCAGTGGGCGCGGGCGTGCCGCCGGGCAGCGCGGCGGGGGCGCGCGCGGCCGCCCTGCGCGAGTTCCCCAACCCGCAGGTGTTCCCGCGGAACGTGCCCTCCAGGTCCACATTTCATTCAGGTATGTGCCCTTTAGTACCCTTAGTACCCTTATGTTGTGTTAGGTTCTTTATGTACCCTTATGTTGTATTAGGTTCCTGTGTAATTCAACTGCGTGTCTAAAACTTTTTGATGTACAAGTAATAGAATAGTTTTCTTTTATAAAATTTGAATCAATTATGCCAAAATGGTACAAACATAAATTTGCGAGAAAAAATATAACTGGATTTTTTTTATCAATAATTACTTTACCGTTGATTACCGTTAATTGGCATCTAAAGACTCGTTCGTGCTTTATACTCGGTTGATGGATGGTCGTAATGCGTGAATAGTACGAGTATAGTGTACTTATTAAATTTCAGACTTAGCATGAAGTAAGGCAATAAGGGTGACCTATAACACAACAGGAATTATTAAGGGATAACATATTTAAATTATCACGTATGACAAGACTGTATGTTGGACTGTAACATTGGCATCGTCTCCCCCTCAGGTCAGACGCGGTCGCGCGGCGCGAGCGCGGGCGGCGCGTACGGCGACGGTGGCTCCCCGCACCAGGCGCGCCCGTCCTTCTTCTCCAAGCTCTCCTCGCGCTTCAGCAAGCGGTCAGTCTCACCACCACTCAACACCACTCATCACCACTCACCACCACTCACCACTACCCACTATCATCCACCACTCACCACTACAACAGGAGTGTAACTAACTATACACACAACAAAAGAGTTAGGTATGTAGGGGCCGATACGAAAACGTTACGTAATCTTACGGCTGAGTTTCTTTACGGCTTTTCTTCTCCATGACTAAGCACCCTTCCGAAAAGCAAAAAATGACGTGCATTAGTGTTTCAGTGATACCTATATGAATAAATTATTTTGAATTTTGAATTTTAATGTTTTATGTTACAGAATATTTGTATTATTATCAATGTTAAAAGCTACCTCCACACGTAAGGTATTATTTGACATTGCAAATAACACAAGCGTTCTTAAACATCACAGTACTTTTTTTACCATGTCTGAACACCCAACTCTTTTGCTTTGTGTACACAGTGCGCTGGAGTAACACATACGCAGATAATGGACGGACATGAAATTAAGCGTGAATAGAATCAGTACTGAGCGGATTACTCTTGGGCCTGTATTAATAAACCTAACTTGGCTGAAGAGCGCGAACTCAGATCTTAAAGTATGTCACAATTTTACATATGATTGATTGTCAGTATTTCAAAGCAAATTATGAGATCGCTGAGATCTTAAGATCAATTATTAGTGGCTTTAGTTCTTACGCCGAATAGTTCAGGCATTTTTATGCGACGAAATGAAATATACCTTAATTTTATGACCATAAGGTTGGCAGTTTTTGTGTCTATGTGTGCGTTGCTTGAGCGTGCTATGAGTGGAGTTATTCTTTTGTGTGTCTCTATTTGTGACACAATCATTACCGTCACTTTGTAACACACGGCATTGTTAATTTAACGTAGGTTGTGTGGCGTTATACTGCACGTTTTTTAATCGACACGTTGACAATTTTAAATATTTTGTGCGTAATAATTTTATCTGGGTAAACGGGATATATTGGGGAAGGAAGATTGTTTTCGGTAATGTTATAACAATCTATTGGTGTCTATGTTGAAATAGTACACATTTATGTGGTACATAATGATAATAAAAAAGCAACAAATTATCTAATTAGAAAATATTTTTTGTTTAGTAGGTAAACGTTTAGACAAACAGACTGACGCAAAGTTTTATACTGGTATAAGAAGCGTGCAGTGAGTCCAAACTACATAAGACTTGGAGCTATACTAACTTGCTTTGTAAACAAATGGAAAAACATTTAGTGATTTTATGTTTTGCCAATCAAATCATTGTAATGGGAGGCACTTACTTTATCTAGTACATTATTTTAAAACAATTTAATTGAAGTAAATGCAAGATCATTCGATTCACTTGTGATGTTTAATAAAAGTCGCAATAGTGTGACTAATGCAGTGTAATTATATTGTTTTCAATAACTTACATTTTACTAATAACACCATGATTACCGTAACTACCCATGTTCATGTTTTTCATACAAAACAACACTGACTAACAATTTTATACCATTTCATACCTTTCCTGTGAATCGTACATGTTTTCACACTCATTATCAATCCCAACATTCTCCGCCACGCTTCTAAGCTATGTGCTAAAAATCATTCTGTATACATTATATGACTTTCGTAGGCGTTTTACAACAGTTTAAAACAGTTCATTTATATAATTTTTTTTTGTTTTCCTTATAACCCTAAAACGCCTATAAAAAGTCGATCCATCAAAAGGGTATCCACTCGCACGCATCGATGTTAGCAACTGCACAGCTTCCAATACACCTTTGTGTCTCATTTTCCACTATATTCATACAATGCCTTGAATAGAATTAGACTTTCTCTATAAAACTTTGGCGCCCAACATGGGGCCAGTTTGTCTTAATTTTATTAATGGTTATATCTGACAAAAGGGTTGTGGAAAAAGACTCGACATTATGTGATCCCAATGAATTCTAATACGAGCAGCTATTGAGCTCTGTTTGATAATGTTTATTACGTTATATTACTTTCATACATTTTTATGTTATGATTTCAACGTGAAACGTTTTCAAAAGGGCTCTCGAAGGTTGTTCCAAAGTACTTTTTTAATAATAATTTTATTGTAAATAATCTGACACCATAATACCGTAACACACTGTCTGTCTTTCACTCTATCACTCGATTAAATTAACCCATACGTACTTGTCTCGTTTTTGTGAATATCATATCAATTATGTGTGTTTATTTTCACTTTGATATTATTATATTTATTTGATGCTCAAATTGTCTCCCTCTAAAGATTCCGAGCTCCGAGATTACATATTTTTTTTCTGTATTGTTTACATTTTTTGGTCTCGCGTCAAAACAGGGGATGCACGGTGCTAAAACCTCCTCTCTCTCTCCCTTACATAACGGTTTATTGTGAACGTACGAAAACGCACATTGTCGAACAACCCACATACGACATAACTTCAATTCGACTCAAAACATCGCGCCAAATTCGTTGTCTAGAAAAACACCTTGTTTTATCAAAAAAAGCAATCCGAAGCATGATGTTATCCCCTTTTGAAGTGAAATGCTGTGTTTATTTTTTAAATGGCTACCGTGAAAATGTGAGGCAACGGTAAGGCACATACATAGAGGTTATGCTTTGAATGTCGTAGAGCATTTATAAATATAGTGCATAGTGAAATAGTGTTGCTAAGCAGTTATCGTCGTGTAAGTATTACCGGTTTTTGCCCGGAGACTGATTGTCGTGCTATAATCTTCTAACAAGTTTTTCATTGTTCAAAAATCGTATACTGACACGATTTAGAGTATATAGTGCGAAGATCGGTCTCTTGCTAGACTCTGAGAGGTGTACGGAGTACTCTAGTAATAACATGTCTCGTGCATCCCCGTGTTACGACGACTAATTCGTTTTTTTCTCTATTATAATTTTTTTAAACCTAACCGTACGCTTCTACTAACGAAAGTCTACGGTCGCGATTCGTACCGGTTCTGTTACCGCTTATAGTCTATCCACAACCCTTTGATACGATTGTTGCAACGTGACGAAAGATTTTCTTTTATTGTAGTGTTACATATTTTTTATTTTCCATCACGGAGGGAGTAGTATTGTGCATCTTTGTGTTTTGCGCGAGTTTTTTTTAGTTTAAGAGTTGCCTTCGACGTTTTTCGTAGTTTTAACGCGTGGCAACTCGGTGAAGTGACGAATTGAGTTGATTTTTTAAAAAGAAAATGAGCCGGATAGAAGAGGGGGGCGATTCGGCTTCTGATTGGTCGTTTCGCTCACCCGTTACGTTCTACGCAGGTTGAATCAGAACCCCTGAGCAAGATACCACGCAACCGGACAAATGGACGGAGAAGATTTTATATTATATTATTATTATTTTTAATATACTATAGAGAAATATGTGCAAAAATACATTTAATGCTTAATTTATCCGTATGAGATATATAGATGCTATATTGACAGAGATTTTTCTTTTTTTTTATTTGTTTGTAAAACGTGTTCGGCGTCAACGAGTGTTTGGGACGATCGTTAGACTTGTTTTTGTTGAGAAAAAGAAATAAGGTTCTTGTTGCGCTGAATAGGTAGGTTAATAATGGCGTTGCGAATGAAAAATCTTACTTTATATATCTACTAATTGATTCAATCATAACATGTAGTAGTTTATTTTGAAGATTCAGTTTAATTTCGATAGCATCTTTTAAATAACTAATAGTTTATTTTTTTTAGCAAATTAATCACTTATGGTGCCAAATATAAGTGAGCTGCTTTGAGCTTTGTTTTAAAAATTAATATTTGAAATAAAAATGCCATGCGGTGCGATTATTTATGTTTAAGATTTTTCATTAGCAACACCGTTTTATTTAAGACAGGTTAAGATTTTTTTTTTCATTTCAACATTAAGCGATCGAACTTCGTGTACACTGTACACGAAAAAAACAATAATTATAAATTTGTTATAATTATATGTATGTCGCGGCGACATCTGTCTGTACGTTGTCTTATTAAAACTTGCATTATAATTTGTAATATATTTAAAAAAAATTAAGAAAAAAATAAATAAAAGTAAAATTATGGCCTAAATAATTAAAGCAAAAGATATTTTTCGATGTTTTTGCACGTTACAAAAATTATTCTGATATTTTCTGACATATTCTTCACTAAAAATATGCTTAAGAGATTATGTATTTATTTTTACAAAGGGATTGTTAAAAATAACCAAATACACTCACAAACAAAAGTGTAAAAAAATATTTACACAAATAAATTTAATCAAGCTTTAATTTTTACAAAGGGAGCACTTGCAAAAGAATAAGGCGTAAATTAAAAATAAATGGATATTGTATTATATACAGCTGAACATATTTTAATAAGATAATGTATAACAGAGAGCTAGTCCCGCCGCGTATCGCATTTCATCGTAGTTGATAAGACACTCATATCTAATTTCTAACGAATTTTGTACATTCCAGGGTTCCGTATATATTTTTGTTATGTTTACAAAAGGCACAAATCTGACTTAGTGTTTTGTTTTCACGATTTTAAACGGCAACGTTTCTGATTCTGCCTAACTGAATCGCTAATGATAGCTTCGACGACTGAAAAGAAAATATTTTGTATATTTGTATTATTATATACATGGAAATTTCGGTTTGAAGTAAATATTGTTGATGGTCCGCTTAAGGGCCATCGTTATGACGTGGAGTTAGACAAATGTTTCAGTATCATTATCTATACACTATACAATTATACGTAGTTCATATTTTCCTAGGTAATTCTACAAATGTGACTTGTAGGGATGTCCATAGACGAGAACACTTAGAGAATAATGCGCGAGTGAGATATAGCAGTATATAAATAGTGATCGTTTAGCGTTTAAGGCTCGGCCCATACCCTGGCTTTGGTACAAATACTCAGTAAACGTTACCACATAGGATTGAGTGCGTTTAGGCAGCTCCTTACTTTACTCGTGAAACAATAATGGGCCAAAAATTTTAAACACTTCTCCCCGCGACTGTACACCGTCTTGTATAGCGCGTCTATGTTATTAATGAAACGGCAGATTGTTTTTCGTGTATTGATTGCCGTATGGGTTTTGAAGATGCCTGTAGATTTTAATGAGATATATTGCAAGCAATAATGCATCTATTTCACTACCGAAAACTGCCGAAGCCGAAAACGGTTTGCCGAAAGTACCAACATAGGTGCACTGTACAAGATTGCGGTGTTATTATAACCTGCAATAAAAAGTTAAATACCTACGTGTCCCCGGATTTACTGCACCCTCGCTGCAATGCAATAATGGTATCGTTGTTATGGTGTTGTTTATACAATTGTAACGTTTTTAATAAATATTTCAATCGTTGAGTGCTCGGAGCGAATCGATCTTACGGACGATGTTTCAAATCAATCGTATAAAAAATTCGTCCTTGACAAGTCCTCAATGTAACCGCCAGTTTTCTACACTCTAAAACATTTTTAAATCGTATTCGCATTTTATTTCACGTATCGTTGGATCGGTTCGCTGTTGGCCGCTATTTTCCATATTTTCTTACTACTCATAAATTAAGTGAATTAGGCTAAATTTGTTTAATAGATAAAGTGAATTGTACATATTTGTACGTTTGAGAGATGTGTGTCGTTAGTGTTTATCTATTCATACTTACGTAATATTTTTTTCTTTATATTCTGATTATATTCATGTATCTATATGTTTAAGATACATATTTTATATCTTTAAAACCTTATTTCCAAAAATTTACGTACGTTGAACGGTATTTATTTTTCAGATAAATAACGATTTTTTATTTAAACATTTAATCAGTAATCCGTGTGTATCAAAATCTGAATTAATATTTTAATTCATTCTTTATGGCATTAAAACTTTATTTGTTATTTGAAAATAAATATTTTTGTTCAGTTAAAAATCCGTCTTTATGAACACAAAAATACGTGATAGAAAATTGTTACAAAATCATAGTTGACTATGCCGTCACAATTCTATATTCTTGTATGTGACATAATATATTTATATACATATTTATTTATTTATTTATTTATAATATTTGATGATGATACGATTGATGTGCATTTTATGTAGAATTATGTCAAATTTAGGTGCTGTTACATTTATAACTTGTGTGAACGTTTTATTTTCGTGGTTTGATTTTCAAATTTAATATATTGTCTTATTGACAAAACTTTTCGGTTGGAGCTCTTAGAAAATATACTAATGTACGTTTTTCATTCAGTACTTTATAATACAAAGTTTGTTAACAGGTAGTTTTTTTGTCTAGGTTCAAAAAATATAGATGCATATTATTTATATTTCAAATATTATTCAGGTTTATTTAAAACAGCATTGATATAAGGATTGACAATTAAATGTGTTAATTCGAGTCTGAAACCGTAGACATTAATAGACTAGATTTAGTCACTTCCCTGAAATGATTTAACTGGAACTTACAGACATCCTCACTGTAACTTAGTTAAGTTATAATATTTGTATCCCGTTTCTTTTTATTTCTACATTTTTTGTTGACATTTTCGCTAAGCTAGCATTTATTTTTTAATATTATTTCATCGATTTATTAATTTACCGCATAAATATTAATATTAATGTTCATTAGGACATGATTTAAAGCCATTATCATATTCTATAATATATTTCCGAACAATGTAAAATAATTATGACTCATAAAGGCTTCAGCCTAACTGACTCAGTGATTTTTCCTTTGAAAGTATTATTTTAAGCATGTCTAAAATCTTTATAAAATGTTTATGTTGCGTTTTATATACTCAAAGACATTGTTGTTACAAATGGTACAAACACCAGAGGTATCTTGTGTCAATCATTGCTCCATCCAGCCGTTGATATAAAATACAATATAAATACAATTCGTGTAATTTCGTTTCAAATTTGTTTTTGCTGCATACAGTACACATTAAAGTGATTTGGAATAATCTTATAAAAATTAGACAGACTTCATGTTTTGTATTGTGTGAATCCTGATTATATTATGGTAACGCAAAAACAAATCCGAGCGATTGAAAGCAATAAATGTTATCCTAAAAGTTTGTAATGCAATACTGAATTAAAAAGTCACGTATTGCGCTTGTCCGAATAATAATCAAGTTTTGAATAACTACTTTGTGTTTTAATTTCGACCACCAATCCCGTACACCATGCACCTAATAATATAACATTTGAAATGTTATTTAATTTAATATTAAACATATTGACCGCCATGTTATTGATATTGGTACGTTTTAACTATCTTAGGGAATCTTTCATAAAGATATCAAACACATGTTACATTTCTATACGGAATCCCATAAAAAAGTTGAAATATTCCTTGTGTTACAATGAAAGTCAATATAAATATGCTTATTATGCTTATTGGAAATTAGACGTGTTTAAGTATATAAAATACGTACGTATTTATTGTAAATTCCCTCTTTTTGTATAATAAAATGTAAAATGCATTTTGATACGTTGCATGGTGTCCAATATTGAATTACAACGTTTACTGTAAAACTTATATTGATATATATTTTATATAATAAATTATAGTATATTATTTCCACCTACAGTATTCCAAGAACCAACTTGTATGTTAATTTCTTTTTTATTTTGCTAGAAAAGTAATTACAAGTATTAATTTGAAATGCTCAGTATATAAAGCAGAAATCGTAAAACTTAAGGTAATTAATAGAAAGTGTTAATATTGCCAAAAGTTAGAAGTGTTTGTTCACCACTTGAAAAGCTAAGTGTTTCATAGTCATTATAAAAGCTAAAAGTGTTATTCCTATAGCCTGTCCGTGTTGGGCGAGACGACGGGACGCCAGAAGCCCCGCATATTTTCCTCCCTGGACATTCAACGGAGGTAGGCGCGGTTGTCAACGGTTTTGTTGTTAACTTTTGAATGATTTTTTCATGATAATATTATAATGACGCCATGGTGTGGTTTAGTCGGATTTAATGTACATTTAAATTACATTGGATGTCATATAACATACATATGTTTATGTTCTTATAAACATCATATAAGTTGTTTGTTTTAATTTTGATTCCATATGCAGCAATGTTTTTCAAGTAATTTAACCTTTCATGGTATACTTTCATGGTATATTTTAATATTTTTTTGTTTTAATACATTCACGCCCCGCACTGGGATTCCTCTTATTGTGGGTGACATGGAAATGCACAGATGTGCTTATTTGAGTTATAAACTTTATGAATATCTCTCAGCTGAGAGGGTAAATATAAGAAACACATCATCAGAAATATACAGTTATGGTAATATTCTTTGGTGCTACCTTTGTCATAACTTAACTGTCTTTAGTGACAGTGAAATAAAAATCTTATACTTTTTTATTCAATCTAAACCACACCAGGTGAACTATAAACGCATCTCTTGATATTAATTCAGTGTTTGTTTATTTTAACATTTGCGTGGTCCAACCGATTTTATTTTATTGACATTGTATTGTTACCGTAGTGGTAGATTACTTTCATTAAACATAGTAATTTAAACATGTTATCAATTATTAAAAAATTTAAGAAAATGTTTCAACGTTAACTCATGTTCATTTATTATGCAAAAATAACAATATGTTCAACATAAATATAAAATTTTAATATTGTTGTATCAGACTTTTTTAAAAACAAAATTGGATGGACTACTTTTGACGTTTTTGATACAGAAAATTAACAAAAAAATAATCTTTTTGTCGTTTTTTTTTTCATTGAGTGTCGTTTTTTAATGTTAACGAAATATTTGTCGAGTTTAACCAATTTAACAAACCGTGTGAAGCATTTTGTTTTGACGTTTGACTGAGTCCCGAATGTTTTGACATAACAGGCTATGAAATTAAACAACGTCCAGTGCATGAGTTTTGACGATTTGCTAAGGTTTTCCTCTGCATATTTTGTATTAAATTAATACGCAGGTTTTATATTATAAATCTAAATGATTTAAAAGCGTTATGCACAACTTGTGACAGCCGATAATGAAGGATTTATATTTCATTATTTTTGTATGTTTTACACATAACCATTTAACATTTCCGTGCACAATATAGTGTATAGAAGGTAAGTGTAGATCCCATGGCATGTCAAAGTAGGCTACATGCTCGCTTCTGTGTGCTTTTAGCGTCTAATGCGTGTGTGTAGCGTGTCTTTTAGTACTTGGGGGTGTTTTGTATCAAGCTAAAACATTCAAGTGTGGGTAGTTTGAAAGGCTTATTGTAAGCTAAGTTTTTTTTAATATTGGTATTTATTATGTTTTTTGTTATAAGGTAAAGTGCACAAAGCTTTTTTTGTTATTGTTATTAGACTTAATGTTTTGTTTTTGTTTTTCTGTTTATAAAAGAATTTAAAACATGCCAAAGTGTTTGTAAATAAAAAAAATATTCTTGTAAGTACGAGTACATAAGATTTAATTTGGCTTGATACGGACCAACAAGTATCGTCCCCGCCGTGACCCCGCCCCTTAGTGTTAGTTTTTTTATGTTTTTCTGTTTTTAGGCCGTTGGACGGTACCACCCCGAAGCATGCGGTAGGCGCTAGCCCACAATCCCCGCTTGGGTAATTATCCATTGGTTTTTAATTTATATCTCCATTCGTATCTTTTGTTATCTGTAAAGAAAAATTACCACCTCCCATTTTTTCAAAATTTCATTCTACCCTCGGCTTTACTCAAGCTGTTGCACTGTGGGTGACAACTGTTTGATTTTTGTTTACGTTTTTTTATTTTTTTTTATCACAAGACGAAGTTTAGTACATGTCAAACATATAACACTACATATTTGTTCCTATTAGATCTATCATTAGACTACTTTGAATATTAGTCATTCATAAATTCATTGTTGTTTGTAAGCATAGTTCGAGTCACGTTATGGGATAAAAATGTGAAAAATTACCATTCGGATGAGTAATGAGTATCGTATAATTATTTATATAGAATTTCACTTATCTAAGAAAGCTTGTGTTATCGAGACGAATTTAACAATATCTTAATTATTTAAATCCGTTCAGGGGTTTGGAAAATACGAGGTAATAGAGAATATTATATGCATACTTAGAAACATACAAGATACGCGCGAAAAACAAACCTTCCTTGAAGTCGGGTAAAAAAATTGTCCAATTGTATTATAATAATATAATATTGTACATGATCGCAAGTCAATCAACGATAAGATATAATAATAAGTTGAATCCAAAAAAATTTTTTTTTTTAAACGCTTTTATTTCAATTTTTTTTTGATTTTCGTGTATTGTCATCGGAAATACACATGTCTGCCAAATTTCATCAATTTTCATTAAAGGGAAGTCATTCAAATTAACGTTACAAGATTTGATCCTCCGAAGTGAAGCTAAATATAAACCTTATTGCCGTGTAAATAGAGTAGCATTTTGATCGATTTGATGCGTTGATCCACCGAAGTGAAGCTAAATAAAAGCGTTTAATAAAAAAATATCACTTATTTTGGCGAAAGAGAACTTAAAGTGGAAATTTCAAGTTATATCTGAGAGTTCATCAAAATGTTCTCAAGTGTCTATGAAGTCCCGTAACTCGAGCTAAGCCAACGTGAAGAACTATTGCCTTAACTTTTCTCTCTCATACTTAGATGATGTATGTATATTACGAGTATACTCGTATACCCGGTGGGTAATTGAACGTAATGACTATTACATTATTCCTAAAGACCTACCATGACCTGATCTAACCACTTTAGAATAGAGCATTATAGAATCACTTGTTCTACTATACAATGTCTACGTTAGCCTATAATTTAAGTTAAATAACATAATCAATAATCACGCAAAATCATAGCTCATTAACTACGCATCAGTAATATCTTGCATCTCATTTACACTTACTGCAAAGAGCGAGCTCACGCGTTATTTATGTTTCGACTAACATTTCTGTCGCCCTAATATAGCTCAGGATAATCATTGTCTACCGATAGAATTATTTCTGAATTATTCATATAAAGATATATTATTTTATTATACTGTGTAATACGACATCAACTTTGTGCTATAAACTTTCTTAGAATCATGCAATTTCCAAGGAGATATATGTAGATACATTTACCGTAGTCACTTTTTCATTTGCTCAAGAAAAAACCAAACTCCAAATAAATATAATTGTTAGTAAACTTAAATTTATAGGTACCGCTAACCCAAGAGATGCATATGAAATATGTATTTTTAAAGGTTAAGTTTATTTCTCTGAATTTTGCAAGTTTAGATAGTGGAAAAAAATATGAATACTTTGACGAATAGTCATAGTTTTCGAGGTTTCTTACATTCGTGCACTTCAGAGATTATCTAATAAAGCAGTCTTAACTTATGGGTCATTTGGAGTATCTACTCTGAAACAGTGGCGTGAGATTTTAAAATCATCTACTGAAATATCAACCTTATGGTTTTTAAGTAAAGTCACAAATTGCCTGTCATGTCACGCTAGACAAAATAGAAATAGCGCCACAGGCTAGAGTTTGTGTGGGTATTTTCGGAGCCGTTCGTCTAATATATGTGTGTGTGAGCAATGTTCCAGTTGTTGAGCGGTGTGTCTCTGTGTAGGCAAGGTAACGAGGAGCAAGTGAAGCCGCGCGTGCTGCGGTTCACGTGGAGCATGAAGACCACGTCCTCGCGCGACCCCAACGAGATTATGGCTGAGATACGGAAGGTAACATGGTTTTATCATCGTATAGCGCTCATGGCCCAGCGGCTTGTGATCGACAAAGTTAAGCAACAGCGAGCGCAGTCGGTAGTTGGATGGGTGACCGCTCTTGACAAAAAATTCTTGCTTGTTTCCGTGCTTCTGAGGGCACGTAAAGCCGTTGGTCCTGGTTGTTATCGTAAGATACCGCAAATTTATTTTGGTCCTTTTAGCCGGATTTTACTATGTTTCTTATATCTCAACGTCTTATTGCAAAATCAATCGGTGAACCCAATATAACAAATGTTGGGTTATTAGTTTGATGCGTTTATTTGTACATAATATGACAATTATTAATTTATTCTATTAACATAAAAAAAATCCCCCACATATAGAAGTGCATAAATAAACAGAAGACTAAAAAATTACTTTGTTAAATTTTTCTAATAGAACCTAACATAAAAATGACTCTTACATTGACTGTATTATCTTCTCTTTCTACATTGTTTCCACATGGCATGTCAGGTGGTATTTGTACATGGTTTCCATATCGCATCGTCATCGTCAGGTGCTAGACGCGAACAACTGCGACTACGAGCAGCGCGAGCGCTTCCTGCTGCTGTGCGTGCACGGAGACCCCAACGCGGACTCGCTGGTGCAGTGGGAGATCGAGGTGTGCAAGCTGCCGCGCCTCTCGCTCAACGGCGTGCGCTTCAAGCGGATATCTGGTCAGTACAACTACACCGGCATGCAGCTAACAGGCGAACTAAACTAGAAGTGATTAGGTTATCACAGGAGGAAGCTTGCATTTGGTGCCCTTGCCTGGGAAAGAACTAAACTGAGATCTGAAAATACTCATCCGATTAGTTTGACTTAGTGTCTACATTATAAGCACATTATTGAGTGCAAAGTTGGAGTAATGAGTAACATAGTAGGGTTTCGGAAAATGTACTAGACATATTTGGCACTGTTACTCTAATTAATTAAAAAAACCATTAATTCCAGGTACAAGTATCGGCTTCAAGAACATTGCGTCTAAGATAGCAAACGAGCTCAAGCTGTGACTGCCCGGGAGCGCCCCGCGGCGCCGCCGCCGCCGCCGCGTGCCGCCCCCCTCGCCGGCGCCCACGCCGCCCTCGCCCTCCCCCTCCCCCTCCCTCTCGCCCTCGCCCACGCCACCGCCGCCCCCGCCGCGCTCCGACAGCCTGCGCCTCTCGGCGGAGGACATGGTCCTCGTCGCCAACGGCGGGCTGCGGACCCCCTCGGGGATGCTGGCGCACTTCCTGGCGTACCCCGCGCACCCCGCGCACCCCCCGCACCGGCTGTGCATCGCCCGCTCGGACTACCTGCGGCCGCCGCTGTCCCCCGGCCGGCCGCAGCCGCGCTCCTCGCTCTCGCTCCGGGGGGACAGCTGCGAGGGAGACCAGCACCAGCCGCACTCCTACAGCGTGCACACGCTCCGGCGGCAAGCGCGCGCCACCTCCCCCGTCTCCCCCGTCACCCCCCTGTCCCCCCTCTCCCCCCCGTCCCCCCCGTCCCCGGTCGACCCGCTGTACGACTGCTTGCCGACCGAGCCCATCCCCCCACCGGAGTTATTCGACTTTTAAACCGAACCGACCCGATGTAACGACCAAAGTTCTTTTCTATAGCTGATGTAGATGGGGGCGACTTATGCTTGTTGTACTGTGTCCTCCAAATTGTTGGTCTTGTATTTTATAAATGAATTTGCACCATTTCTACCACTGTGGTTGTCATGTCTAGTGTCCTAGCGTAGGACCACTGATCCAATAAATTCCAAATGCCAATCAGTATGGGGCGCGATTATATGTGGCGGTTTATGTAGGTACATATTTAATCTGTATAAAATTTAAACTTTTTATGTTTATATAAGAGGAATAAATGCATATTACGATACAATGTTTTCTTTAAAGTTCTGGATGTACAGGACTTGCGTAATGAACTACACTTTGTCATACTTTTAATCACGAAACCTATTTATCTAGCTAGTGTCGTTTTAATTTTCACTTTTACATATATTGTAAATATTTCGGCTCGGGGTTTACCTGTTATCCAATCGTTCAGTAGTGTTGCCAGTTCGTGTTACAAACTACTATCGGTTAGCGGGGCGCTGTCAGTTTTAAGGCGGATATATTTAGCGTTGCTTAACTGTAATGAATTCATTAAGACTTAAACTTTTAATGTCTGTAATAATAAGACGTAGTCGAGAGGGGTCGTAGTGATGTGCCAAGACACTCGCGGTCAGGGAATGTTGCGAACCGAATAAATATTTAGTTAAATTTATAATGCGAACCGCTCTCAATATTGAACGCCTCGTTTATTTTGTATAATATAATGGATAAATAATAAAATAAATGTAATGATAATAATAATTACTACAATTTTACTGTCGTCTCGTTCACGGATTTTTAATTCTTTTTTTATTTGTATGTTGTAGATAAGTATGGGTTGGTTGGTGTGGCGGCGCGGTATCGTTTTAATGTTTTTAAATTGTTTTTTTATAGTAAATTTTGGATGTGCATGCTTCACTGTTAGCTTCGTGGATCACTTTAAAAGACAATTACGGTACGGGCGCGTTCGTCACACAACTAACCCTCTCTTCGTGCTATCGCTTATACTATAATTACTTTACGTATCTATAATGTGTAATAATGTACAAAGTGAGTTTGCGCTCAACATACAAGTTAGCTTAGTGTTAATTGTAATTGTTTTCTTTTGAATTGAATGTTGCGAATAGATACAGGCCGTTGTCGATAGCGGCGTGTTGCGTGTCAAGTGAATTAATATTATATATCGACGTATCGGTCACTACCCTTCTGGTATGAGAATCAAACAATAAGACAGCCGTCTGAGTCATTATTTAATTTTTATTGCCCCCCTGTTTTAATTACAATTCTGCTATTTCCATGTGTGATCTCGCCTAATGTCAAGGATGAGATAGGATGGTATTATAATTTTAATTGCGATTTTATTTAATTTGAATGTGCTGCACTAATTTTTTTAGAAAATCAAAAGCTTTTATTATGTTATATTATATTATTATTGATATTGCAGTAGAATTGTGAAAAATGTATTGCAAAAAAGAATTTACCGATCTACAGACGCGCTGTCTTTTTCAGATGGTTTACTGGCAACATTTTTCATACATGTTTGAAGGTTAAGTACACAAGTATAATATTATTGTAGTAAATATTTGAAAATATATGTTTTGGTTTTATTTTTCATAGTAATCGTTATCATTTTTGATACTCATGCGGTATATTGAAGTAAATAAATGGTAGGAATCACTGTTGTAGGCGAGTTGAGTGTTGCCAGTGACTGTGTCTGGAGTAAAGGCCTGCTCACATTAGCGATGACGTTTTATTCAGAGGTTTGAGAGATTGGAGTCCCTTAAAAGAATACTGAGTCTAATCTGTAAAGTAAACATGATAAAGGTACTTCGCATTTATATAATAGTTTTGAAGAAAATCCATTACATCACTTTAATTTTAGTGTAAATAAAATTTTAAAATATTTTTTTTTCATAAAATAACTTAATAGGTAGATACTACGAACGTGAATGGAATTCATTGGGAGAGTACGAATTTCTTTTCAATTAATGCTGAGGCATGTATCCTAATGGGAATCACACGTAGAAAGTTCAGTTTTTATCTTGTTTCTCCCGCTAGAGGCGCTACAGTCGCTTGATGTAGACTGATTGATGACTCTGAACTGATGCATAACGTGGAGATCTATCGACTCCACGCCACTAAAACTATAGTTTAAAGATACTAAGGTTCATAATAATTAAAAACATGAATCGTAAAACTATTTTTAACATGTTTTGCGTTTGACAGGTGTAAGATTTACTTATCTTACATACAGATACATAATGTTACCTTTAAAATGAACTTAGTTCACATCTGTTAGCCCGTTTCTCACGGCTGACTTGTCATCTAGCAAAGGAACAAAGAAGTATGAAGGCGAACTCAATTAAATATAATAATAACGCTTAACTCACACAGTTGTCTCTTTCTAATTGTAAGGCTGAATTAGAAAGTGTCAAATTATAGTTAGGTACTCTCGCAGACGTGAGCAGGCCATATTGCAATGAGTGCAAATATCCAATCATTTTCATATATTTTATATGAATTTACCTCCGCTACGTACTGCGCGGTTTTATTTCGTGTGGTATTGTAACTCGGTGGTATTGTGGACGCGAAGCTTTATGACTTTATAGATTGAGGCACAAACATACTCAATCTTAAAGTCGTTCTTTGGAGATTGTTTGAAAGACAACGATCTGTCACTATATCTTCTTTGTACCTATATACTTCCTTGAAAAGGTCATTGTTGAGCTTCTTTGACTAGTTAAGTATTGAAAAGATCAAAGATCAACTGAGATTATAGCGAAAGCTATGTATACCAAAATCAATTACTACTTCCTCGTAGCGTTTTATTGAGAATATACTTATGAAGAGAAATCGACACATATTCCGTAATATAAATCAACAGACTAACATCAAAATATTCAACAGGTATTATAAACCTTACTTGTATTGACGACCCTGTAGCCTAGTTGGTAGCGACCCTGCCTGCGAAGCGAGTGGTCCCGGGTTCGATTCCCGGCCGGGGCTGATATTTATGTGACAGATAAATATTTGTACTCAGGTCGGGTGTTATTGTGATGTGTTATATGTGTCGTCCATGCCACCCGCGAGAAATCTACTGCGGGGTATGAGATGAGTTTTACTGATAATTTTAATTTATTTTTGAAATTATGCATCTTTGATTCAAACAATCTACTGGAGAACATCGAGTTAAATGTTTATAGAAATAAATGAATTGTTAGACATGTACAATTGTGATCAAAGTATTATGAACTTTGTAGTAGCATAGCAATAACGTTCATTATTGTTTCAAGTGTCAAATTGTAACTATCGTATCACTACACTACACTTGTTATATGTAACTATATAACGTTTAAAAGTTTGTAATTAACGAATTCCTGTTTGTGATTTGTGTGTAATGCTTTCGAGTTATTTTTCCTTTTTTTTGTCAACATTTGTGTGTGATCTTTCGCATACTTATTAGGTATAAATAATAAGATAGGATTGTATGTATGTTGAAAGCCGTGCGGCGATCGCGTCTCTTTTCTATAATCTAATTAAGAGTAGTGAACTTTTACAGGAAATCACAAATCTGACATTTTGGTAGAGATTGTCGCGTTATTGTTATTGTTATGCAATAATAAAATAAAATAAGAAATTGATTATTTCTATGAAACTACCCTCAGAATCCCTTCAACCGTATTTTTCAAGGTCATGTGATTGTTACACTTATACTATTTTAAGTTGATGAAATGCAAAATAAAACTGTTTTAGTTGTTTCAAAAATGGAATTGGTGAAATATTTATTTGTTATTCTTTTTTTAATATGATGAATTAATGATTATAGTAGTTATAATCCTGCAATGAAAGCTAAGAATAAGATGTCCCGTCGGTAAGTGGTCACCCTCGAGCACTCGGAATAACGCGACAAGTGAAGCCGAAATACATAATAATGTTTACATATTGTAGTTATATATTTATATATATGTATGAGCTTTGTTTTATGATATAATTTAGAGTAGTCGACCATAGCCTGTGAGGTTGACGCGTGGTTCGGCGTTTGTGAGATATTCAACTGGAAATAAATTTTATTTTTAATTCCATTTATGCATTTTATTTTTCATGTGACCATTCCATATCCGGTAATTTGTACCGTAGAAGATATTAGTTGGTATAACTAACTATCTTATTAATGATGTAAGAGTACTTACCTCATTTCAGTATTTGTATTATTATCATGATTTTGTATTTGTAAAGATGATATTGATAAATAAAAATACTAAAAAATCATAATATACCTAATGCTTTATCATACTCATAATAAATCATCTTATTATTAAATCATTATAAGTTTTCATGATTAAAATGAAATTCAAAGATTTTGTCACATTATTATATTTTATAAATTCGTATTTTTACTTAAATCGTAAGCTTGGTACATAAGTCTTAAAATCTAAAATAAATTAATAATCTTTTTATTCTATGCTATAACTATTCAACAGAATCTCGAAAATTTTATCAACATAAAAATAGTATTTTTACTTCTTAAGTATCAGTTAATTAACTTTGATGCTTAGAAAAAGACAAAGTTAGATAAATTGTGACTACTGGCTATCTACATTATAGATACATCATAAACATCAGAATCTGTTCCCACACATGGCAATGCACAGAATACTTACGCAGTAATTAATTATTTTCTACCAACAAAAACAACAAATATAAAATATTCAAAAATACATGAACAACTTAATACAATAAACAGGGTGTCATTAAGCGTAGCAGGTATGATGCTGGCCATACACGATCAAGTCTACTTGTCAAGTTTGCAGCGGACTTGACGCGGCATCCAGTCAACTTGACGGTGTATGGCCACAGTATGGCTATCTGGCCATATAGCTATCTCAAACTGGATGCCACATCAAGTCTGCCGCAAACTTCACAAGTACACTTGATCTTGTCTTGTATGGCCAGCTTAAGGTTGTTTGTTAGTCTTATTCAGAAATACATAAATTACACTACGTTGGCATATAAGTTTACTTTTATGTAAAAGGTTGCAGTTGCTTTATTATTTCACAATTTACTTGTTTCAGAGTTACTCTTAAAATAGTTACATTGTACTAATCTTGATACAGTTCTTAAATATAAAGTAACAGAGTCCACAAAAACTGCTACGTTATGGAATGCCTATTTGGATTACGAAATAATTTTGTATTATGATTCACCGTTCTTATTCACTGGCAAACCATCTAGGTCTACCTCCGTACTTGGAATTAGAGGAGGTTTGAAACCGCCGTACTCTATCCGTAAGTTGGCCACTTTTGGCATGCGATCCGTCCTTCTGAGCCTTATGTCGACTAAATAATTATTGCTCTTATCCCACAAATCATTATAATTGCTGTTTGGTGGAGGACCATAATAAGAATTTTGTGCACTCCTAATTTGATTTAGATAATTTGTTAAATTTGATGTGTTTTTTAATTCTGGCCTTTTGGTGTCAAATGAGTTGTTCAAGTATTGGTAGGAGGTTGCGTACTGGTTCCCCCATTGTGTCGTTTGTATTGGACCAAGTTTTTGCTGCTTGTCTTTCAGATGTTGGTAGAACTGAGCGGCGTAGGCTTTCTGATGTGCTAGATGTTTCTGAAACTGTTCCTGTAGATTAATCGCCGGGGTTTGGTTGTGAGTTTCCGGTGTGTATTTCACATATTGCGCGATGTTTTGGGATTGGCTGACACCTTGATTATAGCCATAATTGTAAGGAATATATTGTTTGTCCTTGGTTTTTTCGACCGTGTATGGCACATGTTTTTCTACGATCTTCTCTACGGGGTACGGAACTTTGACTTCGACTGGTACTTGAACGGGATAGGGAACCTTTCTTTCCACGATCTTTTCTACAGGATAAGGCACTTTCTTCTCCACTGGATACGGTTTGTCCACATATTTAGTGACGACTACCGGTTTCTCCACTATTTTCTCGACCACAGTCTGAACGGGATAGGGGACTTGTACTGGCACTTTTCGTTCTACAATTCTGTCAACATGTACGGGGTAAGGAACTTTCTTTTCGACGATTCTGTCTACTGGATAGGGTCTAGGCACATGAACTGCTACCGGGACAGGCTGAGGCACGGGAACTTTTATATGAACAGGTCTATCGACAACTTTGGTCACTGTTACAGGCTTTTCTACAATTTTTTCTACTGGCACCGGTACCCGTCGCTCGACTGGGTACGGAACGGCTACTTTTGTTTCATACGGCACTGGATAAGGTACCTGCTTCTCTACGGGATACGGGACAGGGACCTCCTTATGAACTATTTTCTCAACTGGAACTGGTTTTTCGACTGGTACCGGAACGGCCACTGGAGTTTCTACTCGGACTGGGTATAAAACTTTATGCTCGATGGGGACGTGGATCCCATACGGCACTGCCACTGGGGTCGGCACTGCCACAGGATGCAGTACTTGCTTCTCCACCACTTTTTCTACAGGGTACGGTATATGCACCGGCCTGTCGACGTAAATTCTGTGCTCGACTGGATAAGGCACTTTAACTTCTACTGGATAAGGTTGGGGGACCTCTACTGGATATGGTTTGTCTACGTATCGAGTCACTTCAACGGGCTTTTCCACAATTTTCTCATAAGGCACCGGAACCGCTACTGGCCGGTCTACTGGCACGTGTTTCACCACTTCTACTGGTTCTGGATATGGCACTTGTTTTTCTATGTAACGGTCGACAAACTTTGTTATGGGTACTTCTTTTTCTATTATAATAGGTTGGATTAAATGTTCATTGTCCGATCCATATGAGTTAAAATAACTAACGAATTCTTTTCGATCGTTACTAGAACTGCCGTCATTTGGTCTCGCTTCAATTACTGTCTCGCTCTGCATATTTTCACTGGGCTCTAGAGAATCATTTAATTCTTGATCATTACTACGTCCTTCGTCGTTATGTTCGGAACTCTTCATTGTGCCATATTTGTATAATATTTCGTTCATATTCTTCTGTATCTTCTTTGAAGATTCTAACGCTTGCATATATTTACTGTATAACGATTTTGCGAAGTCTAACGGATTATTGTTATTACTTCTCCCTTCATCTAAATATTCATGCACTTCAACATCATTGATATGGGTTATTTCTAATGGAATAGACTTCTGTATTTCGACAATGGTCCTTTCTCTTTGAGATTGTTTAGGACTTTGTACCATATCTGAAACTAATTCACTGTCAGATGCTTCAGCATCTCCGACGGAGTTAATACCATCGCTGTTATTAGCATTGTATAGTCTCAGTGCAACTGTGATGGGAGCTAAGTATTTCTGTCCTAAAGGCCTAGGCGTTACTTCAACAAATTCATTATTGTCTTTGGAATCAGAGTCTGTAGCATTTTCATCTAAACTATTTCTGACACCAACGATTTCGTAACCATTTTCTATATATGGAACCATAGTAGATACGATATTATTAACAATTTGCTCTTTGTATGAACTGTAACCAGAGTCTTGGACAACTATAGGTGAAGTAAATCTATATTCATTGGAACTCGTATATTCGTTTTGGTTTTTGTTATTATTCTGTGAAGTGTTTTCTATATCTCGGTTTCCTGTATTTTGAGCCTCAATTCTGCTCCTGGGTGTGCTCTCCTCTTGCTTGGAGTCATGTAGTTTCTTATGAGATCTTGTATTATACCTCGGTCTCGGCTTAATGATATCATCATTATGAAGAGTGGCTGCTTTTTCAGCAGCATGGTTAATTCGCAACAAATCTTCGTTGGTTATCAAATCCTGAGTTGAAGCAACCAATCTAGAAATACCTTGATCATCAGAGATGGAGTTCGTCGTAGTAAACGGGGCATGGGTAGTATAATAATATCTTTCAGCTCTGGCGTTGCTTCTCGGTGACTCCACTTTGAAATTGACTGCTCCTCGATAACTTAAAGGTCTTCTAGTAGGATCCTTAGCTCCAAAATTCCCATTAATATTCCGGATTTCGTATGATGGCTGTTCCGCAAACAAATTAGTAGGTTTCTTCATCTCGCTCACACGTTCTGAAGCCGACGGATCATCGTTATGGCAATTATGATTTTTATAAATTTGTACTGCAGGTGGAGATAGTACATCTTCATGTTGCTCTGTACTGACCTCTCTATTTTGAAGAGGTCTAGAGCTGTCCGTCTTCGTTCGATGCTCGACTTTGGTTTCGGAGTTTCGGTTGTCGTTCTGGTCGTGATGGATTGCGTAATTTGCATTGAGGCGATAATGAGTTTGTATGGGTATAGCATTTTCGTTGTAGTAAAAGTTAGGGATGGAGCTATATTGAATGAGGTTCGGTGGTGAGTTTGATAATAGTTGCACTTGATTCTGATCTGATGGCGATGGGAACTGCTGCTGTAGAAGGTAAATTTCTAGTGGTGTTTGCGCCGAGTTTCTCTGGTCGAAGTTTGTATTGGCCTGGATTTCAGTTTCGTTTGAACCTTGCGTGTTGACATACTGTTGGGGTGAGTTCTGTAAAAGGAGAATATAAGTTATCAAATTTTCTTGATAGTTTTTGTGGGTTATTTAAGGATATGCATTGGAATGCTGAACATCAGCTTTTAGTTAGTAGATAGTACAAACCTGAGCGTTCAGCTCAAGAGCTCGTTGTCCCATCGCGAAGTTGCTGGTTTGTGAGTGGTGATCATCATTGGTGGTGACTGCCAGCGCGCCGTGGTAGCCGCTGCGGTCGGCGGCGTACTGTAATTGCTGTTCGGCCTGGTGACAATACCAAATATACCATCAAAGA
Organism: Thymelicus lineola; assembly: GCA_963932265.1. Classification (NCBI taxonomy): domain Eukaryota; kingdom Metazoa; phylum Arthropoda; class Insecta; order Lepidoptera; family Hesperiidae; genus Thymelicus; species Thymelicus lineola. The sequence goes on along the minus strand of OZ010698.1, from coordinate 3,149,101 downwards.
CGAAATAGGTACAGGTTTGGTGTACACTGTCTTAATTTAATCCACCCTTTTGGTATGTGAAGACTTCATGCCTGAATTAAATATGATATTTGCTGCTGTTTTAGGTTTGATGTTTTTGTAGGTTTCGTAGATTGTTCTGATATCAATGCATCGTGGTGAGGAATTTTATCTTCCTGTCTTAGCTATCTTAAATCAATCTTGAAATTTTTGAAGAAATTTTGAAGTTCATATCCTAAAACATTCGGACTCTAACCTGGACTTCCTTGTAGTGGATTTCCGTGTCCATTAATTTTAACAACACCAGTTATATCTGGTTTATCTTTATCAATGTCTACTGCTACGTTAATTTAAACTCTAATATTGGAAACTTGCGTGAGTTACTCGACTGTGAAAAACGGCCAGATAATGTTGATAGTCGACTGTCGACTGGGCGATGCCTTTAATCACGCTACACGAGTCGAGTTCAATATTCATTTAATCCTTCCGTACTCTTTAAAGGCGGAACCGAGGAACCTTCCTTTTTTTTAATGTGATTTTCAATGTGATGTTCCATCTGTGTCTGTAAGTATTTGGGTAGGCACCTGAGGGTACTTGATTACTAACGAACCAAATTTTTGGACCTGCGACGGTCTTGTGTTCGATGTAGTCAGACATTTACCTACATAATGTGGCAGATAAATTATGTGGCACTAAAGGTTCAATTTCAGTCAGCCATTTATGCAGCAGATTTTTTACTATTTTATTTATTTATTTTATTTTATTTTTGATTTCAGTTAGAAATACTTTAAATGAAATACGCGACCGACGCAGGTTAAGGACTTTTGCGAATAGGACGTTCTGCGACTAAACTGAAGGTTTTAAAACTTAACTCATCGTGGACTGAATCACTGAATGGACTGAATATTTTATAGGTACACAACAATCGTGAGTACCCGTATTATAGTTAAATGTAATGAAGATGTATCGTGTAGTTATGAAGTAAGAATGCAAACATGCATTTTGATGATGTAGCTACTAATTAACAACAGAACACATACCTCTGGTAATTTGACGTAGTAATGGCCCATGGCACCCTGCTCTGGCGTCAGCTGCCAGCCCCATTCGAATGTGGCGCCACCTTGCTTGATTCTCTGTAACCACAATTAGGATTTTCAGGTTTGTAAACAGGCAAGAGCTAGATAGCAAGAAGTGAGTATGACATGCTCCGAGTGCGAAAAATAGACAACGCGTTGTTGAAATGGATGTTCTCAGGACCAAATTCACAAACCTAATTCAAAAATCAGTCGTGACTCGTGAAGTGGATGCATATCGCACCTTTAGAATTAAAGTGGCTTATCTAAGAATTTTAAGAAAATAACTTTTATACATTGAACGGCATAAAAACATGTCGCACCTTTAGAATTGTATCCAAAATTTGTATTTTTTGGTGAACGCCAAATATGTAATTGAAGAATTGGGCATTTTTTATTATTTATTGGGCATAAAATACATGTTTTCATGCCGTTCAATGTATAAAAGTCAATTTCTTCAAATTCTTAGATAAGCCACTTTAATTCTAAAGGTGTGAATTATGTCTAGGTAAGCGTAAGTACATAATGGTATTCTTCATGCGGAGATTACGTCATCGCTACAAATTGGTTAAAGTTAATTAACGGTGGGTTAATAACGGCCAGTTACCTCCACAGCGCACAACGCCGGCCGCTCCGTGAAGTGTCTGTGAAAGTACTCGTAATTGTTTAATTGCAGTCATTTGTTATATTAATAGCTAGTCGTATGTGTTCAGCGATTATTGATTGTTGTCGAATCTGATTTGCATGAGATTTAGCATTAGGAAATTAAGAACTTGAAATTAGTTCGTATTAGGAACTTCTTGAGTATTTTTAATTAAATAGAAAATTTTAATACTGTGTACTTATTGACAATCGCATCAGTAAGTTACTAAAACATTAAAATATTTAATTTAAACATTTTATATGGATTCTATGCCTCTACAAATCTACAATAGTTTTACAGTTGATCAAATTATGTGATGTTTTATTAAACACGAGGAGGTTTCTGTAGTTTTTATTTAAATTTGTTAATTTTAGTAAATAAATTGAATATTAGTATAAATCTGTGAGGTGCGCCGTGTGAGGACTGAGGATCCCATCCATCCATGATTCCAATATCCTGTAATATCCCTTCCGAACTTTCCGAAGTGCTGAACCAACGGAGGAGGCTAAAGTTTTAACAATATCTTTTATATTTATGAATAAACCATTTGGCTATGCTTAACGATTTCATTATTACGAGTCTATGAAAAAAATGAAATGTACTTTTATTGCTCCATTTAACTAGCTGTTAAGATCATAATTGGCTTAGTTATATAACGCGCATAATATAACAGCAGGGTGTGGGCGATGACCGCTTACCATCAATCATGTACCTCGTGTCTTCTGACATCAAAAACACCAAGTTATATAACAACTGATCAGTAAGTAAACTTGTCCATTGTACAAGTGACCATTTCGTAATGCACACCTGTTTACAGTGAAAATGTATTAATGTAACAGAGCATGACGTAACTAAAGCTTATTGCCGTTAAAAGCCTTAGGTTTTAGTTCCATTGGAGAAAGTCTTCCTATAGTGGCTGCAACACACTCACGGGAAGTAAAGGGCTCACGGAAATGACATTAAATCTAATGTAGGGACATTATTATGACGGTCATGAATGCAGTATCTTTATTTTTTTAATATATTCCTTATACTTAGGTATAGCCAATGTAAATGTGGTGCATAGCAGTGACAACTTTTAGTACTTTTACTAATCTATAGTAATATTATAAAGAGGAAAGATTTGATTGTTTGCATTGAGTAGGCTCCGAAACTACCGAACCGATTTGAAAAATTCTTTCACTGTTGGGAAGCTACACTATCCCTGGGTGACATAGGCTATACATATTTTTTGTTTTTTTTTACTATTTTCCGCGAAGCGAAGCGAGGGCGATTTCCTAGTATAATATAAATAAGTAAATAGACAACGACAAAACATTTTCTCCTTCAACTATTTGTCAATCGATATTTTATGTCTGGTAGCTGTCGGTAAGCTACATAATACTACTTTACTAGCGGACTTACTAACTTACAAGCTTAAAGATAATAAAAACACTTCCAAGCACATAATTATCTGGATGCAGCTGACCGGTACATCAGTGACGTAAGACCTGTGACTTGAATAGAGTATGTCCTCGTTGATTCGTGCCCTGTTTAAGTTCGCGAACTCTGTCCGAACACGGGCCATCTGCGAGAGTTAAATAATGTCCGAATTCATTATACTTATTAATACAAATAAATAAGGCCTACAATGCGGTAAGTCGTGCGTCGTTCACTACACTATACATCCGTAACAAATGCGTTACCGCAGACGATATATCAACACGTGTAGTGTAGAACAAAAAAGATCATACATTACATTTTATTGTACAACGTCTTGTTTCCTTATGTTTATGAATAGTGCCAGTGTATAACTTTTACTCGGTTACGAAATGAACAGAGAATAAATGAATAGCTTTTGATTTAAAGTCTTTATAAAGTACTAGGTTGGACTGCTTGGTACCTAAAATGCGACTTATGGAGGCCATACACGATCAAGTGTACTTGTCAAGTCTGTAGTTTGACTTGTCTTTGCAGTTTGACTTAACGCGCCATCCAGTGTGCATAAGATAGCTAAATGGCCAGATACCTAGCTAGTCTAGCTACGCCGCGTGGCCATACACGATCAAGTATACTGGATGCCAATCATCAAAGGATCAAGTACATTTGATTATGTATGGCCCACATTAAAATAACTGTTAGCTTCCCGATTGGCATTTATTTGCATTAGGTCTTTGATACAGCGAATAGACATGCTGAAATTCTACTTAGATTAAACTTCAGTACATTAGGATGCCGATAGAAGTCTCCTCAAAATTGAGGAGCCGTATTCTACGAATGTTTCCAGTGCAGTTGTGTGTGCAGTGTTGTTGGCTTTAGTAGCCTAAGCCAATCCAAGTGCTGGGCATATTTTATACCCCAGAAGCGACTTGGCTTAACGACACCTATAGGATATCTAACGATGGAATCCGAGGTTTAAGAAATTCTTGTAGCTATAATTCATTCTAAACAGATCTCGTTGGCATTTGCTCGTGTCGGTCAGCAAGCCGCCGCGCGTGATAGGCAGTGCCAGATTTATATTTTTTATCAGTGTAGGCCAATTTATTTCCGCCGCCCCATGTACCTTTCTAAAATAATAATTTTCCATTCATAGTAAGGAAGGCACTGAATTAGTCACTAAGAAAGTGCGTAAAAAAATAAGAATTACAAGTTTTATGGCACTTTTTAATAGCAAAATCATCTATAATATCCGGATAATATCATCTTCTGAAATCTGCCGCCCCTAAGGCGCTGCCGCCCCTAGGCCGCGGCCTATACGGCCTATTGACAAATCCGGGACTACTGATAGGCTATGCTATGCTTTAACAGGAACGGTTAAACACTTTGCTATGTGATGTTGTCGATGTACGCGACCTATGTCGACGTAGGAAGAATACCTGATTCTTCCTAAGAAAACATAATTAAATTATAAGGTATTTTTGTTTTTTGTATAGTACATACCTACAAAACTTTTTAGCGCAACTTTTATGTACCTAATCGCTGACGGAATTATAATTTCCTTTCCTTCTACCAAATGATATGTTTATTTGCCGTCTGCTCCATTACTCGGGGCGATGATAAATGTATCTGTCCAATAACATGGCAACACTGGACCTCAGACCACTTTCGTCAATGGCCGAATGCCGCCACGCCACTTTTACTTGCAGCTCTCATATGGTACGAACTGGTCGCCCTACCCGCGACGTACGCTTCCTTGATACACATGTGTGATATGCGGAAAGCGCTTAGATCTGCCTCCCATTTGTAATGTAGCTGGGTATTGGTAAATTATTGAGGTATTTAAACTGAGATTCCAATAGCTAACTTTAAACAGGTAGATACGAAGAACGTTGAATAAAATCAAAGAAAAACAAAAAGCTGCATGAAAATCCGCGAAAAACTATCTCAGTATTCTAAGATTTTCACGAACTTTTTTGCCACGTACGCGCAATCTGTGGAATGAACTTCCTTCTGAGGTATTCCTGGAGCGCTGTGACATGGGGTTCTACAAAAAATGTGTAAAAAGAGTTCTCATTCATGGCTGGCGTTGCATTGGCTGTTCCTCTGGTATTGTTCATGTCCTTAGGCGACGGTGACCACTTACCATCAGGTGGCCCGTCTGTTTTTTCGTCAGCACTTCAGGCTAAGTATTTAAAAAAAATAGATTTTCTTGTTACATTTTGGGCATTTTCTTCTAAAGGCAAACAAACGAACAAGCTATTAGTTAGTAGCGTCCTGAAGATAAGTGGTGAACATCAGTAACAGCAGACGCCTCATCGATTCGTTGCCGGCTAATAAGGTAAGCCTGAGCCGGCTAAGTAAGAGAGGACTTTGGTAAAATGGAGTCCAGCAGCGAGCACTACCAAGGAATCTAGCCTCACTGTCACTCGAAAGTGAATAAAGCACCATAAATCTCTTATCATGATCATAATATTATAAGGGTAATATTTTATAATATAGATGTACGAGTACTATTATAATCATATAATCTTGTAGTCGTTTCACGTGTAGTTCTCGCTACCTTAAAAATTGTATGACAACGAAATGAACACGTTTAAGTTAAGCCACATAAGAAATAATAGTACATATATTATATGATAGTATAATAGTTAAAAGCACTACACTGGTCATTCGAAATTGGAATGCCACAAGTCAACACAATAGGTGCATGAAGATTAATTAATCCCGGTAAACAATGGTATGTTCAATTCAATATAATATTTTCCATTTATCCGGCGTGGATGTCAATTTTCCTTTCTCTCTGATAGAAAGTGGATATGGGCGAGTGGAATATTCAGTTTCCTATTGTAACTAACAATGGAATCTGCATAACAAATCACCACGCACGGTTTAACTGTAGGTAAGTATCTGCAGATAAGCAATCCGGCTTCATTTCCCATATCTGTTAAAATAATATTCACTGCAGTCTGCAGACCATAGAGAGAATGAAAACGAATGTCTGTCTAACGATGATATAAAAATTTACGTACTGATTTTCATGCCGATATTTCATATACTTACAAATTACAATTAGATGAGAAGATTCACGTTAATTTAATACCATCGAAATCTGTTCAGTAATTAAGTAAGATTGTATGTGATAGGTACTGGCAGTGACTGATAAAGATATAGGTAAATAGACAATAATAAATTGTTTAAAAACTAATTTAAAAATCTACACACGTTTATACTCGTAGTGTCAACATACTATCGTGATCTCGTGATCGGGGTCGTCTAATACATGTCTAGACTGTCTGAGTCTGACTTTCTTGTCAGCGACATAGTTGGCCGCCCAGACGACCAAGGGGTTGGGTTGGGATGGTTCGCGGCTGAATCGATAGGTCGTGAAAGAGCCTTTTCATTAGTAAGTATATTGAGCTATGGAGGAAAGCTCTGAATCGCAATAGAGGTCAGGTTGCGCATGAACTACGGGCAACCCGAAATGATGGGTCGAATAGCAAATAGATAATTATGTTTTAATCAGAAGATATTTATTTACCAAGCAGCTTAAAAACCACTTACCGATTACATAATATCAATGGGTGCACGTAGGCACAGTATAATAATCATGATCATATGATTATTATACTGTGACGTAGGTATGGCCTAACAAAACATAGTCGCATACGTAATCACGTCTTATAAAAACAGCGAAGTACCTATCGAATCATCTAAATTCACGGGTCGTCAGATTTAGTGATAAATGACTGCGTGCAAATAAGAAACTGTTTGACTCCGGGCGGTTAGCGAGAACAAGTCATTTTGTTTGTCACATCCTGAGACTAAGGCGCCGGCCACACAGAACAGACGCAAGACACGGACCCGTCGCAGTCGCGGCGCGCCCGTTTAATCTACTTTCATACAAAATGTATGCAGCCGTCGCGACGTAAAACATACAGAAAAGACATTTCCGTCGACAAGACCGTCGTTTCTGTATGCGCGCGACCGCGACTGCGACGGGTCCGTGTCTTGCGTCTGTTCTGTGTGGCCGGCGCCTAAGCTGACCATCGATGTATGTATTGTGCATTCCTTGTCAGAGGGTTTCTATTAGGTACTGTGTAGTGGCATTTCAAAATAATTATACATTTTACTCATATTTACCTACAGCTCCAAAGAAAATAACTATACCGATTAGTTATTTTCTTTTTATAGATAGATTTATAGCATTAATTAATTTAGTCCTAATTATTATCTACGACAAACGAGAACTTCGGAGCTGTAGTTAAATATGAGTAAAATGTATGATTATTTTGAAATGCATATTATATTAAGTTATCGGAAGTACAAAATGACGATCGAGTATGTGTCATGTGATCTGTGCAGCATATTATAAGCTGTAGAAATAGACAGTGCCGGTTTTAGCACTACCAGCGCTCTGGGCGACATTTCTACGGCGCCCTCTTCTGCCATTAAAACCCATACGAAAATAATAAATACATAATATGTCAATCCATGCCAAGTTGCAGCTTTCCAGCACTATGGGTCTTAATGCTATACTGCGGACGGAAGGACGGACGGGCGGACGGACGGACGGACAGACAAGACGAAACTATAAGGGTTCCGTTATAACTACCTGCAGCGCCCCTTCAAATCTGGAGCCCTGGGTGGTCGCCCAACTGCGCCCTATCCTAACACCAGCATAGGCGTTTAATAAGGTGGTGTCTTATGGGCGATTTTAATAACCTAAGTATTTATCCGTAATCTTGAGATAAGTTAGTAGCCCAACAACACTACTTACAAGTTACAATATTGTGGTTTTTTGATCTAAGGATACTGGATACATAAATTATTGGAAACGGTCGTCTACCGTTTATCGCTGTTGCTGTCGCTACTGCCCTGATGACAATGTTGGCGTCGTCACGTAGTTTTTGTACGTACGCGGAACACGACAATTGCTAGAATGACAGTAATGTGCAGTGAAATGTTCTTCTATTACTTACCTATGTTACAATAGAGTTGCACTGTTCTGTCGTTGCGTATGAAAATTATAGGCTGTGTTGACAATTGCGCTTTTTAAAGTGCTAATTATGTTTAAGTGTGTTACGTACTTTTATCTCAAATAAATGCGCGCGCAGGTAAATGGCTAAATGCTAGGGATTTTTGGCAAATTGGGAATATTCCTAATAAGTGCAAGTTCCACTTGTTATACTTATGAATAATACAATATTTATATTCCAATTGAACCCCTGAGACAGAGGCCTCATCTCTGGGCCTAAAAAATTAGGTATCAGACGGTACCCATTAATTGATTTTGGAATTTTTGACAACTTTATGTCTAAAACTAACTACCTACATAGATCTGTTGTCTTGTGAGTTGTGTGTGACCGTGTACACTCACCGTGTGTGTGTGTTGCGCCCAGACTACCCACGTCACGCTGAACACCATCCATAGGCGCGTTAACTGAAAATCGATAACAACAATATTAGAAACAACTAGTCACACATTTCAGAATCATTAGGAATGATAGTTACTTAACTTTTTATGTTGGTAAGTATTACTAAACTAGCACCGCCACTACTGAGGGCGTATCAATTTATTGGTGGTCTATATAGGGGGGCAAATGGGAAGGACTTTGTTCCCGTTTGTCACCAGTGGTAACAAACGTGGTGGGGACAAATGGGAATAACCCATCTAACTTCCTACAGTAGTCCTATTCGAGGATTGCGATATCACAGATGTGCACGAGCGGCAGGGGATAATGGCACGGCAAGTTCGTTTGTTATCATTAAATAACAAAAAAAATGCCTACAAACCAGTAGACCTGATGATAAGATAAATGTTTGCCGTCGTAACTAGTGCCGGCGTTATAGCCACTGACGCGCTAGGCAAGAATATTGTGGCGCCCACATAACAAAATCAAAATCGAGCTTTTTTGCTTGAAAAGATTTTTGCTGAACCAATGGGAACGTTTATGAACAATTTTATTTTTCCTTTTTTTTTTTGCTCCTCACCCCAAATGCGGCGCCCCTCCAAAGGCTCCCTAAGTCGTCGCCCAAACTTGCCTCCCCCTATCGCCGGCTCCGGTGTCATCCATTTTATCATATGCGAAGCCCTAAGGCGCGGGCCACACAGAAAAGACGTAAGACGAAGACGGGGCTCGGACCCGTCGCAGACAGGGCGCCGTTAAAACATATAGAAAAGACAAGGAACGGGCGTGACGGCCGGCGCACACTGGGCTTTTCCCGGCCACAGAGTACTTAATCACTACGTTTTAAGAGACCTGCTCTCCGCGTCTTTCCGCTCCCCCGCTGGCGCCTACGCAGGCCCGCGTCCTTTCTGTATGTTTTCAAATAGGGCGCCGACGAGAAAACGTCGTGTCGGGCGTCCCGTCTTTTCTGTATGTTTTACGTCGCGACGGCTGCATACATTTTATATGAAAGTAGATTAAACGGGCGCCGCGACTGCGACGGGTCCGTGTCTTGCGTCTTTTCTGTGTGGCCCGCGCCTAACAGTTAACATACATGACACTGGTCTGCCTGTATAGATTGAGGTTAGTATTTAGTGCTACTACAGTAATTAAAAGGAAATAAAAGTAAGTAGGTGAATTTATGATCCATAAAAAGCAAGTTATACAGGGTGTAAAATTAACTTCGGATCGGTAGCAAATCTCGTTAATAGAGACATAAATTCTATTTGCAGCTAAGCTAAACCCTATCACTTGCGATTCTGATCCGGAGCTATTCGTTTTCATTAAAATATTTGCATACCGGTCCAACCTTGATTCCTCCAGGCTTATCTAAAGGCTCCTCAGGCTATAAACCAACGTTGTGCACTACTTTCTCCCTAGTACCTTATTATTATAAGTACTTAGGAGATAACTTTAGAGTTCAAACTCAATGATACAGATATTATAAGTTAAACATCATTGTTCAAACTAAACAAAAAGGGCTAGGACTAATATACACTAGCTTTTAAATTAGCACCTTACTGCCAATTGTCATGAGGGGTTGTTAATTTGTTATGTTGTCAATATGTAGTCGATAGCCACTTACAATCAGGTGGATTGTCAGCTTATTTGTCGGCTATTTTCATGAAAAAAAAAGTTTTACATAGTTACGTTTCAAATAACTGTGTAGTATTCTAAAAAGTGCGCTCATAGCCCAGCGGCTTGCGTCGATCCTAAGTGATCGACAAAGTTAAGCAACAGCGGGCGCGGTCGGTAGTTGGATGGGTGGCCGCTAGTGGCAAAAAATTCTTGGGCGTTTCCGTGCTTCGGAGGGCACGTAAAGCCGTCGGTCCCGGTTGTTATCATAAGTTAACAGTCGTTAAGCCATGTCGGAGGCCCTCGGGTGGTTTGAAAAACTTCCGACACTCGGGTTGGCCACTAACCCCTCCACCACACCGCACTGGAGCAGCGTGGTGGAGTATGCTCTAGGCCTCCTTCAGAGGAGAGACCCGTACCCAGTAGTGGGCTATTAATTGAAGCCATTTTAAAAACAATTTTTATTCGCCTTATATGGGTCCCGGTCTATAATAAATTCCGAGGTTTCTTAAGTACTTATAAGATGTCTTCTAACAGCCTATAGATCGTGGGCTAAAAGGAAATTTTAGTGTGAAAGTAAGCGTGTGAATTTGTTCAGTTCTTACCATGATTTTATGTAGCCTGTGGTCGTTGTGGGATTCTTGTTAGATACCTGAAAATAAACAACATAATATGTGAGAAAAATAAGACACAAAGCTTTAGTAAAACGTTGCTTGAAGGATTGTTTGTTAGATAGGAGGAAAATATTAATATCTATCTAACTGTTTACTTACTTTATTTTTTACTGGATTTTTTTTTATTGTTTTACATTCAACACCTAGCTAAATAATGTTAGTATTATACTGTTTAACACCTGTCTAAGTACAGGACTATTAAGTAATATGATAGTCATCATAATAGACATCTCTCTTCTGCCTCTGATTCCGGTTCCGAATTCGGTTCCGATTCCGAAAAACCAAATTTATGAACTCCGGTTCCGAGTTCAGTTCCGATAAAATCATTCAGCTTCATCCCTGGTTTAGGGGTAGGTAACATATAATAATATTTCAAGACAGTCAATATATTTCCATCTGATTTCAAACCATTTGTTAAGGTTCATTTGGACAATATTTAAAGAGTTCGTTTGACATAAAAAATCCATGCAATTTACCTTCCTCGCAAGTCCCATTGACATATTGTCTACACTCACGAGCTTTTACCAGCTATCCTACCTAATTGCAGTCAGAACTAGAAATTATGCTACTTTTCTTCTAGTCCCAAACAAAAGTTTATCACAGAAGATTTTTACATCATGATCAAATCTAAACATAGCATTGTATTGCAGAATAGTTGTGGGATATTTTATTTAGTTTTAATTACTGCAGCGGTCGCGGCGTTGTGAAGATAACAATGTTGTTACCTCAGTTACATTATAATGATGTTTGTTCGTATGACAATACGTAATGCTCACGAGAAAACAATTTGCAGGACTCTCTGTCTCACGGCTTTCAAATGTTTGGTACACTTCGAGAGTTTAAGCTTAAAGATAAGAAAATTATTATTATTATGATTAGATTATTATGATTATTATGATTAGACGGCATTTATACAAGGAATTTCCCATTAAAGGTTAAAAATAAATGAAGCCTTAATACTTAATTTAAAGGGCTCACTTATGTTGCTGATGTTCATGGGCGGCGATAGCCACTTACCATCAGGTGGATGGTCAGCTCGTTTGCCGGCTATTTCCATAAAAAAGCTCCTGTAGTCTATACAGTATTTGATATTATTGTATCTATGACGGGTGGGCTGGTAATTAAATGTTCAGGGAATGGCTTCAGGTCTCGTCTGTTCTTAGTTATGTTTATTCAAACTTTAGTAGGTAGGTATCTCCGATCGTAAGTAATAGCAAGCTACGTGTAAAAAGTCAAGAACATAGGAACATAAATGCATTGCATATTCCAGAGAATAAATTTCCAAACTGTAATACGACCCATTGCAAAAGCCCACGCTCTCTGCGTGCGGTTTACACCGCGGCGGCTTTCCTCAGCGATCTGATTACATTACACGTTTATTTACACCTGACCAGTGAAATGGATCGAAGTAAATATAGATCTGTTGTTGTTCATTAACTTATTTATAACCCGTAATGTTATATGTATATGTGGAAAACGCAGTCCACTTTGATCGGTTGATCATCTTTCAAGTTTCTTTTACACGCTTTATTTTATAGTGTCATGGTGTCAATGAAAATATAAATACAAATTATCAACTTTCTAGTACAACGCACATACATACTTAATTAAAAGAAAATTAAATGGGTGAATATCAGAAACGTGCATTTTTTCAATTTTGGTGGCGAAATTTTCTCTTTAGTTTCCTGGTACTTATACGGTCCTCATTTTTCACGAAAACCTGGTATAAGTATCAGGTGCTTATTTTTCACGAAAAACAAAATACAAAACTGAAGAGAAAATTTCGCCACCAAAATTGAAAAAAATGCACGTTTCTGATATTCACCCAAATGTATCATATTTATGAAATTCATGCGACAGATTTATTATTTATTTATTTTATACATAATTCGTTGTATACTAATTAAGTGGTTAAGTACTAAGAAGCAATAAAAATACACGAGATAGGTAAGTACCTATAATAATGAAATTGATATAAGTACCTAAATGTTAAATGGTTTAAATATCAAATATCTGTCCACCTAAATGTTAAATATCTGTTACGTAGTGATTAAGTACTCTGTGATATCGGTCGAAGAAAATGACAAAAGCTATCTCGCTGAAAACCAATTTATTTCACTTGGTTGCCATGCCAGTGTCAATCTTAACATCTTTATCAGATATCTTAAATACTTGCAGAGAAATGAGGCTATGTCCGCATTCAAATTTAATTTTTATCACGTATAATTTATCATAGAAACTGCTTTCTGTCGAGTGAGTTTTATTGGGTAATTAGAAATCCTAAGTAGATAAATTATTATAGATTTTTCTTATGAAGTACTTATTAAAGAAACACTCGAACGAATAAAACCTTACTTAAATGTCTTAACTGGGAATCGAATCTGGGACCCTTCGCGTAGTAGGCAGATGACTCTAACAACTCTTCAGGATATAACAGAATACAGTAGAGAATTGTAAAACAAATATGATCTAAAAAGAAACGATAGTCATACAATTTTTACCCCGTCCGGGAATCGAACTAGTTACCCTATTAGGTAAGGCATCGTGTTTACTTTCATGCATCACCTATCATATTTGGTTAGTTCCAATTGACACGTTCTGTCGACATGCTACAATAAATAATAACAGTGTTTGGACAGTTCATACATTACATTTACGAGTAATAATATGTCGAAAGAAGTTAACGAAACGAATAGTCAAGTAACATTGCCGTGAAGGAAGTGGTTTAACTGACGATATGTTTTGGTTTCAAATGTTTCGGTGTCAACAACTACTTAAGTATTTGCAGATGAGGCATTTCAATTCAAGTGTACTTACCATATTTTTACTGAATAAAACTAACATTGAGAAACACATTCAATACGAGTTTCATAAAGTAATAACATTTTAGACAGTTGCACAAAATCGCGCATCTTTACACATAAATAAACAGTAGGTGACTATAGATAGGTACACTCATGTATACGTAAGGGAACATACCAAAACCACGTAACCCATTTTTTCCAACTTTTTACCCCCCTCCCCCCCTTCGTGACCATCCGTAGTATATGAGAAGACCCCCCCCTCCCCCCTAGTTTTCACGTGGTAATTGATAAATACGGTTTTCAATACTTTTTTGCAAAATCAGAGTTAAAAAATAATAATTTTGCTTATATTTGACGACTTTGTGGCGCAATGGTTGCTAAAATATTGACTACGTGACAAAAACCTAAACCACCCCCCCCTCCCCTCTGTGACCAATCGTGGTGTTTTGAAGACTCCCCTCCCCCCCTAAATGAGGCACGTGGTTTTGGTATGTTCCCTAATCTCACAAATCAAACATAGGTGGACGAACTAATATACAAATTACAATACTAACGTACATTCATTCACTGGGTATAGCTAATTTCTCAATCATTCGCAGATCATTATAAATGTAATAAATTATGACAAAATTAATCTGACCATTTAAGAGGGTAAGTATAGATTATTTAAACGAATGATAATCGTAACCCATAGATAATATTAATACTAATATAAAAAATATCCACTTTTAAAAAAGTAAACTCAAAAGAGTCAAAAGTTCGAAATAATAAATTAAGGACTTACATTTTTGAGATCCAAGTAAAGCCGTTCAATATCAAGCCTTGTAATATGTAACTAGTTGGGCATTTTGATATTTTTACATGCGCACTAGAATTTCACCAATTTTGAGACAGTTTTTCCCATAGGTTTTTCCTTTTGACGCACGTGCGTCGTGCATAGCTCGTATCAGTATGCCAGGCCGATACACGTTTTAGTCTATATTAAAAATTATATTAATTATTCATAACTGTTCCACTGTTGGGCTCGGGTCTCCTCATATTATAACATAACGCGCTGGCCAACTTGGCCAAGTGCGGATCTTCACACATCTTTGAGAACGATATGGAGAGCTTTGTGTATATAATAGCCTGTAGGTTTTCACGATGTATTTAAACACCGAAGCAAATGAAAATTAAAATTAGAGGTGCGCGCAGAATTTGACTTCAGAATTTCAAGCCCGCGGGACGTCGTAAGAACAAGGTTTAAAGCACTAAAGATATCACTTCTTTTCACTATAGTAGGTAATTATTGTACTAGATGTGTCCGCGACTTCGGTCGCGTGGGAGTTTTTCCCTCGTAAATCCCGAACCGAACTCCGGAATTCCGGGATAAAAAGTAGTAATGTTGCCCTATAACCTTCTCTACTTTGCAGATGAAGTCTCATAAAAATCGGTTCATCTGTTCCAGAGATTAGCCCGTACAAACAGCCAAACAAACATTTTTTTAAAAGCTTGTGTATGTATATCGTGCAAATAACTTGCACTTGAATTGAGAAAATAGATTTTTAAATCACAAACAATCATATCCATGTTATTTATGTGCAAATTGTCATAAATGTCATCAATATATTAAGGTAGGTATCACATTATGGTAATTCTATGGGTGAATTTCAACAAACACGAATTTTGCCTAATTACAGTGGCGAATTTAAATTTCCTGTTTCTGATAAATTTTTTTGGCCTAAATAATAGATAAAGAGTAGTACTAATTAATCATATACTAGAGATCGAAAAAAAATTATTAGTTCATGAGATATTTCCATTTGAAATTATCAAATGCCACCGAAATTATTAAAGGACCACCGGAATTAAAATCCAAGCCACCGAAATTGATTAAATTTAAACTTGCTGTTTCTAATACACTTTATTTGGCATAAATAATATGTAAATATAAGTAATAATTAGTCATATAGTAGAGATTGAAAAAACATTTATTTGTTCTGGAGATATTATCAAATTACACTATCAAATGCCACCGAAATTAGGACCACTGGAATTAGAATTTGCTCCACCGAAATTGATTTATACCTATGAGAAATCATAAAGGCAGGATCATTTTTTAATACTTTAAAGATATGTACATTTTGAAGAATAGGAGTCTAGATGAACGGACTCCTTTTAGCGGTGATTAGATAGGCCCATTGCACTTCTGAGCCACGTTTATAAGCTGTTTTCGAGGGTCCTCACAAATCGCATTGCACGCAGGCTTGACGACTTCCAGCCTCCCAAACAAGCAGG
The DNA here is from genome assembly GCA_963932265.1 of Thymelicus lineola. Lineage (NCBI taxonomy): Eukaryota > Metazoa > Arthropoda > Insecta > Lepidoptera > Hesperiidae > Thymelicus > Thymelicus lineola. The sequence goes on along the minus strand of OZ010698.1, from coordinate 3,133,192 downwards.
ATTCCGAAAAAGCTACAGCACCATAGACCATATACACACATTGCGGCAGATTATACAAAAGACCGCGGAGTATAATTTGCCGTTATGTATAGCCTATGTGGACTATGAGAAGGCCTTTGATTCTATCGAGATCTGGGTGGTACTAGATTCTCTCCAGCGGTGGCGGATCGACTACCGGTATATCGAGGTGTTGAAGTATTTGTACTCATCCGCCATCATGTCCGTCAGAGTACACGACACAGCAACGAACCGCATCCAACTGCAGAGAAGTATCAGACAAGGATGTCATATCCCCAAAACTGTTCACCGCTGTGTTGGAAGACGTGTTCAAGCTGATGGAGTGGAAACAACATGGCATTAACATCAATGGCGAATACATCACACACCTGCGATATGCCGATGATATAGTCATCCTGGCGAGTTCCCTGGAAGAACTTGGTACAATGCTCGGGGATTTGAACAGCGCCTCACAACGGGTGGGTTTTAAGATGAACATGGACAAGACGAAAATCATGGCGAATGTCCATGTCACACCCGTATCGGTTGTTGTTGACGGCGCTGCTCTCGAAGTTCTAGACGAATACAATTACCTGGGACAAGTGACCCAGATGGGTAAGTCCAACTTCGAGAAAGAAGTCACTTGTAGTATCCAACTCGGATGAGCTGCGTTCGGGAAACCCCGTCATATATTGTCGTCCAAAACACTACCTCAGTGCCTGAAGTTTAAGGTGTTCGAGCAATGTGTGTTGCCAGTGATGACATACGAATCCGAGACGTGGTGCTTTACTATTGGCCTAAACCACAACCTCAGAGAAGCGCAGCGGGCTATGGAGAAGGCTATGCTTGGTATTTCTCTACGTGATCGCATCAGAAATGAGGAGATCCGTAGACGAACAAGGGTAACCGATATAGCTCGAAGAATTAGCCGACTGAAGTGGCAATGGGCGGGCCACATAGTGCGAAGGACCGATAACCATTGGGTAAGAAAGGTAATCGAATGGCGCCCACGTCTCGGAAAAAGGAGCATAGGACGCCCCCCGACCAGGTGGACTGACGACCTGAAATTGGATTCAGAAGGATTCTGACGCTGGATTCAGAAGGCTCAGGACGGGTCACAGTGGTGCAAGTTAGGGGAAGCCTATGTCCAGCAGTGAACCTCCAAGGGCTGATGGATAGATGGAGACACGCTTGTGTTTCTATGGCCTATACGCTTTGATTTGCCACCGGAACCACCGAGATTGCGCCACCGGACTTAGAATCAGAGACAAAACTTGAATTTTAAAGAAAACTTTTAGTCACAGGTTAACTTTTATTTCACAATTATAGTTCAAAACCGTTAATGGAACCCTCCATAAAATTTCTAGATAATCTGCTTTGTACTTTCACTAATATACATGACATCGGAATTGGATGATTTTGTATTCCTGCGCCACCGCAGTTAGTACTTACGTGTTTGGCGGGAAAATTACGCAGCCAGTCGGTCATCCTAACACGTAGTTTGCAAGAGCACAACTGAACGGTGCGGGGAGAGCCAGTAAGGTGTCTTTCAAATCGTTAAGTAACAAGTAATGAAGTATACAAAATGCGCCACCGGTATTGCTTTTTTTGTAGGACATTTTTAAAAGATGTTTTAAGAGCTGTTAGTTGTGTTATTTAATGTATTTCTAAAAAACATTCCATTTCAATGAAATTTATTTACCAAAAAAAATTAAATTAATAAAATATGTAAATAAACGCAGTTTGGACAGTACACCGGAATTAGATTTTAGGTCTTAGATATTTTTTTATTAAGAATCTATGTATTAAATACCTCTGAATACTTCACTATCATGTAGATCACTACTTAAACTACCTATATAAAATTATGCATAATTGTAGTTTACCTCCACACATTAATTTTCAATCTCGCCGTCTCAAAAATGCACTTGGGAAATTCACCCCTATACCACTACCATAATATACTATGCTTGTGAATAATGTTGAACGCACATATATCCGCATCGTCCGCCCCGGACGCTCCGTATGCGGATACCCTCGCACATATGTACGGATTTGCCATACGGATTTTTTAGTATTGCCAACAATTTTTGCATTTTCTTCCAACCTCTAGTGAAAAACGGTGAAGACGGTTAAGATTGATTCAGCTATGGAAAAATTGTTGTAGTAGCCTGCATATTGGCCGAAGAAAGTCAAATTCGAAATAAAAGAAGATTTTAGGTTCATAATATCAATTTGAAAAGGCATTTAGTTGAATGGCAAATTCTATACGTTATTTCCCGGCTTGGTTGATGATGGTCAATAAACCTAGATAATTGAAAACTTTAATTTGTAACTTGAATTTGAGGGAAATTTAATTTCCACACACACACACACACACGCGATACTTATTATTTATTATTAGTTTTCGACTTTGTCTCATATTTCAATAACGTAGTTAGTTATCGCAGTTTGAGGAACACCATTCGGAATCTCGAATGTCCGAAAACAATGATGTATAGGTATAAACACGAAGGCGAGATCTCCTCACAGGATTCGTTTACTATGAAACGTTTCTCCTAATGCGTTGTTAAAAGCATCGTGGCATGGCAACACTGAGTACCAGCACACGCCCTACGTATGACGTCATCCGCATTTTGGATACCTTCCGCATTTTCAAAAATGCGATGCGGACGATGCGGATGACAGATGCGTCGGTATATGTCATCCGCACCGTCCGTACGCATTTCTGAAAATACGGAAGGTACCGAAATACCGATAGTGTTGCCATGCCACGATGCTTTTGACAACGCATTAGGAGAAACGTTTCATAGTAAACGAATCCTGTGAGGAGATGTCGCCTTCGTTTATGCCTATATATATAATTGTTTTTGGACATTCGAGATTCCAAATGGTGTTCCTCAAACTGCGATAACTAACTACGCTATTGAAATATGAGACAAAGTCGAAAACTAAAAAGAAATAATGAGTACTATGTGTTTTAATTTCCCTCAAATTAAAGTTACAAATTAAAGTTTTCAATAATTATCTAGGTTCATTGATCATCATCCACAAAGCCGGGAAATAACGTATAGTATTTGCCGTTCAACTAAATGCCTTTTCAAATTGATGTCATGAGCCCAGAATCTTCCTGTTTTCGAATTTCATTTTCTTCTTCCTCTTTCAATGTGCACGCTATTATAACAGTTTTTTCCATAGCTGCATCAGTCTTAATATTTTGCTTTTGCAATCTATCAATCTGAGTCTGACAACTGTCAGTTGAATAAAGGAAAATATTATTTTGAAGTTTATGATAACTATGAAATAATATACATTTAATGGCCAATACTTGACAATTGATAGCAAACTATAAAATACAATACAATACAAAAATCTTTATTTCATCTCATCCTCAAATTACATTCAGGTAACATTTTAAAATATGAATAAAAGGAAAAGATAATGTAAGTGCTAAGTAATCTGTGGGAGATCTGATGTCTAAACTAAGCCTTGGCCTGTATCTTAGTACACCATACCTAAACTATACCTATACACGGAAATAAATTGACACAGAACTAGTGGGATTTTTTCCTACTAGTATCAATCTTAACCGTCTTCACCGTTTTTCACTAGAGGTTGGAAGAAACTGCAAAAATTGTTGGCAATACTAAAAAATCCGTATGGCGAATCCGGACATATGTGCGAGGGTATCCGCATACGGAGCGTCCGCTGCGGACGATGCGGATATATGTGCGTTCAGCTTAAAAGTGCATAAAATAACTGATCTGTTATCGTGTTGATTTATACTATGCAATTAGATTAGGACGCTTCGGTCTTCGTGACTCGCTCGAGTTATTAATACTTACCGAGTTATTACTTAATTCAGTTATGTTATCTAAGTGACATCTTGTAATGCAAGGTTGCGGTCATTCACACGAGAATATTTACTTATTACGAGTAAATACTTGGGTGGTAAAATCCACTTATTAAAATTAATAATTGTTGCAGTTCATCTTACAACAAACCTATGCAATGATGTTTGTATATCATAATAATAGAAATGATGATATTAATGAACTAGGGTAAACGGCCCAATATCCGTGAAATTTTGATATTCGCTGACTTTGCAGGTCTGTTATTTAAAAACTAATAATCTTATTAAATCGAGATATACATGACTTGGTAGGTAATTTATTCTAGTTCTCAGATTATTGTATCGTTTTATATTAATACAAAGATTTATGCACAATAATTTCAAAAAAACTAAAAATAGGCCATTTGTCCCAGTACCCGTTAGATTTGTACTAGTATTCGGTAAATTGTCCTGGAATCCGGTAAATTTTACCGCGAATTTAAACTCTATTGCTTGACATTAAAGTTCACAGAAATATTGCATTTTTATCTTAAAACAGGTTTTATACCAATGAATACACGTTAATTTTAATAAAATATACAAAATATATTTAAGACAAATTATACATATATATGAATCACATTATTTTAAGTACTACTTACTGCAATTATTTGTGAAATTGTAAGTATTAGGTCTTTACCTATGAAATTGGAGATTTATATGAATTTATATAAACAATTTTGCCATTTTGATGGCAGTTTGTTCATCCTTTTACTGTAGAAGTCTGCCGGACGGGACGCGACGAAGTCCGCGAAAGCGTTTTGAACTACCTCTCGGGTGTTGAACTTTTTCCCACTTAAAAAATTGTCCAAATTTTGAAAAAAGTAGAAATCTGTTTTGGCAAGGTTCGGTGAGTACGGCAGGTGGCGGAGAGCAAGAGCAGCTGTAACTCTTGTAGCTTTGCGATGGTCTGTTGTGAAGTGTGAGCTCGCGGTTTGTCGTGGAAAAGCAATGGTGAAGAACGATTGGCCAGTCTTGGTTCTTGAATTGCGAGATTCTCCATCTTTGTTTACAATTCGTGGCAATAGACATCTAACGTTACTATTGTGCCATTCGGTAAGAAGCTGTGAGGTACAAGTCCGGCACTGGTCCACCAGACAGTTACCATCACCTACCTAGGAGTAATGTTTTTTAGCGCACTGATTAGGTGCTGTACCCGGGTCCACCCACTGAGACGAAGACTTAGGGTTGTCGTACAAGATCCACTTTTCATCGCAGGTAACAGTTCCATTTAGAATTCCCTCGTTTCTATGATGATTTAATAGTGCTATGCATGCTTCGACGCGCAAGTCTCGCTGTTGGTCGCTTAATGCGTGTGGCACCCACTTATCTAGCTTATTTATCTTTCCGATTTGACGTAAGTGCTTCAATATTGTTTGAAACTAACTCCAAAGCTCGCAGCAAGCTCAGCCATGGATTGAGTTAGATCCACTATCGCCTTCAATTCGTCGTTGTCGACAATGGTTACAAGTCGACCGTGAGGCTCGTTCTTCAACTTAAAATTTCCAGATTTAAAACGATTGAATCAATAATGGACCATGTTTATGCAAGCAGTGTTAGGGATGGCATGTACGGGACATGTCATTAATGTTTCGTGTTGTTTGTGCAGCGGTACTTCCACGTAAGAACTCATATTCGAAAATTGTACGAATCTTCAATTTATCCATGGCGCCAAAAACTACCACAATTTCACAAAAAAAAATCACTATCTAAAAACCAGATGACTGAATTTGAAATTAAAATAACACGGCTTTGAAATAAAATTTATTTGAATTTCGAATTGCTCACCAATACATAGATAAGTAAATCTGAAAATGCTGGTTATAAAATGTCCAATTTCATAGGTAAAAAAGACCTATTTTATCATAACTTTGGTAACAAATATCTATCTAACAGGCTCTTAAAGTCCACTGCTGGACATAGGCCTTTCCTAATTAACGCCACACCAACCGGTCCTGGGTCTTCTAAATCTAGCGGCTTCCCGCTGTCTTCTTTAGGTCATCTGTCCAATTTCATAGGTAAAAAAGACCTATTTTATCATAACTTTGGTAACAAATATCTATCTAACAGGCTTTTAAAGTCCACTGCTGGACATAGGCCTTTGCTAATTAACGCCACACCAACCGGTCCTGGGTCCAACGTTTAGGTCGTCTGGACGACCAGTGATTTACCGAGACGTGGCTACAATTACAGGACTTTGTGACCCCATCGGTTATCTGTCCTTCGAACGATGTGGCCTGCCAATTGCCACTTCAGTCGGCTAACACTGTGAGCTACGTCGGTACGGTAACTTTTGTTTGCCTACGGACTTCATAGCTTGTTTCATAGCGGGCTGCGTGACTTAGAGCCTTTGAATGAGACCAACGCCAAAAGACCACGTCTTGGGTCCATAAGTTTACACTGGCAACATACATTGCTCAAACACTTTCGACTTCAGGCACTGAGGAATTTTGGATGAAAATATATGTCGTAATTTCCCGAACGCTGCCTAGCCGAGTTGGATACTTCGAGTTAGTCGTTCGTTCGAGTTGTTCGAATTCGATGTTGGACTTACCCATCTGGATCATTTGTCCCAGGTAAATGTACTCGTCGACAACTACGTGAGCAGTGCCGTCAACAACTATCGGTACGGGTGTGACATGGACATTAGACATGATTTTTGTCTTGTCCATGTTCATTTTAAGACTCACCCGTTGTGAGGTACTGTGAGGTCCCCTAGCATAGTCCTAACATAGGATTACTGTATCGTCAGCAAATCGAAGATGTGTGAGATGTCCACCATTGATGTTAATGCGGAGCCCTTTACACTCCATTAGCATGAAAATGTCTTCCAAAGCAGCGGTGAACAGTTTCCGGGAAATAACGTCCCCTTGCCTGACACCCCTCTGCAATTGGATGGGATTCGTGATTCTATTGTGTAATCGGACTGACATGGTGGCTGATTTGTATAAATATACATTTCGACACCTCGATATATCGATGTCTGGCACCGCTGAAGAGACTCCAGCACCGCCCAGGTCTCGATAGAATCGAAGGCTTTTTCGTAATCCACATAAGCTACACAGAGCGGCAGGATATACTCTTCGGTCTTCTGTATCACCTGCCTGAGTGAATGTATGTGGTCCATGGTGCTATAGCTTTTTCGGAATCCGGATTGCTCGGGAGGCTGGAAGTCGTGCTATGCGATTAGAGAGTACCCTTGAAAACTGCTTGTAAACGTGACTCAGAAGTGCAGTTCTTCAAAACTACTGATAACGGAATCAAACAACTTCTGAAGCACTAGTAAGAGCGACTTTCCTCCAGCTTTTAACAGCTCAGTTATGATTCCGTCATCGCCCGGTGGCTTGTTGTTCTTAAGCTGCTTCAGGGCCCTTCCAATTTCATACAGACTGACGTCCACCCCGGACGGTATAGTGTCGGGTCAACTTAGCTCGCTTGTCGTTAGCCTATCCTGCGATCCTGCGAGATCTGCTTACTGAAGCACCTGTACTCTGCCATAGAGGCTGAAGACTGCACACACAGTTCTCGTCTATCCCTCATAAGACCGAGTGTATGTTCTGACAGAATCCGAGAACTACCACGGAGGCGGGTTTTATGGAACTTTAACCCTGCCTCGTGGACTGTTGCTGCCATCCTGTTATTGTACTAGTCAACTGTATCACAATAATATAAGCACGCGAATCGATTCTGCAACTCCAACTGAAAGTTCTCGGAGCCTTGGATTTGGACAGCTGTTGGGCGGAGAGTTCATTTCATTAGGTGAGACCGCTTGAGCTTGACGTTGATATTTAATGTGCCTCGTACCATTTGGTGATCTCTCCCGGTTTTAAACCTACTAATCACTGAGACATCATTAAATATGTGCCGTTTGTCGGCTGACAAAGATAGTTTTCATGATGAAATCTATTTCACTCTTTGTGGAACCGCCAGGGCTAATCCAAGTCCACTTGCGCTGAGGCTTCTTCTTGAAGAAGGAGTTCATCATATAGAGGTTTTCTTTTTCCAGAAAGTTAGCCAGCAAGTGGCCTCGTTGGTTCCGACATCCAATGCCAAAAGGCCTCACCTTTTTTTCGTCGCCATTTCGCATGCCTATTCGAGCGTTGAAGTCCTCCATCACAACTGTGAAATGAGATTTAGAGGTATTCATGGCTCTACTATAATAATATCCTCACTTAACCTCCACCTCAGCGTCAGAATGTGTCGAAGTCGGATCGTAGTACGACCTTCAATGAATACCGTTTGGATATTGTGAGTGTAATACGCTACCCTGGTCGACACGCTCCGAACTTGTATTACGTTGTTGATGAGGGACTTGTGGATAAGAAACCCGACACCACCTTGGGACAGTTGTTCGCCCTCCCGTTCAACCTGTTCATCTTAGCTTCCAGCTCGTAGGTATATCTTATCATCGGTCTTCATTGTCCTGGTATTGAATGTTGCCAAGTGCAGAGGTCGTTGTTGCTTGTGGTGGTAACCCAATCTCTTCTGGCGAATCTTCGCATCCCCTGCCCCACCGCCGTTACCGTGACCGCTACCTTAGTCAGGAATAGTGGGACTGCCGGGGACTGGGGGCCGTGGTTTTTCCGTGTATGCCATAGGTGATGACCGCAGGTAATATGACCGGTATTTGGTCATCTATTGGATTTTAATCCTATTAGTCGCCTTTTACAACATCCCAGGAAAAACGGGAGTGGTGCTATTCTACAAAGTGAACCCGGACACCACTTGGGTCATTAGTAACAAATATGTATACCACTAACCTTACATGAATCAGTATATCAGATAGAAAACGCTTAAATACCCGTACAAAATAGAAGAAATTGAACTTGCTATCTATCTAGTATTCAAAATAAGGTAACTATGCTTTAACTTATGGCTTCATATCAACTTATGGCTTCATTTTAACAAACTCTACATTTGAATACAATCAGGTTTACTGAAAGAACTAGATATAAACAACGTTGAACGTGGGATACCGTACTGCCTGGTAGCAGCTGAAATTAAGGCCCCTTTTTCGACTGCCTCCATGGCCTTGAATATGGCCTTCTGCTTCTCAGTAATGATTGGCTGAAATTTAAAAATTAAACATCTCTTGCAAGTTATGCCACATGCCTTAATATCCATCTTAATCTTCTAGCAATAATATAGAATTACTACAAAAAAACGAAAAAGCAACCAAAATAAACTTGGTTGGTACATATTATTAATTCCAAGGATTGTGAGACTTTAACTCAAGGCAATAAGGACCATGACAGGTTTAGGGGCAAGTGTTAATGCACGTACCAGTATCCGGCAGAAAAGTGTACAGTTTCAAGCTAAAATGAGACTTATGTGAAGGCAATAAGGTTCAATAACGATACTTTAACGGGTTATGGTACAAGTTTGATGCGCGAACCAATATCCGACAGAAAATGCCGGGTACTAGGTCCAGTAGGGATTTATGAGTACCAATAGATGTGAAACGTTAAAATATTAACATTCCAATTAAATTCATTTAAAGTTGCAGGTTATATCGCTAGATAATTTATTCAAATATTTAAATAATGTAATCCTCCTATCGTATTGTTATCCGCAGCAGCATGGGAAGCTCAACAGTATGACGCGGTGACGTCCTAGTTCAGTGACAGAACTTAGCACTTTTGTAATAAATTCCTTTATGCCACTTTTAATGTTAAACAGTTTCGAGACCATTGCACTTTTTAGTCATTGTTGCATTAGCATTTGTGCAAAATATTACCAAGAATATGTTGCCAATAACAAACTTTAAGGTAATATTGGTAGAATGGTGAAATGATAGAAAAACTGACTAGTTACCGGTTACTCGGACCTTACCGGGAATACGTACTTCTACCCTACTTATTAAAATCGATATTACCAATATACCTAATACCTCCGGGGCGCTCTACCACTAGCAGACCGAATTTAGTCGCCTCTTACAACTGATTGTGATTGGTTAGTATTTAAAAAAAAAGTATTTTAATTTTTATGCCGCCCCAATTATGGCTGAAATATGTCATCATTTCATCCGCGAATTGTTAAGGAGTTTGCAAGTGCGGGGATGATGATTATTATTATTGATATATTATTTTATTTGTATGTGTTTACTTTATTGTACTTAGTACTTAGTTTGTGATCGTAACCGTGTTTTTGCTGGGAAAAAAGGTAGCGCGAAATGCGATTCCCAAATGTAATGTTATAATTATTTTCAGAAGATTAATGATTACTCTAAAAAGTCATAAATAAGTTACTGAAGAGCGCACTACATACCTGATCGTAGGTACCTACATCGTCATTATTGTAAACTTTGCGGAAATCAACAAATAAATTTTGTATGTTTTGATTTTCGGGCTTAATGAAGAGATGGCTAAAGGCTAAAGTATCTGATGTTGGACTCTATAGTTAGTATAGGTATAGGTAGATATCAGTATCTATCTATATTATAAGGTATATAATACCTACACTGGTTTATCAGTATTTCAACATTTAGAGCAGATTCTCTAATTAAATGGTATGTTTTACATAATGTACTGTACACCAGCACAATAAGCAACCTAAATGCATTTTATTACAATTAACAAAATAGTCTGATGTAAACTGTTGCATTGCTGTTTGTTTGTAAAAACTTACGTGAATAAATGTTATAATAGTCCGAATAAGAAAAATATTGTATAAGGTTTTTGCAACAAAAAGACAGGTAAAATGGATCGTTTATTATTTCGTCTATTACGTCACAGACGCTTCTTTGATTAGGTATTCAGGAAAAGATTTAGTTATACGTTTCTATTTTTAACTGACTTCTAAAATAGAGAAGATTCTCTAAAATACTACATACTAAATACTACAAATTACGGAACAAAAATAAAATATATTAGATGAAAATTAGTGATGGGCCGACTATGGGTTTCGCTGATCAGCCGACTAACCGACTAATCGGTAAGAAAATTGCCGACTAATCGGCCGACTAGTCGGCAATGTCGATCAACGTAACTTCGGTCAAGTATATGAAAATAAAAGGAACTGATTATTTATTTTCTAATAGAGTTGAAAGTCTTCGTTTTTTTTCACCATAAACGTAACGCTTAACGTTTTGCTTGATGTAATAAAATAAAAATATAATACTATTGTTAAATTTAATTTAAAATACAACTACATATAAAAGTACAAACATGTTAATTTATTATTGCTATTACATAAAATAGTTTTTTTCGTTTATATCGCATTTATTAAAGTAAATCTAATTATGCTTATTGTATTATACAAGTGTGTAGTTTTCTTCATTTTTTCTTTATTTTTAATAGCAAAAATAAATGCCGAATATTCGGCACTTTTTGCCGACTAGTCGCCGATTAGTCGCCGGCTAGAAAACATGCCGAATAGGCGGTTTTCCCGACTAGTCGGTGTATAGTCATCTCTAATGAAAACCAATAATCACCAATTATTTCGCAAAAAATACATATACATAACATAAATAGGGGAAGTTAGTTGCCAAAGTCGTCTAGCGTACTAGTGGTGTGTCAAAATACGCATGAATATATTTTTTATAGAATATGTAAGATAATGTAAGTAATAGCTGTGAGCTAGATTCATTTCCGATTAAAACATGACCTAGCTGGAGTAGGTGTCTAGCTAAGTAAGCATCAAGCATGATCGTGATTATAATCTTGTTCCTCAGGTCTGATATAGTGCGATACACGGGATACACCCGTACACCTAGGGTTGCCAGGTGGTCGGGATTCGTTTGGATTGTCCCAAAATTTCATATGATGTCCAGAATCCTGACAAAATACAAAATATCCTGACAATTTACTGGATTCAACAGAAAGCGTCTGCTGCTGCGGCGCGGCGCCTTCGCCCACGCGCTCTAGCCGTTTTTTTCATCGTCAGCTTGTTTGCCGGCTATTTAAAAAAAATGTTTTGACCCGACAAATTCCGACTTTTTGAAGATTTATCCAGTTATTTCAGTCTAAGCATCTGACAACCCTACGTACAGCGTATAGTTAGACACGGCAATCCTATTTGGTGCGTTTATCATCCGCAGCGGATATGTATAAAAATTTGTATGTATGTGTAACATAATATTTTCAAATTTGGTAAATAAATGTAAATTAAAAATTACTTTGTACTTGTATTATTAATAGTAGACTTAGGATTAAGTTAGGTTTAACTTCATAATTTGTCATATCATTAGGCATATCTAACCTAGGACCAGAGAGTTTATTTCAGTAGGTAAGCGTCTCACATAATAAAAATGTAATTTGCCCTAGTAAATGTGAACAGTTAGGTACCCTACCTACTTAATATGCAGTAATGTGCTAAATGTTGAATAGAAAATGAAAAAAAGAAACTATTTTGATGGCTACCGAACTTCTAAATAAAAATAGAGGGTGCCGTCGACTTTATTCACCTGAGTTAATTCACCCAGGTGTTTTAAGTCTACTTTTAGTGTACTTTATTCACCTATGCACCCAGGTGATTTAAGTCTACTGATCGAGGTGAATTGATATAAGTAGACTCAATTCACCTATCATTTTAGTCAATGCAATTAGTGATGTTGGAAGGGTATTCCGATTCGATTATGCGTAACAATCGATTTTATTTATGAAGAAGTTTTAATCGATTTAATATAACACTACTCGTTGATTTATTAGATATTAACATAATATTTTATTACATAAAAAGCAAAAAGAGCAAAGTAACAACTCATAATTGTCCTACTGCTGGGCTCGGGGTCTCCTCTCACAATGTGAGGGACACAGGCCGTAGTCTACCACGCTGGCCAAGTGCGGATTGGTAGACTTCACACACCTTTGAGAACTTTATGGAGAACTCTCAGGTATGCAGGTTTCCTCACGATGTATTCCTGCAAGTGATAATTAACTTGTACCTAATACGCACATAACATTTGAAAATTAGAGGTGCGTGCCAAGATTTGAACTCTGGCCCTTGGGTTCGGGAGACCAACGTTCTAACCTATCATTGGTTTAATTTTATTACATACGTATATTTATTATGTATAATATTATACATTTATAATAATACCAGAGATATGCAAAATAGTTAATAAAATTCATTTAAATAGAAAATGCAAATACTTTTCATTTTTTGTATTTCAAATTCAAAATTATTTCAAAAATCCATAGATTTAATAAAAAAATATATGTACTGCAAGCATTGAAGTATTATTACAAGCGTATAGAACTGACACCGCGAACACAATGTATGTCCCAATGCATTGGCGCCACGTGGCTTCAATCTCAATGAATTCGTTCGATTTTGAAAGGAAAACGGGCGCTTAATTTTGAAAATCGAACCTCCCGGGCGGGAGCACACATTTGTTCGAGATGTCTGTTCTATGACATTATACTTCAATGACTGCGAGTGATGATTTTAGTTCATGTGAAGAATCCAATGATTTGTAATAATAAAAGTAAAATTACAGTATGCTACTTGTTTTATTAGTTACAATTGTGTTATAACTTGCCACATTTTTATTTTCTCAATTTCTCATGGAAAAATCAGTCTGAATAATGTTCGTTATGTATGTAAACCATTAACTCGACAAATAACAATATTGATAAATGTCAGAGCTAAGACACATCGCTTCACTAGTGACAAGAAAATGAAAGATCTATGAAGTGATGCATTTTTCTGTTTATGTTTGCTTGTCAATAATTATCGAGTATCATAGGCATGCATGTGTCAAAAGTGAAATGCCAAATTGCAAAGAGTGTAGGTAGGCTACACGCGATATTAGTTTACTTAATTTAACTATGCAACTAGGTGAACTAATTTGTTTTTGGTATTTGAGAATAATTATAATATAATTATCTAATACATACTAAACATATAGTGTTATAAGATTAAAACTAGAAGGGGAACGTGATCGAATATGTATAATTATTATGCGCATATCTTATCTACGAAATTATTCGTATATAATTCTAAATGTCATATTGTCATCATTAGGATGAGGTCGGGGCACCACCTAACAGGACTTTTAGTTTTCCTATTTTTTAAGAGTTTAATAAAATTTTACATGTCTTCACCTTGATCCAACAAATTATATCTAAAATTTACGATCGTAGCAATCGCGGGCTCCATTCTATAGATCTCTGAAGATCTTCATCAGATCCGAACATATAAAGAACAAAAAATAAAAAACTATCACATTAGAAAGATTCGATGTTACACTAAAATATTTTTAATAAGGTGAATTAAGTTTACTCATATACCTCGGCAATAGGCTCGTGTACAGCTTGCCTTAATCACCTAGGTGAATTTAGGTCTACCGATTTAGTATACTTAATTCACCTCGATCAGTAGACTTAAATCACCTGGGTGCATAGGTGAATAAAGTACACTAAAAGTAGACTTAAAACACCTGGGTGAATTAACTCAGGTGAATAAAGTCGACGGCACCAAATAGAGCAGTTAAACAAAAATACAATTCGCGAACCAAAGAAGGAGAAGAACTTAATATAGAGTAAATTAAATAAAATTAATTCAAACTTACTTTATGTTAAAAATATCTTCACAGCACCCAATTTATTAAATTGTATTAAAAAAGTTCCAAGTCACTGTTTTTTTTTCTATCACATAAAAAATATTTTTAACTAACAATTTTAATAAATGTACACTTTTACTTTTTTACTTTTTATCCTGTGTTGATATACGCGATCTGTGCATTCGCGCGCGATTTGTAGACTGACAAGGTATTGATACTCTGCATTCCCTTTCCCGCGCATTCCCGCCAAACGGAGAGAGGAGAGCTTTTCGTCAGTTTTGGTAGGGCAGGCAATGATATTTTAGTGTACCTAAAAAAAGAGGCATCATTGAGGGCAGGTAAAAATCGTACACCTTGGTTTTTAGTTACGTTATATACCGTTTTTAAATTATTGCCTGCAACAGACGCGTGAACAAAAATGTTGTAATGAACTGAATCTATTGTAGGATCTAGAATCTATTAATATTTACACTGCCATAAGATATTAAAAAGTTAACAACAAATTTTTATAGGAAGTATTTGACATAATCGACGAGCTCAATGTATCATCACAATTCATAATTACTTAGGTAGGTACTTACTTATGTGTTATCAACCCACGTATTTCCAAATCAGAGCGTGTGTAAACACTGAAAAAGAAACCCTTTTAAAAAATAACATCCATAAAAACATTGAAGTATTATTAGGTACTATAATTCAATGCATAAAAAGGCAGATACTTAACTAACCACTTTCTTAACGACAATAATATGGATAATAGTAGGTAGGAAAGTACTTAGTATCGTTAGTATCAAATAGCTTCCCTTTCTATTTTAGTGCCCTACAACAAATACTTATTATAGTTACGTAGATGAGGGAAAGTACCTACTATCATTATTGGTCCCGACTTCACTCTACAACCCAATCCTAATTAAATTATGTAGATATAATTAGACTTGTTCTAATTTAGCAAGCAATTAAGTTTCCTATTTATTACATACCTACCTATCTAACGCATTAGCATGAAGAAAAATTTAAAATACATTACATTAACAAGCTCTTTATTCAAATAATAATTTTAAACAAAATCTGCTATTAGATTTAGCGGTTTCGCCGTTTGTTGTAGGGTAGTTACATATCGCAAACTTATTTTCGTTAAAACTGAAGAATGTTCTTCCACTTCTTTGTTTAGAACTAAATTGCTATTTAAATATGTATAACTACCTTAAATAAGAGAGTCGTATCCGTCTGACTGAACATTATTTACTAGTTTCAGACTTATAAAATCTAAGTACCTTAAATTAGATGGCCATAGATGACGCCTCGAGCTGAGTTGGTGATCGGTCAGTGATTCATTTCATCCAAATATAATCAGAAAGTACTTACATTCATTTTGTCATAACATAACTATCTTAATTTACATAACTGCCGTCAGTTATTAGTGTAAACTGACCAATATCACTTAATTTTCATTCGCTACGCCCTCAGCGCACGAATGGCTCCAATTACAAAGCTCAATCACTACAAGCCCTTATTACAAATCCCAACGAGTGTGGTAATAGCGGCTTCACGGAACGAGAACCATCCATCACTTTCTCAAACCACATGTCCTCGAGCGGAGTCCATGGGTGTGTTAACACGACTACATGGCTAGTGGCTACCTTCTCTAATACTAGTTTTGATAGCCACTTCGTGTAAGGCGATTCTCAAATCTCGTAGATCAAAATACTGATTTCAAACAGTATTTAAAGGTTATAAACTTATAACATTGTAATTGCATTATCGTTAGTCTCGTGGGAAATGTTTAAGTGGATAATGAGGTAAATAATTGTTAAGTTACATACCTAACCATAATTAATTTGGATATGGTTATAGACAAATCTTACATTCGCAATCTATGATACGTGCTAAAATGCTTGGCTTCGTAATCTAAGACAAATGGCATCCGATTTATCCACGTCCTTTTAATACTTGTGAGTACATATTATGTTATATAACAGGTGACAACACCATTACTACATACATTATAATTTTATATTACGAGATGTTACACAATAACAAATAATGGTGATTTATTAACAAACACCTATGGCTATAGCTAATTAACAGACTGAATGTTGCAGTCTAATGATAAAATCTGTCAAAATGATTATAAGATAGAGGTCTGTGATTTTTTTAAATATCAGGAATCAAATACCTACTACCTATGAATGAGGCGTGAGAAAATTTATAAAAAACCATTAATCTAAACTCGTTTCTGACCGGAAGATGTAAAGATACCTCAATCACGGTTGTGTGCCGAATGCCGATGCTTCCGTAATGGAACGCAACTCAATTTGTACAAAAAGAGTGGCTTTAAAAGTTCTTATTACCTATAGCTTTTACTGACGGTAACGATAAGTATCTATAATATTAAGTATATTTCAATTTTAAATGATGTACTTAAAGCAATATTGAAAGTGCGTTCTAACTTAATGTTTTCCTGCCTTGTATCTGTATCTACACATCCGTAAGACAATGAAGCCTCAGTTAATGATAGACTTCCAGCATCCGCACCATGTGGTTAAAACACCTTAACAAAGTTGTACCGTTAAACGTAGATTGCAAAGGAAGTGTTTTAGATACAATATCGCTTATATTGTGGTTTGTTAGCAATGATTTGGTACTTCCCTTGTATATTCTCGCTGTTCATTTTATATAAGCGTCTGTATTACTTTCAATGTTAGTTCAGCATAATTATTAACACTCAGATCGATGAGGTAGATTAGATACTATAGTCTCAATGATAAATGTGGTCCTTCCCTACAGCAAAGATGGAGTTCATCTTAATAAAATATAGTAGTCTGTAGTACCAATACTTACCTGGTGGTTGGTTTCTCCAATCGATCTCGCTTTTGATTCGAGCTGCATTTTATAATGTTAATCTTTTAAGCTTCTCTATTCATCTTTTCTTCTTCTTTCGTATCCTTCCTAACAGATTCCTAAGAAGTTTAACGAATCGATTCACTAGGTACTCCTAATGTCTGAAGTAAACACATACTTTGTAGGCCCTCAGGCTGTCTAAACTTTTTAAATTAAATTTTTCCTGTTATGAGTTAATTCATAAATAAGTATTTTTATTATTATCTGTACTATTATAGTTATATTTAGAAAAAAATATATCTTATATTATTACGATTTTAATTTTGGTAATCCAGGATTATATTCAATATGTGATCAAGATACAAAATAAACCCTGAAATACATATGTTCCTATCTCTTCTTTAGTTAAAAGCCTTATAATTTGAAAGAAAACCCTTGCAACTTGCAATGGGTTATTTATTGGTGGTAATAAATAAACCATAAAACCTACGCAATTGCCTAATCCAACATAACATTGTTACATAACCGTAAGTAAACCTTACATAACATCGAGATGTAATAATCTAACTGCTCACATATCGGATAACACATTTACTTTCGACGTCAATTTTATACCATCGTCTTCACGCGATCAGCATAGTTAGTATAATTGCGGCTATAGCGATAATGCGTGACGGGAAATCTCTCGAGGATTCCGTATGTTTAAATAAGTCGCATATAGTAACCGCAGAATGCGTTGGTAATGGAACCATTTGTGGTCCGACATGGTTACATGGTTGTGGTACATGGTTGGTTTGTACCAACCTATTTAGAATGACACTTTTTTAACTTTATTTCTTACTAGCCAAAGATGTTATAAATACAGATACGTTATGCCCTTACAAATCGACCGAAAAATCTGTTCCGACTGAGCTATAACACAAACACGTTTATCTTTTGTTTGCCTACACCAATCACTAGTACATTGGCAAATTATGTAAAAAGGATGGCATTACTAAAACCATAATAGTGAAAAAGACAGCTAGTGTTTGTCGCTCGCGTCAATCTATATAGGCTACGGTCTTTATCGCTCTCGCGTCAAAACTAGATCGCTATCTCTTTCTTCATCTGAATATGGCGTCTTTGCATGAGTTATTAGATTGTTTAGAAAAATAATTGAAATAGACTAAATAATCTAAGTATCTTAGCGTACTCAAATGTGGTATGAGATTCCTTGTGTTTTGTTGATCTTGGAGTCATAATTGGTGCACTTTCGAAACACACACGATGGCATTTTGATTTATTTTCGTAAGGACGTATGAACCTACGATGCGCCACGCTCGTGATTGCGCTCGACGCAGACTAATCACAAGAGTTCCCAATTGGGAACTTTTTGAGTCACACAACGCGCGCGGTTATAACGTATCTGCCTCTTCTTAATATATAATATCTTTGTTACTAGCTGTGCCTCGCGGTTTCACCCACGTTAATTTGTGAAAAAAAAACTAACTACTACAATATAATTATGATGTTATGTACCCTTCCTCGATAAATGGACTATCAAACACAAAAATAATTTTTCAATTCGAACCAGTAGTTCCTGGAGATTAGCGCATTCAACTAAACAAACTCTTTAGCTTTATAATATTAGTATAGATTGATTTTGTTGTTAAAAGTACCAGATCATTTGGTTTACTAACTAATACTTAGTATCGATTTAAGTGTTCCATTTTTTTAGCTTTATCGCAAGCTCAAATCTTAGAAACTGAATTTTAACAAAAGTTTATTTTTTGTTCCCACGGAGAGATTTGACAGACGCTAATATCAAATGCAAAATTAATGTTACCTGCTTTTTGGTCTAATCAAGTCAAAAAACTAATCCAAGGGAACCCTAAAGTCCGCATTCCGTGAACGCGCGCTGTATTTTTTAACTACCACTTCCGCCCTGCTTTTTTGCGTCCATTCGCGCAGAAAATGTCGTTGACAACCTATTTTCAGTTTTAATAACGGGGATGTTTGCTACGACTTGGATTTTGTGGAATGTAAAATATACTAGCGTACACTTAATAGAACGTACCGAGGTAATAAATTTTTCCGCTTAATTGGAACATGTCTACAACACTAGTGACAGTGAAATCTTAATAAGTAACGTGCAAATATTAGTAGCTTACCCTTAAACCAAATGTCATCTAAGTTATGTTGAATAAATATCGAATGTCGACATCGATTGGCTTAAAGGAAGGAACACAGAGTCATTCCGAAACTGCAGTCGTTGGCTATAAGCTAACAAGCACTATGAAGAGGCCAATAAGCTTTGTGGCCACTATATTCATTTGACCTAAGCATAAAGATGACTACTTAATCAAAAATCTTGTAATTATAAATGCCTTAATGATTACAAGATTACTACAATAGCTCATTAATAGCGTCTTGTTTTAATCAAGAATTATGAGATTACGAACGAAAACAAAGATACAAAATCTGTTCAGAGATAACAAAACATAGTAATACTTCCGCCCCAGTTTCTGGGCTCGTTGCATAACTATACAAAGCCATGTGCCGAAATAACAACGGCTATCAATTTTATCTGCACAGCCTATCGTCAAACGGTACGATGTCGTAGTGAGTTGGCATCATTCGCCAAATAACGAAATACCCACAGATTTCGACGAGTGCAAAGTAAAAAAAACATCTGTAATTTTGGGATTTTCATATTATTGCGGTGCAACTTACTTAAAATGTTATATTCTACAATGGCAAAAAAAGTTACAGATATCACCTTATTTTTTGCACTTTTAATTCGTAAAAGTAGACAACTACTCCTGTTTTGTAAAATTGCAATAGATGCGTATATCTCTACCCGCTGGCCGTGTGTGCGCGGACACTCGCATCGCAATGTGTTATCAGTCAGATGACATGCGCTTCGCCGGCCACAATCTAATTTGTTATTTTTGTTATTTGTTATTTATTTTGAACATTTTTCCCTTAATCTGTATTATTAAATTTACATGTAGATACGGCCAAGTGGTAGTTGACACAGTTGCCAGTTGCCACACCTTAGAGTCCGATGTTTATATGCAGACAACTGCAATATATCGTAAAGTGAACATAATTAGTAAAAATTAATTATACGGATGCCTTATTCAATAATAGAGTGCTGGTGAAAATTTCGATATACTTGGTTTAAAAATAACAAAATTGGGAGCATTTTTTCTTATTATACGCTCTCCTGAAAAGTAGCTGTTTTGTATGTAAAATATATAATATAAGGTGGGTGGACCATGGAAGGCCACTCTAACGATTAAACAGTCACTACTTCGTTATTTACTGGTTAAATGAATCAAACAAATCATTAAGTAACGCTTTGTCTTATTATGTATCATATAAAACATTTTTTTTTATAAAAGGTTTAACCATTATTTAATAAACTTAAGTTTAAATAACCTCTGCCAAATGGCCTTGCAAGGAACAAGGCTCCATACAAGGCCAATATAATAAATCAGTCGTTTAACTTAAAACTAACATTGTGAACATTAAAATATCTACTTATACTTAAACTACATAAAAAGATCTTTCATTAAAACGGAATATCAAATAAGTTGCCAATAACCTTTATAGTAAAATGATAAAAATATAAAACTGATTAAAATGGCCTTCTTAAGGGTCTGTTCCTTGTAAGGCCAAAATGTTAGAACACCTCGGAATTGGGGGCCTTTAACTAAGTGGTAGCAATATATTAACTTGCACATTGGTTTAAATTTCCAGATATGTATTTACAAGTGAAAACAAAGTATTAATATTTTCATAGTTTCTAGATGTTCCTAGGAAGAACCTTGTGCCCTAGCAAGGCCAACTGTCAACTTTTTGATCGGCCTTACAAGGAACCATTGGCTTTCCTAGGAAAACTACCAATATTTTAATTGTATTGGAATTAAAGTAATATTTTTTTCTTCAGTGCCGTAGCAAATCCTTATATTATCAATTTAGAGTAAAAAAATAAAGAAAACAATAGTTTATTTACTTGAAAACTTACATTTTACTAAGAGCAAATATTACAATTTTAACATCGATGACCGAAGTCAACAAAGAGAGGGCCCGCATTGATAAAATAGCGGTGCGAGGGACTCGCCGCCACGTTTGTGTACTTGAATTCGATGGATGTTAGTGTAAGTGGAAGGAAATTGTCATCGGATGGCAATAAATACGACTTTTAAATAATTGGCCTTACAAGGA
Source organism: Thymelicus lineola (assembly GCA_963932265.1). Classification (NCBI taxonomy): domain Eukaryota; kingdom Metazoa; phylum Arthropoda; class Insecta; order Lepidoptera; family Hesperiidae; genus Thymelicus; species Thymelicus lineola. Next base: position 3,111,746 of record OZ010698.1, on the reverse strand, counting down.
GCATGGCCTTCCATGGTCCACCCACCTTAAACCATTTATAATGTATAAAAAAATCAAATGAACTTTCAAAGTAAAGAGTGACGTAAAGAAAAGTTGATAAATCAATATCCACATTCTAAAGTGAGTGTGAAGTGAGTGAGTTTGTTGTCAGAAAAGAGATTTGCGAAATGTCTCGACACAATGCAGAATTTAAAAATGTTTACCTACTAGCAATTTTTGCAAACGGTTACATAAGTGTTGGAAACAAGCAATGTTTGACTAGAATAAATGTTTTGTATTTTGTATTTAATATAATGTCAAGGCATTCGGTATTAGGAAAATATGTGTCAGAGAGTAGCCTACTTAAACACGACATAAAAATAATGGTTCACTATCGAAGAGCGTTTTCATTATAATAATTATGTATATAAAAAATTAATTAACATTAAAAATAAGTTACTAGATCAAATATTAATCTTTGTCTCTTCCCACAACAATAGGGGTAAATAGATACCACAGTCCATGACACTGGAAGTTTATGAGACGCAAAACGCAATAATAATGTAAATGTCTTCGGTAAATAATGTATATAGTATGTGTAAAAATTAAGCTTTGGTCTAGCCTTCGATTGACTAATTTAAAGTCTTGACTCTCACATATTTAACTTATTAAAATGATACCTGAAGTAGCGAAAGTAAAACCATTTATTATGTTTTAGTTCTTGCCGAATGGATAGAACTTAACACGTTTTTAATCGGTTTTAATAAATCCTGGACATCCAGTCACAGGTATTTTTTTTACTTAAAGGGATGTCAACAACGGAACAATGTATCTATTTGTTAAACTCATTTTACGAATAAATCATTTCCAAATAATTTCATTTCTAAATTATAATATTACCTACCTACTTATTACCTATTTGTCTATGAAATCTAAGAAGGTAAAAAAGAAAGGGGAATATAATTATATAAACTACTCTAGCAGTTGTTGATTTCAAATTACGGTACCTCCTTCCATGTGTTTAAATAGAATTTACAAGAAGTTAACTGTCTTTCTTGTACCTACAGTACCTAACGTAACAAATTAACATTATGGAATTTATCTTAGAGGAAGAGAAGCTGAACTACTAAGTATCTACTAGCCGACAAAGTAAGAGCCGACGATTCATCGATCACTGATGCGTTGCGTGTAAGAAATAAGAGAAAGAAAGAATTGGCTCTCAAGCCACCGTCGGTAAACGACGAAACGAGCTAGCCAGATATAGGCTTCATCCACCCATACAATACCCATACGGAATACCCATACCAAGTAATAATATTAAAGACAATAATAATGATATTGATAATATTATAATCCTTGTGTGAACTGATGTCTTATCACCAAACGGGCCAGCATATGTAGCCTCTTACGACAACTTAGGCTAAGGCCAACATGGCCTCCTCAACACGCCTAACACACTTTACACCTGAAATTTTAGTATGTATATGTTATTTCTGTTCTTCAACCCACTGAACTGAATTAAGGCCTACCTTCTTTTACACTGGAGTTAAAAGTAACACTGAGCGATAGGATGCCAATGAACTAATATACTGTAGTATATTCGTTCACTGTAGGATGCTCTGTATGCGAAGCACATCACAGTTTACACATGTCACATTACACAGGGATTTGCGCTTAGAAACGCTCATAGCCCTGCGGCTTGCATTGGTCCTAGTCTAATAATTAGATGTTCTGTGGTCCTAGTGATTGAGAAAGTTCAGCAACAGCGGGTGTAGTCTGTAGTTAGATGGGTGACCGCTAGTGGCAAAAATTTCTTGAGGCACTTTAAGCCGTCACGGTCGGTCCCAGTTGTAACTGTAAGATAACAGTCGTTAAGCCATGTCGGAGGCTCTCGGGCAGCATGAAAACTTCCGATATTGCGTTGGCCACTAACCATTATACTAGTTCGCACTGGAGCAGCGTGGTCTGTCGTATACATCTCAGCAAAAACATAAATGGTAAATGAGAGTCAAGTTCAAGAAAAATTATATCTAAATGGGTGCCAAGTTCTGTGTAAAAATCCTAAAAATTTGAAAAATTGCATATTTAATTTCGAAAATCACCCCCACAGAACACTATTACTTCTAGAGAAGATCACCCCTCACAGAGCAAAAAGGGCGGCATATTATCTTATGGGGCCTTTTTTTTCGTGGGGAAATTCTTATTTATGGATACCACTGTATCTGTACTGTATGAATAAAGTGGTTATGTCGGACTTCATCTCCCACCGACTGAAACCCCACGGTGTTCCACCTCGTTGCTATAACGGCTGAGTCCCGGGAACGCTTTCGCACACATCCACAACCCAGCTAGCGATGCCTGTTAAGCCAGGGCTCTAGCACTCTGGGACTCTGACATATCCTTTACCCCTTCAGAGACGCACCAGGAACACAAAGATGCGCCTTCCACCTCGAGGACCTTTGTTCCACGGATGATGGGCTCCCCGGGCCCATCTTCCGGAGGTCCTTCTCAGGGAGGCAAGCGCCCGGTCATGAGTCAGCCACCTGCGCCCGACTCGCCTGCGGCGGAGTGGATGAAAGTCCACATCATTCTCCCTTACTCGCTCAGCAAAAAGAAACCATTGAATCCCAACACTGGTCGCTGTCTACCATAGCCTTAACTATGGATGCCAACGACAAGTCCTGCCCTACCGATGCTATAAGTGCTGCACGTTTCTGAGTCCATTTTGGGCATTCAGCAAGTGTACGCTGCGCTGTATCAATACCATAGCCGCATTCGTGACATTTCTCAGTAGGCTCCCTTCCCGCCACCCTGTACAGATATTTCCCGAAGCATCCATGCCCCGACAAGATCTGCACAAGGTGGAAGGTGAGCGCGCCATGATTTCGACTAACCCACTGCTGGAGAACGGGCCGAATCGCCTCTACGGTCAGGTGACATGCGCTGGGTGCCTCGAGTCTCTCCCACCATTGGCGAAAGAGTTCAACCTGCGCTGTTTGCCGCCACACAGTGATTTCCGCGGGTATAGGATGTTCCCCTCTCAATCGGGCATTTTCTGGTATATGCTAGCTAGAACCTCTGCGTCCAAATCCCACGGAGGGGTTCTAGCCAGCACACAGGCAGCTTCTCACTAGATTGTGCGATACCCTCTCAATCTTATGGAGCCTAGGGCGACTGGCGACATCAAACATAAATCCACCACTGATGTTGCCTAGTTGGAACGAAGTTCCTTATCGCGCGTTGTGAAAGGGGGGCTAGACGGAAAATTTCGACACTTTTTGATTTTGCGAATGACGACACTTTTTTTGAAGTGATTCAGTTAGTTTTACAGAGATGGCGCTGTACTGTACAACTTTCTGAATCACGCTATTTTTTTTGTGAAGAATTTTAACTTTACACAAATTTTTAATGAAGTACTAGGACATCATGAGCGACTAGGAGGTTCGACTGAACGTATTCACTGAACACAGTCGCATTTAGTCGAACCTCCTAGTCGCTCGTGATGTCCTAGTAACTTCATTAAAATTTTTGTGAAGAATTTTAACTTCACACAAATTTTTAATGAAGTACTAGGACATCATGAGCGACGAGGAGGTTCGACTGAATCACGCTAGCGTGATTCAGAGAGTTTTACAGTACAGTGCCATCTCTGTAAAACTCATGGCACTGTACTGTATGCTCTGTATAATGTATACATGGCGCTAGCGTGATTCAGAAAGTTGTACAGAGATGGCGCTGTACAACAAAACTGAAATCGAAAGGAACTTCGTTCCATCCGGGTGTCCCTTGACACCTCTCATGTTTTTTTTATCTATAGGGAATAACTAATTATAATCTAGTTAATAGTATCAGGCGTTAATTTGCGGAAATCCATTGTTATTAAGTTATTAATCCATTGTTATTACCTTAATACTTATAATCAAAGGTATAAGCCACACAACGTCAAAGATAAGGATTTTTCTAATTACAATGTAAAAAAATAATCAAAACAACATAAAAATTATTTCAAATAAAAAAATACGTTGTTCTTTTTTGTTTTGGTAACTCCGTGCTGGTAACTCAATGGTAGCTCAGCTTAGTTGTCACTTGTCTGTAATTGAAATTTGATTTGACGTTGACATTTCACCATCGATCGGTCAAATAAACATAACCTAACTTGTGCGATAGGATAGCCATTGCTTTTATTATGGAATAACAAACAGTACAAAAAACTTCTAATGATAATAAATATAAATTTTTATTATATAAATTTTGATAATATATCTATTACATATTATCATACCTAACCTGCGATAGCCTATGCTTTTGATAAGGAATACTAAGGAAAAAACTATTAGTTGTGTTAATATAACCAAAGAATACATTACAAGATTAAATCAGTTATTAATATCATACATTTAGCGAGAATGGACGTACACGCAAAGAAAGAAAAAGATAAGCCATTATCACTAGACGCCTCCAGAAATGCCGTTCTGCAACCGAGCCAGGAACTACCAGCGGAAACGCCTACAGTCGCTGGCTACGACTGGGAGCTGGGCACGGACTATAACAAGCTACTGGAGAGCTACGCCCGATCTGGTTTCCAGGCCACAAACTTCGGCAAAGCGATCTTGGAAATAAACAAAATGCTAAAATCTCGATCGGTGCCCCTGACTGAGGAAACTTGTGATCCCTACGAAGAAGACAGCTTTATAAAGAAGAAAACGAATTGCACCATTTTCCTAGGGTACACTTCGAACATGATATCGTCGGGATTACGCGACACAATACGGTTTTTGGTGAGAAATAAGTTGGTTGATTGCGTTGTTACAACCGCGGGTGGCGTTGAGGAAGATTTCATTAAATGCTTGGCGCCTACTTACATTGGTGACTTCAACTTGAGCGGTAAAGTATTACGAACTAGGGGCATTAATAGAATCGGTAACTTGTTAGTTCCAAATGATAATTACTGCTTATTTGAAGAGTGGGTGACCCCATTGCTCGATGAAATGTTAGAAGAGCAAGTAAGAGACAGCATTGTTTGGACACCATCGAAAATAATAGCTAGGCTCGGAGAAAAAATCAATGATGAGAGCTCAGTATGCTACTGGGCTTGGCGTAACAATATCCCAGTTTTTTGTCCTGCCTTAACTGATGGGTCTTTGGGAGACATGATGTACTTCCATTCCTTCAAACGTCCTGGACTTGTAATTGACATATTGGGTGACTTACGAAGACTGAATACAATGCCTGTGAAAGCTAACAACACTGGTATGATTATTCTTGGAGGTGGTTTGGTTAAACACCATATTTGCAATGCTAATCTTATGAGAAATGGAGCTGATTACGCAGTTTACATAAATACAGCTAGCGAGTTTGATGGTAGCGATGCAGGAGCCAGACCTGATGAAGCAGTTTCATGGGGGAAAATCAGACCTAATGCTACACCAGTTAAACTATATGCGGATGCTACTTTGGTATTTCCACTTATTGTAGCTCAGACTTTTGCTAAGCATCATTTTAAGAATAAAAAAATTGTTTGAATTCATTTTTGTTTTATTTGTACACCAATCAGTTATTATGTTCCTTGAATTATAATTTTTTTTGTACATAAATCAAGAGATTTCAAGATGCTTTGTGTGATAATGGCCTAGGTTACACATTATAATCAAATGATTATGATTTCTCAATCCCTCTAATATGAGTGGTAATGTCATAGGAACCTGGGTTAGACCTACAATCAGTTGATTGTGCATGTAAATACGAGATATTATTAAACTATTTACTGTTTTTTTTAAAGGAGTTATTGTTTTAACCAAAGTAATTAAAAACCGTTAGAATTCCAAAATACTCGATCCACCTCTTGATTATCTGAGTATAAGTACTTAATTACTTATTAAAAAACAAAATATTACCAGAAATACGAAAAATACCGTAGGTTGTAAGAAAATACCGGAATAATGTATGATAAATACAATCAATATTTTTATCAATATCAATCAATATGAATAAAATTTTGAACGAGTTTTTTTTAAATATTGATTGATATTGATAAAAATATTGATTGTACCTATTCATAATTATTTGTATTTTAATTTCTTAAAGTATTATCCGGATAATTTTTAGGAACTATCCGAAATATCCGAATACTAAATTGAGCGGATAATTGCATGCCCTCTCTGAGAACCCGGTATAAAGATTGTCAATCCTCAATCAGCTAGGCTTGATTGACAATCATGCTTGTACAAGGAGCAAAGATGTTTAATAAATATATAATATCATTGACAAGGAGTAACAAACACAAATGATAAATAAAAATTTTCATTCCTTCAAGTGCTTGTACTGTACGTGTAACCTTAGCGTGTAACCTTGGAAAATTTCCAATCTTAATCTTTGTTGAAGACACTCTTTGTTTTCCAATGGAAAAATCATATCATAATCTTTGTTTTCCATAGGAAATCGCCGAACAAAAACCGACATTTTACAACAACAACAACAAAACACTATTGATACAGGGTCTGTCGTTAATAGTGGATAATCCGTTACTCGGAGGTAGCCCTGAGGTTCAGCTGCAAGAAAATCCACTTTTTTTGTTAGGGTTGCCACTGCTGTGAAAATGGTGATTTTTTTTCATTTTTTCTTAATTATCACTACTTTGACTACTAATTCGGTTACCATTTTTACAAAATAAGGTATTTTTGTGTACTTTTTTTTGCTTGTTACTCAGAAATGTCTGTGCTATTGTATGAAATTACTATTTTAGGCATTACTTACTCTAAACTTGATTAAAATTAAGTTTGAAATTTTTTTAATTTTATCTCTTATTTTTTGTCAAGTTTTAATCATTAAGTGTGAAAAAAAATGCCATATTTGCCCACTATCTTAAAAACATTCCTAGTTTGTGTAGATTCCAAAAAGGTACCATAATGTGTAGGTTTTATAGGGAATATTTTGCTGTAGGAGCGAAAAAACTTAAACGGTCAGAAATTCAGTATGTCATGAAATGTGTTAATGACTCGCAAAACTTCATGCTGGCTGGCTTCAACCCATTAATGACCCACTACTGGGCACGGGTGTCTCCTCTTGAGGAGGCCTAGAGCATACGTGGAGTATGCACGCTGCTCCAGTGCGGATTGGTAGAGGGGTTAGTGACCAACCCAATTGTTGGAAGTTTTCAAACCGCCCGAGGGCCTCCGACATGGCTTAACGACTGTTATCATATGATAACAACCGGGACCGACGGCTTTACGTGCCCTCCGAAGCACGGAGTCGGAAACGCTCAAGAATTTTTTGCCACTAGCGGTCACACATCCAACTACCGACCGCGCCCGCTGTTGCTTAACTTTATCGATCACTTAAGATCGACGCAAGTCGCAGGGCTATGAGCGCTTCACGCAAGCCGCAAAACTTCACAATTATGATTAATTCAAGAAAAAATTATGTATTTTTTAAGAATTTCAAGTTTTGTAATGTATTTTTAAAGGTTTATTCATCACTTGACATAGCTAATGGAATCGATATATCGTTAAAATTATTTGTTAATGATACGGATACAGTTCATGCCTTTTCAAAATTCTGTGGACAGACTTCTGTGGTAGGTATACCTGTATGCCTCGATATGAAACTTATGGATGTGCCAAGGTTTTCTTCAACTAATTCCAACACTTGAGCTGGATTGTATCGTCGAGGCCGTCCTTCTCTGGCTCCGTCTACGCCACTCCCAGGAAATCTTCCTTCACGAAATGCATTGTGCACTCGAATGAAGACACGGTAATCGGGATGCCGAGCATTAGGGTATCTTTCCCGATAGACTTCAGCAGCTCTACTTGCGATGCCATGGCTTTCGCCGTAAATAAAATGCATATTTGCGTAATCTATCGGTATGTATTGAGACATGTTTCTCTCAAATTATACACAGCCAAAATCAACGTCCGTAAAGATAAGCCAAGTCGTCAGGATCATCAAGTTAACTAGTCCAAATCACAAAGCAAAACAAAGTCCAATATCGAAAAACAATAACAGTTGAAAAAATACAGTGAACAAGAGCGCGTGTGACTCTTAAAATCACACTGAGCTGAGCTCTGAGAAAGAGGAACATTGTCGCAATAATAAACAAAGGGCACATCTGGTGGTTGTGGAAGGAAGAGTTTTTTTTAAATAACAATGACCAACAATGGACCTTATGCCACGCGGGGCAAGTGTGTTTTGCTTTTTTTGTTCACTTTTTTACCTGAGTTTGGAATATTTTTTTACTAACTGCAAGTAGTTTATTATAATTTTAGCAACAGAAAGGTTCTATGGGCTGGGTAAAGTGATGTATAAACCTTTAAAAATACAGAAAATTTATTAAATAAATAATATTACGAAATTTTGCGCGTCATTAACACATTTCATGACATACTGAATTTCTGACCGTTTAAGTTTTTTCGCTCCTACAGCAAAATATTCCCTATAAAACCTACACATTATGGTACCTTTTTGGAATCTACACAAACTAGGAATGTTTTTAAGATAGTGGGCAAATATGACGTAGTACATTTTTTTTTCACACTTAATGATTAAAACTTGACAAAAAATAAGAGATAAAATTAAAAAAAAATTCAAACTTAATTTTAATCAAGTTTAGTGTAAGTAATGCCTAAAATAGTAATTTCATACAATAGCACAGATATTTCTGAGTAACAAGCAAAAAAAAGTACACAAAAATACCTTATTTTGTAAAAATGGTAACCGAATTAGTAGTCAAAGTAGTGATAATTAAGAAAAAATGAAAAAAAATCACCATTTTCACAGCAGTGGCAACCCTAACAAAAAAAGTGTATTTTCTTGCAGCTGAACCTCAGGGCTACCTCCGAGTAACGGATTAGCCACTATTAACGACAGACCCTGTATAATAGAATGGTAGGTTGTGGTAATGGTGTAAAATGTTGTATTTTATCTACAGCGCCATCTAGTATCGAGTAGTAAAACAATTTATTTTAGTGCCATCTAGTATCTAATAACACAATAACAGTGTATAATAAGTTCGAAAATCATAGAATACTTGAAGAATAAAGAGTAAGTGGTTGTATGAATAGTACAATAATCAGAATTAGGTTTTTGTTTCCGATTTGCATCCGTACAGTAATGTAAATAATTGTAACAATAATAACGTTATCATACTTCATTTCCGAACGCAATGGTGTGAATGAACTGTCAAATATGCAAGTATGGAGTATAGAGGTAAGGAGAGCCATCTCTGTGTATGAAAAGTGTCCGTAGTAAACGCGTCCAATAACGGGTGGCGCTGCGGTAGCCTAGGATAAATTTTATTGAAGTCAGCTAACTAGGGATGCACATTGAAAAAAAACATCGATGTTTTTTTCGATGCAATGAATCGCATAGTGGCATCGATGTAATTTCGATGTTTCAAAAAATACATCGATGTTTTTATAAATCGATTGTATTTATTTTCAGTAGCGTTGGAACTAAAAAAAAGTCATCGGCAGTGAATTTGATGTCCATAAACTAAGGAAACGCTTTTCAACATTAGCCTAATGGCCTAATGGTGGATTTTGTTATTAGGGTTGCCCCTTCGATGCATCGAATAAAACTCGATGTTGATGTATTAAAAAAACATCGGATTAAATCCATGTTTCCATACTTTACATCGAGTGTTACATCGAACATCGATGTATATCATGCATCCCTACTGCTAACTTCACCTCGTTAACCTCGTCCACAACAGCTATGTTCATATCGTAGTTATTCCGATGCTAGCGCTATGCCGCTATTCGACAATAGGATGGTGGTAAATAGATACTGGAACCTCTATTTTCAGTATACAGATGGACACTTTTTCAACTTTCCTCCCATATGAGATAGGTCTCCTTACCCTCTATACTCCACGTGCTGTCTGGATTCAGGATTCCAAGTTTTCGTTTGTGTTCGTATATGCGAAGCGAAGCTCGTTTTGTTTATGTGTGCTGTGCCGTTGATGAAGGCGGTCTTCAAAAAGCTCGCTCGACTCGAGTCAAGTTCGCTTGGTGCTTTGCTTGCTCAGCGCAATTTTACTCATCATTCGTTCGTTTGAGTTCGGCACTCGATGGAGCGCAGGTGGATTCTGTTTACGTCCGCGCTTGCTAACAAAATACTTTGAAGCGTCTTATAAGTTAAAAATGTTTTTGAATTTAGAATAATATACTTTTAAAGTGAACGCGGGTGTATATGTGGTCATAATGTGCGTATTTCGTGTAGTTTTATTCTCATTAATCCTGTTATCCGGTAAGTTGCATACCTTAGCGGGTCTATTTATAGTATTTTACGAGCAGTTATTAATGAGATTTTGTTAGGAGGATATTGTAATTCGTTCAACATTAACATTGAAGTTCCTTTGAACGAGTTTCGAGACAGTTGCTTGGACATGAACGCATCTTTTGATGTCCGGCCGTTGATCTTCGAAACAATGTGCTGTACACACAGACGGACGGGCATTGTTTATCTAGATTGTTTGTTTTTGGTAGTGTGCATGCAATTAAACCTTTAAAATGGCTTGGTTGAGTATGCAATATTTTTTTGTTTATAGATTTATTTAAGTGTCTGTAAACTTTGTTATTTCTTGACTTCTTGTTTTAAGTTGGTATTTTTCACTAAATTTTCCCAATAGTTTTTTTTTATGTAGCTGCTAGCTACAATAACTTGGATATGAATATTTTGAATAACTTTATAGATAGTTGAAGATTAAGTTTGTTAAGTAAACTTTAAATTTAGTCCTTTGTTTTTACTCACTGTTTATAAAGTTCAATAGATTTAATACATTGTATACTATTAAATACTAGCTTTTGCTCGTGGCTTCACCCATGGTAAAGAAAATTTTTTACAAATCCTGCGTGAACCCTTAACTTTTCCGGGATAAAAAGTAAGTGTTAATCCAGGGTATAGGCTATCTCCGTTCCAAATTTCAGCCAAATCGGTTAAGTAGTTGTCGCGTGATTGAGGAACAAACATCCAAACATCTTCACAAACTTTCTCATTTATAATTTACTATTAAAACTTACACCTAACAAAATTTTTAATGACATGACAAATATTTATTTGAATTTATTACCAACCAGAGCGCTACACTCTGTAATAATTGAGGGGAAATTGATTGTTATAATTTATTTTATCACATTGAATTAAAGTTATTATAGTTTTTTGCATGTTTATTGGCTGCACTTCTTAAACTTAAACCTGCAAATATAAATGTAAATAAACCTTCAATTTTTAGTATAGAATTTGCTAGCACAACATAATATTTCTATCTGTCATTGTTAAAAATATTGATATTTGTTCAAAAAATATATTGTTGTAAGGATATTACCAATAAGTTTAATGACTTATAAAAAAATATGACAAAGTCATCAATAGACCCCGATAACAATAAATTGTGACATCTGTAAACTATTTTGATCAAAAAAGATGTCATTTTACATTAAACATTATGTATTGTATAGTAGCTTTTTCCAAATATATAAGTTATGGTATGTATGGAAATATGCAGTTAGGGCACACAGTTGCTATGTAAATTTCAGTGGTGGTGCAGCCATACAAGCTGAATATCCCAGCTTCCTATCATTGCTTTACTATTATCACTCTATTTGTTGGTAAATAGTATACGTATGGAATGGAGTGTTCTGTGTTGTCGGGCCAAAGATCCCGAGATCCTGGCTTGTACGACACAACTGGGCTTGCCTTGTTCTGATGGCCTAGGTACGCCACTGGTTTTGCACACAGTGCAAAGTGTAATTTTTACTCGCCTTATCTATAAAATTGCATCTTATTTGTATTTATTATTAACACATATGTTAAGAAGCAGGCCAGTTTTCAGTACAGTGAATATTTTGGCAAAATAATTTTGCTGAACTGTGTCGCTTTAAGCTGGCTATACACGATCAAGTGTACTTGTCAAGTTTGCAGTTTGATTTGATGTGGCATAAGCCAACCAATGGTTCACACTGCAGTTTTATTAGAGTTTTATTTAATCTTGAACCAAATCGTCCTCTAAATCATTGACATAATATTTCACAAGAGTCTGGGCTTACGCATTAGTATAAAATACCATGAGAAAACAGTGAAATTTTTCGACTTTTATCCTTTATTGTGTCCGGAAACACGGAAATAACATTCCATACTCGAATGTGTAGAGAGCACAGACTTGAAAAAAGAACAGACGGATTGTCAGCAACAAATTCAATGAAGCACCCATAGTAATACCAACTCTTCTATTCGTACAAGTATCACACGCACACCATGATGTTATAATCGGCCGCCATTACCACGTCGAATTGTTCGGACCGCACTAAAAATTACGCACACATAGTTAATCGGGCGGCGTCACTCTCGATAAGACAAGGTGACGTCTGGTTCTTTTTTTAAGTCTGTGATAGGGAGTTGTACCTATAAGGTTTCTAGAGGATGAATTAAGCGAAAATTAAACTATGAGTAATGGACCAAACCTATGAAAAAAGCTTAGGAAGACTTCAACCCATTATATCAACTTTAACCTATATAGCCTACTAGGTATGGGTCTCCCCTTAGGAGTACTAGATCATACTCCACGCTGCTCCAGTGCGGATCCAGTGGAGGGGTTAGGCTAACCCAATTGACGGAAGTTTTCATCCCGCTTGAAGGCCTCCGACGTGGCTTAACAACCGTTATCTTACAATAACAACCAGGACGAATTTACTTGCCCAGGCTGAGGATAAAACTCTAAATTATTCATGGTAATCTCGCTCGAGACTTTCGATATTCGGGGTTTCTTTTTCCATAATTTTATGAATTGAATGATACAATTCACATCTGTCGACTATAACAATGGGGAACTTTGTTCATCTGCGTTAATTTGTGAAAAAAACGAACTACTAAAATATATATCCAGTTAAATAGCCTTCCTCGATAAATAGACTATCAAACAAAAAAAGAATTTTTCAATTCAAACCAGTAGTTCCTGAGATAAGCGCGTTCAACCAAACATCAAATCCACTTAACACTATAACTCGCCCTAAAAAGGATCGGTTCAACCCATTATCGATGAATTTAGGACAAGACTCCTCGTATGAGAAGGCCTAGAGCGTCACGCTCCTTCAGGTTGATGGAGCGTCTTGTTTCTAAGTACTCTTCATAGACGACCCCTCTAGCGTATTGGTTACCCTGCCAGGCCGCCGTGCGAAGGGTCCTGTGTTCGATTCCCAGCGAAATGAAAAGCGTTATTACAGTGTGTAGCGTTATTATATTAGGTCTTTACCTATGAAATTGGTAATTTCTATGAAAATTTTAAATTTAAATCGATTGAACATTGGTGTTTATGCAAGCAGGGTGAGGTCCGTACACGTCGGTAAAGTTTCGTGTTGTTATCATGCGGTATTTCCACGTAAGAACACATAATTGTTCGAAAATTGTACGAATTTTCAGTTTATAATAGCCCTAAGAATTATTATACCACAATTTCACTAAAACAAAACACTATTTTAAAAAAATGAATGCATTTGAAATCAAAATAACACGGTTTTCGAATTTGAATTTCGAATTGCGCGCCAATCCACAGATAATTAAATCTGAAAATGCTGGTTATAAAATCTCCAGTTTCATAGGTAAAGACCTATTATTTATTCCTGAGTCCTAAGTAAGCAAAGGAAGCCAGTTTTAACTGATATCCTTGACGCAATACAAGTTTCTTAACCTCGCATTTGGGATACCTAATTATTTTGTCAAGATACCCGTCCTCACCATAAATCAAATGAGGATCTTTAATTATACAGACCTGACTCGCAAGGTTTGGGCGGGGCCTACCTGGTTTGAGGAATTTATAATTCTTAATTAAAGGATCGAAATGAAAACGGACTAAGCGATAGCCGTTTCTGAGCCTTTTTATGTGGATGTTACCGAGCCAAGGAATATTTTTTTTAAATTTAATTTTATAGATGCGTATCGTATTATTTTAAAATTCTAATATTTAATAATATAATTCAGCGTGTTAGTATCGCCATACAGCGAGGGAATACTGCCAGCATCTTAGGTACTGCACCGCAGGGGCCTAGTTATAAACATTTATTTTAATTAATTTTACTTTTGCTTTTAAGTATTTATTTTTATTTTATATAGTGTAAATATTATGTTGTTAAATAAAATAAGACGTTATCATTGAATAAATTGTTAAAATATTTTCCAAAGCTAGGATCCAAAGGTAGGATAACATGAATTTTAAAAGAAATATAAAAATAATCGTCAAGTAAATCTTAATTTGTATTAAATATTACTTAAAAAGAAAATAGAAATAGAATTTAATAGAATGAAGTATTTTCCATTTTTGCCCATGAACTTATATTAACTTAAATACTTATGTACAGGAAAAATATTGGCCAAATATCAAACATTATTTTAAAAATTTTGGCTTCTCCGGTGGAAGAGTGTTTTCACGAAACGAAATCACGAACATATAGACGTCCCATCCCAATCAGACTTAGCATTAAATGTTCCTTTAGAATTAGCGAACCTGTGGTTAAAAATACTCAGGGTAGCGATAAGTTTTGCTTTCATGGCCACGTAAGCGTGACTCGATATTGCGTTGCTAAAATATATCTTCTAAAAACGTCTAGACTCGCGAATGTTATTAATTTCATTACGAAAATGAGAAACTTTGCATAAGAATATAATTACAGCGAAAGGTTTTCATGGCGTATAAGGGTGTTATTAGACCAATCGATCAATCGTCGATCGACGGCATCGATCAACGTCGATCGATGTCGATCGACTGGTCTAATAGCTTTAATTGATCGACGGATACCGTTCGACTAACCAATCGATCGATTACGGGTCGATGGCATCAGTCGACGTTGATCGTTTTAAGCTATGTTCCGTCAGTGTTTTTCCAAATGGATTCACAAGAGGACGCGTTGTTGTTGGCCAGTACGATGTTGCTCGTACTATTATTAAGGAGGCGCAAACGCAAAAGACTCTGGATGCGACCGTTTTTTAAAGCCAAAGATCGCTTAGCTTATCCAAATGACATTTTAAATAGCGGTTTTTTGGATGCTTTTCGAATGAGCAATAATGATCTTGAAAATCTATTAAATATGGTGGCTCCTTCAATCGCGAAATTGGATACCAATTATAGACAATCAATTTCACCTAAAAATCGGTTACTTATAACACTCCGATTTCTAGCCAGCGGTGATTCATATCAGAGTCTTGTGCTAACGTTTAAAGTTTCGCAACCAAGTATTTCCTGTATAATTCCAGAAGTATGCAGTGCACTTATATATTCTCTCAAGGATCACATAAAAGTAAGTACTCTTGGACTTTTAATCGTAAGTTAGAGATTTAAGTTAGATATAATTTTGCTTCTATTGTGTATGTAGGTAGAACTAACAAAAAAAAGTCTTTTCAAGTTTTTGTGCCTTTCTAGTAAAAACTGTACATAGTATTTATGGTTTATTAAAAAAAACGGAGAATCAGTTACCATACAAAAACATTGTTTAAACTTATTCTTTATATATTCTGATTTATACTTATTTCAAGTTAGATGGGATATCATAATCATCCAATGACTGGAGTGTTGTATTATCAGGCGAAATGGCGTATTGAGAAGTAGATGGAAGGTTCGATTCTTTAGAAGATTGTGATTGTAAAGATTGATTTGTAGAATACAGCGTGGTGAAGTAGCCTTTATTTTGTGTTTCTGGATAGTCGTATTTACCCATTTGAGCTTCGTAAATTAGGTTATTTATATGATGCTGTACTGTAATCCGCGCGTAGTCAGTTTTCAGTGATCTCAATTTAATTGCAATTTGTTCTCCAAACAATGTATACTCATCAACGCCTTGTCTATTGCGAATCAATGAATCAACCATCTCCAACGTTTTTTCTATTGCGACATCATTTGGATTGAGGCGCCTTTTACGACTACCTTCACTTTCAACGGAACTGTCCATCCCCGACTCAGATGTTTGTGAATTCATCTGTAACAAAGTTTTTTATAAGTATTAAATACATTTTCACATCTAAATAAAAGTTTTTTTTATAATTAACTTTAAAATTATAAAAGTAACTGATAATATAGTGAAAAGAATATTATATGACTGACTGGATAACTTAAATTACAATTACATATTTTTATTTTTCAGATGCCAAACACGGAAGAAGAATGGCTGAACATTGTAAAAGATTTTGAACTGATGTGGAATTTTCCCCACTGTCTGGGTGCAATTGATGGGAAACATATAAATATTAGAGCTCCAAATAACAGTGGGAGCACATACTTTAACTATAAGGGAGTTCACAGTATTGTCCTGATGGCTGTAGTGGATGCGAATTACAATTTTATGTACTGCGATGTTGGCTGCCAAGGTCGTATTTCTGACGGTGGTGTGTTTGGAAATACTATTTTGAATTCCATGAATGTACGAGGAATCCCAAGAGAAAATGCGTTACCTGGCAGAAGTTGTCTCACACCATATGTTTTTATAGGTGACAATGCCTTTCCTATGTCAGAAAATTTAATGAAGCCATTTCTCGAATTGGGGAGAAAAGGATCAAAGGTGCGAATTTTTAACTATAGGTTGAGCAGGGCTCGCCGAATGGTAGAAAGTACGTTCGGCATTTTAAGTGCAGTATTTCGCTGTCTTCGAAGGCCGTTTCATCTTCAACCGAAAAATGTGGAAAATATAGTGTTAGCTACG
The DNA here is from genome assembly GCA_963932265.1 of Thymelicus lineola. Classification (NCBI taxonomy): domain Eukaryota; kingdom Metazoa; phylum Arthropoda; class Insecta; order Lepidoptera; family Hesperiidae; genus Thymelicus; species Thymelicus lineola. The sequence continues at coordinate 3,095,091 of OZ010698.1, read as the reverse complement.
ACTTATCTTCACAACTATTTAAGAAGGAATTGCGTAAGTTATAAGTCTTTAGAACTACGCTATTCAAATAACATAAATGAGAGTGTGGATTCCGAAATAATACAACCGGCGCAAATTCAGTCATCTATACAATTCCACAGTTTACCAAGTCCAGCTGAACTAGTGAGAGAAGAGTTCGCTGAATATTTTTGTTCTAAAGAAGGTATGGTTAGGTGGCAATACAAGTATTGTTAAATAATTGACTTTCAAAATATTGGGAGAGTAGGTATTTAGCCAGTCATGTCGAGTTTTGTATTGGAATAAAACCCTGCACACTAACTATCTACTGTGTAAGTTGTATTAATAAAGGTTTTGAGTATGTAATTGTATTATTATTTTTATGACAACACTACCACCATATTGACATATTGACCCAAAATAAATAAATAAATATGTACGTAGGTACTTACATCAGTTGACATGCTCGAATAAGCCCGATCCTCTGTAGACACGGTACATCGTGGGCGATTCCTTTCTTGTATGAACATCATAGCTTCAAATGCATACCATTTAGAACAATATATTTCGTCTCGACCGGCACCACTTCTTTTACTATCTTTCACTTTTTTATTTTCTTTGGAAAATGTTGTTTGTAAATTTTTTATCTTTTTTTCTGCCTCCTCCTTAGTAATTTCAAATGAATTGGCTAATTCGAGAAGTGCATCATGACGTTTTATTTTATTTCGGTAATCATTGTGAACAATGTCCCATAGTAAAGGTTTATTTTTGTATTGCTCGATAAATTCTAAAGTTCGTTCATTCGTCCACGCGTTCGCCGCCATTTTGCGCGTCACAGACAAAAACGAGCATTCACGAACGCGAGATTCACACAACTAAACACACACAAGCAGGGCAGGCCAGGTAGTAAGCGCGCGGGGCGCGGGCGGCAGCGGGTGACGTGACGGCGGCGTCTACCTACTAATCCATCGATCGATCGTCGATTTATATCGATCGACGATCGATCGATTGGTGTGAAAGAAAAAATCGATCGACGTGCACTAATCCATTCTGCCATCGATCGATGTCGTCGATCGACGATCGATCGATTGGTGTGATAGAAAAAATCGATCGACGTCTACTAATCCATTCTGCCATCGATCGATGCCGTCGGTCGACGATTGATCGATTGGTCTAATAACACCCTAAGTAAGCGTGGGTGGATTAGTGTTGCCAGGTGTATCAATTTGTGTGGACGTCCTGATTTTCAACGTAATGTAGGTACCTACACTGCGCTTGGTCGGAATGGGTAAATGCATATTTTGAATGAGTGAATAATTTTGAGTGTTACATATTGTAGTCACGAAACTTTTCTACTTAATCATATTATTATTTATATTTTAAACAGAAAATAATCTTGAGTTTTGAACTACACATTTAAGTAAGTTACATCAACTTGTCTACTATCATTCTCTCAAGATCTCAAGTTTGTCTTTCGTGGCATTCTGCTCGAATCGAATGCATAAGCCTTCATATAATTGTTTCGAACTTAAAGACAATTGTTAATTCTCAAATATATCTAATAGATTAATTAATAGTAGGGTACAGAAGAGTGAAAGTAAAGTAAATCAGGTATAAAAATATTTTTGCAGTTCCAGCAATAAACTTGGCAACACTAGCCACAGTGCAACTCTAGTTACAACGTGGTCGTACTTGTAAAAAACTTTATTATATTGCGTTAAAAATTACTTAAAAAGAAATAGAGGGCGGAGTGTACGTGTTAGCCGACGCGTAAGCAATGGCCCTTGAGTCAAATTATATATAATTTCGTAAGATTGAGGCAACGAGATGTCTAGTACGTCGAATTATCATTGAACAATCGCAGCGTAGTGTGTCGTTCGTAATTGAGGAGGTTGTAGAACCACGCTGCTCCAGTGCAAATTGGACGGTATAAAGACAAGCCTGTAACAGCCGGTCTCAATACTATACCACCCCACCGGTTAAACTCTGGTACATACTAGAGATAAAAAGTTAAGTTTCATCTACTGCCGTCTCTATTCAAAAGTAAGCAAACAGAAGTCAGATCGTCGGTAGATAACATTTGAGTGATATTTATATCTCTGGTTTTTACGTCCCTCTGAAATTTTTGAAGATTGATTTAAAATTTAAAGAGGATTAAAACATCCTCACTGATGTGTCAGAACTCCTGATGGATGAAGTCTTCGACCTAATAACAATAGACGCATCCCGAAGAAGGAGTTACATAATATAATAATTCTTTCAACTTCTTTAAATGATGGTAGGCAGGATTCCGGAAGAAAACTGTACCCTAAAGAGAACTTGTGGAAGGCATGAAGCCAGTTACCATAACAATAGTAATACAATACACAATACAAATAATCTTAATTGTACACAATACGCCGCCATTTGTATTTCTAGCGGCCTAATCTCTAAAACAGCGACCTATTCCAGACAATCATTGCGTATTAATAAGTAAGAGTAATCATTAGAAGGGACAAGGTAGAACTACGTAGAAGACGTGTACATAATTCTTGACAAAAAATTACCGACTTAACTCAAAAACTACTTGTCGTATCTCGCTCAAATTTAAGTGGGAACACATGACAAGCACCAGCTTTCGATTAAAAAAAGAATCATCAAAATTGGTTCACCTAGTCGAAAGTTCTAAGGTAACAAACATAAAAAAAATAAAGTCGAATTGAATACCTCCTCCTTTTTTGAAGTCGGTTAAAAATGATGCACTTTATAAAAATGACGAGAGACCGATCTCCTATCCTACCGATAATTTGAAGTTGATATATTGACGTGTGACAACAAACAAAGATTGATTACATTCCACCCTAATTGATCTATCTATAGACATAGTTAATCTATCGTTTATCAAAGTTAACTAACAATCAGAACGTTAATACAGTAATGAAACAAAACAACGATGATAGTAAAAGTCAAGATAGTGTAATAAAACTACAACTTTACCAATCACACGAGATATATTGTTCATAGAATCCAACTTCGTCTCACAAATCACTATATTTAACAATTCACTTCCTCACTGACATTTTACACATTAAAACGGTAGCAGTAACTTGCAGCATAACAACACAATCCGTTTTACAATATTGTGGCCACAATTAGCACGGGTGCAGAAACTACGTGTTGCTACCACTGAGCGCTCCAACCAACTGAGGAGCAAACTGCCCCACCCTCCTTATTTATGCACTTTATCACGCCATAGATTACCTTCTACCCGCATTCTGCACCCTTGCTAATTCAAACCTAACACTCGTCCGTCCTGACCTCCGTACATGTCCTCATGTACGACCTACAGATAGCCCTAACACTTGGCCAGTAAGAGGCTTACACAAGAATAAGTAACAAAAAGTGAAGAAAAAGGAAAGAAGAGAAAAAAAAATACAAAGCAAATTACAATTTTATCAATAAACATGGTTGCATAATTCTGATTACTACGAGTATGATTATTATTAATGATCCTAATGATCCTGGACATTTGGGATAGTATTATTATACATATATTTATTGTCATTATTAGCCACATTTAATTATAATATCATTATTAACCACATATAATTCAATTTAAATTTAAATATATTTATTCCGGAATTTGTAAGCCAATCAATTCTTACGAATAACGGATGTGTTTATAACTTGCGAGCCAGTCATTTCACGCAAGAATGTAAATACTTAAGTGTTAAACCGTAAACCAATCACTTCTTACGGAAAAAGCATTGCCGACCAATCACTTCCTGCAATGCTATGATGTATATCTTACTTATTACATATTGCAAACCAATCACTTCTTGCAATGCTATAATATTGTATATATCTAACTTGTTACCTATTGCAAACCAATCACTTCTTGCAATAGTATTTTACATTAAAAATACCTGTACTCGTAAAAGTCTATAATTGCAAACCAATCATTTCTTGCAATGCTTACCTAAATCTCTATTCACTGTAGGTATATCATCTCATGTACTATAGTTGTATTTTATAAAATATAATATATCAATTTATTATTTTTATGTACACATTTTATCTTATCTACATTTATTTACATTTATTTGTATATCTGAAATATAATTATTATCTTAATAACTCATCTAAAAATAATAATCGAAACTGAACAACCTTATAATCGTTATAATATTTATTAATATTTTCTTAACACAGATTATTCTATATACATTTATATTATAACATAACAGTAAATTCATTCAAGAATCACTATTACCATCACTATTGTCTGAATCATTACTATCAGATTCCTTATCAGATCCATGAATTTCCAAAGAGGCCACGTGAACCCAAGGCAACATCCTATCGGCAGCTACGGTTGTCTTACGTTTATTTTTAGTACACGTTAATCCGGGCACCGCTGCCACCCTATACCTATCATTTCCCAATACTTCGACAACTCTATAAGGACCTATGTAAGATGGCAGTAGCTTCTTACTTTTCCCGTCGTTATTGAACGCAGTCCTTAATATTTTAACCAGATCTCCTTCACAGTAAACGCGAGCGGGACGTCTATTTCTATCATAGTGTTCCTTCTGTTTTTCCTGCTCCAAATCAATTCTATCTTTCACTGCTTCTCGAATATTAGTCAACTCACAGTTATCACGTGTCTCTTGCCTAACCTCATTGAGCTTGGGATTTATCTCTGCATTCATACCGGTACCGAACATTACCTCGGCGGGTGTCTTGCCGATAGTTTTTTGGTAAGTGTTGTTCAAACCCCACTGTACCTTTCCTACAGTGACATCCCAATCTCTTTCGTCGCAGTTCAAGTTTTGAGCAGCGAGTGAACTTAGAATGGTACGGTTATACCTTTCGACCTGGCCGTTTGACCGAGGACTAGCCACCGCGTTCAAAATATGCTTAATACCTTTATCCAAACAAAATCTCTTGAAAGCAAGTGATGTGAAGCTGGTACCACGATCACTGATTATGCGGTCTGGATTTCGAAAGATATAAAAGATGTCTTGCAAAACCCTAATTGTATTTTGAGATTTGGTGTTACGAACTGGTCTAACGAAGACAAATTTCGTAAATCCATCGACAATCACTAGGAGGTGAGTATTGCCCGTTTTTGACTTAACGAAGGGCCCGAGATGGTCAACGTGAAGTGTGTGAAATGGAACTTCTACCTTATTAATAGTATGCAAATAACCTTCTTTAGTAGTAATAGACCTTTTTGCGTACGCACATTCAATACAAGCCTTGACATATTTTTTTATAAATCGTGCCATTTTCGGGAACCAGTATGACTTACGAATCCGTTCTATAGTTTTCTCTACACCTAAATGTCCCATTTCGTCGTGATTCATACGACACAGTTGCCATCTCGCGCCCTTCGGAACAACCCAGCGAAGGTTATCTTTGTCCCCATTTAAATAACGGTATAACTTACTATCCTTTATGATGTAGTTATCCTTTATGTGCTGAAGCCCGTCAGTGTCTAATTCAGAGACAAGAACATCCCGAATTCGACGTAGCTCAGAGTCACCCAACTGCAGAGTATGCAACCAATCCTCGCCCGAAATTCGCATTACAGATGGATAGTCGTCCGTTGCAATAGACAATTCTTCGTTGGAGACTGGGTTACGAGACAGAGCATCAACGTGTGACATCCTAGCACCCGGTCTATAATCTATGGTACACTGAAATTCTTGCATGAGTAACCACCATCTTGCTATCCTTGGAATTAAATCGCGTTTCGAAAACGTTGATCTTAACGCGTTACAATCTGTCACAACCTTGAAGCTCTGTCCCAGTAAGTAGACTCTAAATTTTCGCAAAGAGCAAATGACAGCCAGGGTCTCCAGTTCATATGAGTGGAAATTCCGCTCTTCTGGAGACGTCTGCCTGCTATAAAATGCGATTGCTCTAAATGGTTCGTCCTTCTTAAAACGCTGTAACAGGATCCCACCGATGCCCACTTTACTGGCATCAGTGTGAAGTTCCGTCTCAGCGTTAGGGTCGTAGATTGCGAGAATTGGACGATCGACGAGTTTGTTCTTTAAAGAAAGGAATGCTTGTTCCTGCTCGTCCGCCCAAACCCAAGTCGCTTCCTTCTTAAGTAATTTATTCAGAGGATGAGCCAGCCCAGCGAAGTTTCTAATGAACTTCCGGAAGTAGCCCACTAAACCAAGAAATTGCCGGACGGTATGATGACTTGTAGGTCGTGGAAAGTCCAACACGCATTGAATCTTTTTTGTTCCCGGCCGCACCCCTGCTGCACTAATCTCATATCCGAGATAATCGATCTTATCTTTTAGAAATTCGCATTTGGACAAATTTAAAGTCAAATTAGCCTGTTCTAACATTTGAAGAACGCATTCGAGCCTTGACAAACATTCCTCGATATTCTTCCCATATATCAGGATGTCATCGATATAAGCTGTTGCCCCAGAATATCGAGAAGAACCTAGAACCTTGTTCATCATTCGCTGGAATACAGCGGGGGCATTTGCAAGACCGAACGGCATCCTATTAAACTCGAACTGGCCGTCCGGTGTTACAAATGAAGTAAGTGGCCTAGACTGCTCCGAGATGGGCACCTGATAATAGCCCGAGGCGAGGTCTAATGTAACGAAGTATGCCTGTCCTGACAACCGTGCTATTTCGTCTTCAATATTTGGCATCGGATAACGTTCCTTCACAGTAACAGAATTCAACATACGAAAATCAATACATAGCCTTAATTTATTATCTTTCTTACGAACTAATATTATTGGACTGGCATACTCCGATACAGACTCTCGAACGATTCCTGCATCTAGCAACTCGTTAACCATCTCACGAACTTGCTCGCGCTCTTTATGCGCGAGCCTATAAGGGCGATACACAATTGGGCGTTTACTATTCACTTCAATAGTCATCTCCGTCACGTGAGTGCAACCGAGTTCTTTTAGGGTGGAAGCAAAACAATGATTGTATTTGTTTAGCAAGTCAATCAGTCGACATTTTTCGGACGGAGACACAGATTCTCCAATTTTAATATGGCTTTCATTAATTTTACTACTTGGACTTTGGGTAGTTGCTCGGGTTGACGGTGAAACTATGCGATTAACTACCTGGACTCTCATAGCACGAGCAATTATGATGTTACCTGGAATTGTGCATGACTTCGAGAGTGGAACAATAGAGATGTTAACTCTTCCATCATTGACGTGGTATAATCCTCCTTCAATCATGCATTGTTGTGTCGGTTTCCCAATGATTTTACTATCTATTAGTAGGTTCCCATTATATTGACTTCCGACGATTGCCCTAATCGAGGCTGGACCATAAAGATGTATGAGGTAACTGGCTTGGACTTTTAATAACCCACAATCATCAATGTGTTCTTGAGAAAAGGGCATTTCATTGCACATATCGTAAAATTGCAGCTTTTCGGAGTTCTTATACACAACCACATGGGGCTGCTCTGTGAACGTTTGGCCTATAAGCAGAGGAAACTCGAGATGCTCATCACTTACCACTTGACATGAAACAACAGCCTCAACCGCGTCAACTGTCACTTTGACCTTTACTTGTCCTATAGTAGGTATAGCAACGTTACCGAACCCTTTAATAATTATTGGAGCATTTTTGCATTCGAGGCCTAAGGACGTTACCACTGATTGAGACAATAATGTAACTTCACTCCCAAAATCTATGAAAGCTTTCACCGATTTACCATTGATACTAACATCCTTTACATACTTATTGTTTGAGCCCGAAAAGGAAATGCACATAGTCTTTTTAACGGAATTGTCCTTAGCGTTTGGGTTATCTGTTTTAACTCTACAATTTTCTACCTTATGACCAACACGATAGCACTGTGAACACCGGATTAGAGGTTTAGGACATCTTAAAAATGGATGTCCAACCTCTTTGCAATTAAAGCAGAATACGTTATCGCCGTGAATGTTCGATGGTCTACTTTTATTATTTAAAAGATTTGTATTCGAATTAAGTCCCGGTCTACTTTTAAAACTAGATCGATCCGAAAATTGTGAAATATCCTTGTTGCTAATGAGGAATTGTAGTAACTGTTCCGGAAGGCTACATCTTAAAGCCAAGGCACTAGATTTTAAGGATTTATCGCTTAGACCGTGTATTATGCAGTCAACCGCACGCTTGCCATCGATGTCACATTGGTTCAGTAAGGCCAATTTATCATAAAAGTATACTTCTATCGGCTCGTTATATCTACTTTTCCGTTTGAGCATTTCCTCCAAGGATTGGCCATAATTTTGTTCGCAAGGAAAGGCGTTAATTAGTTTTTGCTGCCATTCTGTCCAATCAAATAGTATAGAGTTCAGACTCTCGTACCAACTCTTGGCCAATCCTTGTAGTTTCTGCATCGCGAAATGTACTGTAGTCTTATCATCCCAGCCGTAAACTTCAGCACACTCATTTACTTTCCTGAGCCAAATGTCAATTCTTTGATTCTTTGAAGAAGGATCAAAGTCGGGTAATATGTTTCTATGGTTAATGTTATGCGGGGGAATGATTGCAGCTGAAGTTGACGGCTGTGGCTTATAATCCTTAAGGGCACTAAGAAGGTTCACAATGTCGTGTGATGAAAAAGATGGACTGTCTGACCTTTTGGTACGACGTGCACCTGCCTCGCCATCACGCGACTCCGCTGGACGTTGCCGTTCCTTTTCACGGCTAATGTTGCTCTCAGTTCTTCGCTGCGATGCACGTCGAGATGCAGAGTGACGATCGCGGCGTTCCGAAGAACGCAGCATGCTCCTTCTTCGACGAACCTCATTTTCCAAATCTTGTAGTCGCTCTCTCTCCGCGTCGAGTAGTCGCTCGCGCTCTCGCAAGCGATCCCGTTCACTCGTGGGGCTGCGGACGCGAAGCCGGCTTCGGCTTCGGTGGCGGCGCACGCTGCTGCCGCACCGCACGCTGCTGCCGCACCGCACGCGGCTGCGGCTGCGCTCTGCTCGCCGCGAGGACACTCGACCAGGGGTTGACAACCGCCGCGGATGTTCTCCGTTATTCTCCATAATCTATGACTCACACAAAAAAAAACAACTATGTAAATGTTCCATTAGAATAATGTTACAGAAAATAATTATATATTAGAAAGAGAAACCATATAAGAAACCAGTTGCTGTATATGAAGAAATATTAACCATACTTTTCATTTTATAATAGTTATATTAATACTATTAACTTTATCTTAATGGATCATGAGCAACACAATTAGTCTTTGTACTGCAATATACAAATAAAATAATGTCACAAATACAAGGCCTTTTATTAGTAGAATTAATCTTTGATTTAAGGTCACCGTGCCTTAAGTGTCGCGATAGGCAGTGTAATAATGAATTCTTATTGAAAATACTTAAAATAATAGCTGTATATTTGACATACTCGCTTACACGCCCTTGTAAGTCCTTGGAATGACACCTCATCGATATTCGTTTTGCGGAGGATATTTATAATTTGCCATTATCGCGTAGTTATGACACATTTCATAATTTCACCTGAGCTTATTATATTTTCTACGTAGGTAATTTTGATCTTAAACGTAATATAAAATTGTAACAAAGTAGGTACTTACCACTTCTGACGTGTAATAAAACTACAACTTTACCAATCACACGAGATATATTGTTCATAGAATCCAACTTCGTCTCACAAATCACTATATTTAACAATTCACTTCCTCACTGACATTTTACACATTAAAACGGTAGCAGTAACTTGCAGCATAACAACACAATCCGTTTTACAATATTGTGGCCACAATTAGCACGGGTGCAGAAACTACGTGTTGCTACCACTGAGCGCTCCAACCAACTGAGGAGCAAACTGCCCCACCCTCCTTATTTATGCACTTTATCACGCCATAGATTACCTTCTACCCGCATTCTGCACCCTTGCTAATTCAAACCTAACAATAGGAAGATAAAGGAATGTGTACAAACATGGTTTTAAATACTTCCAAGGTAGGACGGAAGCTAATTAAAAAGTTGACTCCTGTCCGTATTACAGACAGCGCTCACTCAAGAGTCAAGACTTGTTAAAAAAGCTAAAAGGCCGCTCAGCAGTATTTCTGACCGTAGCACCGCGTTACGACAGTTAGGGCATCCACTGTTTTTATGAAAATGTCTGCGAAGGATTACAGTTTAAAAAGTCAAGCCCTGTCTTACCGGCTCAAGACTCAAGAGCACTGCAAAAGTTGAGCACACAGAAAAATAAAATTACAGATAAAAAAAACGCTTCTAAGCGAACTTGGTAATAAAATAAAATAGTCTATGGTCTAGACGCGGGAAACAGGACATCCCCCATTATCCGAGTCGAGATAAGCAATCGAGAAATCAACGCTAACAACCCGGTAGGAAGAAAAAACCGAAGCAGCGCCACCCCTGGCCCAGGGGTGCTCAACCCCGGCCGCGCAGGGAGCACAACTTACTATAAAACCCGACATATTTACGAGGCTCGGGCTCCCCCTGTTTCTATGGCTTTGGTGCGATTTACAAGCGGACGCGAAATATGTTACGGGGCGACGGAACGCGGAAATACAGTGACTTGGGTATAAATCAAAAAAGATACTGTTATTAAATATAATAATAAACAAAAAAAAATCTTATAAATGTGATGATTGCACGTCTATATTTATTAAACGCTTTTATTTACTTTCACTTAGGAGCATCAAATCTTGTAACGTTAATTTGAATGACTTCCCTTTAATGAAAATTGATGAAATTTGGCAGACATGTGTATTTCCGATGACAATACACGAAAATCATATTTTAAACTAATTTTCATTGTTTATTTGTTGTTAAATTAAAAAAAACGATTTTCAGACTTTAGACGCATAATTCTCTATGTTCTATTTTACGTAGAGACTTGAAATTTTCACAACTTGTAGCTAATTTTATAAACTAAACATTATTGAAATAAAAGCGTTTAAAAAAAAAAATTTTTTCATTTGACTTATTCATTTATTATTTAAACGAATTCTTTACTCATATCCACATTAATTGCATTAGAAATCCTCATTGCAGCAGAGACTGGGAACAGGGAATGACTTACAAGCCAGGCTGCAGAGTTCAGTGATTAAGGATTATCAATGTGTATTGAACCCAGTGAACGAACATACTACATATATTAATTCATTGACTGAACCACTAATAAGCAAAACGGATGTTGTAAACGCTTTTAGCCTATCTCTTGTACCATTCGTAAACCCATAGGAAAATTGACACGCCGCTAATCTAAATTGAACCCTAACATCTGTCACTTAGAGACCAAATCGGGTTAGGGGCGGCACCTCTCTCATTGTGGGCTCAGGACGTGGAACCACCCAGGTACCGAGTTTTTCTACTCTGTTTTAAAAAGGAATATTTCCATTTTTCATAATCTAGACGCCGATACGAAAGTTTCGTGAAATGTCTTTTATTTTAATATTGTCTATTAGGCTGGATTTTAGATGTTTGGAGAATGGTCCACGCTGCTCCAAGTTTAATATTTGTGTTAAAATGTTTGTTTACCTCCAGTTTTTTTGGCTGAATGACTCAGCGAAAGGATGAATCCATTGAAATTTCACTTATATTTTATATATCTCGGATTTCTATATATGACATATCGCACCTTCAGTGGAAAAAAGGCATAAGATAAAAACTGCAATTTTACAGGAGAGCAAAAATACTGTTCACATATCAGTAAGTAGTTAAAGGAATTTATCTGTGGAATTTACATCGCGAATTCATGCACAAAACATAATTTGAAAGAAATTAGCATAATATGCAGCTTTCATCTCTTTTTCCAATCATATTTTAAAAACAAAAATTCAACGTAAGACGACTTAAGCTTTTTTCCACTGAAGGTGCGATATATCAATGAAAAGCACATCGAAATAACTAAAACCGTGTCTAAGATTAACAAGAACAAAATATGCACTGATCAAAAGACAAGATATTAAAAATCTCAAAAAAAATTATATTGAGATTCCGAAACTGATTGCCTTATTATAACATTCAAGGAACAAGGAAGAAGTATAATATGTTTCAGAACATTAATAGTAATAAAACTGCGCGTAGCATTTTGAAAAAAAAAATAAAAAAAATACTTGAAGCTCATCCGAAAGGTTTTCGTGAAAGACTGAAAGAATACTTTCATAATTATTCAAGATAACCCTTCAACGTCAGTAGGACAATTAAACTTCTCTCATTATGATATAATGTAGAGGGTAATTATGCAACCCTAAGACGAAGATCCCAAGTAGGACAATAACAAAACTGCCACGACCGATGTAAACAAACAAACTATATCACTTAACTCTGTCGAAGCAAGTTGTATCAAGTACTGAACAAACATTTGCGGACCAACAGCCAGGGAGTATGTGGGAGGATCTAACTTATTTAATGGTGATGGGCCTTTTGATAACTTATTGACGACGGAGATGGCTTGTCGAATTAACTTGTCCTAGGTGAGCGACAAATAAATAATTTAGGGGTGAGATCTACAATACAAAGCAAACATAGACATGAACTTTGGTCAGAAAATATTCAAGTGAAACGACAAATGTCAGGATCACATGTTAAAGTTGATTTACAAGCATTAATATGTTCAGTCAGATGTTTGTTAATAAGAAAAAAATTAAAAACTTAAAAAGTCACATAGGACTCACTGAAAATCAGCGCCGTAATCAACACTACGGCATTATGCTGAGTGAGCTCCTTTTTCTAGGTCACTGGACACATGCGAGCATAATGTAACAATAGTTTTGTGCTGCATACAGCGGAATTAAAAATTAAGTATGTTTTATTTTTAAAAAAGAACACAATTAAAGAAAAAACAGAATTAAAAATGAAATATGTTTTATTTTTAATTCTTTTTTCTTTCATTGTGTTCTTTTTTAAGTGTGTTTTCTTATAATTGTATTCTATATAACGGCTAATGTTAAGGCTCCGTGCCGCAATATCAACAATTTCGGTCAATTTTAATCACTGTTTGTGTGAACAGGATAAAGAAATAAAGCTTTGTTTTTTGTTACTATATGAGTCTAATTCTTGTTCTTACCGATAGCTCAGACGAATTTAACATATTATTTATAATAATGGCAAATCACCACTATTTAAAACCCTTCTTTTCCGAAAAGTAAGGAGCAAGTGATATTTGTCTTCGTTTTACAACCAAAATACGAAGTATTTCAAACATTAAAAAATATAAATAACATAATTATACGGTCTATTATTAAGTAGCCTAGCCAGTTTTTTAAATTTCTATCCAAATATAGCAGAAAAAATTTTTGAAATAACGTAATTTCGTTCGAAGTAAGTATTTTTTTTCTATTAATTAGAAACACTTTAAGGAAATTTTAAAAAATACACATTAATCTTAAGTTAATCCTTTAATAGAATCAAAATTTTATTTTATGAAAAAATAATGTTTTCGTTTGTTAATAATAGTTGCAAACTGAACTATATTATGGACCGCATTAAATATATTAAACCAGTGCCGACCCGGCAGTTACAGCGTGAGGACGTATTGCGTTTTTTCTCGCCATGCTCGCGTGTTTTACGTAAAAATTTACACAAACTGTACGCCGACTACCACATTTTGATCCAATTATTAAATTAATTATTTTTTATTTTAATAACACCACGAATCATCATATTTCTATGTATTACAAAATTGGCTGTTTGAAGGGGGTGGGGTAGTTATAGTAGTTCATATTATTAAGAAGGAGTTGATACCCGAGTGGGGTATCAAATGAAAGGGTTTGATTTGTGTAGTACTAAATTGACTGTTTGAGGGGGGGGGGGGGGAGATACGAGGAAGGGGGTGAATTTAGTTAATCAACAAGGGGCCATCCATAAATTACGTCACACTAATTTCATGACTTTTTGACCCCTCCCCCATCGTTGTCACCCCTAGTGTGACGTCACATATTATAAATTTTACTCCTAGAAATTATTAAATTAAGTTCCATTTTTGTTTTTCTACTTAGTAATTCACTTAGTAGTACTTCAAGTGTTTCAACTTACATTTTGAAGTGAAAACTTCTTTAGTACGGGGGTGCTTTGAAATTCGATGAAACGAAACTGTCCAGTAAAAAGAGACAGACACATAAATTCTAAAGTGAGATAGGAAGCATTGTACAGGGGAGGGGGAGGGGAGTTGAGTTGAGTTGGCGCCACTGTGGCAAGGTTGCGCTCCAAAAATACCGCCCCGGGTCCCGATGGTGTTCCGGGTCGAGTGCTGGTTTCCGCCCTAGACGCCGCAGAGTCCCTGGAGTAGCGACTAAGGAGACTCCTGAATGCCTGTCTCGAGCAGGGAAAATTTCCTAAGGCGTGGAAAACAGGACGAAAATTGGTCGTGCAAATCCAGCAAACAATTAATAATAATTACCGACGTACGTCAAGCCTATTCATGACTTTTGCATCGTGCATTGCCTTGGCGGGACGTACAGCATGATTGGGCGTGTATAAGGTTTAAGCTCTGAGTCTGAATAACCTGCTTATGTTTTGCGGCGCAAAACTGAATGACCTGCTTATGCCCGGTATTTATACGCAGACGATAGCACAGTGGTAGAGAGATACCTACCAAGTCTCAGGGCCAGTCGGGACAAAATTCAGTCTCAAAGAGAGGCCATGGTGGCTAGTGTGAATCTCACACTTCGGGCTGTGTCCGAGTGGGGCGAAGCCAATCTTGTGAGATTCAACGCCGCTAAAACGCAGACGTGTCTATTTACCGCCAAGAGGAGCCCGCTTACCTTGGCTCCTACTTTTCCCTTGGATTATACCGACTGCCTTCAGTTGTTAGTATATAATATGGTTAATATTATTAGATTTTGAAATGTGACGTCACGAAATAGTAGCACCCCTTTCACCCCACACTACATCGACCCCCCCCTTCCCCCTAACGTGTGACGTAATTAATGGATGGCCCCCAATGGTAAAACACGATTTGTTCTTACCTATATTTCATTCCGTAAAATAAAACTAAAATTAAAAATTTAAAAAACCCCCACTCAAAAAAGAACAAAAAGTCTGAATATGTCATAAAATAAATTTTCAAAAGTCATAAATAACATGAATATTACAAATGTACTAGCTGACCCGGCAAACTCTGTACTGTCTAACAATTCACCCCTCTCGAGGTCTCCCTCGAGCCCCATCTCCCTTCTCTTTCCCCTCTCCCTCTCTCTCGACTGTCAGTTATAAAATAAAAAAGTTAGATATGTCGCTGATGTTACATTAGAAAGATAATATGGTCGTTAAGTTTTCAAAGAAATCGGACCTCACACTACAGCTATGAAACAGACAAATTTCTGAACGCACCTATAAACATCTGACAACCAAATGACAATTTGACAAAAGATATCAAATGTTTCACAGCTAGGAACAATTTGTTTGTTTTTAGTATTTTTCATTACTTATTATTCATATTTCTCACCGTTTACACCTTCCCTGAAGTTTCACAAATATTTCAAGATCAAAATTAGCCAAATCGGTCCAGCCATTCTCGAGTTTTAGCAAGACAAACGAACAGCTATTGATTTTTATACATAGATTATATAAGTTAACTAAATAAAAAAAATTGAGAGGTGTCAAGGGACACCCGGATGGAACGAAGTTCCTTTCGATTTAAGTATTGTTTTTTGAAGTGATTCAGAGAGTTTTACGCTAGTAGCGTGATTCAGAAAGTTGTACAGCGCCATCTCTGTAAAACTCTCTGAATCACTTCAAAAAGTATTGTGGCAAATTTTCGTAAGAAAATTTTCCGTCTAGCCAGCCCCCTTTCATAACGCGCGATAAGGAACTTCGTTCCAACTTTGTCGTGTTGGGGGACGGCTCCATATTAAACTCCATCCACCCATCCATCAGTCTTGATAGGTCCACTGCTGGACATAGACGACATTTTTCCGAGACGTGAGCGCCATTCGAAGACCTTTCTTCCCCAAAGGTTATCTTCGAACTGTGTGGCCAGCCCATTGCCACGTCAGCCGGCTAATTCTTTGAGCTATATGGGTTACCTTTGTTCGTCTACGGATTTCTTCATTTTTAATTCGATCACGCAGAGAAATACCGAGCATAGCCCTCTCCATAGCCCGCTGCGCTACTCTGAGCTTGTGGATTAGGCCAATAGTGAAGCACCACGTATCGGATCCGTATGTCATCGCTGGCAACACACACTGCTCGAACACCTTCGACTTCAGGCACTGAGGTAGTGTTTTGGACGACAAGACATGACGCAGTTTCCCGAACGCAGCCCATCCGAGTAGGATTCTACGAGTGACTTCTTTCTCGAATTTGGGCTTACCCATCTGGATCAATTGTCCCAGGTAAATGTATTCGTCTACAACTTCGAGAGCAGCGCCGTCAACAACAACCGGTATGGGTGTGACATGGACATTTGACATGATTTTCGTCTTGTCCATGTTCATCTTAAGACCCACCCGTTGTGAGGCGCTGTTCAAGTTTCCGAGCATTGTACCAAGTTCCTCCAGTGAACCCGCCAGGATAACTATAAATCATCGGCATATCGTAGGTGTATGAAGTATTTACTATTTTTATATACCAGTTTTTAACAGAATTAAAATGTTGAATAACTTTATAAAATGACTGATGTAATGAAAACTGGCCAAGTCAAATCTAACCTACTTTAAGATCTCACATTTTTAAATAACAGTAATTGTTATAGATATCCAATAAAGCAAAGAAATAGAGTTTAATACTTGTTCATAATGTTATTTTGTTCCTATAAATACATATTTCGATTTTGCATAGAACTTTGCACTCATTTACATCTCCGTTCTTTTTGCGGCGAAGCCCACAGCCAAGCTTAATTTTTGTATTGAACTTGGCTCTCCTTTTTTACATTTATGTTTATGGTGGGATATCATTATTTTTGTAAAGAAAACTAGGCAATGCCACGCGCCGCCGTCGACACACCGTTGGCCGGTTGTTTAGCGCATATTACAAGTTTTTTCTGTGATGGGGACACCACTTACTTTTCGACTTTTTTATTTTTTGATTTTTTCCTACGCTTACACACAATTACCGAGCTGAATTCCAAATTTCATCCTTCTAGGTCATCTGGAAGTAGGTTAGATTTAGGTACTATATGTCAGTCAGTCAGTCAATGCTAAAATTTACGACTTTTTGACCTTCATATCTTTATAACCGTTTGAGCTAGCTTCATGAAATTTGGGCTTCTACATGTCCTTATGGATGTAATTAAACACACGTAGTTTTATGTGTTTAGGTTTTTGTTGTAAAGGTTTTGAGTTATAGAAGGGTCAAAAGTGGCACCAAGTGGTTCATGTAATATTACACTCGGCGCTGGCTAGCCAGTTTCTTTGCTTGAACTTGGCTTGACACGCTGCCGCGTGTCTAGATTTATTTTATGATTTTTTTACTTTTTACCTATTCAGACTTTTTTGTTTTTTTGAGTCCGGGTTTTTTAAATTTAAGTTTAATAGGTTATAAATATGATAACATAATTATTTAGTCCCAGAGCTCACAAAAAATTTTTATGGCTTAAAATTTTAATATTTTGCATTTTCAAAAACATTTTTTTATAAAATCAAGACTCGTTTGATTTTCGGGTAGGTACCAATGAAACATGTTAAATTTGTCTGTACACTCTAAGCACATAAATGACATCTCTGAAGGAAAATACTGAATAACCTAAATATTTACCTAGTGTGTGTTTATCTAAAACTTTTTCATTTTGATTGTAATAAATATACTAAACTAATATACAAAAACATTCCAGACTTTTATTTCTAAATTTGTTCATACTATGCATCCTAAAATTATTATCAACTAAAGGATCAAAATTGTTTAAGCTCGAACTTCAGCCAGGTGTGCGTGAATGATGCACACAGACATAGCTTCGCAATGAATATGACATAACTCTGTGAAATAAATTTTCGGCACGGCCTCTTAAGTTTGGATTCGGGACCATTATTTTATCGAACAACTTTAAGTTTGATCAAAGCATTAGTACGGTTTATAAATCTCACCCAATTTATTGAAATTTCAATCGTATGAGAAGCAATTCTATTACTAAAGCCTAACAAGGCACATTTGTATCTAAAAGGACTCTTGTGTGATACTAGTAACCATCTTTCTATGTCAATATATCAACAACAACAAGAGCAGGTTCCTCTTTAGATGCTTTTAGAGATATTAATACGGCTATAACAATATGAGGTACTTAAAAATTAACACGAAGAACTTACTCGAGTCCATTGTGCTCGAAGCCCCGAAAATATAAGCTCCCTTCCCCTATTTTCCTCTTAAAAGCCCACCGTACTTGAACCTTGTATTCATGCGCTCAGCTCCGGATTAGCAATAGTGCATGCATTAGAAAGACTTTCTTTTAGAATCCTGTGCATCCGATGAAAAAAAGCTGAATTCTCACAGGATCACATATTTGTTATTATCAGATTTCTTTATTTTTTAATTTCAACGCATCCACTGAAAACGGTTGGAATTTTTTGACTCGTTGGATAGGTTTTAGGCTCTTTAAAGCGTTTTCACTGATTCGAATTTTGAGGACTTAATTTGGTAGGTTTTAAAATGAAAAGGACACAAACATATTTTCTCATATCGTTTTCCAACATCGAGTTAAAAAAATACCAAGCCCAAAAACGATTAAAATACATAATATATTACTTAAGTCGTATCAATATCAGGTAAGGTCTTTACTCTATTCTATATGAACACCCGTAAGTAGATCCTCATTAGTAAAATTTCGATTTCCACTCTAGGTATGTACGTACCATTGTACTTCGTTTACGTTCCATGCTTATCATATTCAGGCTTGAATTTTTTTTATGTGTCATTGTTGTCAAATCTCTTCGTTTATCAACTTTTTATACTAACGAATTGCAACTGCTATTCTTTGATATAATAAAAACAATGTATTTTGTAGTTCCGCTATCAAAACACGGATATTTTCTATAAAAAGTGGCAGGAACAAAACCACACTTAAACGTACAGGTACAGCTCTCGCTAATTAGCCATAGTGCACTTTTTCTTTCCTTTAAAACTGACTGAGCCAATGTTCAAGAGTAGTTTTTCTTCAGTAGTCAGTACCCAAGCCATATAATACATTGTTTGTGACACTTCAATTTCCTTGAGCATACGGAAACGAATGGAACAGACAAAATATTAGAACAACTCGGAAAAGATTTTACACTGCAGTTGCTCTTCCGTTGAAATGTGAATTATATCCTCGTTTGTTATTTATGTTATTTTCTGAGTTTAACAAGATTTCTGGATAACTATCCTAAAGCAGAGCTGGAACTTTTCGGATTTAAGAACATATTTCCTCGTTTCTTCTTGGCTGACAACGCCTTTCTTCTTCATGCCTTTTGTGTTGTAGGTCTTAGCTAATAGGTTATGGATAAAGATCGTGATCGTAACAGATTTCTTAAATGTTTGCTAATTTGTCAACTATTCAAATCAAAAAGCAAAATCACATAAGAAAATACTTGTAGGAAAAATTTGACCACATGGTTTCGACTTTGATATAACAAATTCAATGTATAACCTAGTTCCTATTATTACAATATATTATATTATCTTAATAAATAGCAGTTTCCCTTCACTGAATAAAGAACTATCTAAACTGCATTGAAGCCTCAAACTTTTTCTTTTCTATATTTTTTATAAACTCGCCGGCAAAGTTGAAGGAGATCGTAACAACAACTTTTAAAGGATCGCTGTAGGCGAGGATTTTCGCTGTCGTCCTACACTAGCATTATCATAGCTTTATTATGCAACGGATACCTACTCACCATAAATATATTTTATACCGGACTATCCATGTACCGTAAAGAGGTCAAGACATCGAAGTAAATTGTCGCTATAGATAAAATTTATACTTTCCTTGAACATATAAATTTTATATCGTATGCATGTAACTAATACTAATAACTAAATGTGCTTGTGTGAGACACATATTATGTACCTACCACTATGTATTAAGCCTTTTGTCTGCACTGGAGCGTATTTTTTTTATTTTAGATTTTTTTTTAAATTAATAATATACTCGTGTTTTTAAGTGACGATGAATTTTTAGCGTTATAACCTTGTTTTAAACTTGTTTCTCACTTTAATATCCCTAGCATTTATGTTTTTTAGAAGTACTTAGAGGTAAATGCTGATGCCATCAAAAACATAACTTGTAAAAAAAACCAAGTCTCGCAACTCAGTTCTTCTACCGTAAAAATTTGTGAGATGCATGTTATACCAAGTCGGTTTTTTTTATTTTTTTTATTATTTGATTGTAAAATAAAGTGTTTTTTCTTTCTTTCTTTCTAATAGTCATTGCAGCCCATATTCTGTCTCTAACCTCGGCTAGTACGGTCATGTCAGCAGATTAGCTTGTAATTTTTTTTATACCTTACAAGTTAATGCTTGACTACAATCCCACCTGATGGTAAGTGGCGATGTTGTCTTGGGTGGTACGACGCACTTAATAAAAGCCTATTCACTCTTGCCTTGAATAGTCGAATGTATCCTAAAATTTGACGAGGTATGAAAGTGAAGATTCGTTGCATAATACAGTGAAACCTGGTTAAGTGGGACCTGGATAAGTGAGAAACCTCTATTATTGAGAGTTGCAATGAGGTCCCGGTTCTTTTTCATTAAATTACCTCTGTTAATGGGACTTTTTGAACCTGGTTAAATGAGGTTTGAATTCTAAGACTTTTTCGATGTTTACCTCTATAATTGAGACTCTGTAGCTCAAATACCTGTATAAGTGAGACAAATTAATCAGGTTTTAACACGTTTTGACATGTTTCCATGTTTTGACAGGTCACATTCATATCTACATTGAATTCATAATACCTACCAAAATACGCATTTTTATTAACATTTCAACCTCTAAAAATGGAATAACGGCACATTTCGACCTCTGTAAGCGGGGGCCTCTGTAATTGAGACAACTATAATTTTAAACCTGCTTAATTGAAAAACTGGATTATTGGAAACCCTCAATAATTGGTACATATGTCTTGGTCCCTTGAGATCCCAATTAACCAGGTTTCACTGTACAACGAAATGAGACCTTTTTGGTAGCTTAAGTTTGCAAATGTTTGGGTCGGAGACACATTGTGCAAATGAAGCGATCTATTTCGTTCTGCCCTCAAGGAGACTGCGATAGAACTCGATTTCAGATAAAACCGTAGTTCTGTTTGAGATCGTCTTTATTATACAAATGTTCTTAGATCTTAGGTAGTGCTTATTACATAGAAGTTGCATGCCTGATAGCTGCTTTTAGATTACTGTTGTACTGCTGTGTAAAATGTCTAGGATACAAAAGCAAACCATTCCTTATCCACCGCTAAAAATCTTCCCATACCGAACAAGCTGAATTAATCTGAGCTTAGAATTTGTTTGTTTGTCACATCAACCCTAACAAAATCGCGACTTCGATCGGCCATTAGCGCAATACCGCGATACCGATGGCATTAGTGACAACACGGCTGTAATGAGACCAGCGCACTGCGACCTCTCCACCTCGAGTGTACCATTCGTTAGCGTCGGCTCGCCGTTTTAATTGCGTGCCACGTTACATGTTGTTAAGTGTGTGGTCGACGCCAGCACCGGACGGAATACTTGTTAAAATAATATCACGAGTGCTGGAATACGCAAATCCGTTTAAATTTTAATCGCTCTCCACTTTTTTGGTCGGATTTTCTTCCAACGTTTTAATGACTGAGTTGAAGAGGGCGTAAATGTTCCCACTGATTATCATTGAAGGTCCAGAATGGCCGTGTTACTGATGGGTTTTAGGTGGAGGTTTCGTTTTATTTTGTGTGTGTTTTACCTGATATTTGCTTCATCCATCCATCAGCCCTTGGAGGTCCACTGCTGGACATAGGCCTCCCCTAACTTGCGCCACTCTGACCGGTCCTGAGCCTTCTGAATCCAGCGGATGCCCGCTGTCTTCTTCAGGTCGTCGGTCCATCTTGTCGGGGGGCGTCCTGTACTCCGCTTTCCAAGACTTGCTTATTTGCTTACTTGTTATTTTTGAAAGTGTGTCTACACACATCTTACTAAATATTATAATCATATTTGGTCAACAACGGACGAGGCTATGGCACAAGGCCCTTGTATTGAAAACGCTAGACTCTGTCTGCATTGTAGCACCTACTCAGTCTGCTAAGAGTCAGCATCAAACTCTAAACTCTACTGAAAATAAGACAGGTTTACGTTTAGCATAGTATTTGAAGTCTTGGATCAATGCATACCTATTGGCCTCTTGCAATGCCAGAGATTTAGGAAAATTGGATGGTCCAAATGATTTGCATGTAAAAGGCATGTCTTGTGTCCGGGTGAGCGGATGAAGTCAAAATAAAAGGATTTTATACGCCAACCTTCGTCAAATCCTGTTGACTGTTATAGCTAGTGACTCATGACGGGTTTTTATCGACTTCGAACTTTATGAAGTGTTTTTCAAGGACACTGCTATGTCCTTCAATCCAAATCGTCGGGTGTCAAGTTAAAAAGTTATCTGCGAAGTAGCTGTCTTGTAGATAACTCTTTTTACTTAGCACCCGTCGAAAATAGATTGTTAACAAGTTGTTGCACATTTATATGTTGTTCTTGTTTGATGACCCTTGTGGCGTAATAGTTACCATCCCGGACCGCCGTTCAAAGTGTTCTGGGTTCGATGCCTAGCGAGTCCGTTTAAGTGATGAATTTCAATTCCCGTTTCGAAATTTTAATTAATACTCAAGTAAAACAAGAAATACATCTTAGAGAAATCAAAGAAATAAAATAGCCCTAATAAAAACGCACAACATGATGTAAAAATTAGTGTTTTAATTCACTATACGATAAAAAAAATTCAAGAGTAGCGAGCCTCAACAATTTACAACAAATCATAAAGGTCATTGCGATTGTGTTTATTTTGATATTATTTCTGTACAAAATAAATCCTATTATATCGGGGCTTCTATTATAATGATAGAGTTTGAAGAGATCATTCATGCTGCAAATTACAGGCGAGAGTATTGTTCTATTGTTCGGCGATATCAAATTGACCTGGTTTTAAATACATTTATTTGTCCCTTTGTTCCAGGATTGGCAAGATCCGCTGCATCAGACGGTAAGTGGTGATTAATGTTGTACACAAATACCGAAGATAAAGTTAAAGGAAAATAATTCCGTGCATCTTATTAAATCCGTGGTGTTGACGAGGTCTAAGCGCTCGACAATGGGAATAACGGCACTAAAATATTTGGACTGGTGCGACAAAATAGCTGTCAAACGAGCTGACGATCCACCTGATGGTGAGTGGCTATCATCGCCAATGGAGATCAGCGACACCAACAAAGTAGGCATCGTTGATTTGCAGCCGGCCAAGAATGAGAGAAGAAAACCAAAGAAATCTTCACGACAAATAAGTACCATGAACCTAGCAATACTATTCACTAATAATGTCTCTACACGACGTGGGAGTTGCTTTTAATCTAAAACTTAATGTAAAGTAGGTACTAATCAGAGTATTTTAAAGCTATGCCCTACAAAGTGTCATGGCAGAATTGGCAGACAAAGGTCGCCGCCGGTCAATAGCCAAATGTGATGGTTCGTTCGAACTTGCAGAAGGTTATAACTGGAATACACTGGATATACCATATAGTATAGCATGTTAAAGCTAACGTCCGATTTTCGATACTTAATAGTATCAGGCATTACTTTGCGCAAATCCATTGTTATTAAGTCTGTATTAGTCTAATTACCGCGGATTGTTGCAAAGTAGACTTAATACTAACTTAGTCCGATTTTCCAACTATACATACCACCACAGACATAGATACCACTACGTATTTTGTACTTTGACTTGAATGTATGCGCATTGCGCATAGACTATCAATACATATTGAGGAATAGTAATGGCCCACAAATATCCAGATTTTTTGTCAGTAAAATTACTGCAGCGTTGATACACAAATAAATAATTAATGGAAACACAACCGTAACAATATTATTAAAAGAACGTGTAACTCTGGCTTATTAGGCAATTTCCTGTACTTCGAAAACTCGTTTATCAACCTTCTATTTTAATGTGTTAGGAATATCGAACAAATACAGGTTGATCGACATTTTAAACATAATAAAGTAACACATAAGAAAGTTTCTTCTGTTTTTCTACTCGGCTGTTGAATTCGGGAATCGATACAGCAGCTGAGCCACGAGCTACTAAGCTAGAGGATTTTTTTGAGGAAATAGCTGGCAAACGAGCTGACGATCCATCTGATGGTAAGTGGCTATCATCGCCCATGGCAACAGGAACACCAAAAGCATCAATGATGCGTCGCCACTCGCCAGCTAAGAAAGAGAGAAGAAAAAGAAAAATGATAATAATAACAAATACAAGTATTATATTATTTTTTTGTTACTTAACTAACGTTATTAGATATACAGAAAAATTAAGTGTATATACGTAGCAGCAACATAATGTAGTACCTAAATAACTGAACTTTTAATTTTCGTAGAATTCCAGTTCAAAATTTTCTCCTATATAAATCTTTATTTCAAATATCTTAAAAACACAGTTTCTTTAAAACAATCTTTTCTTCGCGAATTCTAAAGTTTTCAAGCTCTCCGCTTCGAGTTCCAGAACTTCTCACTCAATGCGATATGAGACGTCCTCGAGCGGTCTTGATACTTGAAAATAAAAATATTTTACTGTTATTCGCAGTACTGGCAGAAACTTAAAATATGTATTTACCTGTGTTCGTAGTTCGTACTCGTATTTTGAAGAATATGGAATAGAATAAGATTTATTTGTATAAGTTGATGCTGCATGCAGTCCTGCAGTACAAATAGGAGGTTCGTGTAGTTCGACCAGTGACAAAATCTAATATATTATAACTAATAAAACTAATACAATATAATTAAACCAGTCATTAAAAGTTTGTCTATAAAGAAATTTCCATTATGTCGAATGGAATTACATTCTAATCAAAAATTAAATAGGATCAAAATTATACATACTAACATTATGATAGAAGCAAGTACCTATTTTTATCCAGAATTTTAGCCAATTTGATGACACAATTCCTACTAATGGGTATAAGTCTAATGTAGTAATCAATTTGTAACTTACCTAGCCCTGCAAGTAGAAAATTCAGAATTACCTCGGGATCACTATTGATAGTACAATGAGCTGGAACTTGCAGGTAAGTGAAGTCTGTCGTTCTGTCACTGCTTCACTAACTTCCTTGAACAGGCTCAGAAACTTTCTCCCTACCGAGACGAAAGCTAATTTGGTTCAAGCGCTAATCTTCCCGATTATCGATTATGGTGATGTGTGTACTTTGGATATGAATGAGTCTCACCTTGACAAGCTGGATCGACTCCTCAATAGTGCCGTTCGCTTCGTCTTCTGTCTCCGCAAATATGACCATGTCTCCTCTTTGCGCTCCAAGCTCAATTGGCTTCCCATCCGCGATCGTCGGCACATTCGATTTCTTTGTCTCCTTTCTTCTATCCTCTTTCTTCCCCATTCCCCTGATTATCTGAAATCCAAATTCCAGTTCCTATGCTCCTCCCATGATCGGCAGCTACGCTCTACTGAATCTTATCAACTCTCTATACCGCTGCACCGATCTGGGTTCATCTCCAACTCTTTCTCTGTCCAGGCAGTCCGCCTCTGGAACGCGCTCCCCGAAGGAATCAGAAGACCTGCTAATAAAGCATCATTCAAAAAGGACCTCAGGACTCTTTTTCTTAATCGTCATTGACATCATAGAAGTTTTCATCTTAGATAGTTTATTAATGCTCATATAGTTATTTATGTAAGTATATTTTGCAAATGTATATATGTATATATTTATGTATATTTGTATGTATCATATGTATATTTTACGTAGGTATTTGTATTTATGTATATAATTTACTTTATTAACCGCCTTTCGCGCTTTTCTCTTTTGTCCAATGGTTAGCTGGTAGAGAATGCATTAAGCATTAAGCTCGCCATTTGTACCGTAATATTTCTATTGTGGTCAATAAAGGTTAAATAAATAAATAAATAAAATTACAATCATCAAAAGTAGGTCGTCAAATATATTATCAGTGTCTATCCCACTAGTTCCATTAAATTGAGCCATGATTATTTAGAAATAGTGAAATAACTAAAATTCAAAGTAACACGAGTTATGCTTTTTTTCCACGGAGGGTGCGAAAAAAAACCTCCGTACCCCGACAATCTTATTTATTTTCTAAATAATTATGCATTAGGAAACATAGTATCTATGCAAAAACATCTGCAGAAAAAAGCACGAACAAAAGAATGTTTCCATACCGTCTGTGTTCATTAAAACGCACGCAAGTAAATGAAAACCAAAACCTGAAAATCATCGGCGCATCGGCGGCCATATTGTCGCCGGATACGGAAGCGGTGTTTGGCGCGAAATATCGCCTTTGTCTCGTTCAATAGTGATTCGTAAATATTCAAGTGCGTCTACGCTACGTATGTTTTGATGACGTGGGGTTGTCAGGATTGTAGGATCAAAGTTTTGTTTTAATTGTCGAAACAGACAGATAGAGCGCGAGCGCCGAGTGCCGACCCTCTTTTAGAAATTTCGTGAATAGTGATTTCGCATAATAGATACTGAATTCGACTATTGTTGGACTATGTCGCGAAAAAAATCGCAACATCGAAGCAATTTTACGATCTGTTGCCCAACTTATTGCTTCGGTCTTCATGCAACCCATTTTACATTTAGTAAGATAATTTGTCCTAGATGTATTGTGCGATTGTAAAAAATTTTATTGTATTGTAAAAAAGGTGACCTTAACGATATACCCGATCTCTTCTAGCCTAAAATTAAAGACCATTCAAGTTATTACAAATTGATTTCAAGATCATACGATATTTGCGACGAGAAATCCTGACCAAAGTTCTGGATCACTGCCAAGATAACATAATGCGTTTATCAATTTCTCTTTGAAGAAGAACTTGCCAAGTTTAATCTTCAAGTAAACGTTTCGTTAAATGAATGCACTAGTCAATATTTCCTCGGAACAAACAGTCATATTGAAATTGAACTTGTGTCTCACAAATTGTTTAAGCAAATTCATCTTAAAAATCGTAATGTAGTGGATTCTATTTAGACTCTAAGACTGTAGTGTATACAGGGGGGAGTGTAAACGGTTCTATCCATCCTTAAGTGTGGAGTGTATACGGCTCTATTCATCCTTGAGTGTGAAGTGTATACCGCTCTATTCATCCTTGAGAGTGGAGTTCATACGGCTCTATCCATCCTTGAGGATGGGGGCATAAGATTCTATCCATCCTAGAGTGCGGAATGTATACGACTCTATCAAACCAAGAGGTCATCCCACGTGCTGCACACTATTAAGCAACGAACTAGGCTAAGACGTCACATCCCTAATCAATAAATGCTATTAGGTATACATCTTCCTAATCAATAAATACTATTATACCTTAAAAGAATTCATGAACTGACATATTATAGATATACCTACAAATTTACGTGTAAAATTATTATGACAAATAACTATAAAATTATGTATTAAAATTGTATGATTTTTAAATTAATAACAATTGTTACTATTTTATTGAAATAATTAAATAATTAGAATATTGTAAAAATTACATAGAATATTGTTAAATTGTTAATATGCCACGCCCTAGCAGGGTTCATGCTCACTATGTATACCTATTTTAAGACCTATTCTATTGTAAGCATGATGCATTAAAGTACTTATGACTTATGATCCCTCTCTTCCCTCCTGTAAGTGATTACTGGGTCCTATATTATTTGGTTAAACACCAACGGTACTCGTCAGTCGTCGCCATGAGAGTTCATTAGAAAGAAATTTATTTCTGCTTCATATAAGTTACCTGTTAAGTATAATATAAGTTTAACCAAAGTTTAACTTTATTGAATAGGTATACGAGTATCAATTGAACTGTAGTCTGTATCCCACCCTTCGCAAAGCTAATGAGTTAATGACCTATTACAATTTCCCGTTCGTTAGGGCCACTGATTTGAAACTTGTGCAGCCCTCTGGTCAATTGAGGACAGCAATCAATTGTCATTCAAAAACAAAAAATGCTTTATATTGTTTTGCTGGTTTCCTAGTATGGTTAACACAATTTCAAGTATTGTTTTATTTGAACTGTTTTTATTTATGATTTGATTACCCTTCATGTTTACTACATTACGTAGTTATATTGCTATGAAACCATGAACTAACGACCAGCTGCAGAGAATTTTAAACTTATAGGTATTTAAATATTAGTACTCGGATGACCGAACTTTGCTCGGACGCAATCTACTGAAGTAGCTTTAGTGTTTCTACTCGCCAATAGATGTCAGGAAGAGCCTGTTGTAGCAGTTTTTCATTGCCTGAAAACATGGATAAAACGACATTTTCTAAAAATGAATCTTAGTTAGATCGATTTATCGCCCCTGAAACTCCCTGCATACTAAGTTTAATGAAAATCATTGGAGCCGTTTCCGAGATTCCGAGAATATATATATAAATATACAAGTATTGCTTGTTTAAACGTATTGAGCTGAGTGACGATCAGACGAGCCATCGCATTATAAATTGTCGCCAAAATAGATACGTTGTTGCCCAAGAAGGAAGCGAAAAACTAAAAATTTGAAAACTAATTACCCGACACAGTTCACCGCCTTAGAAAAACGTGATAGTTGGCCAAACAAGAAAAGAACCACTATGTATGTCTACCTTTAAAATCCTACATTAATATTCTTAAAAAATCTCTATTTTACTCCAAAACTACCAGAACAAACTATAGTGTATAAAGTACAATTTGCAATCAATTAAAATTATCAAAACACATTATCTGCGTATCAGCCCGTAGGATATCTCCATGATTTCACATAATGACGCATCTTCAGGGCTGGAGAGGTGGCGTTCTCTTTCACGCGTATACAATAAGAGGGGGACGGTGCACAAAAGAATGCTACGGTATTCATGGGTGCCTGGTACCTATGAGGCGACGAAGCGTACCACTAGACTTGTCGATGACGATGACTGAGGGTTGAACCAATTTAATGTTGATGTCGATAAAACGTCATTAACTTAGTCCTAGTTGCCCAAGTATTATTTAATTATGTACACATACATAAATGTATATTACTAAGTTGAGAAGACATCTATAATAATGATCACAAATCTGTAATGCCGTACTTTTCGTACCCATTGATCCCAGGCATCAAAAAAGTTATAATGAAAATTTTAACAAAAAAAAACAATTTCAAATGAAAAAAGGAAATAAAATAAAAAAGAGTCATCGAAATCGGTTGGCGTGATATTGAGTTATTCGTCCATTTGATGCGCACATACTTAATTCAAATTTAAGACGAGAATGCGCCATTGTCAATCTTGCTAAAATTTTAGTGGGACCACATGACAAGCACCAGCTTTCGCTTAAAAAAGATTCATCCAAATCCGTTCACCCAGTAAAAGTTCCGAGGTAACAAACATGAAAAAAGATACAGTCGAATTGCCTCCTACTTTTTTGAAGTCGGTTAAAAAGTGGGGTAAAGGAATTCATAAGCCGCTATTGGCAAAAATATCGTGAGTGCAATCAGTCAAGTTATAAAGCATTTCGACATATAATTTCATCACAATCTTTTAAACATTTTGCTTTTTAACATTTTCAAAATCACTTGTATGTGTTTACATCTGATAGTAGTTTTGAATATTACATATTAATTTAAAACACGCAATTACACTAACAGAGAAGTGCGAAAGGCAAGACTGATGTTTTACCGCGATTAATCGATATTTTTTATCGATAAAAATCAAAACTGTCAATTTATCCAGCTCAACACTACTTCGGAACAGAGCATGCCACTTGATGGCTCGTCCGCACCGGATTGCAACTTGCTTGCTGCAGCGCGGAAATGTTGAATGCGCGAAACAAATACGCCGGGAAATAACTAGTTATTCATGGTTTTAAAAGTGTGCCCTGAATGGGAATATGGCGTGAAAGGAAAGAAATTTCAGCCAGGCCACATGGAACAGATGTATGCTATACTACTTCATACTTATAAGTGGTGGCTACATACTCAAGTGGTGTGCGTTGCTATGTAATTGCGGGAAAATGTACGAGCCATTCAATACATTATGAGAACATGCTAATTGCTCGTCTTTAAAAAAAATATTTTTGAATAACGCGTGAATTTTCAGCATTGAGATATCCTATGAAGCGCTATTATTAAATTATACATTATGGTCTTTATTCAAATCCTCTAAAATCTATAAAAAATATTTCAGTTTTATGAAGTCTATGGTTCTTCAGTTAAATTACCGCACAGACTTGGCAAGCACTACTAACTTTACTAAGCTCTAAAAAAATTCTCGACTCTACATAATTTTCGGATTTTTTTCAAATGCGTACCTTATAGGTTAGGTAGGTATATCCGATCAAATAGAAATCAAATACGGGATTTGAAAAATCCGGGCGATCCAGGTGAAAACAAAAATGGTCGCCATACGGTTTGGCGCGCTTTTTCCACGCTCTTTGTCCGCCAATGTTAGTGTTGCTAGTTTTTGTCCCAACGGATTGATGCTCCATTGTGTTGCCGTTCGCAAAATTCCACCGAGGAATAATTGATAAGTCTGCTAGGGAACTTTTTTAAATTTTTATTTTGAATCGTTAGTGGATTAGAATGTTTTCGAACTGGGCTGAATTTTTCCAAGTTTTTGTTTGAATTTAGAAGTTGCTTTGGAATTTCGTTCGTTTCGTACTCGATGAATAGGAATGTTTCCCGGGTCTTATTGTTTTAGTTTCCGACGAGACCGGAATGTTCGGTCAGTTGCTATTTTTTTCTAATGGCACATGTCTAAAAAGTTTTTCTTTTGAGTCTAGTTTCATGGCAGACCTATTCGATTTAAACATACCAAACTGGGTTAGGGATATTGCGGCAATGAAACAGTTGGATGTCAATCTTAGTTAGTATAAAATACTCCTGCTATATTTATCTTTTGTCCTGCACTTACCTAATTAGTGACTACCAAACAGGTTATTAATATCATTAAGAAAACAACACAGGTAAGGTAAACTAAGGCGTGAAACCAACCACTTCAATTACTTTTTTTATTACCATTCCTCCATCGTGTAAGTCGTAATTAGATGAGTTTACCATACCAGTTATATCTGCCATAAAATAAAACAAATTACTAAGCAATCTTGTTAGTTAACACCGTTAATAAACGTTTCATATAGTTGGTAGCTCTCTAGTCTCTAGCAATATATTTATGACTGACGTATTATGGTGATTGCTAGTGGTCCAAACTATACATACACAACTTTCACATCAAAATAACAAAACAAGGAAAACCGAAATAATACCCAAAACAGTGTTGCCTTAAATAATATCATCATTATACAGGATGTTTCGGGATGGCGATCAAAACTCCATTTATGGCGGTCCCGGGAGAAATTTACATGATACAGCCAGGCTCTTTGTCGCGGCCTTGTGTTAGCGAATAATGTAATATGCTGTCATTTCATTTACGCTTCTTACATGAGAATAATTCTCATGACAAAGTTGACGAAGTTTATTTGGGTAAATACGGGTGCATTTCTTTTAGTGAGATACGGTTCTTGAGTTATTGACTACTGACTATTGTAATGCTCGCCCATAGTTGATTGGGGTGTTAGGATTTTAGGATCAAGGGGCTCCTCCATCCTTAATCTAATTTATCCTACTCGCTGCTAAACAATGGACGAGACAATAGCATGCGAAGTCTAATGTTGAAAGTCGCTGGGTTAAGCTGTTTCAGTTCAGTTTAATCTCGACGGTACTCAACTCACGCATGATGAGGTTATTTTCTCGCCTGGCTAGCTAGGGAAAATAACCTAGGAGGGTTGCCGGTTGAAGCTACAACCCTCGGTATAAAGTCGTGTGAAATGTTTTCCCGAACATGTATTCGATGGCATTGTCGGAGAGCCACTAATAATAACGTTGTTTATTTTTCTGGCTGGCACTTCATTATCACTTTGGCGTTACTGATGTCAATGGGCGGTCATGAACACTTACCATCAGGCTCATCTGCAGTCTGCACCATCAAAAACTACTAAGCTATTACAAATCCTTTCAAAGAAAAACATGGCCAATATTCTTTTATGTCATACCCTAACTTACAAACCGCTATAATCCGAAGGCTATTATTATATTATTAGCAGTAACAGTAGCGCAGAAACAATAAGACGGCCCATACATCCGCAGTACGACTGCGCGGAGTATCCAGGTCGGCACGTGACGGGAATGTTAGTTCTGCGGACTTATGTGTCCCTGGTAGGTAAATGTATTTTGTGTTATAGGATTTCTCTTGTATGGCCCGTTTTTCGTCGATAGGTATCTTCGGCTATGTATCGTTGCTATGGTGCCCTGGTGTGTTGCGAACGATTTCACGATTAAATTCAAAGATTGTAAAAAATTTTGGGAACAAAAAGTTTTTGAACCTCGGTCGTAAAGGAAGGTTGTTGTTATAAGTTTGATGCATCTGTCTGTCTGTATGTAGCATAAACAAATGGACTGATTACCTATCATGCGTTTTTTTTAAAGCGGATGTGATCGATATGATTTTTAACTCTGTTTAGTATAAGTTAAACTGTCGGTTTTTTTTAATTAAACAAATATAGCTATTGTATTAATTAGAATACTTAGCTCGAGACCACGGCAACAAAAAATAGGTTATCATTCAGGATCTCCCTTACTGTATGAGAGTAGGATACGCAATGCATAGGTCAAACTATAAATTATATCTTCTATATTTCAGTTGATTCTTAACCCTTTTAATTAGCGAAAACCTAGTCAAGTTCGCTTTTATAGAAAATATTACTTGTTTCAATCAAAGAAACAGATGTATGTACTTATAGAAAAAGAAAAAAATACCTGAGAGAGGAGACACAGCTTTTATAATAATTGTAATAAAATAAGACAACTATAACTTAGATAATGACTTTAAGAGCTCATGTTTCACACTCGTCAGAACCATTCAAAAATGTCTTGGCACTCGAGAACCAAATAGACTTAAGATCTGAAGTGTCTCCGCATCTGTCATTCAACCCTCATTAAAGCTAGGCATGATAGCCTCAACGCCACCACTTCACCTTGCAATGAAACACGCTGTATATGAAACTACAAGTCAATTGGCACTAAACTTGAATACCGCAGACGTGTAATGAACGGTGTTACTAAAAATCTTGTATTTATATCACGCTATTCACAACTGAAATACCTTTTTCAGAGCTGGCTGAATATACTTTAAAAAAAGATTAATTTGCTGCCAGAGCAGACGAGATATAGATAACCGTCCTTTTTAAATACATCCAGGGTTGTCACTTGCCACTATGGATTACTACTACGAATATCTAAGTTGGCTTGTTGACTCAACCGTGTATGGAGGAAATATCTATTATAATATTATTCTTTAATACATAAAAGATGTGTTGTGCGGAATATTTTTTTTGTAACTACTTAAAGTACGGTAAAGTATTTTAAATTTCAGCATCTCATTCTAATTATATGTTCCACTAAGTCGACCACGTAATTACAACTAAACGACTTTCATATAACTCCTAGATTAATTATGGACGTATTAAATTTTCCATACTTGGAGTAACTAAAGATAAAATAAAAGTTGTTTTTGTACGTAACGGCCTTATCACACTGGACGGTTTCCAAGCGGATTCAAAGCGGAACGGGTGCGCAGCGAATACGCCGCGCATTCGTGCATCATTTTGTTGTGTGCGTTCAGAGAGCGTATTATACATTGCAATCACGCCACGCACAAGCGTCGAAACCGCTGCGTATCCGCTTCACGTCCGCGACGTTTTCGCCGCGGACGCGCGGCGTATTCGCTGCGCACCCGTTCCGCTTTGAATCTGTGCGGAAACCGTCAGTGTGATGAGGCCCTAAGTCTAGGCACGAATATCTATTATATAAAATCACCATGCCTGTCTGCAAGGTATTACACAAAAAACTTTTTCTTATGTTACATAAAACAACGAAGTGCCAACCCTGTCATATTATCGTTGTTGAATGGAATCAATCATACCATTCACCACAGAGTGTGAATCATTCATCAGTGTACAGAAAGCGCATCTACTCGTATGTACAGGGAAAATATTTTTACCGTTTAGAAATTAAAATTGGACGTAATTTGTCTTACAAATATGTATACTACAGGCATCCGAAACTGTCAGTCCGTGTACTGGCTGGTTGCAAGTATAGAAGTAACAATGACATCATCAAGTAATTGTTCAGGGGATAGGATATAATTGGTAAATGCTCAGCATATAGGGGTGAATATATCATAGACCAGGTACATAATGTAATATAGAAACTATAATTGCCTTCCAATCGTAAACACAGACTGCAATAAAAAATATAGAATTTATACCACAGAATTTATACCATATTAATTATTTAAACCGATCTTGTGAAAAAAGCGCGAATCAACATGCCATAAAAAAATATTTTAACCAGCAACTGTTAATGAGTGATACATTTTTATATTTCTAAAATCGGTATTTTTGTATAAAAACTGAATGCATTGAGTATCGCTCGACGCTTTCTGGTTCGGTTGGCATTAAAAGTTTTTTAAAGTCAACTGTGACAGCCCTATTAACGCGAGCTGTGGCAGCCCTGTAAAGGACCCGGTAATTGGTCCTTGGGCCATGAGCCATGACGCAGTTAGGTGTTACGCGAAATGTATTTAAATTTTTTGAAAGGGTTTTGTCACGCTTTCATGGCGCTTTTTAGTCTGTTTTTTAAATGCAAGAAACATGAAAAATTTAATTTACTTAGTTGGGAAATTATATCGACGCCTCTTTAGTTACACGGTGTTTATGCTTCTGTTCCTGGAAGACCTGGTGGAAGATCTTCCTGATCTTTTGATTTTCTGAACCTTTTTTGATTTTCTGATCTTTTCTGAACTTGTCTTTGTTCAGCGTTAAACCAGACTTCCCGCTTGATGATAACTAGAGATGCGCCGAATATTCGTTTGGTATTCGGTATTCGGCGTATTCGGCATATTTTTTACTATTTGTATTCGGCCGAATTATTCGGTTTTGGTGCCGAATATATTCGGTTCGAGTATTTCTATTTTCTTGGCTACATGACACGGTATAAAACTAAAAGACAAAACTTTTTATGTAAGATTTATGTTACATTATAAGTCAAAGAAATCCTATGAAGAATGTGTTGAATAAAGTTAATAAAATAAAGCAATCAAACTACAAATCAACATTTATTTTGAAAAATCAAATCAACTTATTTATTTCTTAACCTATAGTAACTTATATAGTCAACATTTATTTTAAACCTTAAATCAGCATTTATTTTTAAACCTCAAAACCATATTTTTGGTAAATGGTAATGGTCAACCGAATAATTCGGCCGAATATCCGGTTCGGTAAAGATTAAAACGAATAGTATTCGGTATTCGGTTATTCGGTGAAACCACTATTCGGCGCATCTCTAATGATAACTGATGGTCACCATATTAGTTACACGTCAACGTCGGCTTGTAAGAGGCTCCAGCTATCCTTGAGTCCAAGAAAACGTTCCGAACAAAAGACTTCACCATCACCAACTGAAAAAAGAACCGAAACTGAGCCTTATTAAAGAGAAGAAAGGAAAAGGAACAAAGCTGAAAGCACATAACAGTACTTACCTTACATAGACTACTCATAGAAACTATCACCGTGTACTACAGACTTAAAAAAAGAACAGACGTCGCCTTGTCTTATCGAGAGTGACGCCGCCCGCTTACCATGTGTGCATAATTTTTAGTGCGGTCCGACCAATCCGACGCGGTAATAGCGGCCGATTAATAACAGGAAGTGGTCAATGTGTGCGTGTGATACTTGTACGAGTAGAGGAGTTGGTATTACTATGAGTGCTTCACTGAATTTGTTGCTGACAATCCGTCTGGTACTTTTTTTAAGTCTGTGCCGTGTACATAGTATAGGAGCGGGATGGGGTACGCACGGGCAAACATAAACTAATTCTCCAGTTCCACAATAAGTTCCTGCAAGTTGTAAGAGGTTCCGTGACCGCGCGGTACAATTTGCTACATCTGTGACCTCCGCCTCGTCGCGATCGTATCTCCACAACTTCTCTTTTTTATTAGTTCCTAAACAGAATATACGTGCCTTAATGATAGAGGAATTCCACACACGCCGTACGTTTCTGTTTTTCTTAGTTCAAAAAGAGGCGTAGATTTTATTTGTATGACATAGGGTATCTATTTTGTACCCATGAATCCCATGAATTGATCTGGCTAAACTAATTACATCTAAGTCGTTTTTTGACAACCAGTAAAAAGTATAAACTAGAATTTTTTTCATATTCATAATAATTATGAGAAGGAATCTTAGTCGTGTGCACTGCTACCATTGAAGAATAGTTTATGACACCTTTATCTTCCATAGATTGCACAATATCACATTTTTGAATTTTGAACATTTGAACATGCAAGTGACAGAATCTTATAAGAAATGTAATTTATGTTTTTACTTTCTTTTTTTGGGTATATTCTTTATTTATAATACGTTTGTACTCAAATGAGTACATGGTGTACCTACCTAGTGCTAGAACATTTTATAAATCGCGTGCTATCACGCAATTTCGAATTTCATAGCTTTCCGTTAATAAAATTAAAAACTGCACCCACTCCAAACACCAATTCACGAAATTTCTATTAATACAGCAGACAGGCGCCGAACTACATCGTAGCTAAAACTATATATTTCGCATTGAGGGCGGAGCCGCGGACGAAGTTAGTATGCATTGAGCCCCGCTCCTTACGTGAAGAGAAAAAGCAATGGCCGAAAATAGAATGCGAATTATAAAGCGATTTGGCGGGAACGCGCCAATAGGGCTGCGTCTGGAATAATTCATTTGTTTGCGTCTAAATATAAAATGCAAACAGCTTCTTTATCTTGATTATCTTCTAAGCTTTATGCTGGTGGAGATGGGTGGAAAATAAGCAGCGTTCTCTACTATCGGTATGCTGCGGTTAGGAATATACGAAGAAGCAACGTTACCAGCCGACATTAATAGATTAACGTATTGATTGCCCAAAACAACTACATATTTAGACCAAAAGGAACTAGCTATAATTTTTTTATGCTTCATAATTATTTTTATGTAGAAAAGGACACAACCCTAAACCGAACGTAGCAACGCAGGCAGCACAATCGAGGCTAATTAAATAAAAAACTGGAATGAATTTCGGTAATTTGAGTTTTGTTCCAGAGCCAAGCCACTACTTGACTCACCACCTACCAGGAATGCATAAATGATATGCTAGCAGATAAAAAATATTCCAATAAAAACAGTAATAATCTCGATATAAATTAAACCATTATCTGAATTGATTTAATTTTATGTATACGTAAATTACTCGTATATTGTATGTTTGTAGTGATCTTTACAATTTGTAAAATTATTTTTTTTAGGTGTTAATGTTTCAAATTTTGACGTCTTCATGGTTTAAACAGTGAACGAACTTTAGCTCACTCTCCTTAAAAGCCTCTATCGATTACTGATCTCCATAGGACCATTAAGTGTCCATTTTCAAATGCCTCGTCTGCTCTTTTATCCCAATTGGGATGTTGACACTAATTATAAATTAATATAAATTTATGTCTAAAATATTAGTGGTAACATTTAAAGGCCTAAAATATGATTCTTTTGTTGAAATCAATCACAATAAATTAAATATCTTTAATTTAAAATGTTAAAAATTGTACTCACTGTCACGTGACCTCAAACGCCATTTTGAGAATATGACGTCATTGGAACAATTTTATATGGAAATTCAACAAACTTAGTAGACAGATAGTATTGAATATCGTTTAGTGACGTCACGTGACGTTTTTGGTGGGAAATTTGATAAGGATTTTTATTTATCAATTTTTGTTTTTAAATTGAAGATTATTATTTTTATAATATTTTTTTCGTGAATATTGAGGTTCTAGCTATAAAATAAAATTGAATCATAAAATTAGTCAACATCCCTATTCAGTGTTTTCATTCCAAAAGTGTGAAATTATTCCGCTATTTGCTTAAATTTCTCTCTGGAAAATATTTTTCTTAAAGTAATTTGTTAAGAAGCAGTCTGTTGAATTTACTAAGTGCTATCCTCGAATTTATGTATCTCTGTAGCCTGTAGGTACCATTAAAGTAATACTCTAATTTGTTTTCGAGGTTGTGGCTGTTTGTCTCAGTGAGCGTCAGGATTACTTAGTTGAGTGGTAAGTGCTAAGTTCTGGCCCGATCTGAACTTACCTAGGTATTCTCTTTAGGTCTGTTTTGAGTAAAACTTATTTTCAGTCATAATTTTTTTTCTTTGTTTTCATAAAAGTCTGTTATGGTTGCGCAACTTGCAGTAAACAAAGTGGGTAAAGCAAAATGGACATAAAAAACTATATTGATTTCATAAAACCTAGTTGAGATGATGATGTAGTGGATTTTGTTTATTTTTAACTTGATGGTTTATTCACATATTATGGATTTTTAATACAATAACGATTCTACATAATGAAAGGTACTGATAATAATTATGTATCACTAATTAGTGATATTACCTTACGCCTTCACCTTACCCTTCGCCTTCTATATCAGTCTGCTCTAGGGGATGTTATCTATAATAATATTTTTATGCAGATGATAGAATTACAATCCAAACTAATTACTTCTAGCAATCTTATATCCATTGGTAGGCATTGTAGAATGCTCAGTATCTACATATTATGAAAACTATATTGTACAGTTCATTTTAATTTTAACAAAAGCTTTCACTGAAAATGTTATAGAAATCGGTTCGGATTTGTGCTCTGAAAGAGTAAAATAAAAAGATTCGGTTCATTAAAAAGCTCTCGTGATTACGTCACCTCCCATTTCAATTTTATTTAGAGTTGATTATAAAACCTATTCATTTAATGAATGACTTCTGATCACAGATACCCGAGGTTTAATATTTATTATAATATTATAATACTTTTAGCTGATGAATAAGTGTAGTCGTTCACGGTAGACGTCTCAGGCTCGTGCCTTATAATTTTAATGCCATAGACCTCGCTGGCCGAAATAGAATTGGTAGACTTCGCGCCATTTGAGAACTTTGTGGACAATGTAGTGCTATTCAAGTTTTTGAAAGCATGTTCTATTGTAACAACGCAAAGTAATAATTGATAAGCATATAGATACTGAGATGGTAGAACCAAAATCTTGCACAAAGATTATCACTGATACACATATTACAACTTTATGATACAAATGTGTACAAAATGATTTTTGAAATACGAGCGAATAGGATTTGAAGCCTGCCATGATACCAGGCTAGCAACACAGAAGATTTTCCAACTAGGCTGTAACTGCATTTAGCCTTTCTATAACAAAAAGAAGGATCTTTACAAAGTGCGGCGTGTCACGAACTAATCTAATGAACCGCGATTCGGATAGCGTCTGACATAAAGGGGTGAACGCTCCCTCTTGTCGCCGACACGTTACGTTGACAATGTACCACCTAATGCAGCGGCTCCCAAATTTAGCGTGGTTTTCGCTTTTCTACCTTCATCTTTTTCTTTCTTATCTCTTTCGTGTTTGTGTTCATCGGTTTTATGTTACTGATATCCTACGTTATCGCATCAAGTGGCTTGCGTACTCGCATTTCGATTAAAAATATTTTATGTATAAATAGGCTAAGATAAAACAGTTTCACCGCTTGTTCTCCACCGTTTATCAATTTTTATAAATATTATAATATGTATTGCGCCTATCAAAAGGTAGAAAAAGGTATGGAGATTCAACGTTTTATTTACAATGATATTACCAATACAATTTTATTTACAATGAATTTGATAACATATGTATGGCGCGATGGTTTCAATGTCAGATCGCCGTGCCAAGGATCCTGGGTTCCCAACGAGGCGGAAAGAATAATGAGTTTGAATTGAAATCGATACAGATGCAACAATCTGCATTTTCGTCATCTACAGCGTCAAACAAGCCGTAAAAATACGTCGTGTGCAGGGGCTCTTATATTCGTTGGCTTAAATATAATAATTGTAACGTGTCCAAAAATATTTTCATTCTATTGTGGTATTATTTTTTTATAAAATAAACCCATACAATTAGATAGGCACTTAGCTAATCCGTGACTCGACATAAAAGCGTGTAACGCGTGAACGTTTCCTAATCCCAACGGAAAAGATGGATAAAAGAAAGTTTAGAAAACACTGGTCTAATTAACATTCGGAGAGTAGATTGATGACAAGTTTTGTTTTACATACGTGTTGCCCTTTGCAGTCTAGTTAGTAACAATCTATTTACTATTTTTATTCCGAAAAAAGTAAAACATAAAAAAAATTTAGTATTTTCAGATTCCTAAGTGCTTTCAAGACACAATTTTTTTTCCTTCACGTATTAATTCAAAATAATTTATTCATATAGGTATCACTGATACACTTATGCACGTAATTTTTTGGGCATTGGCTTTTCGGAAAGGTGCTTTGTCATGGAGGAGAAGAAAAGCCTAAAGAAACTCCTCAGCACATCTTTTAAAAATAAAATACATAGGTAGTATTATATGTTTATGTATTTACGTATATATAATTAATACGTAAATATAAAATAGACCAGTTTATTACAGAAGAACTAAGAATATAATATACCAACAGTCAGGTACAGTCAAAAACAAACGCCAATAACCGTATTCTTGCACAGTAATATTCTTGTCACGTACCCAATATTGTCCCGTCTGTCTGTCGAGGTACCTATCTATTGTATTTAATAATAAGGAAACGTATCCTTGGTACGGGCTTGGTAGCTTCGTCTGCGGTGGAACCACCATACCCGCTACTTCCGTTATCAAAGTAGATTTAAGTAGATATTAATTGTGTAAAGTAACCACTGCTTAAGTTAGTACAACTTATAATTACTCATTTGAGTAGACTAGCTGTGCCTCGCGGTTTCACTCACATTAATTTGTGGAAAAAACTGACTGCTAAAATATATTATTATGTTATATATCCTATATTCTTCTTCGACAAATGGACTATCAAAAATAAAAAGATTTTTTCAATTAGAACCAGTAGTTCCTTTTTTTGAAGTGAAACTTCTTTAGAATCGTCAGTGATTTCAAACCGGATGCAACGACAGGTAAGATAATATAACCGCTAATTTCGTCTTTGAATTTAACTTCTCCGTAGCTCAATGGTCAGGACGTAGATTATCTTGAAACCAAAATTTTGGAAAGTTTCACTTCTACCACGTGTGAATTGCACACATTTTCTTTTTTTATGCTTTGAGCAGGCAAACGAGCAGACGGGTCACCTGATGGTAAGTGGTGACCGCCGCCCATGGACATTAGCGACACCAGGGGCGTCACCAACGCGTTGCCGGCCAAGAAGATGACGATAGACCCGCTTCTTGAAGGACCTTCCTGAGATTAGCGCGTTCAACCAAACAAACTCTTCAGCTTTATAATATTAGTATAGATTATACCGCTCTGCCCTTCAGTCATCTGCAGTGTCCTATATCTTATTCCAGGTCTTGGTCTACTTGTGAGCTAAATTTCATAAAAATCCGTTCAGTACTTTCGCGTGAAAGAGTCATAACAAACATCCAAACATCTTCACAAACTTACGCGGTGTCCTACGTGGGCGACTCAACGCGAACGCGAAGCGACGCGGCGCGATGCGAAAACAACAAACAGTTGAAATGTGTTGAAGTGTCCTACGTTACAAAACGCACGTAGAGTGCGTTGCGACGCGGCGCGATTTGACGCGAACGCGATCAGTTGGTTTGATATTTTCGCGCGAACTTCAGCGGCGCGGCGGATGTCAGTGGCGGTGCAGGGACGATTCGCGTGCACGTAGGACAGAGCCGTCGCATCGCGCCGCATCGCACTGAAATCGCACCGGATCGCTTCGCGATCGCGTTCGCGTTGAGTCGCCCACGTAGGACACGGTGTTAGACATTTTGTAGTAAGATATGGTTATATCCAATGATATTAAACTAAAGATACGTATATACGTATACCTTACAAATCAACCAAAAAATCTGTTCCGACCGAGCTACAACACACACACGTTTATCTTTTGTTTCACTACACCAATCACTATTACATTAGTAAATTATGTAAAAGGGATGGCACTAATAAAACCATAATAGTGAAAAAGACGACTAGACGGCCTCACTCAGAGGCAGCTATCAACTGTCTGAATTAAAATCGCTATACTTGACTAAATTCGACTGACGTAATTTCAGCGCCGTCTTGGCATATCTACCTCTTTTATACATTTAATATCATTGGTTATATCTTATGTTTTTATTTTGATATCTTTAAAGCGTTTTCTACTCAATATAAGTTAATTCTAGACCATACACGGCCCACCTGATGGAGTGAAGATGAAATCAGATGAGCACACACAGACAAGCAGACTAAGGGAATGGTACCGTCTAGAAACGAAATGCCAAATTAATCCTCTATTTCAATTATCTCTCGTACTGTGTATCTGAGTGTTGTAGTGTATCATTTGGTTTGTATCATTGTATGCGTTTTATGAATTTACGAGTTTTTTAATTAATTAATTTAGATTTATAGAACCACATAAAATAAAGTGCACCTATAAGTAGAATGATGGATTAGGATACATAATATTATATGTATATTGGATGA
Source organism: Thymelicus lineola (assembly GCA_963932265.1). Taxonomy (NCBI): domain Eukaryota; kingdom Metazoa; phylum Arthropoda; class Insecta; order Lepidoptera; family Hesperiidae; genus Thymelicus; species Thymelicus lineola. The sequence goes on along the minus strand of OZ010698.1, from coordinate 3,052,375 downwards.
TGCCCGTGGCTTCGCGCGCGTGGATATCGATTATTTTACTATTAGATATTAAATGATGCCCGTGGTTTCATACACGTGGGTATTGATTTTTTACAAATCCCTCGGGAACCCTGAATTTTTCTGGGATAAAAAGTAGCCTACAGTAGAATCCGTTTATTATGACTCCGCATATATTATTGACCAACCGCTTATTATGACGTAATTACACAACGAATTTGGTTTTCATATAAAATTCTTTTAACAAAGTCGGATATAATGACTTCGCTTACAGTGACATGTCGCTTATTATGACCCATTTTTAATAAATTTTGCCCGTTTATAGTGACCGACATGATTCTTTACACCTTCGGCAATGTTCGTTGATTCCCGACGACGTTCGGCACGTGGCTTGTATTTGTTTTGAATCTCAAAAAATGAAAATATTTGCATTTATTACGTGCAATTTTTATTTTTATTTAATATGCTATGTTTCATTATTAAAATAAGTATTTATTTACCTAAAAAAATAAGGTTGGTTTTTTTTTCACAAAAATGCTTTGTATGACGTCCGCTTAGTATGACGTGTTTGTCAATTCCCTTCGATGTCATTATAAACGGATTCCACTGTATGTGTTAATCCAGGGTATAGGCTATTTCCATTCCAAACAGCCAAATCGGTTAAGTAGTTGTGGCGTGATTGAGGGACAAACATCCAAACATCTTCACAAACTTTACATTTATAATATTCATAGGATTATGGGAGTATTTGCGTTGGATATAATTATGTGGTATAATCATTTCCTAACAGTAGAAAATCTATATGGGTTTCAAAACGGTTCGAAATTAACTCACTTATCTTATTTTCATTATATTTAATAAACACAGACGCTTCGACAAGTAAATATACACTCGGAACAGCTCGGAACCATTCCTGTCACGTTTTAATATTGTCCCGTCTGCCTTTTGCGGCACGATAATAAATATTAAGTAAGGAAAGTTAGAAAAATTACGCGAAACTTTATACCCTCATTCATGTCACGGCTCGGGCGGTACTGTCATTAAATTATAATTATAAGTCATTTGAAATACACACTTTCCGTAATTTTGGCTCTAGTGGATTAGATTTAACAGCTTCAACTTTGTGAACGTTAGAGTCTGTTAAGATCATCCAGGGTTTCTCCCCACCACCTCAGTTTTCCCGTGTTCGTGATCTTGGTCACCTAATAGGGTCGATGAATACCCACCCATGGTGGTTTATGGGGATGCATAAAGCACAGTTGTCAATACCCGTTGAAGTAACGTTACAAATAAACAACAATGTATTGTATGCAATATGTGTATGCTTCAACCCATTAATGACCCACTACTGGACACGGGTATCTTCTCTTGAGGAGGCCTAGAGCATACTCCACCACGCTGCTCCAGTGCGGATTGGTGGAGGGGTTAGCGGCCAACCCAAGTGTCGGAAGTCTCCGACATGGCTTCACCCTGTGAGTGTATAACAATACAATTTAGTTCATTTAAAATGATATCAAGATAGTGTTGACATTACCTATTACATGATACAAATTGATATTTTACCATTATTTGTTGGTGACGTCACTGTTTTATGATTATTAAATACGAGTAACCGCCCTCGCCTTGCTTCGGTATTCTTTATTTTTTACACCTTGGGTTACATTATTGGAGTTTTAATAAGGATCCCTAATTTTTTTGATAGTATAATATAGCCTATGTCAACCGGCGATAGTCTAGCTTTCCAACAGTGAAAGGAATTTTCAAATCGGTGCAGTAGTTTCGAAGCCTATTACATGCAAACAATCAAATCTTTCCTCTTTATAATATTAGTATAGATTTATATTATTTTTTAAATACAATTATTTACTTTGTTTCATTTTTAATTTAAGGGGGGTGAGAAAGTAGATTCTAGGTAAAAAAACGCTGGGAAGTAACATGTTTCAGTAAATAACGTATTCACAACCCGTCCATAGGGAGCGAGAAACTAGGTAAACTCGGGGAAATGCTTTGTAGGAAAATACTTTTTAGATCTAGTGAATGGCACCAGCGAAATATTTTTAGAAAATATCTTAATGTACAGTCGCGCGCATCAAAACATTCGTGTCACGTTGACAATGACGTCACGGGCGACTGTGACACTGTAATTACTTCGACAGAAATTGAAAATGTTAGGGTTGTTTGGTTAGGAAATTCAAATTAGAATATTATTAAAAACAGTTCTTCTTCTACTTCTCTTCTCTCTACTTCTTTTTCTCTTCTAGAAAAGAAGAGAAAAAAGTAAAAACTTCGACGGTAGGTACTCTAGTCTTTACTTCGACGGTACTTATGCAGTTACTCATACGAGTCGTATGAGTATCGTATCGTCACAATCGTACTCGTAACTCATAGGTAGGTACTACATATTATTATGATACGAGGAGATTTAAGATATCAAGATTGCTTCATGAATCAAAACATTTTTTTTTTATGGAAATAGCCGGCAAACGAGCTGACGATCCACCTGATGGTAAGTGGCTATCGCCGCCCATGGACATCAGCAACACCAAAGACATCACTGACGCGTTGCCGGCCAAAAAAGAAGAAGAAAAAGAAAGAAACATCCTTGAAGATAGAGTATTATATCGTTCTAGATATATTTCCTAATACATTACAGTTTACTAAAGTCCACTTCGCCACTTCCGTATTGCAACCAAAGCGATTCTCACATACATCGGCGTTATGAATGGGATCAGGTCGCATGATTCACATGAATTATACAATTTGCAGCCATCGAGCATTCCATTGGCTACAATTACAAAAGATTGTTTGTATCGATCGCTTACATTTCTTAGAAACATTCGCAGCTACAACGGTGGTATTACACTCAGTTTAATGTGATCATTGATCTAAATCAATAAGGCTTTGTTAGATCGACATCGACGGATAGATATACCAAGTTACATTGATATACTTTTGACATAATATTATCTACATATTTTCAGTTTTTACGCCACTTCACCAAATATAATGAAAGCAATAAGTTACAGGAAAAACAGGTATAGATTATTCTCATTCAGGCAACCTATTATAAAGGAAATGAGGAAATTAGAAAAAAAAATAATGGGTTGTTGGACCGAAGTGCCTTTTTGACCTACCTTGTTAGGTTTACCCTGAGAGACACTTATTGAAACGCACACGCCCCTAAAGTAAATTAAGAAGTTTGTTTCCGCCTGGTCGGAGAAGAGAAATAATTGCTAAAACCAATTTATCTTTCTTGTATAGACATTGTCAATGTGTATGTTTGGGATGGAAAAGGTACAAATATTTATAATTATTTAGTGGTTGGATTGTTGACACCCGTCAAAAATGTCGAAATAAATGCTTCCATACCTACTTCATATGTAAAGTCTGGTCGTTCGCAGAAAAGAAACTTTCAACACTCTGGTGGTCAACCTTTCCACCAATTTACATTGAAGCAGCACCATACCCTCCAATCCTGGTCTATTTCAAGGAAAAACTAATGGTTTGACAACTAATGGCTTGAAGCCTCAAGCCATACTAACCCATCCCACTTCTGATAACCGATCCTCTGAACTCGAACACTCCAAAATAAGAGGGATAGTCCATTTACCTACGGAACTTAAAAGAAAATGCCTTTAAAACTCGAGATGTGAGTAGAAAATGAAAGGTTTTAAATGTTTTAATACACGAAACCCATTTCCCTGTAGCAAATAAACATTTCACTTGCATTAAGTTTTTATGACTCCCTGTAATGAGTTGCCGCATGACACGGTAAGTTTATGGCGTGGAGTAACGTCGCTCATGTCTTGTTTAGTTTTTATGCAGAGGCAAAGAGATTTATGGGTAGCAAGTCATCCAGGTAAAGGTCCTTAAAAACCATGCATGAGAAACGTCGAGATTAAAGTTGGTGCTACAGAATCCTTACCGTAAAATATTACTGTCCCATTCCCTCTTACATTTAGAAGGTTCAAGCGCTTTAATCCATAATCCATAGAGTAAGCCAATTACTGATTGGCATACTCTTTCACTTTGAGAACATTATGAAGAATTTTTGTTACCAGAATCACACCAGAATCTTCATTAAGGGGTGCGATATGTTTAGCGATAACTTAAGCCTCATCGAACGCCATTTCTGTGAAGTCAATTAATTTTTTGGTAAAATTTTGATTACAGTTCAAATTACACCCAATCTCCAACCACTGGACATTTTACATATTTACCCTACAAATAAACATTTCAATTGCATTAAGTTTTTTATGGCTCCCTTTAATGAGTGCCGTCGACACATAAATTGCGACGTCGAGGGTCGATCTCCATCAACAGAGTTTACGACCGCTGGGGTAGTTTCATTATCGCGCTGTCTAATTTAGTAAGCGCGGATAAAATACAGAGTATTCTAATGTTTGTTATTCTGTAGATTATATTATAGCATTGTCAAAGTTGCTCTGAAGAAGACGAAAAAGGCACTTTAGTTTTTTTTCTAAAAATGGTGTTGGCATAAATACGCTCAGCCAAAGACATGTAAGCGACGGGAAACAAAATTAGATAAAAAATCGTTTCGGATATCACTATAGTTTCTAAACGCCACAATTTGGGGACAATAGACAAATTGTAATATTTTCTCATTTTCTCTCATTCACGCAACAGCAAAGAACTATAAATATATTACGTCAAGCTAGTTTGAGAGTGAATAGAACAACATTCTCTTTGTCACAGGACTCACAGGCTCGATTCTTCTTAGGGTTCCGTAGCCGAATGGCAAAAAACGGAACCCTTATAGATTCGTCATGTCTGTCTGTTCTATTTCAAATACTTTTTAAAGAACTTGAAATAGAACAGAAAGAAAATGTTTTTCATTTTTCTATTCCAATTTTTCGAGTGGCTTGCATAAGCCACAACAAGACATTACAAATTACCATTACCCGAATTACAGTTGATAGAATAAGATAATCCAAAGAGCATTTTCGCTTATTCAATAGGGGCCACCCATAAAATTAAACTTTTCTTTTATTTTTTACAAATGAAAAACTAGTCGTGAATCGCATTTTCATCAAAACGGCTCCCCTTACCAAAAATGGAAAATGATATGAAGAAAAACTTCAATTTTGTTATATTTAATTGATTAAATGTCAATGCTATAAGAAATACCAGTGATACTATTGTATCGTATACGTGAACTTAGTAACTTAGTAAATAACTTGGATTATCATGCCGTCCTATGTAAATAAGCTTATTTAAAGGAGCTCCCTTCAAGCGTCGGCGTCGCTATAGAATTGGATCATCAAACCAAATAGATTCTGAAGGTCGTAAAATTATATCGTCAGAATATCACCACGGCTGTACCTCTCCGATTGAGTGTGGTATAAAATTCGCGGCTTATACTTATTAAAGCAGCCGCCTCATAAACTAGGGGTTTCTAATCCCCCACTAAGCACACATCGATAGGGAATACAGTAGTTCATAGAATGTATCCTACTAGAAATGGTATTTAGTGTTAATTGATAGGCCTAGGTGGATTGATGGGCCTAGGCCCATTGGAAGATTTCACACAATGTCCAGTCCTCTTATTAAACGTTCTAAGTAGAGCGAAACCCATAGACTATCTAGAAATATATCTGTGGGGAAACCTATCATTCTTATTAGACATGCATTGTGAGAAGTGATCCTTTTTGAGGTTTTGTATGTGTTCATCTCTACTGACCACAGCAGTCACAGATCGGCGACATGTTTTAAACCAAAGACATGTAATTTGTAATTTATTTTTATTGTTACAATTTTCTTTGTTCGTTACTTTGTTAGCATGTATGGGTTACATCTTGCAAGCTCAACTAGAACTACTTCTTTACAATTTCCTACTTGTGAAATTTCACAAATCGCTTTAGCTCCGATGACAATACATATCTATACTAATATTATAAAGAGGAAAGATTTGATTGTTTGCATTGAATAGGCTCCGAAACTACTGAACCGATTTAAAAAATTCTTTCACTGTTGGGAAGCTACACTATCCCCGGGTGACATAGGCTATATTATATTTTTTTTTACTATTTTTCCCGAACGAAAGCGAGGGCGATTTCATAGTTTATGATAATGGTGACCTGATGCTCTGCTAAGGGTTCCAAACGAGAGCTCTCCTCAACAGCTATAATACAAAATTTTAAAAGAGTGTTTTTTTAAAGTACCTACTTTTAAAATATAACTTGTAGGCCTATCCATATCTGTGGTAAATACCACAGACGTGTGTTATCTTTATCTGTGGTAAATACATTTATTTAAGTGGCAGATTTTTAAGCCCTAAAATTTCACACCTATAGCCACATAGTTCTTTAAACACATTTAGAGGTAGCAGATGGCATTTCTACTGAATCAGGTGTTCTATGCTCTCTAATCTAATAAAAGTCAGGGCATAGTAACTCCTGGGTTTGCGCTAGGGGCGCGCGCCATAAAATTTTACGACTGGTTACCATGACAACGCGGCCATTACGCCGCGTAGTTCGTGGATATGCCGCTAGGGCGCTGACATATCGTTTAATTTTTTTTTATTAAACTGCAGTTTTGATATTCATCCACTAGCAGCCATGTGTCATGCAAGTTTTGAATTTACGTAGTTGTAAATTTAACTGCACCGTTTCGGTTTAAATCTGCTTTATGTTATGTTTATGAATTACAATGAGTTATGGTCGTGTTGTTATTGTTTTGGTTTTTTATTTAAAATGTCGGTGTCGGTAGCGCTGTATCGAACGCGTATGGAATATGGTCAGGACCAATGATGTTTAAATAAATATAGATACGTTATGCCCTTACAAATCAACCGAAAAATCTGTTCCGATGTCCGCAAGGCACGCTTTATTGCTTTATCGCACGTCTTTATCGCTCTCGCGTCAAAAATACATCGCTATCTCTTTCTTCACCTGAATATGAGTTCCCAATTGGGAACTTTTTGAGTCACACAACGCGCACGCTTATGACATATCTGCCTCTTTTTAATATATAATATCATTGGTCAGGACCATATCCGTAGGTGCTGTAAATATGTGTAGGATTTTTTTTCTCGAGGAATTTAAGGTACTAGTATAGTATAAAGTATAAGCTCCACCATGAGCCCAAGTCAACCTTGCTTGCTCATGAGTCAAGATACTTATGGTCATGAGCCGCTGAATGAAAGATCAGGCCATGGCGAACGAAGTTTGCTGTTGAAGGTAGGTCGGCTCTGTAGTCTGTACCAACCAGTCAACCAGTATAGTCCTCACGGTACATACCTACTGATGCATGGTAGCGGGGTGGTAGGGTATTTTACCAACCCAGTTAAGTAGCTACCACCTTCTCAAATCGACCGTGATTTTTGAAGTGCAAACTTCTTTAGCATCATAGCATAGCATAGATTTGAAAGTCGACGAAACGAAAAAGCGACAGTAAAAGAGACAGACACATAAATTCATTAGATTTAACGTGGGAGAAAATGAGATATTAAGCATTATACAGTGTTTCTTATGTTCGTGGTTCTCTTTGTGTTACTTTAAAAAGTACTACTAAGTATTCATAGATGGCGCTAGCTGCTCATTTTACTCTTCATATTATGTTGAGAGATGGCGTTAGTTACCACTGTTTTCTTTGCATCACTATGATCATTACTAAAACCTACAATTATCATCTTCCCGAAATTTTACATTCGTCTCATTATCTTGAAACCAAAATTTTGTAGGTTTCACTTCTACCACGTGTGAGTTGCACACATATTTTTATAAGTATGTTTCGCTAGCACAAACTCATAAAAACAGACAAACATTCTAGAAATCAATGTAAGTATAGATTTTATCGAGATTAAATAATACCAACGCTAACGCTATCATAAAGTAATTTACACGCGTCTGTCAGTATCGTTTAACTGTTGACAGTATTGCATGATATTATGTACACTGACAGATAGTGTTTTATGGACGATATCCTGAATAAACATGGAGCAATATAACTCTGTCACATCGTTCCGCGTCGTAAGTCATAAATATGGAATATATTTCAACACTTTTTTATGAATAGTCGACATCTATAGTACGGCTCGTGGGTCCTGATACAGTATTCTATAAAAATTCAAAAGTTCTGCTTATAAATGACACCTTTGCTTGACTGAAGTTAGACCGCCTCACTCCTGATTTCTGAATTCAATTGTGATTGGTGGAGACATTCACAACCTCGCACAAATAGCGTAGCATGAGGGACATAATGAGTTCCGAAATAGCCTTCCCTAGAAGTAAATGTATTATTCTGTCTCATAAATGATGCCTGGAATTGAGTCAGCGGCCCCACACTCAGATTCACTACCAACTGAGATAAAGTTTTTATTAAAATATACTGTCATCTCAGGTAAAATGTGATTCATGTTTGCGGTCCTATGTAGTCTGTGTAGTGTGTGTCCATGCATTAATTAAGGTCCTAAGATTGCCTTAACAGCTCTTGCTCTTTTCCGAATTTCATATAATACTTTGTTAAGTAAACAACATAATAATATACTTAAACATATTAAGTTAGCTAGATTAAAAAAAATATTTCATATATTATATTCAATTCTTTTTTGAACACGGCTGAATAACATGAAAATGTTTGCCAATGTTTAGTGTTTTGTCAATTTTTGTCAAATAAATTAAAAAAATAACTGACAAACATGGCGTCGTTGCGGATTGCGGGTAGGGTACACGGCTACCGTTCGCCTATCTACAGTGTGCAAACTCAGTCGATTGCTAACGTAAAATGGATATGTCAGGTTGTTAATATTGATAGTTTTTGTCTGGTTGCGATGTCCGAGGTTCTATAGAGAATTTACAATATTTTGCAGTCCATTGGGTAACAATTTCCTAGATTAACACAAAATATCAATTTGTTGACGATATCCATATGAAGTGCGGATACTGAAAACAGTAGTTAAATCATATTGAATATTTCGAATTTATCATTTCAATGTTTGCCTGCAATTCTAAAGATTCACTTTTTTCGTTCGATTTGCACATGCTTCTAAAAGTTTCTACTTAAGCGCGTCACATACGGCGAAGATACGATAATATTTTATGTTAAGATGCCTTGCTATAAAATATTATAGTATCTTAAGGTATCGCACACGGCTAAGATACGATAATATTTATATCCGCTCGAATCTTTCTCTGGGTCACACGTCGTATTTCCCCGCAATCTATATACAGGATAGTCTAATATTAATAATACGGCCTTACTATTAGATTTATTGGATAGCTCATCGGATGATGATTCTGACTTCGAATATGACTTAAAAATTTCTGCCGCACGTTGCCATTACGGAACAATTTGGGTAGAAATTAATCATATAAAGTTTAGGAAAGACCGCGGTGAGTTTAATCTTTACGAAGACCTTTAATCGAAAATGTTTCAAATATATTTTAAAAAGTCAAAGGAAAGTTTATACTTTATAGTTTCCAATAGTTTCCAATATTTTGCGTACTAATAATAAAAACAACAACAAAAACAGAGAGAAAAGGTTTTTTTTATGGAAATATCCGGCAAACGAGCTGACGATCCACCTGATAGTAAGTGGCTATCGTCGCCCATGGGCATCAGCAACACCAAAGGCATCACTGATGCGTTGCCGGCCAGGAAAAAAAGAAGAAAAAGAAAGAAAGAACCGGCTCTCAAGCCCCCAGCCGGAACACGACGAGTCGTTTGGCGGCTGACTCATGCTGGTGGTAGCTATCCAGGCGAACCCCTGGAGAAATTATAATAGTAATAATGGTATTAATTAACAATTAAAATCAATACTACCAATATAATCCCTCCGAAGGCCCTACCACCAGTGGGCCGGATTAAGTCGCCTCTTACGACACCCATCCGGCGCGGGACTGGGGGTCAGTATTCTAAGCCGCCAACACCAACACGGCTAAGAAGAAGTAAAATTAATATATTTCATTCCATTTTGCATCGAATATTGTGCACACTCTGTGTAAGGAGCTTACGATATATTTTGGATCTTAAGATGGCATGTTACGATATATTAAGCATCTTAATATAAAATGTCCATATCGCTCGATATCTTAACATGCGTAATATGAAAATATTATCGTATCTTAGCCGTGTGTGATGGTTCATACAAAATGTATAGTGAGCGAGCGATATTTTATCTTAAGCTAAAATGTTATAGTACCTTCGCCATGTGTGACGCGCTTTAGTGTTGTTAATGTGCAAAGCCATTTAGACATGCTTCCTAAATAACGAAAAAAAAGATGAAAAGGAGCTATATCGTCAATTGGTTTTAAACAAGATTAAACCCTAATTACCAAAACATGCACTTTTAGACTTTGCGTACCATTTGATTAGGAAGCCATAACAACGTCTTTACATAATATATAGCATCCGGCGTAGGTTCCTGTGTTATTCGACCGCTAAAGATTAACTAGTTTACTCAATTAGGCATTATTTTATGCTAAATGCTACATTGACACTTGGCGTAGCTTACTTAGGGCAGGTCCTTATCATTATTTGTTAAGGGCGAGGGGCCCCCACTCCAACTTTGGCCGTCAAATTTCGGGAGAAAAAGAGGCGCTAACAGTAGTGGTGTTAGGGCGGCAGACGAGAGTTTTAGGGGGCGCCACGTTATGAAATTTAGCGAAGTACCTACATTGACAAAAAGGCGCTTACTACCAACCAAGGTTTCTATAATAACGCCACATGCCTGGTCGGGGCCCCTGTAGGCTGGGGCCCCCGTATATTTGATACGGCTGATACGGCGGTAGCTATGCCCCCTGACTGACACTGTCCCGCATTGACTTCACACTCAAATTTTGTAGCTTACAAATGTTAATAATTGTATATAAATTAGGTAACCAAATAACTTATAGTCAAGTTATATTTTCTGCTATTACATTAACTCAAACTCTCCGCTCTACTGTAAAATATACAACACTCATATTCTACTTCTAAAATATAATAGTAATTTGCAATATATTACGCAAAATGTATAATGCGTAGGTTTGGAAATATCGGTATTTATAACAAAAAAATCGTCTGTTCTTTGCGCAGGTCGCTTCTATTTTATCTTTGTCAGTGATACAACTCAGTGGGCAGGACCGGAAATGACTCGCGGTCGGCGGTCTTCAATTAAAGCGATCTTGAAGACGAAACCGGTTAAAATTTAAACCGGTATTGTTTTATTGGTAATAGATGGGCACCAAACGAACGTGTAGTTCAGGTACTGTAATAATCTGTGATTAGTGAGTTGTGGCAAATATATTTTACATCGTAAGGTTTTCATCCCTTGAACTATCTGTGATCATCCTATGGAACCACCTCCACCGATCAGCACTGGAGCAACGTGGTGGAGTGCGTGTGATTATGGGTAAAAAGCAAAGCAAGCAAAGCAACAACCCATAATTGTCCCACTGCTGGGCTCGGGGTCTCCTCTCACAATGTGAGGGGTAGGTACAGGCCATAGTCTACCACGTTGGCCAAGTGCGGATTGGTAGACTTCACACACCTTTGAGAACATTATGGAGAACTCTCAGGTGTGCAGGTTTCCTCACGATGTTTTCCTTCACCGAAGCAAGTGATAATAAGTGTTAAGTGTTAGTGTTAAGTCCGCCCATTGTAATTCAGTGTATGAATGCAATAAAGTTTAAATAAATAAATAAATAAATAAATAATTAACTTGTAATACGCACATAATATTAGAAAATTAGAGGTGCGTGCCAGGATTTGAACCCGGGCCCCCGCGTTCGGGAGACCAACGTTCTAACTACTAGGCTATCACTGCTGTGATTATGGGTAGAAGCTATGGATTAAAAACCCATTCAGAACTTTACAGAAATTACTTGTTTCAATTGCAATGTCTATTGGTAATAATCAGGTCTCTGGGTGTTAGTTCTTTACCTTCTAACTTATCCTGAGATACGCATAGATAGATTATCGAAAACGGTTGTTAGTCGACAACAGTAATCATTCACATCGACCATATCGTCATTCACACTATCCTTACCCCAATTGGTGCCCACTCGCCGTCATTACTTGTCTGAAATAATAAACATAACTTTGTATGTTAACTTATTCTCCATAAATTAACATCTGTAAAATTACCTTTGTAAATTAACTTCAATTACTCAGTTCATTATGAAAAAATAATATAAAAAATCAATGTCAAGTTGATGACTTAATGATATACTTTGTCGACTTGATGACTTTATGATACACGACATAATGACCCTTGAAGGTAACTACGTAACTGATTAACTATATTTTTGTTCACTTATTTTACTTTCTATAATATTTTCTTTGTAGTCTATATTTACTTTAGTGTTATCCAATTCACAGCTCATTCCGAGCTGAAATTATAGTATTAACATATTTAATACATTTACAATTACATTTATAATAATTTGTGTTACTATTTTTACATATTGCGACGCTATTTTTTAAGATCTGAACTTCACTTGAAAGTTCGTTTGATCATAAATGCTTGTAAGCTTGTATTGACCACATAGATTACCATTGTAATACACAGTGGAATTGATTATGACAGAGTTTAAGTAGATCACAGAAGAATACTGCTATCGCAGTCCAATAAAAAAAGATAAAATAGCTTTTGCCTATATGTATTAGCTTTTTCCTGATGATGATGATGATTAAAATAACTGGCTCTCAAGCCTCAGCCGAAACACGACGAGCCGTTTGGCTGACTCAAGGCGGGCTTAACAAAAAATGTATTTGAAGTATTTATATCCAATGTATTAGCTATATGTGGTAAGTATTTATGTTATAGCCATCATTGATAACACCTCACTTCCGATCATGGTATCCTTTAATCAGCGTTGTCATTGCTATATCCCGAAAATAGACTTCAAACGGAATGAACTTGTAGCAGTACAAAACAACGTAATGCGCTCGCGCAGCTAAAAAGTCCAAAACGCAAGCCGCGTACAAACATAAACAGCCCTACGGCGACTTCAAAGGAGTATTCTTAGCCGCGCCCGCGGCCCGCGAGACCTTTGTAGGGTGGGAATGCTTCGGAATTATCGACGGACGTATGATTTTAGCCGTGAAATTAATATAGGCATTGTACTCACAATATTCGAGGCTAATTTAAAATGATAGCTGTGCGCTAAGTTCTTTTGTTTTAAAACTTGCTGCGTACGAGTTTTGGCTTCATTTATTATCTTCTCTATTTGTGTTGCGTAGCTCGTAGTAGAAATTATTATTCCTTACTGATGATTACATTCACATGGGAGTTCTATTTAATATTTTAAAAAAAGAGTAAGTCGAAGGTACCGCCCTTCGTAGGGTTCCTGTTTCGGTCTACGTAAAACTATTAATAAATTATTAAAACAACATGCACTATTTTTATTTAGTAGCAAATAATTTAATTAGAGTTATTAAAATATAGTTTGACCTAAAATCATTAGTTTTACAGAGATTTAAAAATCGCTTATTAATTAAAGCATAGGTAAACAATGCCGTAAATATAATGGCGTTTGTTAAACTTTGTTGCCCAAGTTTTGTAGTTCTAATGATCAGAAATTAACGGTCATTATCATCGTAAGATACTGTAAAGTAACCTAATTTATACTAATGATGAATAAACGGTGGTCTGATAGACCTCACAGAGCAAATAACCGATTTTGTAAACGCTGTTGGATTACCTATTGAATAAATAAATACTCATTCCTGAGTATAATCAAATCCATTTATACTGACGAGCCACCTGTTACGCATAAGTGCTTCCGTCAAAGGCAGGATCGACGCTTTGTAAGCCAAAGATGAAGCGATGGACCGGATACAACTTACAATTTCCAACGGATTCTGAACTGTTACGTATTCTGAACTCTAATTGAAATATGGGCATACCCAGCTCCTGGCTAAGGGGCCTGCATATCAGAATTTTGTGTCCCCTGCAAGTTTTCAGATTTCCTGTCAACACATTATAATACTTAAATAAGAACTTTTAGGCTTCCCTCTATCTGTGCCGAATCGGCTCAATATTTTAAGCGCTACGCGGACATACGTTAGTACAAACATACCTACACACGGCTAAGTCATAACACTTTTCAAACCCAAAGCCTGTGCTGTAGTCGAGTAAAAATATTTTTTTATCACAATATTACACGTGATTCAATCTCAAACCATTCCAAAAGGTTAAAATTCAAACGTACGGCGGTACCAATCAATGCGGTGCGCGTATCCAAACACATCTCTCGCACTCCTGCAACGCATCACTCGGTGCGTGTTCCACCGCATCAATTATCACCCATCGATTATACGGAAACAAATGTTTGAGGTATGGTAACACTTGCGCGCTTATTTGTCCTCACAACACCTACACTTGTGGTGTGAAATAGGAATAGGTTCGCCATGATTTGTGAACTAAAAGAGACGGGTCTTTTTGTACGTCACCGTAATTTTAAGGAAATGAAAGGAAAAGAAATTATAGGAAATTTTTATTATACAGATGATATTATTAAATAGTAAGTGTTAATTTTTTCCTCAAAATAATTAACAAAGCATAATTACTTTACTTATGTGTACAAATACAAGAATCTGTGGATATTTCACATTCCTAAATAGGACATTAAATCTCGTTACCAAACACTAATCTAACTATACTTTTTGTTACTATTATCATATAATATTCATTTGCTAATATAGACCCTCACCCACTTCCTCTTACTAAGTAATGTCTACCGATAGGTTGTCTGGAAAAGATCGCTACTTGAGCGATAAGACCGCCTTTAGTTAGGTATAAGACCACTGTTATATGTGCATGCATTTTAATTGTGTAATACTTTTTATGGTGTTCAATAAAGAATACTTAAATAAATAACAAAAATTAAACTTTTCTGACATGTATTTCTCAATCTTTTCAGAAACTTCTCATCACTCGGCTCACAAGCTGCGATCGCATAAGCCCAGTCGAAGACATCGTGCTGCTGGTAACGGTAAATAACATTTTATTTTAACCTACAAATAGACCCACTGCTAAATAACTCTGGTATATAATTGATCTCACAAATTAACTGGAAAATAGTGCCCCATCCAGTTCCACCAGTTCCGCAGTGTCCGTATAATAAAATCTATTCTACCACTGACGTCACTGCATATTATTTTAAAATATGTGTTGAGGAGTTTCTTTCGCCATTTCTGCTCCTTGTCAAAGCATCTTTCAATTTTCGGAAATTCATAATGCCCAAAATGCCTGCTGTTGCTTCTCTACAGGACTGCTGAAGATTTTAATTTAAATTGTAATTTTGCCACTTGCCACTAGATGGCGGACTTCGCTTCGAGCCCGTTCCCTACAGCAAGAAACTGGAACTGAACAGCTCTGGAAAGATTCATTGCAAAGTGGCTGGTGGAATTGCTCCAACCGTGCAATGGTTTTTGGTGAGTAGAAATAAACAAATATATTATTCATGTCAAATACAGACTAATATTTATTCATTTAGTAATGAAAATCGAATTATAATAATATACTTAGGGCACGCTATTCAACGATAGGTGGCGCGCTTAGTACAAAATTGAAAGTAACTTTAATTATTCAATCCAGGTCCGATCTACTTATCTACTGCGTTTTAATAAATAATAAATCTACAATAATCTACTTATGATCTATATAAATTATGGGGATGAGAAAGAAAACTTCCTGGCTCATTCACTGAATTTATGTCTGACTCTGAGCACACTACAAGCACTGCACTTTTGTGTAAAACGAAAGTGTCACGTACATTCCCTTAAAATATGAACAAACAAAACAAATATCACCAGTATTTTTAGCAGACCAACAAGTTTCACCTTATAAACGTTTCACCATTACGTTAAAGTTTCACCTTTATGTTAAAGTTTCACCTCTATCCCCAGAATGAAGAGGACCCGCTGCCGGAGGGCGTGGCCTCCATGAACGGCACGCTGCTGGTATCGGAGGCGGACCGCCGCCACACCGGCCAGTACACCTGCAAGGCCACGGATGGGGACAACTCTATCACTGCCAAGATTAACTTGGATATTGTTGGTGAGTGCTTTTGGAAGCGATTTTGTTGAATAAATAACTATTTGTAGCTTCTTTTTTTAATAGCGTAAGTTACTTGTAGCCCCTACTTGGATCTGTGGATGGACATAGGATTCCCTGTGTCATTTGTTATGGAAGAAAATCATCTGTGTGTAATGCGCGGCGTAATGTTTACCATATGGTATGGAACCGTTCATAGCCGTATAGCCATATAGCCATAGGGCGCGGTCGATAGCTGGATGGGTGACCGCTAGTGGCAAAAAAATCTTGAGCGTTTCCGTGCTTCGGAGGGCACGTACAGCCGTTGGTGTCGGCTGTTATCATAAGAACAGTCGTTAAGCCATGTCGGAGGACCTCGGGCGGTTTGAAAACTTCCGACACTCGGGTTGGCCGCTAACCCTTCCACCAATTCGCACTGGAGCAGCGTGGTGGAGTATGCTCTGGGCTTCCTCAAGAGGTGGCCCGTTCCTAACAAGGAAATTTAGTAAGTTAGAATTTCTGTTCTCAGTCTGGATGTGTTTTTGTCTTTGTGTGCTGTCTGCACCTAAGACCCAGGGAATCCTAATGTGAGGTTATGAGTAGCGTTTATTTATTGAAACTATACCGGAACTCTCTAGCACTGTGTAACTCCCCGTCTGTGTGTCTGTCAGTGTCTCCCCGCGTGCTGGTGCCGGCGAGCGGCGAGCAGGCGCACGTGTCGGCGGGGCGGCCGGTGTGGCTGCACTGCCGCGCGGCCGGCGACCCCACCCCCACCACGCACTGGGACCGGAACCTCACCGTGCTGCATCAAACACGTTAGTACCCATAATTGTCGCACCGCTGGACTGGGGTCTCCTCTCACAATGTGAGGGGTACAGGCCATAGTCTATCACGCTGGACTATCTATCGAAGTACTTATCTTTAAAACGCTTCAACAATAAATTACACTGTTCAGCACTTCTCCTCCTTTGGAAAAAATATTAAAATAAAATAATATGTTTTATTTTATGTTTCCAGAAGATGACGTAGACATTGAAGGTGGAGTCAACTCAACAACCTCAAGGTAACTTGATAATTTACATTTTGTTTTTGTGAATAACTATTTGTAAAACAAAATGCAATGAAAGAAGTTAATTCAGTCCGGAGTACAATAAGTTCAGTTCAATGCTCTTTCCCTGGTAAACAATGGACAAGGCTATGACATGACAGTGACCACTTACCATTAAGTATTCCCCCTTTCTCCTTTGCTTTAACCCCAATAAGGCCTAAGCAAGCCTTAATTTTTAAACAAATGAACCTTATTGCAGGTTGGTCCTCTTGAACAACGGTACGCTGTTCATCCGCAACGCCACGGAGCAGGACACGGACAAGTACGGCTGCACCGCCGGCAGCCTGGCCGGTCTCGACCGACACGAGCTCTTACTGTTTGTGCATCCAGGTAGCTTTCCTTTGCATTTGGAACAATAATGGCCCCGGAGTTCCGCCTTGTGGGACTCCAAATATGTTTTCAGTCTATCTTACTTTTATATATGTTTCATTTATTTATTTACTAATAATGACATAATAAACGACAATCACGCTCAATGCTCACTTTATTCTTTAATTAACTTTTCTTCATTTTGTTTTTGTTACTATCCTTTTTGCTGTTGTGTCTATTATAAATGTGCTATTATTCTTCTTTATATCTTTAAAATACTATATGGCGTCTTGATAATTATTTAATGAAGTAAATATCTCTGTAGAGGGTGAGTCAAGCGGCGTGGCGGGCAAGGCGGTGCTGGTGTCCATATCTGTAGCGGGCGCCTACATGATCCTGGTGCTGGCGCTCATGGTATACTGCCGGCGGCGGAGGCTTCGAAGGCGGCAGCGAGGTATGGACTTGTTTTGTGCACTGTGTTGGTAATAAAAGCTTCAGTAAGTGTATAGTAAGTTTTTGATCTTAATAAAAGCAATAGGGATGTTGACTAATTTTAGGATTCAATTTAATTTTATAGATAGGACCTTAATATTCACGAAAGAATATTATAAAAATAATAATCTTCAATTTAAAAACAAAAATTGATAAATAAAAATCATTATCAAATTTCCCACCAAAAGCGTCACGTGACGTCACTAAACTATATTCAATACTATCTGTCTGCTGAAGTTAGTTGAAT
The DNA here is from genome assembly GCA_963932265.1 of Thymelicus lineola. NCBI lineage: Eukaryota > Metazoa > Arthropoda > Insecta > Lepidoptera > Hesperiidae > Thymelicus > Thymelicus lineola. The sequence continues at coordinate 3,034,240 of OZ010698.1, read as the reverse complement.
TTGCATATAAAATACTTTCAATGACGTCTTAAGCTCAAAATGGCGTTTGAGGTCACGTGACATGGGGTACAATTTTTTACATTTTAAATTAATGATATTTAATTTATTGTGATTGATTTCGATAAAATAATCATATTTTAGGCCTTTAAATGTTACCACTAGTATTTTAGACAAAAATTTATAGTACTTAATAATTAATGTAAACATCCCTATTAAGAGTTTGTTGGCACTTGTTTCAGTTTTTTTTTTTTTCAACTTTCCAGGGGAGAAATTGGAGTTGGAAATGGCAGAAGGGCGGGAGAAGTTGGTAGAAGAAGGCGAGGGGGAGAAGAAGGTCGTCCAGAACGGAGCGGCGCAGAACGGAAGACTGATGCCTATAGATAAGGATAGCGGTATGTTTTATTTTATGTTAGACAAGGATAAACAGAAAAGAAACAAAACATATATTAATAATATACAAAGAAGTGGAAGTATTTTTTTTATTTTACGTCATATGAAAATGCTCCCGAAAAATAAACTATAGGTCACAGATAGGTACTCAAATCATACTAGAAAAATTAAGTAAGTAAATACTTATCACCAGAATTACCTGTTAAACTGCTCAGTATTTCTTCCTTATGGTATAGTTCGTATTGTAGACGAGTCTTCTGTCTTACGTGTTAAACAACCTTGACACTACTTGTTATTGGAATACATATTAGTTTAAATTACTTCAGAAAGTTAATTAGTATTAAATGGTTATATTTATTTTCTTGTCTTTCTTTATTTTTAAATTACAAATTTAAAAAGAAACACTGTAAGATTGTTCACTAAATAAGTCTTGTTTAAAACACAACAAACTGGAAGATTTTGTACTCGATGAAGCATTGGCGTAGCTTGCATGACTTTCAAAAAGTGTTTGTAAACCAAACCAATTTTCAAAAAAAATATTTGAATTTTATTTATTTGTTATTTATTTCTTTATTTGTCCATAAACATACTAACATTACAGGTCAGTAGCCTAATGCGTTAGTAATATTGATTTATTATATCTATTGTTAGTATAATTTTTCTCTTTTTTTTGTCTTTTTTTTGACTAAATACTAACCAAATGCTGTGTGTTGCAGGCGCGGACAACTCAGAGGTGTCAGGCATTTCGCGCGCGTCCAAAAAGTCCGGCCATTATGACCAGCTCTCTCGCACGCTGCTCACCGAACAGATCACCCTTGGTAACCAACCTATCTCACCTATCTGTTACTGCGGATAGCGAATACTGTTCTGTTGTATTGACTTATATAACGATTTGTGCCCCGATTGAAGCCTTGAGAGACACTGGATTGTTTCTTTTTCCGTTTTCTTCTTTTCTTTCTTGCCGGCGATGCATCGGTGATGTCCCAGACATTATGGACGATGGATAGCCTTTACTATCAGTGACTTGTCTGTTTGTTTGTCGGCCAAATGAAAAATCCGGCCAAGTGCAATTTGAACTCACACATTAAGGGTTCCCTAACACTAAAAAAACATGACGTCATTATTTCACTTTTATTATTCCTTGTTATCGTTGCTATCAATCAATCAAATCAATCCATATATTTCAAGTCTCTATTACCTTTAAGAGATAAATCCCTGTGACAGGCAGACAGGTAGACAGACGGACCCCCGTCCCATTGGCACCCTTTGTGGACGGAACAAAATGACGGACGGACCCCCGTCCCATGGGCACCCTTTTTTAAACCTTTTTCACCGTATCAACTATCGTCTATCTCAGGTCGCGGCGAGTTTGGTGACGTGATGCTGGCCAAGATCGACATGTGGCAGGTGCGGAAGGGGCGCAACCGGGACGATGGGGACGCTGAGCCCGACCTGCGACCTGTGCTCGTCAAGGCACTCACCACCACTGATGAGGTAATACTGTCAATGGAGAACACTCTCTCACTCTCTCTTTATGTTTCCTTCTCTCTTCCCTACTCTTTTTTACTTTCTGTGCATGTGTGACTGATAAGATACTATCAATCCAAGAGAATTCTATTTCTTTCTCTCTCCCGTTCTCTCTTTTTTATGTGTGTTGTTACAAAGTTATATACCTCGTAGTTACTTCGAGGTGACTTAATTATACTTAGATTTACAATTTAAGTAAAAGAAATTAACAGTGAGATTTCTTTTATTTTTTATCAATCGTTAATTGTGCAACTAATTAATTTAAATCATTTAATTTAAATCAATAAGATGATTTAAGCTTAGAATCCTTTAAGACAATAACGTAAGCTCAGCTAGCCAAGTTCCAAGACTGTAACGTGTTTGTGTAGGTGCAACTAGCAGAGTCCAAGACTTAACTTTAGTGTGTATGTATTGATAGGGTGGACTAGCGACTATAGCAAGTAATTAAAGCGTAAATAATACTTCTAATACTACTACTAATAATACTACTTGAAAACATTGTGCTTTTCTTGTATATGAGAAAATATATTTATTTACAATATAATGACACCGGACATCAAAAGTAAAAGAACTAATACAAATTCAAATGCAGTGCATCATAGACAAGTATAAGTGGACAGCATCACGACCTTCCAACATGTATGTATGTATGTGTGTGTGTGTGTGTGTAGGTGCAGTTAGCAGAGTTTCAAGATTATAACGCGTGTATGTGTGTGTGTGTGTGTGTGCAGGTGCAGCTCGCGGAGTTCCGTCGCCAGCTGGAGCTGTTCGGGCGCGCGCGGCACGAGCACGTGGCGCGGCTGGTGGGGCTGTGCGCGGAGGCCGAGCCCCACTACATGCTGCTCGAGCACACCGACTGGGTCAGTGGGCGGCGGCCCTTATCCCTACCACTTTATACCCGGGGTCACGTAGAGGCCTTTATCAGCTACGTTCGTGACTATGGTATACACAGCGTATCCCTCTGCGTCGTTAACATCCCGTGCGATGCGCTTTGCTTTGTCATTTATTATGCTTACTGCAATGTACGTGACTAATAATATTAATGTCACCGTCTTTTACCACCGAAGTATACATCGCAATTTACCATCTGGATTTTTATTTAAGCTTTAACTTTTATGTTGATGATATCAGCCCGCGACGGTGACCACTTACCGTCAGGTTACTCTGCTCGTTTGTCGGCTGTTCATAAAAAAATATGTCACTACAGTTTTAGCTAATATTCATTCATCCAGCATTTAAACATCAACAGGGTGACCTCAAAAGCTTCCTAATCGCAACTCGCACGCGCGAGGAGAACGCAGAGTACACGGCGCGCGTCGGCCCCGCACACTCTCTGGCACAGCCCGAGAAGCCGGCACCGCCCCTGCAGCCGCAGCACCGGGCGGCGGTGGCGTTGCAGCTGGCCACGGCGGCTGCCTGTCTCGCTGCTAAACGACTTACGCATCGGTAATACATTGGAAATAATAGGGGGCCCGATATTGCTCCTTGTGAGATGTCAAGAGGGCACGATATTGCTCCTTATGGGATACCAAGGGGGGCCCAATATTACTTCTAGTGGGATGCCTAACAGGCCCAATATTGTTCCTTGAGGGATGCCATGTTGGCATGATATTGGATCTTGTGAGGTACCAAGGGGGCCCGATCCTCTCCTCTATGATGGGAATTTTTTGAATCTGAACGCCAGTTTTACGCGTTCAAACAAAGCTAAACCTCTTCAACTCCATTATTTTAGTATAGATAGAATAACAACATTACTGTTGTCCTCAGGGACATAGCGGCCCGCAACTGCGTGATCACGTCCCAGCTGCAGCTCAAGCTGTCGTTCCCGGCGCTCACCCGCGGGCCCAACTCGCACGAGTACTTCAAGCTGCATGACCAGGTCGGTTGGGCCCTGTAGGGCACGGATTAAAACTGGTAACTGACTGTTCCGTCGTCCAACTAATTCTCGTACGAGATTTATGGAAGAATTACAAATCTCGTTCAAGTAGGTTGCTCCAATAAGAGTAGCCTTTGCCATTTATGATCGAATTTTTGCATATCATCGTTATTTTGTAATAATTATTATTAATTCGGCAGGTGATTCCCCTACGCTGGCTGCCGTTCGAGGCGGTGATGGAGGGAGAATACTCCACCAAGTCCGACGTGTATATGTTCGCTGCCACTATTTGGGAGGTAAACTGGCAATACTAATCATATTAACTTGATAAACAGTAGGAAATGGATTGACATAAACGACTGTTTTTGCTCTTCAATCATCTGTATTTATATAACTTAGTATATTTTGTATAATTTACGAAAATGGCATGTTAAAATACGACCGGCAATCATACGGTAGAATCAAAAAACTGCACCCAGAAAACACAACGACAGAGTCGGAAAAATATTTGGTGCAATAAATACAATTAATTAAACATAAAGTTATTAAATTATAATCAACTAATTTTATTATAGTCTTTATAGATATACACAAAATCTAAAATTAAAAAAAAAATTACCGACTTCAAATGAAAGTACATCCAATAAAAAAGAATCATCGAAATAGGTTGGCGTGATAATGAGTTATTCGTCCATTTATCGCGCACATACTTAATGCAAATTTAAGACTTATGTGCTTTTGACATGGATGCCATTGTCAGATCTAGCTCAAATTTATGTGGGACCACACGACAAGCACCAGCTTTCGATTAAAAAAAGAATCATCAAAATCGGTTCACCCAGTCCAAAGATCCGAGGTAACAAACATAAAAAAATACAGTTGAATTGAGAACCTCCTCCTTATTTGAAGTTGGTTAAAAAGCAGAGTTGCCGTTTGCGATAAAGTTATTAAATTATTATCAACTAATTTTATTATATTCTTCATAGATATATACAAAAGCCGAGTTGCCGTTTGCGAAGCTTAACGACAACTCGGTGTTGGAGCGGCTGAAGGCCGGCACTCTGGACTGGACGGTCCCGGATTCGATGCCCGAGAAACTGGCCACTCTACTCGTAAGTAACAAAAACTTTATGGGCCTACGCGGATTGGCGGTATTTATGCGACGTAAATACCTTAACTGTATGACGATAAGGTTGAAATTTCAATGAAGCTCTTTGTGCTACAAGTTAATAGTTTAAAAGCTAAATAAACGGTTTTATAGTGCCATTGTTGGAACTAAAGAAAAAATTGTTACCGTGTACCGTTAAGGAGTTCCCTCATCTGGAGTCCACCCCTAAAACAATTATCAGGTCATGCTTACCATAAAAATGTAGTGTCATCGGAACCATAGCAATTTGCAAAATTTAAGATTTGACCCAAACAAACGGACCTAAATAAAACCGTTTAAAAACAGAGTAGCTGATGTACTTGCATGCATTTCAACCCTACCTTCATACAGCTAAGGTATAATATTTCTTTTCATCGCATAAAAATGTCCACTTATGCCATTTTGCTCGTCAATAAACGCGTAACAAACGCTCGTTGTCCCCAGAAACGTTGTTGGAGTAAATCCCCGACGGAGCGGCCCCAGTTCACGGAGGTCTGTGAGGAGGTCACGGCCGTCGTGCAGGACCTCACGGCCGACACCGCGTCACAACACTCCGTCGCCTCGCACCACTCTGCCGACCACTGATACACGTACCTCTGACTGTTACTACAAACGTTAAATATGACAAGCCATATGACATTCAGGTGAAAAACCATTTTCGTGTGATATATGTCACAAAACATTTATTCAGTTTTATGATCTTCTCTTAAATACCATGTGTCCTGCATCTGGCTGTAACTACAACTTAAATGCAGAAGTAATCTGGACATGACAAATCATAGACATTCAGGTGAAAAACCATTTTCGTGTGAAGTATGTCACTAAAACATTTGTTCAATTTTATGATCTTCTCTTAAATACCATGTGCCCTGTACCTCTGACTGTTAACGTAAAAGTAAGCTAAAAAACCATAAGGAGACAATCAGGAGAAAAACCACTTTCGTGTGAAGTCTACTTACTACTACAAAACATTTTAATCTATTATCTTGAGTGAGGACAAATTCAGGAATAAAAACCATTTTTGTATATTTGCCTCAAAGCATTTAGTCTTAGAAGCTTGCTTATATGCCATGCGAAGTTACATACGGGATAAAGACTATTTTTCATCAACTGGGATTACTAGCTATTAAAAATATACGTATAGTACTAGAGAAGATGGCTATGGGGCAAATTCGACCAAATTTCATGTCGTGGACATTTGATCGATCGGCTGTTACAAAACTATCTTTCCGTAATCTGGATTAGTTATTGCAAATAACACAAGCATACTGTAATACTATAATTATTGACAAAAAATAACCGACTTCAAAATTAGATATAACTCATAAACTATTTGTCAGATCTCGCTCAAATTTAAGTGGGACCACATGACAAGCACCAGTTTTCGATTAAAAAAGAATCATCAAAATCGGTTCACCCAGTCTAAAGTTCTGAGGTAGCAAACATAAAAAAATACAATCGAATTAAATACCTCCTCCTTTTTTGAAATCGGTTAAAAAATTAGGTATTACGGAACTTTTTTGTATTATGTCCTGTACACTTAACTCTTTTGCTGACCGTATAGTCAGCTACCGATAAATATCCAATGAACTACACTTGTGTGCGTAAAGATAAAATCTCTTTAGCTATCGCATATCGCATATCGCATATCGCATGTAATCGGACATGAGTGATATGTTAAAGATAGGTATTAGAAATAAATGAAATGATCTTATTAGTTTCGTTTCCTATATACATTGTATTATTAGAATTAGAAATTTTGATGCATTTACAAAGTATCTTAAGTAATAAGTATTAAGGTAGCTTTTACAACAAATCTCATTTATTTAGACTTTTATTGAAACATAGTCGGATTATGGTGCATTTTTAAATGTAGTTTTAAATTTGAAATGGACTTTACAGCTTTTGAGACCCGATTATTGCTCATAAGTTTTATAAGCAGACTTTTTAATACTGGTCGTTCAAAGGGAGATCTTACACTTGGTTGATTAAGAGGCCTACAAAATGAAATAAAGAAAATAATAATAATAATTGAGTAAGAAAGGTATTCAAGAATTGGAATGACATAATAGCTTTTTGAAAGCACTTTTCGTAACTCAAACTACGCTATTGCAGAAAATATTTAACGTGTTTGGAGAAAGCACAAAAGAGTTTTTTTCTACTCTAGTGCCATGCAACTGGAATTTATATCCATTTCCCGTTTGGACACATCTGTATAAGTCTCTCAATTCGTGATTTATATTTATACTTACAATTTTTTTTAATCTATAGAATAACTTTTAATTAATATTAACATAGAATTAAGGAAAACAGAAGCTAAATGATACTGCCATCGTTGTACATAAACGTAGATTTAAGTTATCGGTATATTCGTATCGTGTAGGTTAGAGTGATCGTCCGAAATTGATGTAATTTGCACGTCCTGATCGAATCGAAATTTTTAGCTGCGTAGCTTTTATAGATTTTTATTGTAGGTGTTATTTTTAAGTAGATATTTGGGAATTTGAGAGGAGTGAGTGGCGATTGATCGAAGATATATTATGTCGTTTATTTGTAAGTAATATTTTCTGTAAATCTAATCTCAAATATTAGTAGTTAAATTATAGTTAAATGACGAATGATGGAACCTTTAAATGGATCTTTTAAGTTATGAGCACTTGGTCCTTCGAGCAGAATATGGTCACATGAACGAACATAACTATTAGCCCGTTGCTATGGCAACGTAACATAAAGGTTATCACTTTGGACCGATGGACAATTCGTCCCGAAATAAGGATATTTACATGTACGGTAAACTTCCTGTAATCCGGCACATTCAGGACTTGAAGCATGCCGGATTACAAAATACTGGATTACAGAATTTAGATCAGAAAAATTGGGAAAAATAAACAATACAGTATAAATAACAAAGGAGAATGCCCATTTAGTATGGAGAAATGTACTGACTTTAACATTTTTATGTCTTGATAAAAATACCTTTATTTGATTATGTTATCTTAATAAATTACACATACTAACTTTAGTCAATGTTAATATTAGGAAATAAGAGATTTTAAACAAAATTAATTTGTATTTAGGTTATAATAAACTCACAGTAATATGAACTCTATGCAGGCGTATTAAAGTCGATTGCGTATGTAATGTCGATCTTTTAAGTTTCAAATTCATTTGACAGTCCCCAAACACCATGTAGTTTGTAATGTATTATAATCACAGAACACTATTACTCCTGGCTGATTATAATAATTTTCTATAAAAAAAATAATTCATTTGACAGTCCCCTTACATCATCTAGTTTGTTGTCATGGATATATTATACTATAACTGTTGTATCATAATTATAATCAAATCAATGCAACCTATTGGCCCGAAGGATCTTAAAAGATTCCTGATTGGCCCATATCTAAACATAAATGGCCCAATGGTTTTCTTTTGTAAAACGGAAGTAAAGTTACTTATTAATATCAGAAAATTATTCCCAATAAGGATATTTTAGGAAATAGGGTAAAATACTTGAAATATTTAAATTAAATTTTTTGTCCAAAAATCATTGTGACACAATTATTTTTTTAAGAGTACTGGCTATGGGCATTCTCCTTTTTATTCTTGAAACAGTTCAAGTACATTGTATGTATAATATAACATACGACGCTTGAAAGGAAAAATTGACTAAGCGACATTGAGCTAACTTTACAATAGAGCAGTTTAAGTTGAATTTTTAGAAAAGTTAATGATAAAATAAGAATTCCAAAATAGTAAAAATAACGTCGGTAGGAGGATTACAAAAAAATATATGATTTATTTTTAAAAATTCCAACTTTAAACTGCTCTCCTGTAAAGTTAGCTCAATGTCGCTTAGTCAATGTTTCCTTTCAAGAGTACATGAATAGTAAAGGTACAGTATGAGTGGGGCGCACAGAAAGGAATAGGCTGTTTCCGAACTTCTCGAACCTATGATGACGCCCGAACTCGGCCGAAGGTGACGCTATTGCTTATTTTGCGATAAGTATTTCAAACAAATGTCGTACCGGATTATCAAACGTGTGGAACAATACGATGCCGGATTGGAGGAAGTTTACTGTAATTCAGACTAGTATGTTAGGTCTATTAGGATTATGCAAACAAGCATTTTATCTCTACTTGATTCGAAGGAAGCTTTTAATTTGACTGAAGCCACGTCTTGTTTTAAAGTAATTGTACATTAAATGATACCAGATGATGCATTTATAGGATAAGTAGGATAGTCTTAGATTATTTATTTATTATTGTTAGCCATAGATTTTTTAAGTCTAATAGAGATGTCCCTTTAAAACTTAGACTGAAATAATATACCGACTTTATATGCAAATAATACCTATTATATCTTTAATTGATATCTTTCATCACTGACCATAGTCCCCAAAATAGATTCATAGTTCATATCATTCATTTTATCATTCATTCAGTCCCTAAAATGAATTCATAGCTCGTATCAATTCATCATCATCATCCTCGCAGTCCCTAACATGGATTTATGAATCATTGGATCATATCCTTCATCATCATCATTAATCGCATTCCATCATATCCATTCATGGCTCATCTAATTCATCACTGTCCTTACACGAATTCATAAATCATATCATTCATTGTATCATTCATCACAGTCTCTAAAATGAATTCATAGCTCATCAATTCATCATCATAATCCCCTCAGTCCCTAATATGAATTTGGATCATATCATTCATCATCATCATTAATTGCATTCCATCACATCCATTCATAGCTCATCTCATTCATCACGGTCCTTCCTCGAATTCATAACTCGTATCATTCATCATCATTCATCACAGTCCCTAATAAAGATTCACAGCTCATATTATTCATAATTATTAAAGGATAATGATTAAAGATACATATACATATTAGGTCCAGCTCATATCTATTTTTATCTACCCAATTCCAAATCACGTCATCATACTTCTGTTCAAATCCAAAATATGAGTCTCTAGAGCGCATTGTTTTGTGAAGCTCATAATTCAAGATTATTTTTTCCTTTAGAAAAAGGATTGACTTTTGCGATGTCTTCTTTATGTTCAGTTGTAGCAAAATTTAATTGTAGTCAAATTCTTGCGTTGTTTATTGAGTTAATATTACATTATTAATAAATAAATATTGAGAATAAAGGTAATTGCCTTTCATTATTAACTATCATGGTCACACTGAAAAAAATAATTAAAACGACATTCAATGAACGTTATAAATAAATATTAGGGTTTTTAAACATTGATTTATTAAACATTGGATATTTAATTTTATAATATGTATTTTATATTTATTCAAAGATAGTACGCGTAGTTAATTATAACCTATTTGTTTTAGCTAGATTTAGTCGGTTTTAAACTGACACTAGATTAGTTTTTATATGCGTAGTGCCAGATTTGTAGTGAATATTACGTAAAGGTATAGTCACACAGGTGGTAAGGTTCAACTTTTATATGGCCATCCTGAAAAAAAAGTATTATTAGTAATTGAAATCTTGAAAAAAATATATCTATAGTGTAACTTCATGTTGTTCAAATTATTCAGTGACTTACAAAGTAGACTAAAAAACGGCTACTATAAAAATAATTAGTGAATTGATTAATGATTAAACACTTAATTATCTAATTGGCCCTCTATAACTCTGTGGATATGCCTCGTGTGACTTTCCCTTACGATTGAGTTAAATGTCGTGTCAATTTGATTATTATATTTTAATTAATGATAGTGAAGTAATTTTAATGAGACGAAAATAGACTTTGATTTTTTATTAGTCATACAATACATGTAAAGATTACTATTAAGTGTTAAAAAAGATTTTAAGTTCCTTTTTATTTATATGGCAAGCGAATGATTTGGCACTTTGGCCACAGAATGTAAAAATAGCGAGCTATATTGTTTTGGGTGTTTTTTTCTCCCTTTTTTGTAAATATTGAAGCGTACTTTTAATTTACATTATGAGCACAATTATTCACCGATATTAATTTCCATTATGTTCACCAACATTATGATTTTGAAAGTCAAACTTGCTATTTATTTCCCTTACCACAACTAAAATTGGGGTTAAAAATACGTAGGCTTTTAAATGGTTATATTTTTTTTTTACTTTTTTTACGTTTGTTGTAAACAAGGAATAAGAATATGTTTTTCTCCTTTCGAGTTATATGTAGACAGCTTAGATAGTAATGACGCCAGATAAATGATTCGTAGAAATGTTTTTTAAGTAATAACGTTTACTTAATGATCAAAGTAAACAATTCGCTGTTTATGCATCCAGATGTATATTACAGACGCAATTAGTATAGTAATTATTTTTTATGTTCGTGATAGAGTTGTCACATTTTACAATATGGTGTCTAATGCGATATCGTGACAAATTATATTATACATGTGAAGCTGTGTGAAGCTGAATAAAATCGTAGGCATGATAATATGTATGAGATACGATAATATACATATACCTACGAGAGTTTTATGTATATTCTAAGTGTAACGATATCGTTTCTACTCGGTCAGTGAAGGCCTAAAAGTAAAGGCGTTGTAATTCATGAGTTTGTTAGCTTTAAGTGGAGTCGCATTTATTTAACTTTTTTAACAAATATTTTGTATTCTTATGTGATATCGACTGACTTTGTGAAGTTCTTTGTATTGATTTTATACTTTTTTACTAGCATTTGAACTTGTAATGTAAAGGAATATTTGCATTTACGATTTTTAATAAATAATAGTTATGATGAGTATTTTTGTTTTTTTTTTTTGGTCTTGTTTTATTTTACAGAATATGTTACTAGACAAAAATTGTGCGCCATTATACGAAAAGACAGCAGCAAATAGCAAATTACATTCCAGGGCATTTCATGATATGCTGTCAAATAACTGCTTTTACAACATGCTCGCTCAGTATTAGAAAAATCGACGTATTGTTGTTCTCTCCGATCGTCCATGTTGATTGAGTTGAGGGCCCATATTTTTGGGTTTTGAAGTAAAATCGGAACCCTTAGACGTCGTCCTAATTGGCAGCGATCGTACGAGCAAAGGATGCGTTCATCGTCGTGCGATGAAAATGATTATTATTATGCTCGTGCGATGACTAATTAGGACACACTTATTTAGTGTGTGTGTTTAATTTCGTCGTGCGACTAAATCGCATCGTTTGCTCGTACGATCGCTGCCAATTAGGACGACGCCTTACGGTTCCGTCATATCCGTCCGTCTGTCCGAGCCGAAGCAAAGCGCCGAGACCCTTAGTGCTAGAAAGCTGTAATTTAGCAAAAATATATATTTATTAAAACTCAAGAATCGTAGAATAAAATATTGAAAAACATTTTTTTCATGCCACACGCAATAGAGGGTTCCAAGTAGTAGGTTAATCGACTATTACTCGAGTGACTACTTAATTGCACCCTCAGTGGAAAAAAAGTACTTACTGATATTTTAACAGTATTTTTGCTCTCCTGTAAAATTGCAATTTTCAACTTATGCCTTTTTACCACTGAGTGTGCGTTATGTTAACAAACCCATGATAGTTTTCCTTGTAAATTCAATATATTGTATATTATTGTGTATTATATTGTATGTAATATGCATCGATGAGTTAAACACGTAAATGAGTTAATGTTGGAGTTTAAATTAAGTTCTAGAGACCAACTATTCATTAGATAAACGTAAAGTTTAGTAGCGGTAACTCGACGACGTTTTCTGAATCTTGGGCAAAGATTTTTACTTCAGCTTTGCTGGTCATTGAAATTGAAGGTGGACGTGTCTGAAACAATATTATTCGTAACAGTTACTACTTAAATACCATAATGTATTCATAAAACAATGTTCATGATCTTAAGAGTACTTAAAGTTAATTTAATTTATATGGTAATCTTTGTGCAAGGGGCTTCATCCTGATCCCTTCAACTTGATTAAAACCGCAAATACCTTCACACAATGATATTTAAAAACTATAGATACATACATCATGCCCTTACAAATCAACAACACACACACGTTTATCTTTTGTTTCACTACACCAATCACACTGCAATAATACACGAAGGCATTTTAACGTTGTATGTCAAATCTCAAGTACTTCTGACAACAACAAAACTGCGTATCGTCTTGTACGACAGAGCGACTACAAGCAAACGAGGCCAATTGACTGCTCTTACGATCTTCATCTTCAGCGCACTAGTGACATATCTACCTCTTTTTTACTTATAATATCATTGCCTTCACATTGTAAATTTTACCTTACATAGAAAGAAGTATGCTATTGTGTCTGCTTGGCTACCGACCACCATGTTGCTCGAGAGCCGCCAAACGACTCGTCGTATTCCTGTTATTGTTAGGGGCTTGGGAGTCTCAGCCAGTGTTTTCCCTCTCTTATTTCTGCGTCGACGACCAATCGTTGGTGTCTTTGGACGGTGGTCACTTACCACATAAGGGAACATACCAAAACCACGTAACCCATTTTTTCCAACTTTTTACCCCCCTCCCCCCCTTCGTGACCATCCGTAGTATATGAGAAGACCCCCCCTCCCCCCTAGTTTTCACGTGGTAATTCATAAATACGGTTTTCAATATTTTTTTTGCAAAAACAGAGTTAAAAAATAATAATTTTGCTTATATTTGACGACTTGTGTGGCGCAATGGTTGCTAAAATATTGACTACGTGACAAAAATCTAAACCCCCCCCCCCCACTCCCCTCTGTGACCAATCGTGGTGTTTTGAAGACCCCCCTCCCCCCCCCCCCCTAAATGAGGCACGTGGTTTTGGTATGTTCCCTAAGGTGGATCGTCAGCTCGTTTGTCGACTAAATACATAAAAAAGCTATAGGTCTAGACTACTGACTTACTCCAGTAATGCCATTATTAAGGTCCGTCAGGTTGTAGCATTTGTTACTGAGAAAGACGAATATACAACCAGCATTCTGTAAACAAATAGAATGTGGAATTAAATAAAATAAACACACATGTAAGGTACCTAAGCGTTATCTTAGGTATATCATTAAAATATTAAAACTATTTGAATAAAACATACATACATAACTTTTGTCATGTGTTCTCATAGCGTAAATAATATCTCCCGCCTGTGAAATAAAATGGAAATTATTTATTTATTTAAGTAGTAATGAAGTATACCTTTCTAGAAAATGTATTTTATAAGAAACATCTTAATATCTTACTTACCAAGTACAGAAAATAAACAATAACAAGTAACTTCATTATTTTTCCACAGAATTAAACTGCTCAATGAAATATTTTTTCATTTCGACGATTCATTAGAGTCTAACAAAGTGTATTAGGGTAATGAAATATTCGTCATAACCGTTTTGGTTGGACTTTATTCGTTTCATTTTAAAGATTTAATTACTTGAACGTGTCATTCAAGAATAGATCAATCAATCATAATTTCAATTAAAAATTAATAAGTAAGCCGAGATAAAGACTACCATCATAAAAAAACTAAAAGATATGGACAGTTTTGAGTGGTTTTGATGTCATAAAACTGAATGTACCAAATGACCAAAGTACTGGCGTTGTACTGTATTGACAAAGTACTGATTTGACGATAACGTCATGTTAAATTAAATATTTAATATAAATAAATGTATGAAGCACGCCTTCAATAATATAAAAAATGCGTTTATTTACCCTCCTTTGTTAATCTATATATTTTATAATCGTTCGTAAGGAGTAAACTCCTGTTGTGTGTCGGAGATGACACAAAAAAAATTTAATACCGTTTTACACTCATAGCCAACACACAAAGGACAAGAGAACTCTCACCAGTCATACCCAGACCGAAAACAGAAATTCAAACTCATCATTCAAATTTCCACTTCGCTGGGAATTGAACCCAAGACCCTTGGCGCGGCGATCCGCCATAGTTACCATACCATTGCGCCGCAAGGGTTGACATTACAATTTTTAGGGTTCAGAAGTAAAATTGGAAACATTGAAAACATTTTTTTCATAGTTTATTTCATAGTTTCATCAGTTTTCGTCATAGTTTCATCATTGAAAACATTTTTTTCCCCTCCAGCTAACGTGGGGCTTTACGTGCCCTCCGAAGCACGGAAGTGCTCAAGAAATTTCTGCTACTAGTGATCACTAATCCATTTACCGACTGCTGCTTAACTAGGCCGATCTTCGATAAGCCCTTCATGGACCCCCAACCAACAGGGGCCCCGACTCGCAGACTAATGGGCCTCTAGTGACCAACCAAGCGCCCTTTTATCGACATACTTCACTACATTTTAAAACGTGGCGCTTCCTAAGAAAAGCTCTCCAACAGCCCTAACGCTACTTTTGCCTCCCAATATTGGACAGCTAATGTTGGATTGGGGGCCCTTCAACAAAGTAATGTTGATACCGGGGCTGCTTACGGCAAACTACATCACTGACCATGTCCTTCCTGTTGGAGGTCGTTTAGCTCTGTCTGAGTGTTACCCAGTAGTGCCCAGTACGTACTACCTAAGTACTATTAAGTATTAATAGGTAAGTTTACTAAACACATACCTACCTACTCGTCTAACTATATTATCTATCATTCTCTCTCTATAATTGATGAAGTAGTTGATTGAATGAGATAATCAATTACAATGGAACGGATTGATTTTAAAACAGATTAAAGTGTTATTATCACATTGAATATCATCTCTGATTTAACTACATAGTGTTCTACACATTATCTATCAAAACTTCAATCACGGCGGGTTACAATATGAAAGTTCAGATATTATTGTTCTTGTTTTTGATAATGTCATGTGTGGGTTGATCTCAAATTATATTTACGTTTAAATAATATATTACTATTACGCTTTTAAAATAAAATAAATAACATTTTTTTTATTTTACAGACTGCATTATATAACAGCGGAAGTAACAAAATCAAAGATGTGAGTTTAGAGTAATTTTTTTACCTACATTGCCTACAGCAATGAGCGAATATTTGTCAATAATCAATATCGATGTAAAAAATAAGATATGAAAACGCTACTCCGAATCGAATGTATGGCAAAACTGACGTGACTGTTGACTATTGGCACAACAATTTATTTATTTGTTTTTTTTTTATTTGTGGTTTTTGTTTAATCAGCGATGACATGATAGTATGATCACCGAGAAACGCCCGATGTAGGCCTATATCCTTTCGATTTTAATATACATACATAGCTTTCAGGTTTCACTATAATAATATGTAATAGTATTTCAAGGAATGGATTATATAAAAATAGTTATGCTTAGTTGTGCGTAGTTGTGCCATACAATTAGTTGTGCATGCGTAGTTGGTCCATCAGGAAACCGCGAACCTAAGACCCTTCTAACGACAGTCGGGCAATGTATCCCCATTATACCATAGGAGTTGATCACAAACAAAATGTTATCAAAAATATAACACTAACAACACCACTAATTTTATCGCTAAACGTACAAGTCTACAACAATGTTATCCACAAAACAGATGATGTGTATATTGCTTGGTGCGGACATCAACTGCGACCGCGACCGCGCCATTGGGGGCGCTGTGGAGACTGTGGAGAACGTGGTCGAAGGCGGAGCGGACGAGGAGCCTGAAGAAGGTGAAGAAAACGAGGAAGAACCGGAACCTGAAGAAGAAGTTCCTACCGACGAAAAGGTAAATTCAAGTTCCACTTTCTGCTACTATCACTTTGTAGAAGTACCCACAAGTTGCAATAGGTTTAAGTTATGTACAAGGAGCAGTCTTTAATATGTTTTAAACTTTATAAATGTCAGTCTCTTTGCTCAACAGGCTCTCCATAAATTAATGACAAGGTCATAATAAAACAGTAATTAAGAATTAAATTTTACTTACTCTTTAATAACTTTTTGTTCCAGAATTACTCCATCAATAAAAACAGCCATCAAACCAGGATTTTCTTTTCGGGCTCGCTCTCCGAACGAGATATTAATTTAATACGGTTTAGTTTAAAAAACAAGGTAGTTTTCACCTGACTCAACTGTATCTTAATTTGTAATAAAATAAACACAGTAAATTGTTAAACCCGCAGATAAATTTTCACAGCTTTTGATTTCTATTCGTAGAACATACTTTTGAAATTCAGCTTTAAGAATATATTTTACCCCTACCCTTTAACGAAAATTATTTCAATGGTGAATTATATCAAACAATTGTAGTTATCTTTTTAGTTTTATTTCATTCTGCTATTCCTAGCTGGCCAGGCAGACATGGTTCTACAATTTATTTAAATATGTAACGACGACTTCGATATGATTTTTTATAGCCTTAATTGACTATAGCTATTACTGAAACTGATGTGAGTTAAGCGAAACAAATTTGCTAACACAAAAGTTAATTAGCACTTATCTACGGTCCGTGCCAGTCATGTCAACAATAAAACACAATCTACTTGAACTATCATACAATCTGATGAAGATATAAGTAATTTTCGTGTTTCTTTTTTGCTATCCCCTATGTCAGCATACTCAACTACTTATATTATTATGCATTATTTATTTATAAATTCCATTGCAGGATGAAAGACAGTATTACGATTACGGAAGATATATTATATCTTATATATAAAATTCTCGTGTCACAATGTTAGTTACCATACTCCTCCGGAACGGCTTGACCGATTTTTATGAAATTTTATATGCATATTCAGTAGATCTGAAAATCGGCTACTATCTATTTTTCATACCTCTAAGTGATAAGGGTTGTCCACCCCTAACATTTTATTTTTATTTTTTTGGACAATTTTTTTTTATTTTTTTTTAATGTGGCATTAAAAAATACAACCCTAAATTTTCACCCTTCTATCACCAACCCCTATTTTTAATAGTCATTTTGGTAATTTAATCATTTTTCATCCCGCTCAATAACTGATCAATTATCACTTTGTAAGTTATCCCCGCCAGTTATAATAATAGATAAGCATAATTTCAGTGTGCGAAGCTGCGGGACACAGCTAGTATTTTTTATATAATTATATATTGTGTACTTCTTTTTACTTTTCCTGACTTATCGTAGCGGTTAAAATTTAACGGATGTGTTACTTTTGACTGCCACAATGTGCTGATTTGTGTTTTCGACCAAATAAACCATATCCAATATCATTGGAATATAACAAAAAAACTCAAGATTAGATTGTAAGTTATATATTATAATACAATTATACAGTCTAAGAAATTTCATTTGCAATACTGTTATAACCTAACGTAAGTAGAAAAGAATTTAAAATTAAATTTTTATAAATCATTTCAAAATTAAACCATGAAAATGAAAATATTGTGACGTTTTGATAAATGACAATTACTGAATGCGACGACTTTTGAAAGTAACTGGTATAATGGCTCTATCTATATAAACTCTATTCCCAATTTAATTTGGGGTCAGCCATCTAACATATTTTATATAAATGCATAAATTACCGTTAATATTACCTTACAATTACCGTAATATTATCTCATAAAGATTATGCACCATTGAAAAAAAAAGTTTATATTTACGGATCCAACTTATCTGACACTATTTTTAAATCAATCAGTTATAAATTATGTTAAAAAATTATATAAAGTAACTTTTACATTATCTATTTCATTATTACAAAAGTTTACATTTAGGAATTGTATGAAAATTCTACATGTTTACGCAAAATCCTTAGAAATACATTTATGGAATGGTTTTCTATAATATAATAATTAGCTAGCGCGCGATCCCAGCTTCCAGAGGCAGCCCAGACCCTGTGGAAAACAAACGTATTATTCATACCAACGACACATTATTACGAGTATAACAACAACAACAACAAAATCTTCTTTATTGTACACCAAAATTATATGCAAATACATTTTTTTATACAGGAACTAAAATAGGCGGTCTTATTACTTAAATAGCAATCTCTTCCAGACAACCTATTAAGCCAATAAAGTGAACAATTTTGGAAACAGGGTAGGGTGCACAATTAAGGACAAATGTTTGTCAGCAACTAGTACTTAATTATGGAGACTAAAAGGAAGAGTAAGGAATGATTTAGAATACTATTAAGATTTATTATAATCGTAAATTAAAATTTAACAAACCCCCGACAGTGTGATTTACACTAAACATAGCTAAAACACTCGATTAAGACACCTTTCATAAAAAAAAACTAAATCAAAATCCATTTGGGAGCTACGATGTCACAGACAGACAGATACATAGATCCACAGACACGTCAAACTTATAACACCCCTCGTTTTTCGTCGGAGGTTAAAATATTATAATTGACAAAAAATAGCTTATAAAAATTAGCAAACTTTAAAAATACCACACACACTCCTACAAAAGATACCACATCTTTTTCGTATTTGATAAAACTTGGAGTGTGCCACGCTGCTCCAGTGCGGTCGATTGGTAAGTTAAACTATCGTGGATTGTAGTGTCTATGCATAGCGGACAGTCTGTGGCTAACTGCGAGCGAGTGCAGATGTGCGCTCTGCGTATTCATACCTCACCTATTACAGAGTAAAGCGTGTGTATTATTGATCCTCCGAACACTACAAGTGGCGACGACGGTAAAAAATAATAAGTAATTACAAAAAATTTGTTGGAAAAAAAAGAAGGATTAATGCCCTTGCTTGCATACGCTTGGGCAGGCAAATTCGTTACGAATATATCCTATTATGTACGTATTCAAGTAAGTAAAGTGTATAATTACATTACAACCACATAATTTATATGTGGGTACGCCTAACTGCGTGTACTTAAATAACAAATAATTAAGTATTAACGTTTTAAGAACTCGGCAATGAAAGTACCACTGCCAGATTTGTACATAAAATGGTTGTCTAAACATCAAAACTAATTAAATATTTCGAAGGCCACGCAAATCACCTTGTTACAAAGGGCCATGCATCAAGTAACTATTTCAAATAGACCATGAATTTATTGCAACTGGTTACGATATTGCTGTCGGTAATATTATATATAGTAGCATGTGGAAGAGTAATTTACTTCGTTTCTTATTTCAAGTAAAGCTATCGAATCACAATAACAATATCCTAAGTTTTGTTGTATTTGGTGGATAATTAATAAAAGCGTGAAACTTCACGTTACCCTTGGTATGACTTGGAAAGAAACGATTGAGAATCTACCCCACGTATTAATATTATGCTGTGGTTAATATTTTCATAATTCAAATACCGTTCTGCAATGAATCCAAAGATTTTATGTTGATAATTATTATCTAAACAAGTTTCAGATGTAATTTTGCTTATTAGCTGGCAGTTCAATAGAAATATTATTATGCTCACGCCACTACAGTTCACTTGAAGATCACGCCTATGTAATAATTCTAATGAAGAACCTGGAAAATAGCTACGAACAGTGTAAAAAGTATATTATACCTTACAACCCTTATTACGTAGTAATATTGAAGCATAAATTGGTTAATATCTTAATGCTAAAGCCAATATGAAATATATTGATAAGTACGTCAATCGATAGCTACGTCAAGGTTCACGCAGGTTGTTGGGTCTATCCCACTAGTCCCGTTACAAGGTCCATTGGTTGGACACGCAAACTTTTATACGGCTCGTAAGGAGCATGCAAATGTACTCTGTGTACAAAAAGGCCGCAAAGGCACGCAAATTTAAACAAAGCTCGTAAGGAGAATGCTACTGTACCTTGTGTAAAAAGCCCAAATTAGGCATATTATTATTGTCATATACATATCTTCTTGCTGGTATAAATAAAAATAAACCTTAGTATTTCTCGGTAGCTGTATTTGAATATGTTTGATTCAAAAATGTTCGTGATGGCTCAAGGATGGCTGTTTTGGGAAGAAAAACAAAGTTCTGGGTAAAGTGACGTGGAATATTTTTATGTTCCGCCAAACTATTAAAGATATCGAAATATAGTCTTTGCGAAAGTTATTCGATGTGAGGTGTATTTCCTATTAAAGGTCTATTAAAATCGAAAGATGGAGAATACTAAAGTTCAGTCTAAATGTCAAAGATATTGAAACGCTTTGTTTGCTAAAAATAAGTAAATAGCAATAATCTAAAATTTTAACCAAACCGAATTCAAATGAAGTAGATCCAAAAAAATAAAAATAAAAAAATCGTCGAAATCGTTTGGATATTGAGTTATTCGTCCATTTATCGCGCACATACTTAATGCAAATTTAAGACTTATATGCTTTTGACATGGATGCCATTGTCGGATCATGCTCAAATTTATGTGAAACTACACGGCAAGTGCCAGCTTTTGATTAAAGAAAGAATCATCAAAATCGGTTCAATCAGTCCGGAGTTCTGAGGTAACAAACATAAAAAAATAAAAAAAAGATACAGTCGAATTGAAAACCTCCTGCTTTTTTTTGAAGTTGGTTAAAAATGTATTCAACTTATGGGTTATTTACCATAATTAAGTATCATAATTAATTAAGGTACGGAGTAGGCACTTGATTTAGAGTTCCAAGGAATAAGCCAAACTATACATATTATATAAGCGATATATTGAATTGCTGCTATGGCAAGTCATTCGAGGTGATGAGGATTATACATACTATAATGTATTCTATATGGTATGTACAAGTGGTATATAATATACTATAACATGTTCTGTCAATTAAAAATCAAAACAAAGTTAAGTAAAAAGCCACGCCTACAAGGACTTCAGAAATATTTATATAAAAGATAAATATTCTAAGGCTATACAGACATATTACTGTTACATAAGTAAAAGCCACGCATACTAGAAGTCCACGCATATTTATAAATTAAATTATAATCTTAGGCTATGCAGCCACGTCGCTGTTACTTAAGTAATAAGCCACGCATACAAGGACTTCAGAAATATTTATATAATAGATAAATATTCTAAGGCTATACAGTCATATTACTGTTACATAAGTAAAAGCCACGCATACTAGAAGTTCACGCATATTTATAAATTAAATTATAATCTAAGGCTATGCAGCCACGTTGCTGTTACTTAAGTAAAAAGTCACGCATACAAGGACTTCAGAAATATTTATATAATAGATAAATATTCTAAGGCTATACAGTCATATTACTGTTACATAAGTAAAAGCCACGCATACTAGAAGTTCACGCATATTTATAAATTAAATTATAATCTAAGGCTATGCAGCCACGTTGCTGTTACTTAAGTAAAAAGCCATGCATACTAGAAGTTCACGCATATTATAAATTATATTAATCTAAGGCTATGCAGCCACGTTGCTGTTACTTAAGTAAAAAGCCACGCATACAAGGACTTCAGAAATGTTTATATAATAGATAAATATTCTAAGGCTATATAGTCATATTACTGTTACATAAGTAAAAGCCACGCATACTAGAAGTTCACGCATATTTATAAATTAAATTATAATCTAAGGCTATGCAGCCACGTTGCTGTTACTTAAGTAAAAAGCCATGCATACAAGGACTCAGAAATATTTATATAATAAATAAATATTCTAAGGCTATACAGTCATATTAATGTTACATAAGTAAAAGCCATGCATACTAGAAGTTCACGCATATTATAAATTAAATTAATATAAGGCTATGCAGCCACGTTGCTGTTACTTAAGTAAAAAGCCACGCATACAAGAACTCCAGAAATATTTATATAATACATAAATATTCTAAGGCTACACAGCCATGTTGCGGTTATATAAACGAAAAGCCACGCATACACGGTGCCGTAAAGATTTATAATTCAATGTTTTAAGGCTACGCAGTCATGTTACTGTTTCATAAGAAAAAAGCCATGCATATACGATGCCCGCCAATATTTATAAATCAATGTTCTAAGGCTACGCAGTCAAGTTACTGTTACATTAAACTGTTAAAAAGCCATGCATGCACGGTAGCTGCATATATTTACAAATTAATGTTTTAGAGCTATGCCGTTATGAAGATTATTGAAAGCCAAACATGTCTGTTGGATATGAGTCATGTGACTATGTGAGATGATTCTATCATAATCGGCCGGCCGCATTTCACTGATATGAAATCGTGGGATGAAATAACAAATTGCAGCTTTTCAGAAAGCTACCCCAATCACAATGAATCACAAATATCAAGTACAGAAATGATGCAAGTATTATGTAAGGAACCAAAAACGTTATAATATATTCACATATTTGAGCCAGATTATGACAAATTAGTACAAGTAGTTATGAGTTCATGGAAACAGATTCGACTTTTGTGATATTCATTTTTATTACCATATAATATAATCCATAATAATTTATTGGATGTATTATTATTCTTATTGAAATAATATAACGATTCATCCATACAGAAATAAGCACTTGCAGACTCAGAAGATAGCAGTATTTTCATCTAATATCTTTACTTGCAATGTAAATGGTAATCTTTTGAGCTGCCGAAAAATAAAGGAAAATATGTGAAGATTATGATTTTGTCTCCATAGTAAAGAGACAACGAGGCACTGACTTCCGCAGAGAAGTTCTGCAGAAAAGAGCGCAGGCTGTATTCGTGTAAAATCGACATCAACACTTTTACTAGCGTCAAGTGACGGCTAGTGACCAAAAGGTTATTTTTATCAGTTTCCATACTTTTCCACGACAGTATTCAATAAAGATACCAAGGGAAAGGTTACCTACTGTAATTATTAAGTATACGTTAACAAATTGGTTCGATTTCATTATGCCTGACTCTGCCAAGCGGATACTAAAAAAAGGTTGAATGACAGTGCAGAGAAGTAACTTCAGAGATTTTTCTCTAAAAAGCAATGCAGTCCGCGGCTCGTCGTATATTTCTGTATTACAGATCTATCAAGTTTACAGTGACGTTGATATTGAGGAAGCTAGAAGCACTAGATCTCCATCAAGACGTTGGAGTGGCCACATCACTAAGCCGAGTGTACGTGCAAGTGTGAGTGACCGTGCACGCAGGAGTACTAACTCACAAAGCATTCTCATAGAGAGTGCTTGATAACGATTGAAATCTCTCCTGGGAAGCAAAGGTAATCTGAATTCGTTTCCTTGACTATGATGGACTATAAAGGTTCTTTTGCTACTATTTTAAATGTCCCTGTGACCTTAACAGTGTAAATACTGGTAGAATTAAATAGTTTAACAGTAAATGAATTGCTGGCCAATGGTTTGAATTTCTTAGTGACACGAGATGAAAAAATAATATCACATATGAAAATTGTTTAAAGTTGAGTTCTCATAATGCGCGGAGCGAGTTGTTTGAACTGTAGACATTATATTGACATCATGCATTATGTCTAGTTAAATGAATCAAAATTCTCAAGACTTACGTTTGAAAATTTCGAACTACCTTATAGACTTGAAATATTTTTATTTGCCATCCTTGTTCTTTTCGCTATACTTTGCATAAGTTTGATAAAGATAGGAACAGACTATGAAGCACAGTGACATTAAATGTGGCGCGATGCTTGAGCGCACTTATTAAGTGCTCTCTCATTTCGCGATGTTTACACAACACTTATTAAGGCCGATTTGGGCCGCTTCACATTTCAGAGGCGTCATGTATTTGTCGAGCACCTATAAACAGGATCATGATACTGAATGATACCAGATGGAGACTGGGACTCAAGAAAGAAAGTTGTAGTGAAGTTGGAGGTGTATCTGTGTATGGGTGACGCATATTGAACACATAATTATGATTCACTCAATGGATATGCATATCGGCTAGGAGAGCCGTGGCAATAGAGGGATTTACTCGAGATTTTTTTCAGAACTTATGTTGTTACTTTTAATATTTGAAGTAGACGACTGTGGTACATGGCTTGGGTTAATCTATTTTCAAGGCTACATTTGACGTTAGTTAAAATACAATTATGATCTACAAGAGTTGTATTTAGTGAAATACGAGAAGATCTTCATTTGACTTATTATGCTAGTAAGATATTTTTTTTAACTTCCAATCACTTCAAATAAAATAGCTTTCACTCTATATATAAACCGTTAGACGGCAGTGTGAGAGACAGGAGTTGACATGTCTACAATTCAATTAGAGAAAAGAGGAGAACAATATGTGGACAGTACAAAGGGAGTTACAGATCCTAAATTGGGTACAGAAAAATATATCAATGAAAAATAAGTAACTGAGGCTAACAGATTGATACCAAACTTTAACCCTGCCCTCACATAGCGGTGTGAGTATTTGATGGTGAAAGCGATGTACAGAAACGGGAAACACGTGTTATACAACAAAGAAAATAAACGTTGGCTAACAAAGAATTTATTATTTTCAGATCTATATCGATGTTGGAATAAAATAATAATAATATAAAATTCCATTAAAATTGACGGAAATGCTATACTATATATTTAAAACTCATAATAAAAGCATTCTTATGAAAGGGTATTACAACTTATGATGAATGATTATTTTAATGACAAGACTACTTGGACATGAGTTTTATAATATAGATTGTAAGTAGTTAATAAGTGCTATCTGTAACTGTGAGTAGGATAAAAACACCCCGGTAGTTTCTTGCTGCTTCTTCTCCCGGGCCCTTCTCACAGTAGGGCCTTGTTGAAGCATTGGCGTAGCTTGCATGACTTACAAAAAGTGTTTGTAAACCAAACCAATAAAATATTTGAATTTTATACAATAAAGAAGGGATGTAGTGTCTATGCATAGCGGACAGTCTGTGGCTAACTGCGAGCGAGTGCAGATGTGCGCTCTGCGTATTCATACCTCACCTATTACAGAGTAAAGCGTGTGTATTATTGATCCTCCGAACACTACATGGATCAAACAATCCATAAAAATCAATAATGCATTCAAAAACCTGCTGAGTTTTTTTTATATTTAATGTATGAAAAGTTATGAGGTATGAAAAAGTTATATGAAAATTATGGCTATCCCTGACGCGCTTCCGATATATTGGCGATATCACTACCGAATGCTCTACGGGGTCACCATTGTTAAGACGCGAACCAATAAACCGATAATAAACATTTACACATTCATACCTCGCAGTAGGTTTCCATGTGTCGCGGGAGGCATGGACGACACATATAACATCACAATACTACCTATGACCCGAGTACAAATATCTATCTGTCACATAAATATCTGCCCACCAGGGCTCGAACCCAGGACCCTCGCTTCGCAGACAGAGTCGCTATCAACTACGATAGGGTGATCAGATACCGTTCACATCAAGCCGCCACTAACCTGCTCCTGATACTCCTGTCTCGAGAGCCAGAAGTTGTCCCGGTTCTTGCACACCTCGGCCAGCACCGCGCCCCCTATGAACACCATGTCCTTACGCCGCGGCGGGTCCTCGATGCGGATCTTGAACTTCTGCAAACACAACACAATAACCAATGATATTAAACTATAGATACGTTACGCCCTTACAAATCAACCAAAACATCTGTTCCGATCAAAGTCAAAGTCAAAGTCAAAATATTTTATTCATATAGGTATCACTGATACACTTATGCACGTCATTTTTTGGCTTTTCGGAAGGTGCTTTATCGTGGAGGAGAAGAAAAGCCTAAAGAAACTCCTCAGCACATCTTTTAAAAAAATATTACAAAAAAAGATAATAATACAAAAGTATTTACTATTCTGAGCGGAACTGGTTGCAGAGCTGGTCATTTCCATGCGTCTTTGTCATTTAAATACTCATCTACACTATAATATCCCTTGCCTAACAATTGTGTCTTTACACGTTTTTTGAAAGTTTCTATTGGCAAGTCACGTATTAATTTTGGGATTTTATTATAAAAATGTATACCAAGCCCTATGAAAGATCGCTGCACTTTACTTAGGCGGAACGAAGGCGTAACTAATTGATGCATTCTTTTCGTATGGCGATTATTAATATCAAAATTTTGTTTATACGCGTTTATATTCTTCCGTATAAAAACTACATTGTTAAAGATATACTGGGAAGCTACTGTAAGTATACCTATTTCCTTGAACTTTTCACGCAAAGATTCCCGAGACCTAAGTTTATAAATAGCCCTAACTGCCCGTTTCTGGAGTATGAAAATTTGTTTTATATTGGCTGCTTTGCCCCACAGCAAGATGGCATAAGACATAACACTGTGGAAATAAGCAAAATAGACTATCCTAGCAGTTTCGACGTCTGTATACTGCCTTATTTTCCTAACAGCAAAAGCGAGTTTTGTCGCGAGATTTGTTATATGTGGGCCCCATTGAAGTTTACTATCTAAGGTCACCCCTAAAAAGACCGTCGATTCCTCCATATGCAATGTTTCGTTATTTAGTTTAAGAGATTTGCTGACTTTTTTCGATCGTCGATGATCGAGCTACAACACACACACGTTTATCTTTTGTTTCACTACATCAATCACTATTACATTGGTAAATTATGTAAAAGGGATGGCACTACTAAAACCATAATAGTGAAAAAGACAGCTAGACGGCCTCACTCAGAGGCAGCTATCAACTGTCTAAATTAAAATCGCTATACTTGACTAAATTCGACTGCCGTAATTGCAGCGCCGTCTTGGCATATCTACCTCTTTTTATACATATAATATCATTGACAATAACTAAATAAATAAATAACGCTTCACACTCATAGCCCCAAACTAGGATTCCCTGTGTCGTGGGTGCCATGGACAACACACAAGACACTCACACCCAGACCGAGAACAGAAACTCATCATTCAAATTTCCGCCTCGCTGGGAATCGAACCCAGGACCCTTGGCGCGGGAATCCGGCACCGTAACCATTGCGCCACACGACCCCGTCTGATTTAAATCGTATGGATTAAGAGATATAGCTCATATTTCAAGGCTTTTTCAATCCATTCGGAGTGCTGTTGATGTCGAGATATTTATTTATTTAAATACAGATATTGATTGAACTTTGAAGCGGAGATTTATAAAAGAAGATGTAGTAATAATCGGTTTACAGGCGTTTTTTTCCAGACAACCCAAAAATGGGTGAAATTTGGGTACAGAGTAAAAGTATAATGTGCGAAGACCTATATGGTAAATACACAATCTGTAAATATAGCTCACCCTCCTTTGTTACATGGGCTTAAACACATCCACACGTGCGCACGCACGCACAACCCGCACGTACAATACGTACGCACGCACACTCGCTAATGTTCCCTTTACACGTATTAAGTAGTTAAGTAGATAACTAAATTTTAAGTGAATTAATACATGTAAACGGACAATTTAGCAGTTTAGTACGCAAGCAAATAAATAATTTAGAAATTTTTATATTTTCTGTTAAGTAAGTGGGCGGGGCTTATCACTTAACACGTTTCTACAGGCACATTTTAATTAAAATTTAGTAAAATGCTCAAGTAATTAAGTAGGTTGTGAAGAATTGTATGAACTAAAGAGCTTTACGTTTGGACACGCACTTAAAATTTATTTACTTAACTACTTATTAAGTATGTGTAAACAGGACATAAGTATATAAAGCGGTACTCACGGCCAGCTTATCGCAGTCGTTGCGCAGCACGCGCTCGAGGTAGAGCTGCTTGATCTCGCGCTCGAGCCGCGACGGCAGCCCGGGGTACATGGTGGAGCCGCCCGACAGCACGATGTGCTTGTACAGCTCGTTGCGCATGTCGATGTCGGCCGCCTGTACACACCGACACACACACATACATACACATGGTGACTACAGACAACAAATACAAGCTTCATGGTATGTGCTCCGGAGCATTACTTTTTTGATGTGAAACATCTATAGGCGAGGGGTAAACCTAATTTTTGGCGCGGTGAGTGGCGACGCTTCGCCACTTATTAGTATGGTAGGGCAATATGAAAAAAAATATATAAAAACACGATGTGGGTAATCATAAATAAACTTAGTTTACAATACAATACAATACAAAACTCTTTATTGCACACCAGAATAAAATGTACATGTACATAACAACTACAATGGATAGTATACAATAGGCGATCTTATCGCTAAAAAGCGATCTCTTCCAGATAACCCAAAGTGGAAAACTTATCAAAGTTGACAAATAAATTGCTGGTAGAGGTGTACAAGCACAACTATCATAAGTATGATGTTCATGAGGTCTGCGAAACTAACATAATGCGAAGAGAGGGAAGGATAGAGTAAGATTGCGATAGAATAGACTTGAAAGGATTATAATTTTTAGGAAAGACGAGAAGAGGTAGAAGATAGCAGATAAGAGCAGGTCAAAGTGACATATAATGCAATTTAACCTGTCGTTTAAAAGAATGTTTAGTCTTAGCGTATCTAATGGAAACTGGTAGAGTGTTCCAGAGATGAGCTGAGAAAGCGGAAAAGGAGTATTTATAGAAGTTACAAGAGGAGTTAGGAGTAGATAAGGCGAGGTTAGAGTTAGAGCGAAGAGAACGGGTACTGTCGTGTAGCGAGTAAAGATAAGTAAATCGCTCTTTTAGGTAATCTGGGGCTAGTGGATTGAACAGAACAGAGTAGAGTAGAGAAAGAATATGAGTATTCCGGCGAAGACGGATTGGGAGCCACTTGAGCTTAGTGCGAAATTCTGAGACATGGTCATATTTACGCAACCCAAATATGAACCTGATACATAAATTTTGGAGGCGCTCAAGCTTATTTAGCTGCTCCTCGGTGACGTCAAGATAGCAGATATCAGCATAATCAAGGATCGGAAGAAGCAGGGAGTGTGCTAGTGCAATTTTCGTGGAAGTTGGTAGAAAATATTGTAACCGACGAAGAGACCCAATTGCAGCAAACATTTTACGGCTGACTTCATTAATTTGTGGACCCCAGCTAAGGTTGCTATCAATGGTGATGCCAAGATTTTTGACAGTCTTACTAACTGGAATAATAGTCCCATTTAAGGTTACTGGTGGCAGGCGAGTAAAGTCAATTTTGGTCATAAGACGTGGGGAGCCAATTATTATCAGTTGTGTTTTACCGGGGTTAAGCTGTAGTCCATGAAATTTGCACCAATCTGTAATACGAACTAAGTCAGCATTGATATTACCGATAGCATTTGGCAGATCATTAATGGTAGCCTGTGTATATATCTGGAGATCATCTGCATACAAGTGGTAGGAAGAAGTTATACAGGAAGTAATCGTGTTGATGAAAATTGAGAATAGGAGTGGGGACAACACGCCACCTTGCGGTACACCAGCAGGGGTATTCAGCCATGAAGATAGACTCTCCTGGACACGCACACGCTGCCGGCGCCCATGCAAGTAACTATGAAACCAGTCAATTGCAGTTGGAGATATGTTAAGAGAACGTAAGATTCCGAGCAAAATATCAATATCCACGGAACCAAAAGCGTTGCTAAAATCAAGCAAGCAGAGCACAGTAAGTTGACGCTTGTCCATCCCAGAGCGGATATCATCTGTAATCTTTAACAATGAGGTGGTTGTACTGTGACTAGCACGGAAACCGGACTGTAAAGGGTTTAATAAACGATGACTGGACAGATACTTATTTAGTTGATACTGGACGAGACGTTCAAGGATTTTGGAGAGGAATGGTAATATAGAAATAGGACGGTAATCTGAATAGGATATTGGACTGGATTTTTTGGGAATTGGGGTTATTTGAGCATCTTTCCATGCACTAGGAAATGTGCTAGAGGTTATGGAAGCATTTAATATGGATGTTATGATAGGAACAAGGATGTCAAGGAGAGGAATTATCATTTTCCGGCTAATATCATCAGTGCCAACGGCATCCGAATGGACAGAGAGGATATTCTTCTTAACATCACAATCTGCAAATTGACTAAATAGAAATGGTGGGAAAACAGAAGTGGGAAGACACGAAAGATTTTTCAATGTAGCTAGTTTTAAATTACTATTAATATTAGTAGGGGATGAAAAATGTTTATTGAGATGATTTAGGTTGATATCAGATGGAAATAGATTACTTTGAGTTTTCCCAACTCCTATGGATCGTAGAAACTTCCAAACTTTGGCAGGATCTGCGTTTTGGACTGATTTATGGATATGGCGTCGTTGTGCATCCCTACATAACTTGTTGCAGTGATTCCTAATTACACGGTATTTTTCCCGATTCTGTTCACTGTGATCTATACTACATTCACATTCAAATCGGACCCGATGTAAACAAACCATTAAAATTCCTCTATAGGGTTTTCACAAACTGATTTGTGTTTCGTACACCAGATGAGTGTTATAGAACTAAATAATAATTATGATATTTCTGACATCTTAATTAACTCACTATTGAACTATAACAACAACACACTTAGAGAAAACGAGGTAAAAACCAACATCATATTACACTTTCATCAATAAACAATTTTTGCTCCCACATCCTTAATTACGAGGAGCAATTTGGAACCTTTTAACAAAATATAATGTTTTGGTCTATCTGTATAAATAGAAATGACTACCAAAACCGTATAGCGATAATTGTGCGAACGTGCTCTGCAAATTGGTCGTATTATTTTCCGGCATAAATAAGTTTCATTCCACGCAGTATGCTTAAGAATAAATCTTATTACAATAAATTAACTAAAGCCAATTTTCATTTTAATATATCCAAGACTATATCGATTTTATACATAATTATTCCTTCTATTATTAAGGTATTAAAATATAAATTTATCTAATTTTAAAAGATAAAAAAAAGAACGGTTGCGTTCCGTTCTAACTTTTTCCGCGGGCACAGATGTTATAATATTACGTACTCTGTAGCCATAGATAGACCCGGTATGGTATCAAATCAACAGGGCTCGCCGGCTCGCAGCCGTCCGCCATTACATGTTCAAGAGATAACAAAAGATAAAATTCTAATGTGGAGGTGACAATATTTAAACAAAATAAAAGAAAATGAGGGACGAAGGCCGTAAATTATATTATACCGATGAAACATGGATCAATGAAGGTAAATATTTAATTAAAATTTTATGTATCATTTCTTACAACTCAAGTAAACACAAGTGAATTAAAGCCATAATATCGGAGTTATTCAAAGTAGTTTATGTCTATTAGTCCCTTGAACTGACTGAAGTATACAATGTAAACTTCATTGTAAGACTTGGGGGGGATATTAATAACCTATTATTAATTGTTTGATAATAGGTAATTTCTGTAGACTTGAAGTTGAGCTTATTAAATTGTCTTCCTTGGATATGTTATGCTACTTGTATGCTTAAGCTTCATAACTTATTATACATATGAATTGTGCAAGGGCGGAAGAGCAACTACTTTTACAAATGCCCAGTATCTGTGAGATAAATATTTGAATAATGATGTGTTCAAGTGGATCAGTGACACCTATTATGTTAAAATGATTTTGAATTTGAATGTTATAAATAATAAAGTTATAATATTATGCATTTCAGGCCATACAAGAAGTAAAATGTGGCAAGATTTGAGCATTCAAGCCGAGAAGCACATAGAGAAGGCTTGTCAAAAGGATTAAAAGAACCTTTGAGAAAAGGAAAGAGGTTAATCATAGTCCATATTGGTAGGTATTTCAGTTTCTTGAAAATTTTAATATTATATACATGATGGCTCTGTAGCCTAGTTAGTAGTGACCCTGCCTGCAAAGTGAGGGGACCTGAGTTTGACTCCCGGACGGGGAAAATATTTATGTGATAGATAAATATTTTCTACTCGGGTCATGGGTGTTATAGTGATGTGTTATGTGTGCCACACAACTCACAAGGCACAATGTGTTACCGTTTATTTATTTACTTATTTCAAGTTTAAAATAATTGTACAATATCTAAAAAGAAAAAAAACCTTAAATACATATTATAAAAAGTCACAAATACATAACTTGGTTAATTTTTAAATTACTTTTAGTAATTTAGTGTAATTTTAGGAATGACTTATATAACTGTTATATACAAGTTATAAATGAATCACAAAATATATTATATTTGTCTTTTCTTTTCAGGAAGTGAAGATAGATTTGTTGAAAACGGACTGTTAATATTTGAATTATATTATATTAATTACACCTGCAGCATGGCAGAATTGTATGAACCATATTAAGAAAGAAGAGTTAAGGATGAGTGATTTGGATGGCATAACTGATGATGTCATAAATCGGTTTGTCATTCAAGTCTGTGACTTGAATGAGGACACTACATCATCAGACACGTCACAATCAGAGAGTGATTAACCTTAAGGGTTTGAGCGAGGCTACTGATTACTTATATGAATATTTGATGTTGTTAAAAATTAAACCTGTAAAGATAATGTTTTCATTTTATTTCATAAAGTCCCTTATTCCTATTCCCAACTATGGCTCATTGCAAGGCACAGGTCACACCTTGCCACAAGATTAGTGATCAAAGCTTCAAGCAAAGGTTGGTGATTTAATTTACCTAAGAAATCATCTTAGAAGTTTTATTTTGCCATTAGCAGTCACCTATACCAACTGTCAGCCAAAGTGTTGTGTTGCTACTACGAGCGTTTAACACTTTAATTTAGTATGGCCGTTGCGAAACTGTTAACCTCAACAAATATAAATTTTTTGTAGATACTTCAGGTCACTTTGAAGTAATAGCAAACAATGCCACAGTAAAACGTACTAATGTAGGACATTTTGAGGTTAGGACATCAAAGTTAGGTTTCGAGTGAAGACACTATTTATGTAATTATTTTAATGCATTTTTCATTAAGAAGGCACTTGATTTGTTAAAAAAACAAACAAAATAATGCAAACAAAAATGATAAGTTACTGACATTACAACAAAAAGTTTCATACGCCTGTTTGTTTGTGGTTGCTATGCAACACTATCAGACACAATGTTTACATCGAGTCCGAACCGAGTTTGACTTGAGTATAATTTGTATCGCGACTTGGCTCTATTCTTTTCTTTATTTTTAATAGGCTGTAGCATACAGTAGGACAAAACTGTCATCATTTTCTGGAGACAATTCGTAATATTGTATTTTTTCATCATGCCATATTTAGTTCCTGTCATAATCTGTACTTTTATGCCTATTAGTTGTATAAAATAATTTCGATGTTTCACATCTGTCAGCCGCCGAATGACGGCTCACATTTTTTTTTATTTATTTTGGTTAACAAACAGTGATACTTAGCGCGTTAGGCCGCAGATGTGGCCAAAAGAATTAAATCCTTTGATGTGTCGAAACCGCCACGCGAGTTATTGCTTAACGTGTATGTAACGATTTTAGCAAGGTTCTTTTAGCGCGTTAACTGTTAACCACACCTGTGGTATGTCATTTTGCAGACGCAGATATTGAAAGGACATAAAGGAAGCGAGATCAATCATTTTTAGTTAACAGGCAATGAACTATATGTTCGGCCATAATGAAGCCACGAAATTTTACTATAAATAGGCATGATGACAGTAAATAAAATCACTAAAATTATGTATTTATTTAACGAAACCCTATTAATGGATTACAAAACACTCATTTATCGTATTATTATGAGCGAGGTTAACAGTGTTTTTGATAAAATAAAACTACAAAATACAGCAAGCCGCCATGATATCTTGAACGCCAATCGGTCTCAATCAGCGCGAATTACGTCACCCCTCAGTAAACAAACGACTATGACAATACTGATAGTCATTATTAGCATTGTCATATCAATATTCAATATTGTCTATTACTTTACTTAGGCTTGACGTCACAAGTCACAAGCGACGCCGTGACACTTGGAAGTGTTTTGGTGCGAATTTTAAACTTATAAATTTAATTGCATTTATTGGAACGAAGTTCCTTATCGCGCGTTGTGAAAGGGGGCTAGACGGAAAATTACGACACTTTTTGATTTTACAAATGACGAAACCTTTTTTGAAGTGATTCAGTGAGTTTTACAGAGATGGCGCTGTACTGTACAACTTTCTGAATCACGCTAGCGTGATTAATTAAGTTTTACAGAGATGGCGCTGTACAACAAAGCAATACTTAATCGAAAGGAACTTCGTTCCATCCGGGTGTCCCTTGACACCTCTCATGTTTTTATTTTATATGAATTCCTTTTTTGCGGAAATATGATATATACATTGTAGTTGTAATTATAATATATTTCCCAACAATATAGAACAGTATTTCGAAATCCGTCATCATGTCTATTGCAGCGATATTATTGGAATTTGTATGAGAGTTAAAGACACTGACACTTGTTTAGCCAATCCACCAACCTGTATGGTGTTGAAGACGAGCTCGGCGATGCCCTGCCCCTCCACGTTGATGAGATGCGGCTGGAACAGCGCCTCGGGCGCCTCGAACCTCTCCCCGCCCACCTTGATCACCCGCCCGTCCGGCAACTACACAATACACAAATGCTTTAACAAACAAACAAACAATTTATTTATTTGCTCTCACAGAACAAAACAATACAGTACAATACAGATACACAACAAATACGATGCTACAACAGGAATACCTCTGTCAGTACACAATCATACTGATCTTGCTATGTGAGAGCCTGGTGCCTGATGTCCGACAAATACAATTGGGATATTGACACTACATATAAATTTATGTTTAAAATACTAAGGGTAACACTCAAACACTTAAAATATTATTCTTTTGTCGTAATCAATCCCAATAAATTAAATATGATTAATTTAAAATGTTAAAAATTGTACACACTGTCACGTGACCTCAAATGCCATTTTGAGAATATCACGTCATTGTTCGTATTTTATATGCAAGTTCAACAAACTTCACTAGATTGATAGTATTGAATTAGGTTAGTGACGTCACGTGACGTTTTTGGGTTTGATAATATTACAAAATTTCAATTTGAAATAAGCAGTGCCTATGTACTATAGATTTATATAACGTTTTAATTTAGGTTTATTCGTGTACATAAATTTTTTAAATATATAATATAAAATTAATATAATTTAAAATTTTCAAAATAACATACCCCGCTGAAAAAAAAAGATATCTGAATAAACTCAACGGCATTTGGAAGACCGAGACTTATACTTCAACAAACTTTCAACAGTTTTTCGAGAAAAAAAATCCTCTATGCTGCAAGACTTTAAATATAGGCTAAAATAGCATTTTTAGCACTTTTAGGTTAGAATATCTCGGAAACTTAAGCCAAATGAACATTTCTGAGGCCAGATTTGAATTAATAATAATAATAATAATTTATTTATTTGCATAAAAAGTACAAAAATTTTTTACAGGACACGTAGTTCCCACACTAGGATACCCTGTGTTGTGGGTAACTACACTCTTCCGAAATGTTACATATAAAATTACTTATAGGTAGTTTAAGCTATATTTAAGTGATACACCTGTGATCATCATATTATAAGTTGATACATTAAGGCAGGTTAGTTACACAGAAATCGGTAGTAAGGTAGGATGTGATTGTGATGTATCTATTATGTGGTACTTATAACATATATATGTATATTCAATCTATATATTATGTATGAACTTAAGTATTTGTATATTGTAGACATATATAATGCATGTATTTAAGTATTTGTATAATGCAATAATTTAAATAATTGTGTAGGTACATGAAGTAACTTATGTTTATGAGGAAATAAAAATAAAAAATAATTATTCACAGATACTTTTTGAGCAAATTTTCAGTTTCTAAGTAATTTAGGCCTCGAAGCCAGCCGATAATTTTTTTCTTGACTTTGTATCTTGTGTCGTAGATTAAATTGAGCAATTTATGTGTTTTGTTGTAAAGGAACGGTCCAAAGAAATTGTAGCTTTTACGTGAAAAATATTTTTTAATAGTAGGCAAACTCCAAGAGTGACAGCGATATGTTTTAGATGTAGTTCAGTATGATGATCTATCAGATGTAGGTGTAATTCAGTGAGTCAAAAACCTTTGGAATAGTATACTTCGATTTCTGGTAAATTTTTTTTGTTAGCCTGTGTAATTAAACAGGATGCATTAGATAAAGATAAAATAAATTAAAACAGAGATAGAAATCCTCACCCAACAGGTTTCAAAGTTACACTGAATTTGCAAACATTGACTTAAGTTGCAAAGTTACACTGAAGTTGCAAAGTTACAATGAAGTTGCGAAGTTACAATGAAGTTGCCTTTACACTGATGGTGTAAAGTTACTCTGAAATTTCAATGATCCACTGAATTACAATTCACCCAATAGTTAGTCACACACAAGTAGGTACGTGTATCTAGGAGTATAATGTCCAACTCACGACATATGGCTCGACCAGCACGGTGGTCTCCCAGGCCAGCCGTTGCTCCTGCTCGATGTTATAGCCGATGTAGCACAGCTTCTCCTTCATCATACGCACCGTCTCGAAGTCCGCCGAGTGGTTGAAGGCGTAGCCCCGGAGCAGCAACAGCTGACGACATCACATTATCATATGTGTTTCAAGGTTAAACTGATGGATGGATCCAATGATATTAAACTATAGATACGTTATGCCCTTACAAATCAACCAAAAAATCTGTTCCGAACGAGCTACAACACACACACACGTTTATCTTTTGTTTCACTACACCAATCATTATTACATTGGTAAATTATGTAAAAGGGATGGCACTACTAAAACCATAATAGTGAAAAAGACAGGTAGACGGCCTCACTCAGAGGCAGCTATCAACTGTCTGAATTAAAATCGCTATAATTGACTAAATTCGACTGACGTAATTTTTAATTCTACCAGCATTTCCGAAAGATGCTTTGTCATAGAGAAGAATGGCGAAATAAAAGGCTTAAGTAAAATTAAGTTAGTTATATTAGTATGACATCAGGAAAGATCATTAGGAAAGCACTAGATATTAATGGGTCTTTATTATTATTATTATTATATTTTTAAATATTGTATTAGGTAAAAAGTTTTAACTGTAGTTACTTGCACTAGTGTTTGCCAGTGTAATGATGAACTGTAAAAATATTTTTACTAGTTGTGTTCTCATGTAAGCGACAGTGAGTTCTTTATGAGAATAAATTTCTTTAAGCCGAAACCTATTAATACCTTGATCAAGTATCTGGTGATGTCCCTGCCGGCGATGTCAAGCCGCCGCGTGAGGTGTGGCAGGGAGAACTCCTCGTACACGGGGCAGATATGGGTCACACCATCACCTGATGGTTACAATACTTAGGCTTGGCTTCAACACATTAATTGCCCATTACTGGGCGCGGGTCTCTCTTGTTTAGGAGGCCTAGAGCATGCTCCACCACGCTGCTCCAGTACGGTGCGGTGGAAGAGTTAGTGGCCAACCCGAGTGTCGGAACTTTTCAAACCGCCCGAGTGTCTCCGACATGGCTTGACTGTTATGTTATGATAACAACAAAAATGCTCAAGAATTATTTTGTCACTAGTGGTCATCCATCCAACTACCGACCGCGTCCACTGTTGCTTAACTTTGTCAATTACTTGGGATCGACGCAAGCCGCCTTATACTTATAATTCATGTTTATTATATCCCTGCCATACTTGTGTCCTTAATTAACGCGTTAAGATTGACGTTGCGTAAATTTGTCCGGCAGTTAGCGCGCTAAAAGGGGCGTGTTAACCGATAATTGAGTGGCGGTATCTTAGACACATCAAAGGATTCTAATAAATTGTAATTATGTTGCCCAGTTATGCGGCCTAATTCACTAAGAAAGGCGTATTCCGTCACAGCCGTTAATATTATCATTGATGCAGACGTAGATTTTTAACCGTCAATGACACCATCGATGTCCATGGTCGCCCATGAAGTAACGTCGGTGACTTACCATCAAGAAGCTAGTCTGCTCTTCGACTATTTAATTTAAAAAAACGTACCCGAGTCGACAACGACGCCCGATATAAGTCCTTGTGCGTACAACGTGAGCACCGCTTGAATGGCAATGTAAGCACTGTCGAAACCATACTTCTCGAACATCACCTGCAAATATATTTTTCACTTACTAGCTGATCCGGCGAACTTCGTATCGCCTAACAATCAATGAATGTACTTTGTTGTTACTTTTAACTTTTATAGTTTTGGTAGGCTTAACAAATCAGAGACCATTAAATTCCCTCTCCCTCCCCCTCATCCTCCCTTCCCCCTCCCCTCCCCCTCTCCGGAACAATTCCATCATACATGATTTTTGAGTAACTTAAACCGTTTACGCAGTGCACGCAACGGAAGCTCTCAAAAAGGAATAATTTTTCCCCCAACATTTTCCATTGACGCTTCGCTCCTATTGGTCGCAGCGTGATGTTATAAAACCTAAAGCCTTCCTCGATAAATGAACAATCCAATACAAAAGTATTTTTTCAATTCAAATCAGTAGTTCCTGAGAAACAAACAAACAAACAAACTCTTCAGCTTTATAATATTATAATAGTATAGATTACATTTTGTCATCCTGTTATCAATCTAAGTTTTAAAGAAATAAAAAATATTGGAAACAAATTTTTTGAGTTAGCGTTTCCTGATAAATGAAACGCTTACTTTTTTACTTAAAATAAATAAAATGAATAACTAATCATATTCAGGGTCGCTAGCAAGCTTTTTCTTATCCGACAACGCATTAATAATGCCTTTGGTGCCACTGCAGTCCACGGGCGACGATAGCCACTTACCTACAGCCAGGTGGATTTTCAGCTTGTTTGCCGGCCATAAAAAAAGTCATGGTGGTCATACCTCAATCATCTTCTCTCTGTTCTTGGTGGGGTTCATGGGCGGCTCGGTGAGCAGGATCTTGGTGTCCTTGGGGTCCACGTTCATCTTGCTCGGCCCGAACGTGTAGTCCCACACGTGGCACATGTCCTCCCAGTTTCGAACCACCTGCCGATGTACATAAAACTAAATGTCTTACAATAGGGATTAAATAAATAAATAATATTGTTATAGTTTCCTTAATTCTACTCGTACACCTTACCTCATCTTATCTAAGTAAATACAGCATTCCGCATCTTAAGGTTGTCTGGAAGAGATCGCTATGTAGCGATAAGACCGACTTTTGTACTCTATATACTTGCCTGCGTTACATTGTTTTTGTCCCATTTTTGGTGTGCAATAAAGAGTTAAATAAATAAATAATGCCACACACTCATAGCCCTACACTAGAATTCCTTGTGTGTGGGTGCTACATACAACACGAAGACAAGAACACGAACACCCAGACCGAGAACAGAAATTCAAAGTTATCAATTATAACATCTATAGCTTGCCTGCGTGGGTATTCCCGTCCGCCTATAATGTAGGTGTCTTCATGAGAAGAGTGAATAGGCATTTATTAAGTTAGTGTGTTCACCATCTTAGACTTCATCGCCAATTACCATCAGGTGGGATTGTTGTCAAGCACTAAGTTATTTCATGCAAAAAAACAATTTTCTACCCCGCTGGGAACCCAGGACCCTGGACACTGTGATCCGGCATGGTAGCCATTGTGCCACACGGGTCATCTATTATCACCGAAGCTAGGGTGAAATCCTATTGAAATTATTATTAAATACGGATAAATATAACTTAGTAATGTCTATACTATAACTAGGAAAGTTATGTACAAGGATTTCATGGATGGACCAACTTGATCAGTCAGTCCTATTAAAGTATAGATACACACACACAACTAATGTATAGATGTATGTATAGATTACAACTCTTGTATAAGCTGCGCCATTAAAGAAACGAATCTAAAATGGCGGAAATTATCATTCCCCCTCACTCGCACGTTATTCCTGTCTTTTGGCGTGCGAGTGAGGGGGAATGATAAATTCCGTAATTTTAGATTCGTTTCTTTAATGGCGCAGCTATTACAACCATTACTGGGATAATATATTATAACTGAACAATATATTCCACATATACAATTAAAGTCATAGCGGTCAGTGATATTAGACTCGCAAATTGATGGATGGATGGACAAGTTTATTTATTTATTTATTTATGTATACTTTATTGACCACAATATAAAATATTGAAGTACAAATGGCGAGCTTAATGCTATTGCATTCTCTACCAGCTAACCATCACACACAAGTTTACTTCTTTCTACAAATATGGAAGTACTCACCCCATTCTCCATGGGATAGCTAACTTCCAGCATAGATCGTAACTGAGACGCCTCATCGCCTACCATCAAATCCTGAAACAGTGCAACATTCTTCATATTACAGCTATCATGTTACATTTCATATTGTTAGTGCCAATAAAATGAATGCTGTTCAAAATAAACATAGGTTATAACACATGTTCTACTTTAGGTGATTTCTTTAACACTTTTATTCTATTTTATTCTATAATACATATATTATATTGCCAAATAAACCATTATAACAAAAAAAATATAAATATGTTTTTATATTAATTATCAAAATGCATATTCATAGAAGCTAAAATACTCAGCAATTATTGTAATTTTAATATATTATAGAATTAGCCTTCTATATAATGCAATAACACGTCTCAGAATATCTCTAAATTATTATTGTTGGGCGCAACTATTATAAAATCTAATAATGGTTTGCTGTAATGACAAAAATGCAATACTATTTTAGTTAAAACTAAAATAAAGGAAAGAAAAAATAAACAACGTAAAATTATACCAATGAATTTTAACTGCAAATTATATTAAAAAACTTAAGAAACTATTCATAATATTTGTTATCTTGAATTTTATATTCTAAAATTTCATACAGTTAAATTAGTTAGTTAAAATTTATTAAACAAAGTTAGTTGTAAGGAGGTTATAAACAGTCACAGATC
This sequence comes from Thymelicus lineola, assembly GCA_963932265.1. NCBI lineage: Eukaryota > Metazoa > Arthropoda > Insecta > Lepidoptera > Hesperiidae > Thymelicus > Thymelicus lineola. Next base: position 2,992,707 of record OZ010698.1, on the reverse strand, counting down.
AAAACACACCATTATTATGTTCAACAACTAAAAATAAACTCAGACAGAAATACATTTCCATATTTTCCATTCATATCATTTATAATAATAATAATAATTAGCCTTTTATTTACCGAAACAGTATCACAGATCCTATAATTTTAACTGAACATTTTTTTAAAGAAATATAAAAAAATAAACTACTAATAGAATAAAATTAAACTAATAATACACTATTCATATATTTAATCCACAAAGTACATAAACACTATGTTTTATTTATTCAGTGCTAAAATATGCAAACAGTTTAATTGATTTATTATGAACTATATTATAATATAATACAATTTTTAAAATATCATCTTCCTCATATCTAAATAAATAATTCAGTTACCTAATAATAGAGGATAGTGTTATATATCAAACTAATGTCATTACAAAAAGCTTCACTATTAAAATTGTGTAGCATATTTAATTTTAATAGTGATAGTATTAATGTCGTAATAATACAGCAGCCAGAAAAAAATAAGAATATAATACTGTTGCAAAAATAAACATAAGCTAGGAGCCAGAAAGAAACAACGAAATGGTCAATACACATCCTCATGTGACTAATATCGAGGTAAATGGTGAAATTCAACAATTGTATACATATGGCAGGATTATATTTTTTTATGATTTTCCTTTTAGCACTGCCTTTACTGTGTTTGGTTTTTTACAAAAAGTACTGTTACAATGTGGTTGCCAAAGAGATTTTCAAAGGAGAAGGATTAGGATTCATAAAGGACAATAAAGAAACTATCATGGATATTATGGAATATCCATGATAGTTTCTTTATTGTCTTTAGTCTTTAGTGTCTTGAAAGTCAGAGATATTTTATTGTCTCCTCCTAATTAAAATAACTTACACATGTTTATACACACAATGCAATTTTATTGTGGCATAATGAATTTAATTCATGATTAATTAAAAATATTAAAAAAGCAATATTATCAGTTCTCATGATCATTGTGAAAGATAGTGAACAACCATTTGCATTGCCCCTCACTGGTATAAAGTAATGGTGACCTTCTCTACTGTCTAGTTTACCTGTACTATTTCTGGGTCAAACGTCTGGCCAGCGTGAAATGTTAATCTGTTTATTCCTTAAATATCTAATTTTTTTTTTAAATAAGAATTTCTGTTAATATTATCAGTCGCACTGTGACCATGATTCATGTAACTGAGTCGAAATATTGGTATTATAAAATACGAATTGTAAGTTGCATTCAAATGTTCAGTGTCAGCGATGATAAGTTTAAAATCATATGTTACTGTTATTATTATTATATATTATTATGTTGTAATGCATACAGGTTATCTTAAATTTGGAAGATTTTTTTGACGTGATAACGTTTATAAAGACGATGAGCCTGAAAGGCATTCACGAAAACCGAGTAACGGCCGCTCACGTCACGGAAGCGCGCGCAGCATTAGAGAGAGAGGCACGCTAGACCGGCCGTCTCTCTCCCACTCAAGCGTAATCGGTCCGCTTGGAAGGCATTCTCGAAAACGTGGTAACGAGCCTGCTCACGTCACGAGCCACAACGCGCGCAAAGTATCGAGAAAGAGATACGCTGAATAATAATAAAACGAAATATATATCTGTAATTTAATATGTAAAATTGTAATTTTCATTCTATTTCCCGTTACTAATGTGCGAATTGACAATATTTATATCATAAATTATTCTTCTACGAAATAGACGTTATCACGTAAAACCATTGTCCGTAAACCGACTTTACAGACAACCAATTTTTAAATGTGAGGTTTTAATCCTTTCATAAATTATATTACATTTGTTTAATTTTCCTGTTACTATTTATGTACAATAACATCAACAAAGTAATTAAGTTTATATTATTCAAACCAATTTTCAAGTATTAGTAAAATTCCAATAACAAAACAAACATTTCCTTATTCACACTAAATAAAAGTTAAAACAACAAATTCCATTAAGTATTTATTGTAAACTATGCTTTTATGCTGACACAAAACAACACATTTTTTATAACCATGCATAAGTTTACCAGCACTTACGCCAATACACAAATCCTGTAAAACATTTAAAAAATCTTTATGAATACAAAGTATAAATAAAATACATAATACATAATTCTACGACTTTTCCAATAATTATAATAAACAATGAGATAAAACTTATTTTTAAACTATTACATTTAAAAGTATGTAACAGTTACAAAGACAGAATTTAATAAAAATTTATTAAATGTGAAAGTATCGTAGAAAGTATAGTAAGCTGTAGTAGATCCAGTACTATTAAAAAATTTCCACCTAATAATTTAAGATTAAAAGTTGCTGTAATCTTAAAAACAACATTATCTAGGCCAAATTTTAAAGGAGTTTGTCTAAACAACTAATCACCTGAAACAGTCCAGTGTTTTGGAAATACCTTTAGTAACAATGGACTAATAAACTGTTTAGTAAAAAGAGATAATGGTAATAAAGGTAACGAACCTTAACGTCGATATCCCCGATTTTGTTCTCCGCCCTGATGATGGGCCGGCCGACCATCGAAGGAAATATAAAAGCCGGAAAATTGCTGCCAGCATATCCGCATTTAACGAACTGTAACAGAAATATTGAACGATGAATCAATGCCTTATCGCACTCAAATTGAAGCAAGTATTTTCAGGATGACTTACGCCCGTGCCGTTGTCGCAAACGATAACCTTCCTTCCTTGGTCATCCATAACTATGTTTTTGTTGAAATTCTAAGGATTAACTCTATATTTTTACAAGGAATTCTAATAAAAATAGATAAATTGCACCCCTACTTAGATCAACTCCCTCTGGGATTTGACTTGACACTTGACATTTCATTGACTGAAATGTCTTTCACTGTCAAACAGAAAGTGAGTCATGCACAGATACAGATGACAAATTTTCGTTGAAATAATGATTTCGCACCGTATGCCTAGCAAATAAGGATTATTTTTTAACATCATAGAAATACACACCTTAAAACATGGATGTACCCATGGACATGGATCTAGTTATAGTATACATCCATGGATATATTACTCTATCTGGATCACTGACTTGTAGAGGTACCTGAAGTCCGATGACGTCATATCCGAAGGACTATTCGACCAATCACAGGCCGGATTGAGGTTATCCTTGACAATTGTAGGGTGTCCAACTTACTTAGAAAAATTGTGTCCTATGGTATGGTTCTTCAAAATGTTTTCTATTGGTAATTTTTCTGGTGGTAAGAATTATAATATTAAAATTATGCATTTTATTAGAATTTCTTTTAAATTACCTAATTTATGTTAAACAAAAAAGAAAAATATTATATTTTAAAATATGACGTTCTATGTCAATTGTCTATATACCACTGCATAGGAATAAAACTAAAATTTAATACTTTAAAAACATATTCTTATTCCACCTAAAACTACAGGTTATGGGCCCAGAATCCCAGGAATGAGCGTAAAAAAGTAAAACCTGAAAGTAAAACATAAAAGTAAAGTCAGTAAGTAAAAACCAGTAATTTTAAAATAAAGGATGGAAAAATTCGAAGAGTTGATAAACATACAAAGGCTAACAGACGAAACTACGTTTCCGATGTGGAAGTTTCAAATAAAAATATTATTAAAAAGCTACGACCTATATTATCTTTTGGAAACTCCAGATAAAGCAGCCGATAAAGATTTCACAAAAAATGATGCTCGTGCACAGAAAATAATAATGACCACGATTGACAAAAAACATTTAGGGCTAATAATGAGCTGCACATGTGCTAAGCAGATGTTTGAAAAAATAACCATGATTTTTGAAAGGAGCAATGCACAACAGAAATGTAACTTAATGCAAGAATTTTTCTCTGTACAATTTGAAAAAACTAAAGATGTATCCTTCCACATTAGTAATTTGGAAAATTTAGCTTTCCAGCTAAATTCTTTAGGAGAAAAAATCAATGATGATATGATAATGTCCAAAATTTTATCCACACTTCCAGACAAATATAATAATTTTATTACTGCATGGGAGTCCACACCACAGATTGAGAAAACACTAATAAATTTAACTTCAAGACTTATAGTCGAAGAAAAAAGATGTTTGAAGATAAATGAAGATAATCATAATATTGCGTTTGGAGCTTTTAAAAATAAAGTAAACATAAATTATAAAAATTATTCTCAAAAGCAGCATTGTACTATTTGTAAGAAAAATAACCATGCTACAAACAATTGCTTTTTTAATAAAAAGAAAATGTTTTGCTCCATATGTAAGAAGAATAACCATACTGATAAAGATTGTTATTTTAGAAGAAAGAAAGTAGCTTTCCTAACAAGTAATAATAATAATAAAGAATTCGTCGTTGATTCTGGTTGCACATCTCACATGACAAATAATGAAAACATTTTGAAAAACGTAGTTAATGACACTACCGATATAAGTATTGCTAAAAGAGATGAAAAGATAACTTCGGAAAAGAAAGAAAATGATGGAGTAGTTATTTTTGAAAAAGAAGATGTCAAGATATTAGAAAACGTTAACATTATAATACACGGTAAGAAAGATAATAATGGCCTGTATACCATTAATGTTAAAAATGAAGAAAACTCGTTAATTTCATTAAATAAGAAAGATACCGCTATAGAGCTTCACATAAAAATGGGACATCCTGGCAAAGACACTATGAAGAGAATAATTAAAACTACAGAAGGATCAAACGTCACTAGTGCTGATATAGATTTATTACCTGAATTATGTGAGATATGCATGAAAGCCAAACAAACTAGAAATGCCTTTAATACTAAAAGACAGAGAGCTAGTAGAAAACTAGAATTAATACATACTGATATTTGCGGACCCTTGACACCTAAAACATGGGATGAAAAGGAATATATTTTAACTATTTTAGATGACTATACGCACTATGTCAAAACTTATACTTTACGTTACAAATCTGAAGCTTTTGATATTCTTACACAATATATATAAGAATCTGAACGAGAGCTGCAAGAAAAAGTATCTAAAATACGTTCTGATAATGGAGGAGAATATACAAATAATAAAATTAAAAACTGGATGAAGGCACATGGAATTAAAATGGATTACACTATTCTATATAGTCCACAGTTGAATGGTAAAGCCGAACGGCTAAATAGAACTTTATTAGAAAAAGCTAGAGCCTTGATATATCAGTCTGAACTCGACTTCGAGCTATGGGGAGAAGCAATTTTAGCAGCTACCTATCTTATAAACAGAACACCTTATGAAAATTCAGATAAAACACCATATGAATCTTGGACTGGCAAGAAAGCAAATATTTCTAACATTCAACCATTCGGCTATAGTTGTTACAGTAAAAAGTTGGGATATTTAAATAAACTTCAACCAAGAAGTGAGAAACTGATTATGATTGGATATGCTCCTACTGGGTATAGACTATGGGATCCCGTAAATCGAAGAATAGTAATAAGAAGAGATGTTAAATTTGATAAAATTAAGATAAATTTTGATCCTGAATCACTAAAACAGCATGAAGCAATAAAAGCAATAGTCTTTGAACAAGACGTAAATGACAATAGCAAAGGTAATATTCAGACAAATAAAAATGAATTGGAAGTAAGACAGAATGTGGAACAAGAAAGCTTTGAAATGTGTGAAGAATATTTAGATTCTAGTTCAGAGAGTAGAGGTATAGGAAGTACTAGTAGTGCAGAGAATAAGAGAAAAAATTCTGGTAAAAATAGTATTGCAGAGAATAAGAGTAAAAATGAAGTAAAAACAAAAGGAATAGAAAAGCAAGCGAATATAGAACCAAAATGTACAAAAACAAGATCCGGAAGAGTCGTAAAAGCACCTGAAAAATATACTGATGATGAATATGTACTTTTAACCTATGAAGAAGTTATTAGTAGTCCAGACAAAATTAACTGGCTAAGGGCAATAGAAGATGAAATGAAGTCACTGGTAAAAAATGAAACTTGTGAAATAGTTGACACAGTGCCACAAGATAAAAAAAATATTTACAAGTAGATGGATTTTCAAAATTAAAGACGATGGGACTTATAAAGCAAGATTATTCTTAAGAGGTTTTGAACAAGAAAAAGGAATAGATTAAAACTAATTTATGTATTTATATACGTTTAATATTTTTATGTTTTTATTGACAGAAGTAATAATATGTTAGTTTAATTTTGTAAATATATTTTGTATTGATTACAAAATTAAGGGGAGGTGTTAAACAAAAAAGAAAAATATTATATTTTAAAATATGACGTTCTATGTCAATTGTCTATATACCACTGCATAGGAATAAAACTAAAATTTAATACTTTAAAAACATATTCTTATTCCACCTAAAACTACAATTTAGTGTACTGCATTAAGAGTAAATTGAAAGTTAAGGTACACAATTATGGTACATCTACATATACATATTAAAATAATATCAAATCAAATCAAAACAAATCATTTATTTGCTTCAACGTTGGTATTTACAATAACACATAGTAATAAAAATATAAATAAGTCTGCCACAATCTACCTTTATGCATGCAAAATATATGTCACAGGAAATAAAATTAATATATTATGTTATTAATTTTAGATGTTTTATATCATTATAAAAAATCACAATCGAATGATATGTCCTGGGACTATGGATAATATAGACACAATACAAAAATGCTCCTTCCGATATGACGTCATCGATCTTCAGGTACTTCTACAAAGTCAGTGATCCAGACAGAGTAATATATCCATGGTATTGACTATTGTCACTGTCAGTACTGTCAGCAGTTGTCATGTCAAAACTCTCTGACACTCTCTGTCTGTCATTCGTCACGGATTTAAAATAATATAAAACTTGATTCACGTGTGTATCTTATTTTAAGATGTTATAAAAATCTACACAAGCGATTTAAAGTTTAAACAATGAAGCATAAAAGATTCGAAGAAAATATATTAATCGACGAGGCCTATACAAATTACGGACAAGTTGATAAAAACGCAGATGAAAAAAAAGGTTATGGAATAGCAAAACATTTCGCAGAAACTTTAGAATATGGGGAGAAAAAGAAGTGGTATGAACAGGTAAAATAGATTTATATGCAACATTATTGCTGACAATGAAAATTTGTATTAAACGGAGATAAATTTGGTATCACTATTATTTCAAGAAAGTAACTTGGAACAATCCATCAGCCTTTGCAGGTCCACTGCTGGAAATAGGCCTCCCCTAACTTGCGCCACTCTGACCAGTCAATAACTGACTTGGAACAATACAGTAGAGTAATCATTAATTTGCAAATTTTCTAACGTTATCATTTACATTATATTCCTATATGTTATCATGATCATAGGATTCTTGGTTATTTATCATTAAACATATTAGGTACCAGAAGAACCCTCAGTGGGCAGCAAAACAGTTACATCAGAGCAAGTGGAAGAATTGAGAAAGGAAGCCAATAGTGCTCTACATGGGGACACATTGGCATATGAGACCAGTAAGTAAAGCAGTGCAGTTCATATTTACTCTTTAAAGTATTCTTCATTCTATTACTTTATTCTACACAACCTTAAGCAGGTAGAATATATGAAATAAATGATGTTTTTTTCAGAATCAAAGAAAAGTGGTTCATCAGACCATCAATGGGCTAAAACCCTGCTCAATAAAGGTGCTATTGGAGACAGGGTAGCTGCAGCGACCATATTGATTCAGGTACAACACTTTGTCTTTAAGGAATATTGTTGAAAGAACCTTTAAAACATTGCAATTCTTATTAAAATATGTATGTAAATATTTTCCTATCTCCAGGACAATCCTCTTTACAACCTGACGGCTCTTAGGAATTTGATAAACAGTGTGAAGCCAGCTAAGAAGAAAGATGGTATCATTATTATTGGTAAGTTCTTGTTACTATTATATGTTTAATAGCAAAGTTCACCTGTATACCTGTATATCTACTGTTTACAATAAACTAAATGTTTCAGAAATATTACTTTAACTATTTGAGTCCCAACAATTCCATTAGTAGGCATTGGCAAAACAATCTATACTAATTACTAACCACCCAGTGATGCAGTAATACCTAAATGAATAAATAATTTTGACTTTCACCTGATCTTGTCCCTCATAATCCAAGAATTTATAAGTTTTCTTATTTCAGTTTTGGTCCTATAAATTTTTTTCTTTTTAAAATAAGTTGTGTTTAACTTAATATTATATTTTCTTTCTTTGTCATTATATCTAATTTGAGGTCTACAGGTTTTTTGTGAGTTGTTTGCAAACCTCATGAAATTTAACCTAAAGCCAGACAAGTCCTAAATTCAAACCGGTAACTTTTGAGGATGATCAATAACTTAGCAAGACTTACCCTGATTTTCACCCTAGAAAACACAAAATAAAGAATGGTAATTTCCAGATGCTCTATCGGAACTATTGGTGTCAGATCTGCTCATACCAGATATGAAGCTACGTACATTTGAGCAGCATCCGTTGGGACATATAGATGATATGACATCGGGCAACAAGCAAGCTAGGAGGAACATCCTCAAGCTGTGGTACTTTGAGGACCAGCTTAAGGAATTATATGGAAGTATGGGCTTTTGTTGAAAAAATTAATTTTTAAACCAATGTATTGCATCTGCAGAATAACAATGACATAAGTGCAACTAGCTTTCTTTCTTAGCCGACAATGATCTGGGTGATTGGATTGTTGGTCCGATAATAACATAAAAAATATGAATTTCAAAGACTGACGCTACTCCCAACAAGCCACACTAATAGTAATTCTTTCGCGTATATATTTTTTAGTAGTATTTTTTCGATTTCAATAATTTTAATAATAAATATGTTCACGTTTCAGCATATGTGGAAGCTCTCAATAAATTTGCCCATGATTCGGTAGAAGCTAACAAAGAGAAGGCAGTGAGTGCCATGTCGTACCTTCTGATGCATAATCCTGAGAGAGAGAAGGTAATTAAAATGGCTCTTATATTCATGTCATTCTTTGTTGGTAACTTTTATGGCTTCCTATGTCTTCCGGTTACAATCTTTATTAGTCAATTATATTGTAAAAATTTGAAAAACTATTAATTTCAATTTCATAACTTCATACCACTTTTTCATAACCACTTACATTAACCACTCACATCTCACTGAAGAATTACAAGTTAAAAATAACCTGTACAATTTATATTTCTATGGTTTATAATACCTATTGCCTTTACACATTCCCAGATGTTACTTACGAGCATTATCAATAAACTGGGAGACCCATCTCAGGCAGTATCGTCTAAAGTGATATACCACCTGTGTCAACTACTGTATAACCACCCTAATATGAAGTCTGTTGTACTGGCTGAAATTGAAAAAATGTTGTTCAGGTATGTAGTTACATACAAAGTTGGCTTTTGTCAGTTTACAACTAGTATAGCCTTGACAAATAAAAATATATATGTATATTATAATACTTGCAGATCAAACATATCCCCACGAGCTCAATACTACGGAGTGTGTTTCCTCAACCAGTTCTTTCTTGGCAAGGATGACTCTAAAATTGCCGAGAATCTCATCAGGATATACTTCTCTTTCTTCAAGGCCACTATCAAAAAGGTATCGTTTATTATACAAGATCCAACTCGCGTTTTTTTTAACTTGCCCTGTTTGGGCCAAATCTTGCAAGCTGATTTAAAACTACTTAGTTTCCTTTCATCCTACGAAATTTAAATTTTGCATATTGCTATGGTTCTGATGAAAATACATTTTTATGATAAGCATGAGCTGATAATATTTAGGGTTGGCTTCAGAGGAGGGAACTCCTTAATGGTAAACAGCATGGTCAAAAATTTTTTCTTTTGTTCCTACAATGGCACTATAAAACCGTTAATTTAGTTTTTAAACTATTAACTTGTTTAGATCTGGTACAATAATAACTAAATGCTGAGACTACTCGTGCAATTACCAAGTGGCAGAGAATAAGTGGTGCCAAAAAATTTACTTGAAATTTTCTAAAGAAATAAGCAACTTATTTCTTGGCCATTCCAAATATTCTTCTTCATTTGTGACAATCATGTTACCCCCAGGGCGAGATAGACTCGCGCCTCATGTCCGCCATCCTAACGGGCGTGAAGCGTGCGCACCCGTTCGCGGACAGCGCGCGACTGGACGCGGCCGCGCACGTGGACGCAGTGCATCGCTTGGTGCACCTCGCCGGGCTGAACGTCGCCACGCACGCGCTCGCGCTGCTGTGGCAGGTCTGCGAGGGGACGGAGAGGGGGGAGGACAGGTGGGTTTGATAGAGTATGAGTATGGGCCGTGTGACTTGTTTTTATCAGTCCCGGATTTGTTAATAGGCCGTATATGCCGCGGCCTAGGGGCGGCAGATTTCAGAAGATGATATTATAGATAATTTTGCTTTTAAAAAGTGCCGTAAAAACTTGTAATTCTTTTTTTTAAGCACTTTCTTAGTGACTAATTCAGTGCCTTCCTTACTATGAATGGAAAATTATTATTTTAGAAAGGTAAATGGGGCGGCGGAAATAAATTGACCTACACTGATAAAAAATATAAATCTGGCACTGGTTGCTATGTGTGTGCACCTCGTTTTTTTATGCCTTGAACAGCCGGGTTACCTGATGGTAAGTGATAGCTGCCCATGGACGTTAGTAACACCGGGGGCGACACCAATGCGTTGCCGGCCTCGAAGAAAACAATAGACCCGCTTCTTGAAGGACGCTATGTCATAGTTCAGAGGGAATACCGATGCAGGAAGTTCTTTCCTATTTAACACGTCGCCACGCACAAGCTCGCGCTGGTGTGGCAGGTTTGTGAGGGGACGGAGGGAGAAGGACAGTTTGATAATAATGTATAGAGGCTGTGCGACTTTTATTGTGTGTGTGTGTGCATGTGTATCTGTACCTCAATCTCTCTGTCTATCTCACTGTGTGTAAGTTCCCATTGTTAAAACGTATCTTATCATATTTTATAGAAGAATTAAAGGGAAAAACCCGAAAACCTTAAATTTGTAGCTACATCACAAAAAATGCTTTTACTTATTTGCAGTTGTTGTCATAGCTTAAAGTAATTGTTTAGAATGTATTTATAAATCGTCTAATAAACAAATAAATGAACATTGTTCTACAATATGTGTAAGATCCTAAAGATAAAATATAATTCCCCTTCAGATTCTACACGGCTCTGTACCGCAAGCTAGCGAACGGGGAAATCTTCAACACGACTCACTCGGCGCTTCTCTTCTCGCTCATATACAAGGCGTTGAAGCGAGACAAGAACACGGACCGAGTGACGTCATTCATCAAGCGATTGTTACAGCTGTGTTGTCATATGACGCCGGCGCAGGCGTGTGGGATGCTGTTCCTTATATCGCAAGTTCTGAAAGACAACGCCAAGAAAGACTGTATTAAGCTGGTTTGGACGAAACGAGATATAAAAGAAGAGGTAAGGAAGGTTTATAAATTACTTGCTGTTGCCCGCACTTCGCACGCGGAGATTATGCTTATCATATTTATCCCCTATTTCACCCCTTGGGTGAAATCCTTCCTTAGTGAATGCCTACATCATAAGAGGAAAACGTGTGTGAAATTTTAACTTTCTAGCCCTAAGGGTTTGGCCTGTGCGTTGATACATCAGTCAATCACTTTTGCCTTTTATATATACAGATTTGTGGTTTAAAATCCGGTAGTGTAGAAATTAGTTAGGAAATAGCATTTAAATTAAAATATTTAAACTATGCGATGAATTATTCGGTTGGCTTTTACTGTAACTTGATTCAATTTAGCATATATAATACCTAACAGGAAAATTGTTAAGAATTTAAGTCTATTTAAGAAAATTTTGTTTTTAGGAGGTAAAAGAAGAAATACCAGTAGAAGTCAATGAAGAAACCGAAATAAAGGAAGATTCAGAAGAAACAGCAGATACAGCAGAAGTGAACAACACAATAAACAGCACAGAGGATGATGGAACAGAAGAAAAAGTTGAGCCGACAAAAATGGACCTTTTAAAAGGAGACAAGAAAGATCTGTTACTGGGTAAATTATATTAATAAAATTATGATGTTGTTTCGACATATACAACATAAATATATTTGCGTGTATTATAACGACTATGTACCACGAAAATTTAACAAAAATAATTATAAGATTTAAGCAAAAATTTTATACACACAGATTTCTGTGCAGGGTTTATAATTCATCAGCGATTATCCAAAAACACGATTTTTTTACAGAAGATGACGAAGATGAATCCTACGTGGACCTGAAGATGGACGATGAAGGTAACGTGAAGCCTCGCAAGAAGCGTTCAGCTGCTGTCACGGGCTGGTTCCACGCCCGGGTGAGGGCTGAGGGAGACGAGGGCACCAGTGCACCTGAGGAGGATACCAAGATACTCGACACCAAGATACAGCTTAAGAAGACTGTTAACATGACTAAAGTAAGTAAAAAGTTAAAAAAATAACGCCATGGTGACGTCGCCGGCCACGTATTCAATCAGTTTATATTGAAATATATGGCGGCTACCTCACCTGGTGACGAAATACGGCAAGCCGCCATGATGTCTTGACGCCAATCAGTCTCAATCAGAGCGAATTCGGTCACGCCTCAGTAAACAAACGAATATGACTATACTGAAAATGACATCTTGTCTATTACTTTACTTAGGCTTGACGTCACAAGCGACGCCATGACACTTTGAAGTGTTTTGGTGCGAATTTTAAACTTATAAATTAAAGTTGCTATATAGTAAACTTTCTTTTTTACTTTTTTACTTTTAATACGTTGTAATTATAATATATTTCCCAACAACATATTCGTAGAACAGTATTTCAAAATCTGTCATCATCCTTATTGCAGCGATTTGCTATACATACCTAACCCCACTACTTATTTATTTATTTATTATTTATTTATTTATTAAAATCACACTACATCTAACATTACAGGTGTCCCCAATTCGATAGAGTAGTTAAATAATATGCAAATTATAACCAAAAGAAACCACTATGCAATGTCAACATTAAAATACACGTGTATGCCAGTATTACAAATGTCTATTTATGTAAGTAAATAAATGATGTCAAATTTCGATAAATAAATAAATGTCAAATTTAACATTCTAGGTAATATCGGAGTTAATATCGGTAATATTGTCAAATACATTTTTTCATTTTCCATTTCCATTTAACTTGTAACATTCCAGGTGATATCGGAGTACAACCCGCTGGCCCGCAACCCGAGCTTCGCGGGCGCCACCTGCACGGCGTACGTGGAACTGTTGCCGCTGGCGAGACACTTCCATCCCACCGTCAGGCTGTTCGCTGAGAAGCTGTTGACTCGTAAGTTCCTACCATAGTGTGTCAGTTCCGACGCACGGCTGGAGTTTACTCCTTACGAACGATTATATAAAATATTATAGATTAGTAAATGAGGGTAAATGAACTCGTTTTTTTATAATGGAAAGTATGCTTGATACATTTGCATTTGATTTGCCTGATAGGCAATGCGCACAATTATTCGCGGACTATTTCCAGTCAGTTTACAGTCGTACACCGCCGATTCTCAACCCAGAACAAGCCAACTTAACATCTGGACGAGGTGTTGATGCGATGGTAGGGGTCAACTGTTTTAATGGTGAGGACTTGGCCCAGGTGTTGGAGAAGATGAAACCAAAGCGCTCCGCGGGACCAGACGGCATCCCGCCCTACATCATCAGGGATTGCCGCTCGGTGTTCGCGGAACCTTTGCTGTACATATTTAACTTGTGTCTGGCTACTAGTACATACCCAGAGATATGGAAACTGTCTCGTGTTGTCCCGGTTCCAAAGAATAGTTTTGGGTCAGAAGTAAGTAATTATATATAGGCCCATAGCGGTACTGTCCGTATTTGGTAAGTTGTTCGAATCATTATTATATCGACTGTTAAGAAACCAAATTGACTTTCGCCTTGCTGATTCGCAGCATGGATTTAGGGTAGGTCGGTCTACCACCAGCAACTTACTGTCCTTTTGGTCATATACCACTAAGATTGTGGATGATGGTGGTCAGGTTGACACTGCCTACTTTGATTTTAGGAAAGCCTTCGATATGGTAGATAATGACGTGCTTCTCCAGAAGTTTGCAGCTGCCGGATTTACTCCTAAATTACTAAATTTTTTCTCCTGCTACCTCCGTAATCGGAGGCAGTATGTGCAGTACAAAGGATACATCTCAAGACCTTACTTTACGTATTCAGGGGTCAGTCAGGGATCAAACCTGGGACCCTTGGAGTTTCTAATATTTATAAATGACTTACCAGATGTGGTCAGTACGGCTAGGTGTCTGTTATTTGCAGATGACCTAAAGCTATTCTTTGAAATCAAACAACATTCGGACTGCCAGCTTCTGCAAAACGACATTTCCAATGTTCTGCAGTGGAGTACGCGGAATAAGCTGATGTTTAACGAAGACAAGTGCTCGGTATTAACTTATGCTCTCAAAGAGAACCCAATCACATATAATTATAAACTAGGTAACTTCACCATAGCTCGTCACTCCTCCGTTAGAGACCTTGGTGTCCTGATGAGAGGTGATATTACTTTCCGCGACCACATTACAGCTGTGTGCGCAAAAGCGTACAGGTCGTTGGGCTTTGTTTTGCGGCAGGTTCAACAGCTAGACAGCATAGCTGCTATGAAGATGTTGTATAACAGCTTCGTTAGGAGCATACTGGAGAGTAATGCAGTTATCTGGAGCCCACATGAGGATAAATACAAACTCATGTTGGAGAAGCTCCAAAAGAAATTTATGAGGCAGTTGTATTTCAGGCGGTACGGTTACTTTGTGGGATATCCCCACATATATCCTAGTAATTTCTTATTAGGAATGCTGGGATATAACACATTGGAATTGCGCCGCAACATCGCCTTGATTGAATACTTTGTCCAACTACTCAGGGGTAATTTGAGTAATCCGTCAGTGCTAGAGCTGATCCCACTGTACGCCCCAAACAACTACGTCTGGGCGCGGCGACATCAGTTGTTCTGGATATCAAGATGCAGGCTGTTGCGGGTAACGGAGTCTCCCCTTGTGAGAGCGCTGATCTTGCTCAACGGCTTAGTGGCTTGGGATCGTCAGTTAGATGTCTTCTGTACACCTGTTGCTGCATTTCGCAGAACAGCAGGAGAGTATCTCGAAACGCTTGGCAAACGAATTGGGTGAACTGATCTGTAATGTTTGCTAAGCTTGTAAATTATATAATAAATAAATAAATAAATTTGTTTATATTAATACACTAGGAAATCGCCCTCGCTTCGCTTAGGGAACGATAGTAAAAAATAAATAAATATAATATAGCCTATGTCACCCGGGGATAGTGTAGCTTCCCAACAGTGAAAGAATTTTTCAAATCGGTTCGGTAGTTTCGGAGCCTAATCAATGCACACAAACAATCAAATCTTTTCTCTTTATAATATTAGTATAGATTATGGATTAGTAAATGAGGGTAAATGAACATGTTTTTATATTACTGAAAGCATGCTTGATACATTTATTTATATAATATAGTAATTATTTAATTTAACATGACATTTTTATTTAACAAATTTATAATAATAGATTCTGTGGTACTAATTACAAAGATAACGCATGTAACGCATAACGTAACGGAGAAAGTTTGATTTTACTGCCCATATATTTTCATACCGCGGGCTTAAATATGAAAATCGATTCTTAAGGAGTTAAACTCCAATAATGTGTCAAGCTTAGGGCCTTTAAGGGCTTAGGGAATGTTTATTCGACCAAAACAAATGTATCTTAATTGTATGAAGTTAAGGTTTAAATGTGTGCCTCGGCAACTCTTGTTTTTGTGGCTTCTTTTTAATTAAAATTTCGTTAAAATGCCTAATCCGCCTAGTGCCAGACTGCGCACGCCTTCGATGTGTATTAGCTAGAAGACTTACTGTCGCGCAACTTAGTATGTAAGATTCTCTTGACCTCTATTAGATTCGCGTATGTGTTATAGCGATTATCATGCAATTCGAGAATAGCTTAAAACTTAATTTGAAAGGTTTTACTGATGACAGATTAAAATGATTATCCTCGACAAATCCATATAAATTGCGAAATCCCTTACGTTAGCACCACTTTGCAAATATTTCTACTATGGAGAAGAAGCGGTGCATCAAACTAAAATTTGATTGAAACATCCACAGAGCAACTGATTCAGTACAGCGGAGACCCATTGAAAGACTTCTCTGGCATACGGTTCCTAGACCGGTTTGTGTTCAAGAACCCCAAGAAGAGAACCGAGACGGAGGTCGAAGGAGAGGTAAAGAGAGTGAAGGGATCTCACCCTAAGTTCGCTATTAGGAAAAATTACACTGCTAAAGGTGAGAGTTAGTCTGTTAACTTATAAATAAATAAATATAAATAACGCTTCACACTCATAGCCCCACACTAGGATTCCCTGTGTCGTGGGTGCCATGGACAACACACAAGACAAGGACACTCACACCCAGACCGAGAACAGAAATTTAAACTCATCATCCAAATTTCCGCCTCGCTGGGAATCAAACCCAGGACCCTTATTATATGTTATGGTATAATTCTGCACAAAAAAATCACTTTATATTTATACTATAATTATTTAGATGATTGTGTAGTGACTGTGTAATGTTTATATATTTTAAAGGCCTTTTAAAATCATCATTTTATAAGATTCCGGTAGATAATTTTCACTATAATCTTACGAAAATGTTTTAGGCATCAAAAGTTTACCTGTGAACTCTGCGTCATACCTCAATGAAGATGTCAAGAAAATACCAGTTGATGAAAGATTCTTATACGAGTAAGTAACAATAAAATATACAAAACAATATTACAAAAGTCTTGATTGAATTGAACGAATGATCAATGTTTTACGTATGATGTGTCCAGTTTCTTACAAAAACGGCGCGAAGTGAAGCAGCCGAATGATGATGATGAAGACAGCGATGATGATTCCGTCACCAGCGAGGACTTTGACAAATACTTGGATACCGTGACCGGCGCTGGAGAACAGGGTATGTTATGATAAGCTTTTTATGTCACTAGGCGACAACCGAGCTGACGATCCAGCTCTTAGCCAAGTAAGAGATCTGGAACCTAGGAACATCCTACTGTTTGTTCGGGTAGTGGGACTTGGAGACAAGATCTAACTCAGATACGGGTACAGTCACAATAGATCACATCTGGTCGCAGTGGCCCTGGGATGGCTGTCTCGGGCCCAAAAATTCAAATAATAAATCCAGCGGATGGTAAGTGGGTATCATCGCCCATGGACATCAGTTACACCAGATGTGTAACATAACAAATATATAAGAAAAATTTATGCCAGGGGTCATAGGTGCAGTCAAATCACAGTACGTAAACAAGCTCCTGGAGCTTGTTCACATTGGGTGTTAAAATTACGACACGCTCTAGGAGCGCGATCACATCGGAGAGGATATACAGTTGTTTTATGATATTTGTTATTTGTACTTTGAAATATATTCTTAATTTTTTCGTCGGTGAAATATACCTGAAAAAATTATAAACATAGTACAAATTACTAGTCAAGTCTTTTATTCTATTTTATATTATTGTGTATCATTTCCACAGAATCTGACGAGGAGCTTGACTATCTAGCAGAAATGGAAGCTAGCAAACAGAAGAAGCCGAAGAAGAAGGGTGACGATGGGAGCGATGATGATCTTGGTGGTGATGACGACGGTGACGTAGATGATTCTGTTGATGAGGATGTTGGTAAGTGGTAAATCAGATCTCAATTAGGTATAGGGGATTTTTAGCAGCTCAATGTGTGTGGCTATGTCACAGATGTCGACGGAACCCCATTTAGTGGGGTTCCTTCTTCTTTTTGAATAACAGCGATCCAACCGACTCAATATTTGCAGCTGAATCCCAAAACAACAAACCATGGGACATTACGCTATGAAAGTAGCTAAAATAAACTAATCTTGCTTTTTTCAGTTAAGAGCCTTATTACTATAGTAAATAGACTGATAATCCTCGAAATTTATCACCCGCTCGGAGTCAGTATGAGCATATATTATATAGTTGGATGCTTATTTTATAATTTTATTGTTCTAGGAGACAGTGATGGTGATCTTGATATATCCGGTGATGAAGGTGAACCAGATCTTTCCGGTGATGATGATGGTAAGGGACCTAATAAGTTATTAAAATAATTGTATGCATATTAGTGTAGGTACGTACAAAGTGAAACTTCTTTCTATACCCTTTTTTTAGTAGTCGATTATAGTTGTATTATATTATTTTTAAATTTACTTTTCGTTGTTTCGTTCATGCCGCCGCTGCGCCGTGACGTTTCAACGTTACAGAAAACGTTGCATTATTCTTTTATCCCTTCTCCAATACATGAATTTAGAAGTTTCATTTCAAATAGTAAATACTTCACAACTAATTCAATAAGTATCGGTAAATACCGTATCATAAGGAATAAGTGATCGATTTTACCAATATTTCACATCTATTATATTTGAGCATAAAATGTTGAGAAATATGTAAGTCTGTTGAGTAAAAAACAATGATAACAATTTAAATTATTAATAATAGTAGAAGTATTAACATTACGGTATAATATATAGGTATTAACATAGGATAATTTATTTTCTTGATTTTTTTAATTTAATTCAATGTTTTCATACAATATTGATTTTCTTCAGAGCTCCGACTCGAAGATAGTGACGAAGAGGATCAAATAGACATTCCTGGGGGAAAAGGAAGCAAAGGAAAAATGAAATTAAAACTAAAAGGTTAGTAGTTATGAATATAATAATATGTCTTAATAATACCAATAAGGTATATTTTTTATGAAACTACCCGACAAACGAAACGACGATCCACTCGGCAGTGAATGGCCGCCGTCGCCCTGGACATCAGCAAGATAAAGGAATCACCGTTGCATAGCCGACCAGGAAAGAGAGAGAGAGAGAGAGAAATACTTGCGAGGGTGTAGATCCTCCACAAGTAAAATAATGCGAGGGTGTAGATCTTTCAGCATAATTAAAGATTTAGTAATCTCAGGGTACGTTCTTCTTGTAAATAAGCTGCAAGTCATGATTCGTCAAAATGAATTTATTTAATTATTCCCAAATAACAACACAGTTTTTGTAGATACATTGTTAGTATTATGTACTTATTTAAAAAGGTAAATTATATATTAAAACATCCAGCAAATTTTAAGATCCATGATAATGATGGAAACCCAGCTGATAGATGCATTTTTCGTAAAATACCAACTGTCAATATTTAAAAATCTATAGTAAGGCCAGCGAGAAGCGATACGAAATGTAAACAAAACCAATGCAAGGTCATTAGGAAATGCAGGGGTGCGTAACTTTTCGAAAGTTATATATTATAGTGTAATTTATATTCTAAAAAGCTAACAGTTAATAAAAAGAAAATAAGTTGAAATGAGAATAATAATACTAAAAACGATAGGTATAGCAGTCTGTTGACTTAACTACCAGTAGCTTGGGTGACTTGGTTCCTGCAATTTTTTATTATTTTTATGATATTTTTATTATAGTTTGTATTATTGTATTAAATTTCAATTTAATAATAATGTTTATGGAAATGAGGATAAAAATGTAACATTTTTTAGGAAATCATTATTGTGGCTCTATCATTAACCACTCTTAATTAATAATAACAAACTATAATCAACAACAACAATCTAACATTAATTAAAATGTTATGTTGTTGAACCGAATATTGGTGAACCCGTCTTGACCTTGCCATATTTTTGCCGGGAGAACGAGACATTACGACAAATACACAAGATGGAAAGAGATAAATATTATTGTCAACTCCACAGTCGTTTTTAAGGTAAATGACATTTCGTATCGCTTCTCGTTGGCCATATTATAGAAGAAAATGCATTCGCCAGCCAAGGAATATTGAACGAGGTATTATTACACCTCGTTACACACTCTGTTCTTGTCAGTCATTTGGCGGCTGAAGCAAGCTATTGTCCATAAATCATTCAAGATAATATAACAGCATAACAGTTCATATATTCGCACGTCCCCACACCCGTACTAGGATTATGTAATTCTGAAAATATAGTGTTTTATACGTGACTTACACACAAGACATTAAAAACGTCTACTACAAAATATATAGTATGTTTCACTGTCACAAAAAATACTACGGCCCGGAATCGAAGTCGAACCACAGACATGTATACCTAGAGTAGATGCCGCATGTTCATACATTTCACGTGTAACAGAAAGGATTTTAAATCCTATTTGAGCGCCGTGTCATTTAGTTGGCGTTTTACTGCTATTGGCAATAGATGTCAACTGAAATAACGAAAAATGCCTGATTGTAACGTTTTAAACTGTAGGAATTCTACAAATACAGTTAGCAGAGGTAAAAGAAATATTTCTTTTCATCGTTAAGTAATTTATTTATAAAATTGTGTAGTAATTTATTTTAAAATAATTTTTTTCATATTTATTGCAGTTCTACCACGTTTTACAACGAAAAGCACTAACTTACTGTGTACTGCGTACTACTCAATACATTGCTGATTTTGGTAGCAAAATTTATACGGCTTGTTTACTGGAACACGCAATGAAAGTAAAACAATCGTTACTATAAATCGTCGCTTAGCTTCGTAGTACGGTGAATATTGTCGTGTTTTTGTAAAATATAGCATATAGTGTTGTTCATTTACTCGGTGTGGTCTCGATGTTAATCGATTTTGAAAACCAATGAATAATAATATTTACATAGAGACAGTTTTTAACAGGCAAATTATTTTTCATTACAATATTAATGTTTCTGTATAGTGATTTTATTCATGATAACATTATAATTAAAGGTTTTCAAGTGACCCCAATATTAAAGCAAAATGAATTATAGCGACGGGGCATAGATATTGGTTTCCAACAAAACATAGCCGTATATGTTCTATTCATTTCAATGATGACTGTTTTACGGATTCGAAAAAGAAACGAAGGCTGATTTCAAGCGCAATACCGAATATTGATGTACTGTTTTTTTATTTTGAATTTTTAATTAGAAAAAAATATTCGTTTAACTTTAGGTAAGTTTAAATGTGTCCATATGATGTTTTGATTTTCATAAAAGAAATGTTTATAAATATTTTTTTTAATTATCATTTATTTAATTTCTTGAAAGCAAATAATAAACAATTATAATATTTATGATCTCTTTATTTATCTTTACATTTCTGAAGCTTGTGTTTATAATTAACAAATAATCAAGTTAAATAAAACACAAAACTATTTATTCGGTCATATTCAAGCACTATACTATATTATTATGTACAACCAACCATAAGGAATTTTTTATGTTTTACATATTCTACGCCTACAAACGATCATACGATTTTCTATTTACCTAATTATTATCGGTAATCGATTTTGATAATCATTAATCGTTGTCGAGAATCGGTAACGAATCAGTTTCGAATTGATATCGCTAGGATGGGGAATTTCAGCACTAAATATTCTTGTGACAGCACAATGTGTCAAAAAAAAGTGACACGCTTGGTTTTCATACAATTCGAGGTACATGCATCGTCTATTCTTGATATATGTCTGTGAGTCGAACCCTAGACTAGACGCTTGGCAAGCATGGCTGCAAATATTGCAAACAGATTCTAATTAGATTTCTGCCATTATTATATACATTTATGGTGAGGTAAGGAAGGTCTAACGTAATAATCATACTATATAAGTACCTAAACTATGGAAGCCAGACATTTTGTGTTATAGCCATGCCTCCTAGACAAACCGGGATTTGCTACAGAAGATTGTAAAAAGATATATTTGATTCTGATAGCTTAGCTGCCTTGTGTTCATAACTCCAAAAAAAAAAATATCGACGCTACAGTATTTGAATAACACTCTCAAAATTTTACAGGTAAAGATGACCTCGGTTCGTTGTTTGCGTCTGCCGAAGAATTCTCAACTCTCTTAGAAGAAACTGCTACAAATAAGAAACAGGGTTCAAGCCAAGCCGTGTCCAATACAGATAACGCCAGTACTAAACAGCTAGCCTGGGAAGACAAGCGAGACAGGTGGATTAAAGGATACAACAGAAAAGTCTTCGGTAATAAAGGAAGCAAGAACAAGAAGTTCAACGCCAGAAATGACAAACACGGGCCAAAGTTCAAGCAAAATAAAAACAACTTCAACAAGATGGCCGATAAGAGAAATGGCGGGAAACGGAAAGGCAATGCCACAGAGGGCGCGGGTGGCAAAAGAAAAAAGTTTAAGTAATCGTTTTTAATAAAAATAAATCATGTTCTTAACTTTTTTGTTTTATTTAATAGATTAAAAGACGTATAATTTTTTTGTAGGTAGTACAATGTCTTGCAAAGTCATATGGCGCTAGGATATAAACATGGAAGTATAATGTTCTAAAGTACCAGAACAGACATCGCGAACAAAATTTGTGTCACGCCGAGAGGTTCTATACCTATTCAAAATTGAAACCCTGTTCTCCTTTCAAAATCGAACAGATCCATTGAAAATTGAAGCCCATTGGCATATCAATCGTGTTCGCGGTGTAGGTAGGTTCTATATATCTATTACTATAATAAAACTCAGTGTGTTTGTCTGTCCGGGCATCACATAAAAACCCTTGAACAGATTTCGATGAAAATTGGTGATGTTGTTACTGATACCTTGGGTCATATTTTAGACAACATTTCATCCCGGAAAATTAAAAGGTTTCCCGGGAAAACAGGATAAAAGTTTGAATAAGTTAAACATAATTTCCGTATGCAAAGCTGCGGGCAACAGCTAGTTACTTTATATAGTAATAATACTTCAATCATAGACCTATATGTATGTAGTGTACATGGACATAAATTACATTTTACTATTTTTATTATTATTATTATTATTGGTTGTGTAGTACTCCGTGTCACAAAAGGTACGTTAATTGGCTCGTTACCACACCAGTGCGCAAGTAGACGTCCGTTCTCGCCCGTGGCTAATACGTGACTGACTACCCCACCCCCGTGTGCTCGAGACAACGTCATGTTTACTCGAGTATCGATCACAAACACTACATCATAATTACTCGAGTATCGATCACAAACACTACATCCCTTCCTTATTATAAATTTATTAATCGAGAAAGTACTTGGTTACAACACAATCAACCCTTACTAGTACAAGTACCAAGTATACGAGTATACTTTATCTCCTTCCACAAGTGTTGGACATTCGGCGTGCCGTTTCCTATCTGAGGTACTCTTTTCCTTTCTCCTTCTCAATTTTGAAAAGCCCAAAGAAACTCCTCAGAACATCCTTTAAAAAAGTACTACAAAAAAGACAATAACACAAAAGTATTCACCATTCTGGGCGAAACCGGCTGCAGAGCCTTGTCCTCTTCATTGCCTTGTCCTTGTCATTCAAACACTCGTCCACACCATAACATCCCTCGCCCAACAACTGCGTCCTCACACGTTCCTTGAAAGCTTCCATCGGCAAGTCACGCATTAATTTTGGGACCCTATCACAGAAATGAATACCAAGCCCTATGAAAGATCACTGCACTCCACCTAGGCGGAACAAAGGCGAAACCAATTGATGCACCCCTTTCACCAATATCAAAATTTTGTTTATACGCGCTTATTTCTTCATTAACCGACTTCAAAAAAAAGAGGAGGTTCCCAATTCGACTGCATTTTTTTTAATGTTTGTTACCTCAGAACCCCGAACTGGGTGAACTGACCTGGACGATTCCTCCTTCAATCGAAAGCCGGCGCCCGTCGTGTGGTCCCACAAAAACCCGAACGAGATCCGACAATGGCAGCCATGTCAAAATCACATAAGTCTCAAATTTGCATCAAGTATGCGCACGATAAATGGACGAATAACTCAATATCTCACGCAACTTACTTAACTTCTTAACTATAGCAGTTGTTTACGAACAAACTCAATTGTGTACATCTGTTTTTATGTTCAATAAAAATCTTTAAATCTTTAACTTAACGCACTTAACTTCTCACGCAAAGATTCCCGAGACCCAAGTCTGCAAATAGCCCTAACAGCCTTTTTCTGGAATATTAATACTTGCTCCACATTGGCTGCATTGCCCCACAGCAAGATGGCATAAGACATAACACTGCGGAAACAAGCAAGATAGACTATCCCAGCAGTTTCGACGTCAGCACACTGCCTCACTTTCCCAACAGCAAAAGCAGCCCTACCGAGCCCCGTCGAGAGACCCGCCAAATGTGGGCCCCGCCGAAGTCCACTATCCAAGGTCACCCCCAAAAGACCGTCGATTCCTCCATATGCAATGTCTCACTACTCAGTTTAAGAGACTTTTTTTTTTTTTACTAGGTAGGTTTTTTTATTAGGTAGCACAAACTATTACTCAAATAAGACGCGATCAAGCCAAGGGCCCCGTCCCTTACACCATAGTGGCCAAGTCTAAAAAGCAATGTTTCGCGCCCAACATCAATCAAATGCCTCAGACAAGCCACAAAACACACCTATGGCACTCTGCGACGCCTCCCATGTCTCAAACACATGCTTCAACAGCCCAACCCCTGGCTGTACCACATTATTGCTGAAATGGGTCAACACCCGATTCAACACCATCCTTTCGAAAATCTTACTAAGAGTTGGCAAAACAGAAACCGGTCTATAGTTATCGATATCGGCCCTTTCACCCGCTCTAAAAGTGGAATGATTCTGCTGCACTTCACAAGATCTGGAAAGATACCCAGATCTATACATTTATTAAAAACTACGACCAAACATGGCCATAATAACCATAATATGCTGCATCATTTTCACTGAGACGCCCCACAAGCCACCTGTACTCTCTACCATCAGAGACCTAAAGACCTTAATTAAGCCTCTAGCGGCTATATGTTCAAATTCAAACAAAATATTACCTTTATTATTATGACCCCTCAATACAAAAAAATGCTTTCGCCGGTGAAGAAGCCAGCGAACCGGTCAATGCCATAGGAACATCACGGAAGCGATCCTAAAATTCGCCTGCCACGTCTATAACAATTCGTAATAGAAATCACAGGACCCTGCGTTACCGTTCTCACCGCCAACCATACTCCAAGTCGCTTCCATCCCGTTATCCGAACTAACAATTCTGCTCCCCATGTACACCGATTCCGTCCGAACACAAACAAATCCAAAGATTTTAATTTCTCACGTACTCCTGGAAAGCCGGAGAAAAGTTTGTTTCTCGGCGCAAAGGTCATACATCCCGTTCCTACCCTTACAAACACCTACAGCAGCCCAATCACCAAATTTACCATTTTTAGCTATACACATACCCAAATTTGATTATTTGATTAAATTCGCCATTCATGTTATTAGACAATGTCTTATATAGTTCGATTGGATCTCCCCGTTGCAATGTCAACTGCGTTTGCATTTTCGAATGAACCTCTTACTTTGAAAGTTGAAATTCAATTTTTTTTTTTTTTTTTTTTTTTTTTGCCATTGGTCCACATTCCACCAATTTTTTTTTCAGTGAATGAACCATACAACGAAACTTTCCGTCCGCAGTGGTCCGACCCCAACCCACTGAACATCTCCTCACTCAAATCCCACAATTGCAAAAGATACCATCCAAACAAGCAGCTGTAGCCTCAGCCACTCCGGCTGGCTCATTTAATAATGGATTCAAACCAAAGCACTTAAACAAACCCAGCAGCCCAGCAGCCATAGCACCATCCGACAAAATGTCCGCTTTGAGGCCGCCACACACCACCAATCCTTTCTAGAAACACATAACCGCCTAAGTACATCCTCCAATGTATCTTCAAAACAGCAAAATCACCACAGGGGGGCCGATACACGCAAACCACAACAAACCGCTCCAGCTCCACACAGGCCAGCTCAATAGTGCGCTCAATAGA
Organism: Thymelicus lineola; assembly: GCA_963932265.1. NCBI lineage: Eukaryota > Metazoa > Arthropoda > Insecta > Lepidoptera > Hesperiidae > Thymelicus > Thymelicus lineola. The sequence goes on along the minus strand of OZ010698.1, from coordinate 2,966,764 downwards.
AAGACCGATGTCCTTACGATCCTTACAAGACACATTGCTGTGCACCAACACCAGCGATCCACCATGAATTGCAGTCTCTCCACAGAATGCACCAGACAACCTACAATCACCCATACTAACATGATTCCGAGTGCCTGGCAACCAATGTTTCGTTATACATAAAACATGTACATCAAAGCACTTTATAAATAATTATATTTCCAATTCCTTGCTGGACAAGCATTGTATGCTCCGATGTACAATGTTTAAAGAAGAGGGCCTCTCCATTGTCTCATTATTCAGTCCAAATAACTATCTGTACCCATATTAGTACAATTATTCAAAAAGAAACAGTGGCAATACTACCACAATCCATAAATGCTTCAGTAGACCCTGTTACCCTACTTGTAACAGCACCATTCAAATCGAAAGCTAACAACCCAGCCAACCGTCCTTTATACCCTAGTGGCAGGCACATACTGCCCCTAGCCAATTCAAATTTATGATGAAATTAATTTATTTATATCAAAACAAAATACTACACCGCTATGATGATTTATCCAGCCATACACCGTCCGATCCAATCTATAAATATGGTCATCCTCTTCCGGACCCAAATCACTCGAATAAGGAAACGCACACATCACAAATTCGCACTTGGCACTTCTATTTAAAACAATAACTTTCCGATATATTTTACCAATTGCTTCCTGCTAATGTTCAGGCTGTCACCGATCACCAAAACCATTGAAGCGTTTATATCCAAATGTTTCGGATTAATCTGTTTTAATAAATATTCAAAATTGGCTCCCGGTGAGCACAAGTTAACTACTGAGTGTGTAATATAGGAATTTATACACTATTAATTCGTCCCCACATCTACATACGGTCAACTAGGCATTATAAGGCATTTGTAGTACTATAACGGCATACTATAAGGCATTTGTTGCCTAATACGCAATCATGTACGATTTACCATTTCATGTAGGTTCGTACTACCTAATTCACATGATCACGTACGATTTACAATTTCATGAAGGTTCGTACTACCTGATACACATGACCACGTACGATTTACAATTCATGAAGGTTCGTACTACCTAACACACACGATTACGTACAATTTACAATTTCATGAAGGTTCGTATTACCTAATACACACGATCACGTACGATTTACAATTTCATGAAGGTTCGTATTACCTAACACACACGATCACGTACGATTTACAATTCATGAAGGTTCGTACTACCTAACACACACGATTACGTACGATTTACAATTTCATGAAGGTTCGTACTACCTAACACACACGATCACGTAGATCACGTACGATTTACAATTTCATGTAGGTTCGCACTACCTTGACACACACGATCACGTAGATCACGTACGATTTACAATTTCATGTAGGTTCGCACTACCTAACACACGATCACATAGATCACGTACGATTTACAATTTCATGTAGGTTCGCACTACCTAACACACGATCACGTAGATCACGTACGATTTACAATTTCATGTAGGTTCGCACTACCTTAACACACACGATCACGTAGATCACGTACGATTTACAATTTCATGTAGGTTCGCACTACCTTGACACACACGATCACGTAGATCACGTACGATTTACAATTTCATGTAGTTTCGCACTACCTAACACACATTATAGTTATTGCAATAAGTACGTATGTACTAAAATTTATTACACTATTAAGTTTATTAAATCACCCACATGAACAATCCTTCATGTAGATAAATACCTATTAAGGAGTTTTTGACACAAGAAATCAACCTAAGTACGTCAATAATTAGTAGCACCGTTATAGCTAATTAAATTATCAAACTTTAATTGTAATCCAATAAAATTATTAATTACTAAAGTCATAGCATCGGATAAATAATAGCGTAACTAGTGTGTCCGCTGTTGTCCAGGTATTAATCAAGACTTCGTCCAGGCAAAAGAAAACCACTACACAGTTCATGGTAAAGAGTTGTAATGTAATGTGAAACCAATAACTGTAACATATATACGGTACTTATCTTAACATATATACGGTACGTACGGTATCTAAATGTTCGCTGAGTGCGATACGTTAGACGCGTATACATACATAATGATGCTGTTAAGATAAGTCAGGCGCTGATTATCAAATAACAAAAATATTAAAATTACTGAAAATAAGATTTTAAATACATATATCCTAACTATTTATTACTGACGAAACTATAACTACTGAGCAACTAGTAATTTGAACTCAATTTTATGGATAGTAGGACGGTGGCCATGGAAGTCGGAATCCGCTAAGGAGTGTACAACGACTCACCTGCCGAAGCAACTAGCCCTGAAGATGGATGGCGCTGAAGCGTTTTGCCTATATACACTACCGTTACAGGCAAGTGCGTAGTCTTCGGACGACGTCATTATGCCGTAACGAGTAGGACGTGCGCGGCGGTGTGCTCAGAAGGTTCTGGGCGTGAGCCCGCCTGGAGCCGCCGTTGCGGCGTCGGTGCAGATCTTGGTGGTAGTAGAAAACTGTAATAACTTGTTTACAATAATCCAATGCGATACCTGCCTACCGCATGGCGATGCCGCGACGCGATGATTCATCGGGATCATTAAGAGAGGTTTATAAAATGCAAGTGCAGTGATAGCTTTTAATATAGTTAGTGTACAGGTAGTGTTTAGATACACTTTATTGTTTATTTATTTATTTTTTTTGGATAGAAGTATATATATTTTATGTTGACCCTCCGGTAATTTAACAATCAATTATACATCCAATGCATAAAGTTTTTAGACCATTCGATTTTATTAATGTACTCGCATACTTATTCAACCTTCCTCTCTCCGTTTTTTTAAAAAATATATTATCACTAACCTTTTACCTCGTCGCCACATGTAGTACTCCGTGTCACAAAAGGTACGTTAATTGGCTCGTTACCACACCAGTGCGCAAGTAGACGTCCGTTCTCGCCCGTGGCTAATACGTGACTGACTACCCCACCCCCGTGTGCTCGAGACAACGTCATGTTTACTCGAGTATCGATCACAAACACTACATCATAATTACTCGAGTATCGATCACAAACACTACAGGTTGCTTATCTAAAAATCAGAATTCAGGCCATTTAAAACCTTGACAATATATAATATTGACATTATATTATATAAAAGGTATTGTTGTAAAAAAATAAACTACAAATTGTAAAGTTGCTAAAAGTGTATGTTGTATTTAGCATTCATTATTTGCTGAACTTTTTTTTGTATTGGACTGCATATAATTGCAAGCAATACAATACAGCATGAGGACAATATAAACAATGTTCTCACCGGCGCTATTACATTGCATTACATTAGCATGGTGCCACATGCCGGCTGCCGGCTGGTTAGGCAAACGGCCTTGACACAGAACATACGAAAGGTGGCGCTGATGCGCTGACCAAACTGTCAATACTCATACTGGAATCTTAACTCCAGTTCATCAAACAAAAATGAACTTTGTTACGTAGAAATACAGTTCAATCCTTTCGCTGCTATTATCTGTCAGTCGCTATACAAAGTAGTACCCACTATCCAACAGGTTATGGTATCGTGCGTAGAAATATGCGCGCCATTTTTGTCCTATAAATTACGCTGGAATTAGAGAAGAATTGAAAGTTTATTGGTAATTGTTAGTTAAATATCTGGAGACTTTTATGATACGACAAATTCTAGAAATAATCCTCCGTTTAATTGTTTATATTCCCAAAGCAGCGCATTGGACATAAACCGCTTTACCGCGCGCTTGTTTGTTGACATTAGTACGTCATGCAGTTGTCTTGTGAACCGCGTTTCAGCGGCGTATCTCGCTATTAGATGTTAAATAACTCTAGTGATACTCAAAATAAGCACAGTGAAAGTATAAACGTGCATCGTTGACAATAATTATTATGCGTTTATACTCGTGAACATTCAATATACGAATGTTGTCGTGAAGTGAATGAACAAAAAGAGCGGGGAAAAATCTGTGCAAGTGACGACTGCGAAGCTATTTATAGCAAAACCTATGGCGCGATAATACTGTTTTAGAGTGCAAGAGTAGTCATTATAAGTGTTCTAATTGGAATTTTGGGATTCGTAATTGACGTATGATTCCTTTAATGCTAATTTTGCTGATTCGTAAGGAAAACGAAGGCGCCTAAACAAGTTTGACAGCTCACGGACGCACACAAGTAAAGTTGGCGGCACTGCGCATGTGTGCGTATCACCAAGTGATGTGAAATTCTTAACGCTTATCGATTAGCTTGATAATTTCAAGGGCATTGTCGATAGGCCTCATAAATAATATGCTCAATTAAACTGAACTCTGCCAACGTAATAAATGATATATTTTTAAGAGGTCAAGTAGTCTGCTGTATAAATGTATGTTTGTTTAACATAAAATATGGAATCCCCATTTCAAAAGATAAGCTCCGACGAAGCATCTCAAGCCACATCCACATCAAATTCAAATCAGTTATTCATACCGGAAAACTTTGATTTATCTGATGACCCATTTCGTATGGGCTTAGAATACATATCTGTGATAGGTGAAAACGTCACAATTGATGATAGAGACATGTCCATTTCAAGATCATCCGGGGCAGCAATGCCGACCCCTAATACTAAATACCCTGAAACTCCATTAACACCACCAAATGAAAAGTCTCCTCCTATTATGGACACACCAAAACACTCCGATGTGACTACAGAGGACACAAGTAACACTAATAAGCCACAGAATTTGTTGAAACTGTCGCTAACTAAAAACATTGATAATGATTTGTTCATAAAGCCGTCTCCTATTGCGGAGGTCATGTCGCCAGCTAAAATGCTGCAATTCGAAGTGGACTTAGCAACCAGTGCCACGCCGACTATGAAGCGGGCCGCTATCGACTTCGATTTTTTCAACAAGAATAATTTTGAAGAATATTTCGATGATGACAAAAATAAGGAGCAGAATAAGATTGTTGAAACAAAAGACGTAGAAGCATTTATAGAAACACCAGTTATCGTGAAGGCCGACACCGTCAGACACGAAATAGGCTACGGTATGTATTACTAATCGTAATCGTATTGTCTTTTTATACTTACAGAAACAGATACTACAGTTTGTAGCCAAACAAATATTTGTCAAAGTTGAAGCCGCATCACGCCGGAGTTACCTAGCATGACAGAAAGGTTGTTCAGATATAAGCTAATTTAAATGATTCCCTGTATATGAAAACTTATGTTGTAATTAATTTAGACGTTTCATATCTTTGTGTAAGTTCCGATACATGTACATAATATGTATATTATTATTATTTGCTGCTTGAACTAATTAAGCACGTAGTTTTTTTCATATTGTGATAAAAGTTTATTATATTATATGTGCATTACGTTATAAATAAATACTTCATATAAACAAATAGGTACGTGTTTGAAATAGTTTTTTCTGAATCAAGACTAAGCTCGTGGGCAGGGATTAGACTCTTTGGGTCACCTTGGAATGAATTAACCACGAATGAAACAGATCAGTTAATTTCTTATAAAGACCTAATAAGACAGAATACATAATATTCCTTTATTTACGTTCAAATTATTGAATTTTGAAAAGTGATCTTGTATTTATAAATAAATAAATTTATTTAGAAATTCCTTAATTTTTCGTACAAAAAACCTACCTGGTAACCTTAGGTAAGCTATCACTGTCAACATCTTAAAGTTATTATCATAAGGCATTAAACAGGATGAATAAACCTCAATTGTTCAAACTGAACAACTACACCACAAAGATTAACAGTCGGGTATCCATTCTGCAACCAATCAAATCTTGTTTGTTTTTTCACAAGCAGCTCTGTAAAATTCAAATGGGTCCCGACTGTTAATCCTTCTATGGTTTAGTTGTTCAGTATTACTTTTAACAACATTCTAAACTACTGGACTTGTTTTTTATTTTTAGTTTATTTTACGCAGTCGGGTTTTTTTATTTTTTTTTATTTTACACTTTTTAGTTAGGATTTATTGACTTCTTTATTAGACGAAAAAATTCGCAATGTTGTCGTTTCATTAAGGGAGTTAATAAATTGGAGAGAATGGTTGTTTCAACAACTTTAAATCGTTATACTTATATCCTAAACTGTTAAAATGAAAAATGATGAAAGAAGTCTAAAAATCATTTTTGAATACCTATTCAACGATACCCCCCTCGATAGGTTTTAAGAAAAAAAATTAAAGACAATGTTGCGCCAAAAATGGTCTTCTTTTCAATTTTGATAAACCCAGTGTCACTATCACTATTAAGATGAATCTAACGGCACCTCTCAAGCTGAAATCGATCAAGTCGTTTAGGCTACAGAGCGTGCCAAAGAAATATAAGTACACATACATACATTGTACACACACTCTAAAAACATAACCTTCCTTCCGGCGCAGTCAGGTAAAAATATTTTTTCTGCCTTTCTTTTAACATTGTGATAAGTGTAATTAATATACAATTCAATTAGCTGAATTTTAAGATTCATTTCATTTCTATACATTGTCAAGTGAAACGTGACCATTCTTCTTTGAATATGTTCACTATGTTACTAAGATTAACTATTAAAATTATGTCTTTTGATGCTTATAGAAAGCTAGAATATTTTCTAACTTGTATATTCTTCGCAAAATGCATTTTTTATGGCCTGAAGGGCTGAAGAAAACGTAGGCAGGCCGCTTGATGGTAAGTGATCACCGTCACATTTGGACACGAGCTATACCAGAGGAATTGCCAATGTATTACCGGCCCTCAAGCAGAATTATTTTTACACCATTTTTTGGAGAACCTCAAACCATAGCGCTCCAGAAATTCTTTAAAAGAAAGTTTATTACATATTTTACACTTGCATTGCAAAAAGGATCGTGAGAATCGGACCCTAGAGGTTCTCTACGAGTTCCATCGATGTGGATGCAACTTTAGGTAATCTTCGGTGAGTGGTGCAATGATGGAACGGCACAGTAGACAACAGGTTAAACGAATCCTCGGCTCACAGTTGTAAAGTCAGGTGTTCAAAGCGTGCGATAGCGATTTTTTGCCGCGATTTGCGAATTTTGTGGCGATTTTTGGTGTTGACAACTCGGACTGCATACTTCTTCATAATTGTAACTCTCGGAATAAAGTATCAGTTGGGATAAAATCAATAACCATACGTCATACTTGCACTGTTGGTGGCTGCATGCTGCCAAAGCTTCTGCACCTGATAACATATTAACATAATGCACTAGAACTCGGTATTCGAGCTGTAGATCACGGCTGAATCAACCTTTAGTCGTTACAAAATTTTCAACTATGATAGACAGTTAAAACATAGGACGTGGTATCCACGAATACCACAAGTAGGTCCGATTTTAGTAGAAGATTAACAATTCAATGAGATATTATGAGTCTCAGCGTGATCTCGGCATTATATTGTAGAAGAAACAAAGTACAATGTCTATCTAGATGTAAGAACGCAACGCAAGTCAGATTCGATCAACAGTTCAGTTTAATCGTTGAACATTCAGTAATTAGATATCTACGTGCATTTACAACAATTAGATTTCTGCACGTCGGCTTATCCGTTAAGATAACAAAATCTTATCAGAAAATTATATGTTTTCAAAACAAGGTAACGGTACGTGCGTTTTTAGTTTTTGCCCCGAGCACGAAGGTCGGTGATACTTCCGCGACTCAACAACAGCATTACATGAACAAATCCAGTAATATCGATTATGGCATTCACGGTTCAGTCTTCAAGAATAAATGTCCAATATTTTTTTTAGATATTCCAAACAAATCCTATACCACCAATTTTGTTAGGCAAATTAGAACATTTATGAAACAAAACGTTGCTTGTTTTATTTATTATAATGCAATAAACTTTTGTTTATCTATTGTTGCTTAGAATATCTCATCTAAAACGTCATTACCTACAGTAAGTACTATATGTACATGACAAATACTTTATTTATTTGGTGTTAATACCAATGCATGTCGCTGTGTACAGCGCATAGAGAAGTGGAGAGAGGGTTGATCCTTGTAGGACTCCGGCCCTTAGAGGATTTGTAGAGATTTGCCTCATGGCAGGGTCGATCATAGATTGCAGCACATCTAAAGAGGATGAATTATGGAGCATTCCTTAGTATTTGCCGTTGACCCCATTGCAGCACTAACTAAAATAACTAATTAAAACTACTTCACTGTTTTTCTTTAATGAAGCAAGTTTTGATTACTTTAAGACGCTGAATTAGGCATTGAATTTACAAAATTCCGATTCTATGCCAGATTTGAAATCCACGATTTATAATAATTGCCATAACTTGCTATGATTAAGTATTCGTTACTAATGGTATCAGCGTTTAATAATTAATACGTCATAACTGAGTATACGTAAATTATGTTACGTATACTTCGGTATGCGAGTCACAGTAGTGACGTCGCTGGTACTATAATACAAATCATAATAACTATAACATCGAAGGTGATTCAAGGGAGTTTCACAGTCAGTTAATTACAAATAACATTCTTCGTTACATCACCGTCGTTCTGACTGGAACTGGATCGATTATGTAACTGCAATGAAATATTGCCCTCGAAAGTGCAGCATGCAGTGTTTTTGATTTTGTGAGGAATGCACGTGTTGTTTTCGATTTTAATATTTTTTTATTTAAGGCAAATGTTGTTGCAAAGTAGATAAGGTAGAAAAATATAATAGTATAGTATAATATAATAATACTAACTTAATAACAGTGGATTTCCGCAAAATACTATTAACTATGTACGGATATCTGTCTATACATAGTTTGACCTTTCTCTTTCATGTTTTTGAGTTTTACATGCAGTCATATAAAACAATGTTTAGAGTCCCGGGATAGTTATGGTAATTGCTGGGAATTGAACCCAAGACACGTGGCATAGCCGCGGTGCAGCGGTCTGACATGGTAACTAACCAATGCGCCACATGGGTCCGTCGTATTATAATTTATAATATAAAATAATAAAAAATATGTACTGAAAACGCACCACCAGAACAAGCATCACCAGGTTGAGGGTGTAAATACCGATCAGATTAATTCGACTGCTGCTTAAAATTCAAGTAGGTAGTACCTACTAAGTACTAACCATAATTACATAGGTATGTAATACAATACCTACAGATGGTTTTTATTATTGTCAAATAATAATCGGAGAAAATAGGATTTCACAAACACAATAATCGCATATATCATGTTAGAGCTAACTCCCACAGGTTATCGTAAATATAACTGCTATGGGCATTGTCTGATAGTAGAATTCACAGTTATTAAGCCCTGATAACGAATTACCTGCTCTAGTCTACTGTAAAGTACCTACAATAGAGACGTTTCCGAGGTAAACGATTTGGCATTGACATGATTCTATGTTTAATTGTATTGTCTAATAATTTTATAGTTACTGGGGATAAAAAACCTTTTTATGTATAATATAATATACCCACCTAATTATCTATATCAATTAATATAATACAAATATAAAAATATATTATCTACAGCTGAGCTGCTATTTATAAAAAGTAATAGCTAACCTGTTGTATTTTTGCAACAGAACAGGTTTCAAAAAACATTTTTTTCCAAAATTAAAATGCTTTAACATCTCTCGTCAGTTCTTCATTAAATTTTTGGGTTATGATACGGTACCTACATAAATTCTGATCTTGAGACATAAAATCCAAATGTTATAATTTTTTATTTAAATGCTATAATTAATATTCCTTTATCCCAGTTTTTTTTTTCAAGCAGAGACCACCTGATGGTAAGTGGTCACCGTCGCATCGACATGAGCAATACAAGAGGAATCGCCAATGCATTGCCGGCCCTGAAGGAGAACTGTTTCATTTTCTGTGTAAACAATTGCATTAAAAATATATGAAAATAATTACACCGATAAAATCGTTTCGAATAAAAGGAACGATTATCGAAATTAACATTCAATCCCTTTTTATTCAAACTGCAAAAAGAATGTAGAAAAAGAGATGGCAAGTCTTTTTAGCTTTCGTCGCTCTTACATTTCCTATCTCACTCTGTTGGATAGATAAGCAATACCTTTGTCCCGTTTGTTTACGTCCATGAAATGGTGTTTCTATAGTATAAGTAAAAAAATACTATACTTTCAACCATTGTTGCTTGGTAACTTACATTTTGACATGTTTTTAAATGAAATTATTAGTTTATTGTATAAATATTATTAAAAGCAATTAAAACGAATCCAAGCGAAATATGAGTAATAACTTATTTTTATATTGATTTGTCTGTAAGTTTTGCGTGCTCTGTCTGGCCTCGTAAATCGTATCGTAGAGTGGGGGAAGCGCCTCTCGCACGTCGCACGGTTTCTATTTTGCGTTTCTCGAATTCAGTTAGTTTATCGCGCTGAGTGGGGTACCTCATTCGCGCGAGCATTTTTTAAAGTTATATATTTAGTGATTAATGTAGATTTTTTAGACAAATGGACCATTTATAAATAGTAAGGTGTTAGTGAAAGATTCGAAATATAGCGAACCGTGTATAGTGACAAATGGACTGTACCGTTAGTGTAGTGAAATTTTTTGATACGAAACTATACTTGGATTTATTGTGAACCCACATGTGCGAGTGGATGACGAATAAAGCTGTGATTTTGTGGTTAAAAAAGGGAAAATAAGCTAAAAAATTTTGACGTTTTAACGGTGCGAAAGTAGATGCGAGTAGTGTTATCCGACTATTTGAAAACGTAAAGACGCGACAACATCCTTGACACTTGAGGTGTCTTTTCTATTCGGTCGGGTAGCGCTGTGCGCACTAGCGCCACCTATTAAATAGTGTGTCCAGGCTGGGATGAATTTACCGCGAGCAATGCAATTGCAAGTTTAGTATTCTCGTGAAGTGTTATTACGTGTCTTGTTTACTTTCGCTGAAATCGTGGTTGCAGTTATTAATACTGGACAGTAATCAGCCGTGGCAGGTGACTCCCGTAGACAACGTGCGAGGCTGGGGTGTTCGCTTGATGATTTTGATGAGGGTTTGAGCCATGGCAACAGCGGAAATGAATGTGCCGGATAAAAAGCCTGAACACGAGTCGGGATATTACGAGGGCAGCGACCAGGAGGGCAGCATGGAGTGCGGATGCCCTTCTCCTATCAGTTCGAGACACTCGTCTCACTCCGCCAACTTGAAGCGTAAGCATAGCGCTCACAAGCACAAAAAGGTACCCCAGAAAAAAGCGAAGGTCGATCAACATGTGAACGGTCATCGGAGTAGCACAGTGCGCAGTAAGGACAAGAGTGTGGAAATTGTGGAGTGCACCCGGCCAAGTGATAAGGACAAGAAGGTGGAGGAAGTGGCTCCGGTGGCAGGTCCTAGTGTGAAGCGCAGTAGCTCAGTGGAACTGATCGGGGGAACGGTGCCAGCACCAGCTCGAGATTCCATAGATTGGAACCTTGTTGATGCTAGTAAAATTAGGAAAAGAAGTAAAGGTCAGTAAGATTCAGTGATTTATCAAACATTTTACACGTTTTAGATAAGTATTACATACACATGATATAATTAATCTGTTTGAATAAATGTAATTTTTAACCATGGCTTGCTTGCTGTGATTTACATCTTTGCTTCAAATTATAGGCACTGTATTAGTTAGTAGATTATATGTTAATATTATGTGCATATTACAAGTTAATTATCACTTGCTTCGGTGAAGGAAAACATCGTGAGGAAACCTGCACACCTGAGAGTTCTCCATAATGTTGTCAAAGGTGTGTGAAGTCTACCAATCCGCACTTGGCCAGCGTGGTAGACTATGGCCTGTACCCCTCACATTGTGAGAGGAGACCCTGAGCCCAGCAGTGGGACAATTATGGGTTGTTGCTTTGCTTTAAGTAAAGATTTAGTCTAAAACATATTTTTTATTACCTAAGCTATAATGGAGATTCATGATGGTGTTTATTAAAAAAAATACAATGGTGGCTATGAAATAATTGAGTGAGATAAGTTGAAATAGACATAATTATCTATAAGTTTAAAATGTATGGTTCACCATTCCTTATCTTTATGGCTGCTGAGGCTGAAATTTTGAAAATATTATTTACTGATATTTTTTGGAATTCAATTAATCTGAAAATGGTAAATTCCGTTTTTTTTTTATTTATTTATTTAATTGACAATAAAGAAAGTAGTAAATTAATAGGGTGTAAACATAAACTCTTTTGAGTTTTACCATACACCCTGCGCCATCGATATACATAGATTAATAAGATTAAACGTTCATAATATATAAATTAATATTACTCATGTTACACATTTCAGTAAGAAGAAACAATCTTATAGTTGTAAAAAATAGTTTAAGGTTAGGTGATAATATTCACCACCAGTTACAATAGTTGTAAACTATTATAATGGTGCTGCTCTAATGGAATGAGGGCCAAACATTACCAATTGTATCATGGTGAATTTAGTATTTTTGGCAAAATTGAATGCCACTCATGTTTGGGTAGTAAATATCTGATAGAATAGAATACTCTTTATTGTACACACCAAATAGGTTACTATATTAGAACATAATATAAATAACCACCACCTACCACACCTTCTCACCTACACCATGGGTTGACTGGGAGAGAATGCCCCATGGCATTAAGTCCGCCCTTTGTAAGCCTAGCTTGTAGGTTTTACAATAAAGTTTATAAATATTTGTATATACAATATTTGTATGCCTATTACAGGCTAAGTGCCTCAAAGTACTTAATCCAAATAAATAAATTGAAATTGAAATAAATAAATACTAAATAGTAAAAAAGGCAGTCTTATTGCTATAGAGCGATCTCTTCTTGACAACCTTTGGGCAGAGTACATAGAAATCAGTGTGAAAAGGGTAGGGTGCACAGACAATATAATAAATAATTAAACCTAACCAAACTACTTAAATAATAATTACATAATACACACACAAGGAACAACTACAAATATTGATATAATATACAAGATTATGAAATTTAAGTGTAAAAGAAATATTTCTAATTAGCGGTTAGTGTCAAGACTACCAAGGTAGAATAATTGATACCACATTTTAATTCCATTGCACAGTATGTAATTTTGGTTAAACATATACTTTATGTGTTTAATTGATAGCTGTAACTATTTTAGAGGTTTGAAAAAGACACCAAAGATTTTTTTAAATTATTTTCTGAATTTTTGTGATTATGAATAGAAATATCTTTTTTTATATGTTAGTTGCGAATAAATAAAATATGTTTTGATAAAAGAAGTACATAGCTATATCCTAGCAAGGGGTGACGAGATATGATTTTTTTAAAATTTTGTTAATGGGTGTCACTTTTTTATGAAAATGTTATAATCATATTCATATTAGTTAATTCTATTCATCAATAACAGTGTTGTTTCAGTACATGATATATCATTAAATCACTCATAACTTTTTAAAAGACAATTTTGGTGTGAAAATAATAAAGGTGGATTTTTTTTAACAAAACATTTTAATATGAAAAAATACTTCATTTTTTTTTTGTTAAATTGTTGTTGTGTTGTTTTGTCTAATAGGCATAATATTTGACTCCTTTAAAATTTATGCTGCACAAAATAAAATTGCATCATAAGTCTTTTCACATGAAAATGTCTTTGATTAAGGACAATGTGTGGTATTGGAAAGGAGTCCGCATTTGTCAAGTTTATGCTATAATAAAACCCAATATCAGTACTCAATGTCCGGAGAAGCCTATGTCCTTTCCGTGGACTCAGACGATCTCTATACCAAATTTCATCTAAATCGGTTTAGCAGGAGAAGCCTATGTCCTTTCCGTGGACTCAGACGATCTCTATACCAAATTTCATCTAAATCGGTTTAGCAGGAGAAGCCTATGTCCTTTCCGTGGACTCAGACAATCTCTATACCAAATTTCATCTAAATCGGTTTAGCAGTTTAAGCTTAAAGAGGTAACACACACATATTCGCGTTTATAATATTAGTATGGCTAGCTGACCGAAACATGTTCTGTCAAATTCACATTTATGAAACAACCAAACTGTCAAAAATGCAAAGTTAAAATAGTCCTTAAGATTTCTGAAATTACCTACAAAGTACAGTGGTACCTTAATAACTCGAATCTCGTTAAGTCGTAATCCTTAGTAAATCGAAAATAAATGCCATTCCCTTCCACTGACTCAGTATCTCGAAATATTCATATTTATTGTAATCAATCAATCAATCAATTCTTTATTTGCAGGATACTTGAACAAAATTTATTTCCCTGCGAGGTATTAATAGTACATTTTAATACTCTATATTTCGAATTGCAAAAAGCAAACTTCATAAGTCTTACTCATAGTTCATAAAATATTATGACTTTTTACTTGGAATTCCAGAACTGATAGCAATAAAATCCAAAAGGAATATCTGGGCCTCTAATCTATTGTTTATGACATGCACATGTGCATTGTGCAATGAATTAATACATTCCTTAAACTTTCTAAGAAACACAGATGTTATGTTTCTTCATTGTTGGTCATCTGGGTTTGTTCATTAGTGGTTACTTGGGTCAGTAATAAGTATTTATTTGGCTGTAACTAGTAACAACATGAGTTCTAAAAGAAAACTAAGGTCTTTCACTCTACGTGAAAAGTTCGACGTTATAAATGCGGTAAAAAGTGTCAGGACGAAAAAGACATGGCAGCTCAATAATTTGTTTTAAGTAATAATAATCCTGGTTGCAGAATTTTAGAAACTGTCCTGTTTTTTAATATGTTTTTAATAAACATTGATTTTTGTTTAAAGGTTTAATGTATTCTTGTTGTTTTTAATAATTACTTAACATTATGTATTATATCTGTCATGTACAAAAACGGCTTTTCTTCGTACATTTGGTTATTAAAAATTAGTTCAGTTAATCAAGTCTACTGTATGTGACATAATATTATTATGCATTACAGATAATATGGCTTCATGAGGCCTAATTGACAGAAAATAATAGGCGTGCTTTAGATACAAATATTTTACATATACTGTTTATCAAATTAGGAAACAAAATATGTTACATACATACATATTCTCATACCAAGATAAGATGGTTTGTGTAAGGCTAATTCTTTACAATAAAAATTAATTTTAGTATTTTTTGGTAACCAGATATGGTAAAAATGGCTGAACGAATGTTAAAATTTTTCACATTAGGAAGTTCATAATGGTTCAACAATGGTTGTTATGGAAAGAAAAATGAAAATTCTGTATTAGCCAGAATATCAAGGAATCAGCCAAACTATTTGAGATTTTGAAATGCCCTCATAACAAAAGTTAATAAATAAATATTTAATATTATAAAGCTGAAGAGTTTGTTTGGTTTAATGCGCTATTCTCAGAAACTACTGGTACTATTGAAAAATTCTTTTTGTGTTTGGATAGTCCATTAATCGAGGAAGGCTATAGGCTATAATATAACTTCATAGTGTATCTTATTTTAGTAGTTAAGTTTTTCCACAAATGAATGCAGGTAAAACTGCGAGGTACAGCTAGTAACTAATAAGAAAAGGAATGTGAAAATTGAAGGTCTGAGGTATCTGACGATGAACACTAGTTCCATCTGTTTATCTTATTTCCTTTATAATTATTATCTTAGAACATATCATTAGATTTGCTCTTAAAAGTACCTCATAATATACCACCATAATCAATCTCAAACCATAAAAAAATCTAAAAGATTAAGGAATCAATTTAAGAAGAATAATGTTAAAATTCCTGACAAGGATCAATACTTATGCACCCGAAGCAAATCGAGGACGAATTACTAGTTTTTTTATAGAATAACTTGACAACCCACAACTTGACATGATTACCATACTGGATCACCATGCCAAGGGTTTGATTCCCAGCAAGGCGGAAATTTGAATGATAGGTTTGCGGTCTGGGTTTGCGTGTTAATATATTTGTGTGTTGTCCACACAAGGTGTTGTGACCAATGATATTATATATTAAAAAGAGGCAGATATGTCATAAGCGCGCGCGTTGTGTGACTCAAAAAGTTCCCAATTGGGAACTCTCATTCAGGTGAAGAAAGAGATAGCGATGTAGTTTTGACGCGAGAGCGATAAAGACGTGCGATAAAGCAATAAAGCGTGCCTTGCGGACATCGGAACAGATTTTTCGGTTGATTTGTAAGGGCATAACGTATCTATATTTATTTAAACATCATTGGTTGTGACACAAAGAATCCTAGTGTGCGGCTGTGAGGTGTAGCATTATTTATAAACCTGCATTACTTCAGTAAAAGAGAAAACTATTGTGTAACTTTTATCTATCACTGCTTATTTATGGTCACACATTGATAGTTTGATAAGCCATCAGACCTTGGTGACAAACCACTGTGCGCGGTCTCTTATCAGTGTTATAATGTTTCATTCCTGTATGTTAAGTTTTACAATCTGTACATGGCGAAATATTTGTTACACATATATGTATTTTTAATTGAATTCTTTATCATTAATAAGACTTTGCTCCCTTTTATTCCTTTGGATGTCTTAGGTCGATATAATAACAATGCTTGTAACATAACCGTTTGTTTTAGCAGTAAGGCCTACATTGTCCCCATTACGCATTAACTTGGCGAACTACCAGAAACCAGATTTGAGATCGAGTAGCCTTTCGCATATCCCGTCGCTATGTGCGGAATGCGCGCACTTAATTTTTCCATTGGAATCTTTGTAGTCATGGAAGCTTTTAAATCTATTACTCAACAGAAATCATTCTTACGGGTACTCTTTCACAGTCTGAGGCTACCGCACGCTTAATATTACCTAACTACAACTATAATTTTTGAAGTTCTAGGTCTTTCCTCCTGTTTCCATGTATTAAACATGTTGTAAACAAAAGTCATTATCCATTCGATACCTGTGTATTTCATGACGTTGGTACTAGATTATTATGTTGTTGTCTCTGTGTCGTAAATAGCGACATTCAACTTAGCACTTAGCTTGTTTATCATGAGGCCAAGTTTCATTAACCCTGATTCGATACTCGTATATTGTAGTGTAACCTTTCATCTCTGATAGTCACCATTTTGTGTTATAGGCTACAGCAACACTAAATAGAGATTATCTTATACTAAGAACTAATTATGATTTGGTTTATTTCTTCATTGAAGTGTTCCTTTATTTCCTAGCTTATCTAATGTTGTCTTCAATTCACATTTGGGTTAAAGCCTAAACGTTATACTTCTCTTTCTTCCATAATTCAGTTCATTTCTACTATGCAGACGGTGTACCAATTTGTTACTTATGTGCTCATAAAAAATCATTAATTTTCATTTGTAATCAACTTACTTAATTATTTTTTATTGTCAGAAGTGCCAAATATATATAGAGATTGAATCAATGGTGTTATGAACATTGATATGAGGGATTTAACATGTAACATAGTATGTAACAACACTAGTACTTTGGTTTTTTATCAATTAATATTATTTTTATGCCCTATAAGTCAGCGTGGTTCAGGAACCACCTGTTAAATCAGGATTTAACATAAAGATTGGATATAAAATGATACCTTAAATCCATAGATGTAATTAAAAAAAATCAGGTCTAGAACAAGTTCCATCTTTGACACGTCACATAGTAAGAAATGATAAGTGCTTCACAAAGTAGACATTAGTGCGTTAACCAATACAATATTAATCTATGGCGTTAACCTCAGAGTTCATTTCACATTCATCTTGTTGACAAACTGGATTCCAGATGAGGTAAAATATATGTATGTTGTGGGGATATTATTTGTTAGATGTGGTCATTGGACTGGACTGATTTTTTATGTATATTGGCCGCTGATAAAAACCGGCCAAGAGCGTGTCAGGCCGCGCGTAATGTAGGATTCCAAAGCTGTAAGTTTATCGACTATTACTCATTAACTACTTGCTAGCTAGCCGTGATAGTTTTCCTTGTAAATTCATCGTATAACCTATTTTCGTGAATTTTTTTACTAGTCCGTCCCCAAAGCTAGCAGGGAGGGACACTTGGCTCTAAGCAAAATTGGCACTTTAAAGCCGAATAAACTACTTAAGAAATGTACGTCGTGTATATTCGCGTTTTTCAAGTTTCCGTGATATTGAACTGATATTGGACTTTATGTATTATAATATAACATACATAACTTTGTTTTGAGGAAACTCAAGAAGATAAGGAATGCTGAACCATAATATTTTATTACATGTGTGATATACAAGGAAAAATTACTCGAATTACTTCTGAAATGGGCAGTGTAAACTCCACGTAATGTCTCTCGATTTAACGAGAAATTTCCTAAAGCGTTAAAATCACTCGGCTTTGGTTGGTTTAGCTTGTCTTCCATACAATGATACACCCAAAGATACTATATATTAAGAAGAGGCAGATACGTTATAACCGCGCGCGTTGTGTGACTCAAAAAGTTCCCAATTGGGAACTCTTGTGATTAGTCTGCGTCCAGCGCAATCACGAGCGTGGCGCATCGTAGGTTCATACGTCCTTACGAAAATAAATCAAAATGCCATCGTGTGTGTTTCGAAAGTGCACCAATTATGACTCCAAGGTCAACAAAACACAAGGAATCTCATACCACATTTGAGTACGCTAAGATACTTAGATTATTTAGTCTATTTCAATTATTTTTCTAAACAATCTAATAACTCATGCAAAGACGCCATATTCAGATGAAGAAAGAGATAGCGATCTAGTTTTGACGCGAGAGCGATAAAGACCGTAGCCCACGGAACACAGAGACAAGAGGTGGAAATGGTATAAGTGTTGATTAGTATGGGAACCGTTCTAGCCCGCTAGTCCAAAAATTTCTTGAGCGCCTTTGCAACATCCAAACTTACAGCCTTTTTGCTTCTGCCCAGCAATGAGTAAGATATACTAAAAGATCACCAGCTGATCTGCCGTGGCGGAAACCGTATTGACGGTCACTGAAACTATGAATTCTTCTTGTAAAAAAATGCTCTGAGCATGGTACTAGATTTTACTGGGAACCAATTGATCCGCCCAGTAGTTTTAAGCCAGTCTTCTTTTCTCTATGCGTCTTTAGGAAATCTAAGAAGTAACTATAGAAACCAAAATAAGTATAATATTCAAATAATTATTATAATCATTCATAACTTGACTCCTACTCTTCAGAATGTATCCTTGGAATACACCGACCGCCTTCAGTTATTGGGCATTGAGATATCCTCGAACCTTAACTTTGGGCGGTTCATTGAATCCAAAGCTAAAGTAGCTGCTAGGAAGCTTGGAATCCTAGCAAAGGTGCGGCGGTACTTCACACCACAACAACTCTTAACCTTATATAAAGCACAGGTTCGGCCTTGTATGGAGTACTGCTGTCACATTTGGGCTGGTGCTGCCAAATGCCACCTGTCAGCATTGGATTCAATGGAGAGGCGTGCTAAGAGACTTATTGGTGACCCTAAATTGGTTGAAACCAATCTTCAGAGCCTCGAGCACAGGCGCAGAGTTGCTAGCCTCTCGGTATTCTACAGGATACATTTTGGAGAGTGTGCGCAGGAAATATATGATTTGATTCCGCCATCCCCATTCCACCATCGAACGTCCCGACGCACGGCGGGTATCCATCCCTTCGTCGTTGACATTCCCCCTGTACGGACGAAGCGCTTTGCTTCGTCATTTATTATGCGTACAGCGAAGGATTGGAATAAATTGCCCGCGTCGGTATTTCCGCTCGATTATAATGTGAGTGTCTTCAAGGCAAGAGTGAATAGGCTTTTACTAAGTTAATGCGCTTTACCATCAATGACTACATCGCCACTTACCATCAGGTGGGATTGTAGTCAAGCATTAACTTATAATTTATAAATAAAAAAAAAAAAAAAAAAAAAAAAAAAAAAAAAAATAATAATATTATAATATTGACCAAGTTGACTGTTAGAGATTGCAAACTGGCATTAACTATTTATATGTATTAACTATAGGTTATATACGAAGATATTTTCTCTATAAATAGCCATTTAAACCCTAATCAGTCGGCTCTTGGTCGTATAATATTACATCGTAAATAAAATTACAACACACCGATATCGATAAATTTATCCCATCCCTTCCCGAGTAGCAAAGAATGTTTTCAAAGAATGTTCTGGAAAACAATAGTCGAGTAGCAATACCATTTAAAACATAAAAATAACCTTATTGCCGTGTAAATAGAGTAGCTTTTTGATCATAAAAATATATTATTTCCTTTAATTTTATGTTTTGAATTTGAATTAATACAAAATAAATATAAAACTAGGCTTAGCTGTGGGTGGCTGTGGTATGAAACACTGCCATTAAATAAATGCTTAGCTCTGCTATCATTTTTGCACCCAAAATTGCACAATAAGTCATATTATTATAATTTAAGTCAAATTTTAATTTATGTAATGCACAACCGACGCAGCTCAGTGACAGATATGTTATGCGGGCAAGTAAGCGGAGCTACGCTTACTGTTAGTCGCTGTGCCCCGCCTACTTCGCACTTCCACCTCTTGTCTCTGTGTTCCGTGCCGTAGCCTATATAGATTGACGCGAGCGACAAACACTAGCTGTCTTTTTCACTATTATGGTTTTAGTAATGCCATCCTTTTTACATAATTTGCCAATGTACTAGTGATTGGTGTAGGCAAACAAAAGATAAACGTGTGTGTGTTATAGCTCGGTCGGAACAGATTTTTCGGTCGATTTGTAAGGGCATAACGTATCTGTATTTATAACATCTTTGGATACACCCTATATGTATAGCATTACACCCACTCTCAATAACGACAACAATTAAATAATAAAAAGTATCTACTTATTAAGTTGCCAAAATTAGTAAAAACTGCGCAGCTGTGTAAGTCCTTTAGTCGCTTTATTATCCTAGCCCGTAATAAACTCGACTTTATACATATCGAACTTTCTAAGAAGTCCTTCTTTTGTTTAGAAATTAGGATTGCTTGCACGTGTAGACTGTTATTAGTAGAAGTCATGGATTATCTATACGTTATCATATTCTTAGTTACTCACAAACTTTCAAATTGCAAATATGGCATGTAACAGAAAATCACTGTGTATTGACTAAAAAGTTTTACTGATACGCGCACGGCGCAATAGAGACGGGAGAGAAGATAAGTGATGTTGGCAGACGCTTTGGATTTAGTTGCTCTACCGTGTCCACAATATGGAAAAATAAAGAAAAAAATCTACGAGCAGAGGAGGATGGAAAATCTTTCAAAAAATTAAAGAAACCTAAATACGAAGTTTTGGATCAAGCTATACTGTCATGGTTTCACCGACAGCGCCACAATAATATGCATATCTCAGGGCCAGTCGTGAAAGCTAAGGTGGGGAATTTTGCTGAAGAACTTGGTTTACTTTCTTTCAAAGCATCAGACTTCATCATACTAATTAGTATGACGAGCAAGTTGTATTACCGTTTCCCTTTAATTCCATACATTGGCCGACAACACATCCGTGACGAATATCTATTGCGAGAAATATTTGATAACAAAAAGTTATTTAGGTATATGTATATTTTGTTTATGGTAGTGAGGACACGTTGAGTAACCACAGAGTAACATTTAATAAATAGCAACAAGTGGTCGTAAATGTTATAGTATGTTATGTTATCGTGTTGCAATAATATTATTGCTTAACAAAAGCTAATGTGTGAAGTGCGGCACTATGTGGATGCACCATATGATTCAGTTATTAATTAATAAGTATTTGTCGTCCGTTTTAACTCTTCCTAATTGAGTGAAAGCACATAACAATATCAAAGTGATTTGGTATTAGAAAGTAATCGAGAACGTTATCTTCCATCTCAAACAGATATTGATTGCGATGACTAAACGTTTTTAATACAGAATATTTTTGTCCGACGTTGACCTCTAGACGTTGGAAACTTCTAGAATGGTCAACAGATTAATATCTTGTATTGTAATTTTGATTGCTATAAATGTATGCCAATTTATTATAAAAAAATGATACTCGTTGATGTGCTGAATGAGCCAATCTGTAATGAGTTAATGACATTCGTTTTCAATTAAAGTAAACTAACATCTGTTACATAGAACTCAACTCAGTACTCGAACAGTTAATGAAGCGTTTTGTTATAATATTGTATGACCGGATAAATAATAGATAAACTTCCTGTTAGCCCATAGTAACTATTGAAAGATTTAACAGAAAAATATTTCCTACAAAACACACACACACACACACACACACACATCGAAAACGTCTTCGTCCAGCTTCGGCCAGCTTGAGCTGAAAATGAAACATACCGACATGGTAGTCGTATTGTTTTCCAAAAAATATTTGATCTAATGTTAATATCCGATAGAGATACTTTCAAGCGCAATACTACACCCACTGTTGTTTTTGTTTTAGTATGATTTAATTACGACGATGTTAAATATTGCTAGCTATACCTATGTAGTTGTTATTTTGTGAATAGATGAAATAACAATCATCAAGTTCAATGCACTGTCCTTCAAGTCGCTGAAAGGCTCACCTGTTTGTTTATGCGAGTATTTATTTATCTTTTTATCTTCTATTGTTATCAAAGATTCGCGTAGCAGGTAGGTAATATCATGAAAATTAAACAAAAACATTTTTATAACTTGATAATTTTTAATTTTATTTCATACCTACTACTCGTAGTGAATGCCCTTGCTTAGCTTTGGTAAACTTATGACTTAGTACCTACCAACTTGGCTTGGCTTCAACCCATTAATGGTCCTCTACTGGGCACGGGTGGCTCTTGAGGAGGCCTAGAGCATGGTCCACCATGCTGCTCCAATGCGGATTGGTGGAGGACCTACTACACTGGAATAAAATATTCTAGTCTTTAAATTGACATATCTTTTTTATCTGTGAACCGATTGACATGAAACCAACATTAAATGTTAACCGTAGCTTACTACATACAATAAGTCAGTGTAGACCGCATTCTAATTGGTTAAACCGTTTCTTAGATTAGCCGGATTTAACGCACAGATACACAGACAGAAATTCTAAAAGTCAACGGAAATACAAACAGATAAAGGAACTTCTTTTATATTAAAACGAATACTCGGTATTAGGTATTATGAATAAAATAACATAAATGATATGAAAGACAAATATAAGTAACAGGTATAAAGTCTTTAACTTACAATTAGAATAATTTAAATAACTAGTACATAGTTTTATCTACTTACCGTGTAAAAAATGACAAACAATGGCCGGCATTTTATCTGATTCACAATTCTATTGAAAATCGATACTCCAGGTACCTACTGTCAGTTTAGGTTTGTTTTATTAGCTTATTAATTGGCTTATTATAAACATAAGACAGATAATTTTGTATTTTTTCCCCTTTATTTATTTAAAGATATAACCGCTAAAAATTAGATACCAAGGTTGATTGGGACTGAAAACTATTATTATAAAATTTATATATTCTATTCATCTAAGACACGAAAGTCGTGTGGAGAAAATACAATTATAACAAACAGGTTTCTAGTGATAGCGATGATTAATTTATATGTGTAATTTAAAAGTATTAAAATATATTATACATCATCCTCATACTCTGCATCATTGTAATTGTAAACAATGATACCCTGAAATGGATTGTTTTAATATTAATTATTTATCTATTATTAATTGTAATTATTAGACTACGAAATACGGAAATAATATTCTAATGTCGGTAAGTCTATAAACCAGAACCTAAAGCGCTCATAGCCCGGCGGGTTGCGTCGATCCTAGTGATCGACAAAGTTAGTTAAGTCGATAGTTGGATGGGTGACCGCTAGTGGAAAAAATTCTTGAGCGTTTCCGTGCTTCGGATGGCACGTAAAGCCGTCGGTCCCGGTTGTTATTATAAGAGTTATCTTAAGTCGTTAAGTCATGTCGGAGGCCCTCGGGCGGTTTGAAAACTTCCGACACTCGGGTTGGCCATTAACCTCTCCACCAATCTGCACTAAAACAGCGTGGTGGAGTATGCTCTAGGCCTCCTCAAGAGGAGAGACCCGTGCCCAGTAGCGAGCCATTATTGGGTTGAAGCCAGCCTATAAACCAGATGTGTTGGGGAAGAGTTGAGTAGATGGAATGTGTAACTGTAAGTAGGAATCTAAGATTACTCGACTATTTCTATTTCAGCTTCAACATTTTTCAACTAACATAAGATTTGTAGTTGTAAACAGTCGTGGAATACATTTTAGATCTTTAAATATTGAATGGGTCTCTATATTTTATGGATATGGATAAAAGATTCTAGTGATTTCATTTTGGATAGTGTAGATACTGTAGAGTGTAGACTGTAGTAGATGGATGCTTCAAGAAGGAATAATGATATGGACATTTGAGACCAAACCTGTCACCCAAAATGAACAGTGATTTCGTTCATATTATATTAGAAATCTAATTTATATGTATTTTTATAAGGTATGGTTACAGTTTTTGTATTTCATAATATCCAATAGTTTCGGTTACGCTTACGGAGATCCTTATGAACCGTATCCGATTGCATTGGTGAATGAGTAGCAAACTGTACCTAGCCCACCCATGTAGATTATCCGCCAGTACCACTTGTACTGTACATACAATTTGGTACAAAAATAACCGTTACCATCATATCGACACGGACATCGTGCTGTTAACTAATAAAATGTTCATTTTGTTCCAGTTAACCTTAACGGCGCTTCAAAAGTTGACATATCACATTTCGACTTGCTCAAAGTTCTGGGTACCGGAGGTGAGTTTTTGATTTTTATTACTTTACACAACGCAATCACTGTACAGTATACACCTACGCGCATTGTAACCAATGGACAGTTTCTGTAGGCTAGAGGTCTGTACAGTTTCACGAGGACACAACAAAACATGGTGACTTATGAAGAACTTAAAATTATTACCTCATCTGTTGTTCAACAAGGTACTCGCTGAGCAGCGATGGTTGTCTTGGCCTAAACAATGGAAGGAGCTTCTTACACAATTCTATATTATCTATTCAAGTTCCACGACTTTATAATCATCATCCTCACCTAGTCTACTTTGCCCTTAAACTGAAAGACATTAAGTAAAAAGATTTAAAATATTGAGACTGGTAGCTAATTTATAACTCGTAAATATTTCGTGGTTTACTGGCAGAGAGGCTGTTATCTGTCTAGACATTGCCCTAACTACTTGTTTTATAGGTATTCGTACTTACGATTCTGAGAACGAAGCCCAGTTTAAACGGGGGTTGCTTCCCGTTAGGTTATACTCGTGCTATTATATTGCAAATATTGCAATCAACCTTTAAATAAGAAAAATTGATTAAATAGAATGAAGAAATGGTGATCAAAGAAGATGGGGTGGGATAGAGTGATAAAGGATGGGTATAAAAAAGGAAGAGGGGACATTTTCATTTCTGGAATAAAAAATTTTTTAGGAAAAAAATTTACAAGGAGAGCTCTTCACAACTTTACAGAGAATCACAAACATATTCATAAGAAATTCTATGACCTGTCTGCTCTTATTCCTAAGTGTAGGGTGGTTTGGAAAGACATTTTATTAACTTTAGTTACCGATATACTCGTAATACATAACAGTAAAACCATACATATTAATTTATGCAATCCAATAAAAATATATTCAATTTAATTATTTCTGTAAATAAATTAATTTGATTTTACGCAGACTTTATTTATAAAATTACATTAACTTGTGTTGGGTTATTCCCATTTGTCCCCCCCCCCCGGGGGTTGCTCGCCTTGTCGTGGTGGGGGGGCTTAGTAACCGTGGACTGGTCACCCACGGTGAACCAAGAGGCAACCAGGGCCGGCCTGTTTGGGCTGCCGGCTGGCCCGAGGAGGGCGCTCCCAGCGGGCTGAACAAGTCCGCTGCGGATGCGCTTGGAGGTGGGACCGTGGAAGATAGGGTGCACCGTTCTCCTTATCTTCTACGGCCGTGGAGGGATCGCAGGGGGAGAGGCGTGTTGGTATTACGGTGCGCCACTCTCCCTACCCCCTGCGAGCTGGCGGGGCCGTTCCGCCGAAACGGCATTGGTGGGGCCGCAGAGGAAGAGGCATGTCGGTATTACGGTGCGCCGCTTGCCCTATCCTCTGCGGCCGAGGTGTGGTCGGTGGAGGAACCACAGACCTGATCCTCCACCGGGTACCAGTCATCTGGTATCCATGGCCTCCTAGTAGCAGACTCAGGGGGAGTTTGCTACAGTACTGGTGGAGGCCGAGGAGGGAGGCGCACCTTACCATCTGGTGCGCCCATCGTGGAGGGCCTCCGGGCTTTCGCGATGGAGCCGCTTGTGGGCGGCTGCCGCTGGCGGGGTCGCGGATGTGTGCGAAAGCGTTCCCGTGACCCCGTGACAAGGCGGCGAGGCGGAAGATGGGGGGGTTTTTAGTGGGTATACCGTGGGTCTCATTAGCCTATACGGGAGTCCCACATAACCACTCGGGTGCCCCCTGCGCCCGAGTGGTATGCGTAATGCATTTTCCCCCCCGAAGAAAAAAAAAAAAAAAAAAAAAATTCCCATTTGTCCCCACCATAGACGTCCCCACTGGTGACAAATGCGTATAAAATCATTCCCATTTGTAACCACTATATAGACCACCAATTAATCTATACTAATATTATAAAGAGGAAAGATTTGTTTGTTTGCATTGAATAGGCTCCGAAACTACCGAAGCGATTTGAAAAATTCTTTCACTGTTGGGAAGCTACACTAGCCCCGGGTGACATAGGCTATATATTTTTTTTTACTATTTTTCCGAAGCGAAGCGAGGGCGATTTCCTAGTTGATAAATAAAATAAAATACGCCCCTAGTAGTGGCGGTGTTGTGTTACATTCATGCACTGACATGTATAATTTATGCTTGATGAACTTAAGTTCCTAACCTAACATGAGACTAAATGCTTTAAACTTGCTATGTTATTATAGTCAGTTATTGTATTTTTTTGTACTAAGAGATCACCTGTAGACCATGTGAGTTGTCAGGACCCAGATTAAAAAATGAATTGTATGAATTAAATAAATGCATTATCATGGAACCTTATGACCGGCCAACTACCTCACGTGTGGAATATAAAAAACCTTTTAAAATATTATATTAGTAGACGTTACGATCGCGTTCCTTCCGGGTTGGTTTGAAAAGTTCATCTTCATTGAAGCGTGGCGGTAAGCGAGTGTATAACTTTTTTGTACTGGGTAGTCTGGGTACACTAACGTAAATGACTCAACAGTATTGTGGTGTGAGACTTGTGACTTGAGTTGCGTGCAAGTCCCAGACGGTGTTTGACCCGAAAATGAATTCTTAAAGCTTTTTTTCTTTGAGTTCAAATTTAAATACATGCAATTGTAATTATTTTCATTGACTTTTAACTACTGCTTCTTTAATAGTGATTCTTATATAACTCGTTACTACATGTTTTGTGCACGCCAATAAGATTACACGAGGCACCAGTAACCAGAAAAGGTAGACCCCTTAACACCGGTTTTCAGTACTGACCAGTACAACGTGGCTTAGCCAACCGTACACGTGTAAATAGCTTTAAACAATAGGACTGGTGTTATGAAAGGCTGTAATAGCCACTTAGCATTGAACTGCGCAGTGTATTCAGAAGGTAATCATGTCATTATTCTCGATCGCTTTGGTTAAGAACGACCCAGTCGCAAAATTGGCAAGAGTGACCCTGCCTGAGGAGTGAAGGATTTCTTTTCTTTTTTTATGCAATATGCAGGCAGACGAGTAAGCGGTAGCGATGGTAAGCGGTCACCGTCGCCCATGGACACTCGCAACACCAGAGGTGCCACCAGTGCGCTGCTGGCTAAGAAGGAAGTGATGGACCCGCTTCTTGAAAGTCTCCATATCGTAGCACTGTGCGAATACCGTCGATGGTAGTTCGTTCCACAGTTTACACTTACGCGGTAGAAAATGTTTTGTAAATCTGTGTGTGTAAAAGTTAGTATAATAACGTATAGTATATATATAATAGTTTCTTAAAGGCATCCAGCCTCAAACAAACTGCTGATCGGGATTGGCTTTTACGAGACAGATGAATGTTTTCTTTCTGGTCAGAGTGTCATGTGTAACTTGCGTTATTCAAGGCATAGGCCGTGTTGTGACACGGAATCCTAGTGGGGTATTTGTTTATCCTACAAATTTTGTAAATGTGATTTGTATGAATGTTTGTTACACTTTCATGCAAAACTACTGAACGGATTTTGATGAAATTTAGCAGACAGGTAGACCACGATCTGGGAAAAACATAGGGTACCTACTTATTACCCAGAAATTGTGGGCTAAGTCGTGGGAAGAGCGCTAGTTATTACATATTATTTTATTTGAGCATAGTTACTATGGTAATGATAATTAGTTAATCTATGTCCACTTAACACCTGGACTACGACGACCTTTAAATCAACGTTTATTGCCCACCGCTGAATGCACCAGCGCGCGGCGAGTCAACGACCCCGCTCAGCTGTTCGGCTCGCGGCACCACGTGGTGTCGTTATTTAATTGTTGAGCCGTCTCATCTGCTCAAGGGTTACAGTTGTTACAGATTGAGATCTTGGAACGAAAGGGCACTCACACGTGGGGTTCGTATGTAAAAGTAACAGTTATGATGAAGTTACTGATAATCCTAGTATAATAATTATTATAAATGTGATAGTTTGCTATTCTTTCACGAAAAAAATATTGAACGAATTTCCATTAGATTTATCACACAGGTAGACAGTGATACTTATAATCCGGTAAACGCAGGCAAAGCTGCAGGCAGAGCGCTAGTACCTAACATCACATTTACATATAATTACATTGTATCTGTTACTTTAATCAACTTTGAGAATAGATATAATAATGATTAAGTAGTTAAAACTTACCTATTTCATCAAAATACGTATTATAGTTTTCTATTTATCACTTTAAATACCGGATAAATAGCTGATCCTCTGCTTTCTTGATCGGCATCGGCAATGATTTATTAGCTTCTTTCTAGCTAATTAGTAAATGTCACTGGATACCGCCTTTCCATGTTACCACTTACCACCAGGTGACGTGACTGTATTTGGCGGTTGTTGACACTAATTTCATATTAATTAGTATAATTGTTATTCAAAACATTTAATGATTGCTTATCTGACACATAATGTTTGTGTCATACCAAGAATAGTAAAACTCAAAAATCTTGAGAAACTCTTACATTAAAATATACATGTACATAGTTAACCTAAATTTCTAATAGTTAATGTAGTGTAAAATACTTGTTAATGAGAGATTTAAGATTTAATGGCATGATACCCACTTAATGTTAATGTCAGTACGTGCGGTTTTTACTCTGTATATTGACGTTGTATAAAATTTGCACGATGGTCATTGACCTTAGCAAGTAGCGGATAGTGATACCATACTAGCTTCCATGGGGTGACCACTCCACTGACTGTGAACGTGTAAGAGCGTACGGAACTATTTAATTATACGAGTCTCAGCACGCCATATTGTTAATTTAACGCCGTTTGAACTGTCTCATGTATAAAAAATTGTAAAAAGAGAACATGTTAAGGAATTTAAAAAATCCCATTATGTATCTATGTACATACATAGATAAATTTAATGTCATACTGGTAGTTTTAATTTTATATATTTGAAATCTAATTGTTATAAAACTGCGCTTTTGTATAAATCTAAATAAATTAACCCGTAATCTCAAACCATTTTCTTTGACTTTGACGTATTCGCCAAAAATTCCGATGCGACCTATCTTTTAAGCTACGGGCATCATCTAATATTATGTATCCTAATCCATCATTCTACTTATAGGTGCACTTTATTTTTATGTGGTTCTATAAATCTAAATTAATTAATTAATCATTTCGTTTCGAAACCACTCTACCGCGGTTGAAGCCGCGGGGAAAAGCTATTCTCAATCAGAACAGAGGTGATTTCGATCTGATCTTCGAGGGCTATATTTAGTCCACGCATGGATAATCGCATAAGCAAATGCAACTGCAAATGCAACGAACAAATCTGCAGTTAAGTGAAACGAACGATCAAGTCTGACCTACTGTCTGTATACATTGGTATTGTTATACATACAGATGCAAACGTGACTGAGCGCGTGTGCACGTGGTTGACAGTGAGGAGTGGAGCTGGCTGTGTGCACGGGTCGGTCAATGTGTTGTCGATCGTAGGATCCGATTGTAATGATTCAATTCGTTCCCAGTGTGGGACCGAGTCTGCCCTTATTGCATGACTTGTGACTTGACATACGAGATCGATGCATGCGGAACTTCGCTAATATCTTTGTTGGAAAGTTTTTGTTATCAGATATGACGTAACATATTGCATGTTTTGGTTCCTGTTTCGTTCTCTCTCATAAATATTATTTATCGTACCAAAAATGTCTTGATTGACTAAAACTGTTAGGTTGGGATTCTTATTGGGTTTCTCGCTTTTCTATATCGAGCCTATTTCATAAAATAAATAGGTGTACTTTCAAAATCTAAAGTTCTACACCGACCACTTTAAGTTACTACGAGTAATAGGGGAGTTTTTCAAAATCGGATTGCTTATTAGTTGCTTTTTATTTACAAAATTGCAAAAATCTAATCATACACACTATCTACATTACCCTAACTAAATATACCACCACATGGCGTCCCCCATGCGATGGTCGATAACAACTCGTTCCGATGTTATCGTATGGTCGAAAAACCACACCGGACAATATGGTCAGCGATAACAGAAAAAAATTAACGTGGCGGCCGTGACAGTCGCGGCAACTCGTTTAATGAGCTATCGTTAGTTATGTTTTCAATTAACACATCCGTGCTAATCGACCATCGGCTTTCGTACTAACGACAGATAATTGGTTGTGTTTTTACCAGACCGGAGACCCGTTATCCTGTTGCAATATCGGACATAATATACCCCAGTCAAATTTAAATAAATAATCGTTGTATTAGCAGTAGGTACCAACTTTATTAGAAGTCGGCGCCCCGCCACGGTGTTCCGCCCGCCTATCACCGGAGTTTGTAGAAAAAAACCGGGCAAGTGCGTGTCAGGCCACGCGCAATGTATAGGGTTCCAAAGTAGTAAGTTTATCGACTACTTATGCTAAGTTAGCCGGGATGGTTTTTCCTGTAAACATCATATAACCTATTTTTGAGAATTTTTTCACTTGTCCAACTCCAACCCTTTAGCCGGCAGGCAAGTGAACACACACCCCCACACTGGAATCTAACCAAAATTAGCAATTTAAAGCCAAATATTTCGCAAATGGACCCCTAATTCCTAAAATGGTCTTAAAAGACCTATAATATTTTTGAAAGACCTTTTCTACGATATCACGACGAATAAAAAATTCATCCTTACGTTACCTGTAGGGGAGGTACCCTGAAAAAAAAATGTTTTTCAATATTTTATTCTACGATTCTGGAGTTTTAATAAATATTTATAACCATACCGAATTACAGCTTTCTAGCACTAAGGGTCTAGGCTCTTTGCTTCGTACAGACGGTCAGACGAACGACGGAGACCGATTTCACTAAAAAGTGAATAGGATATTACTATGTTAGTGGCTAGTGCGCTTTGCTACAAGCTTAGCCATAGTCGGTCATTAGTCATCCAGTTTCTGATATTTCATAAGTCATTACGTTACTTGTGACTGACACAAGCTATGTCTATTTACTAAATATTATTACTGTACTATTTGATGGACACTATCGTATCCAAAGTAAGCTTCAAAAGTAGATAAACTTCAATAGAATTAAATTAAATGACGTAAATAGAAAATTATAATATGCGATTTTCATTTGGTACGTCATCGGTACACGCTATTACAGCGAGATGTGTTATCTATTGTGTGCAGTGAACGAATATTGGTATATTACTCCATTGAATGTGCGCATAAACATATTACGAGTACGAGTACATTTATCGTTTCTTGTATCAATTCGACACACTTGCGCGTGTGAGGGCGCGACGCGACGGCTTAGTGCAACGTCAATAACGACTTCCATTGCAATGAAATCCACATAGTTTAACGTCATTGCAAATAATTTCAGTGACGTACGAATAATTGAATAAATCGTTTAAAATCGTCCACGTTATAGCTACGTCATGTTAGTATCATCAAATCAAATGTAGAATTTACGTGAAATGCAATTGTTTAGTTTTCGAGTCAGATTTTTTATTTTTAACAGACTTCTAGCTGCAGCTTCGTCAGTTAAATGGATTAAGGGCCAAATTCCGTCATAGTTATGTTACATTTAGAGAACTTGATGTTGCATCAATATTGTGTTGCGATATAGCAAACATCCGAAAACTGAGTTGATCAAACAACACGTACCGCCGTTGTACCGTT
Organism: Thymelicus lineola; assembly: GCA_963932265.1. Lineage (NCBI taxonomy): Eukaryota > Metazoa > Arthropoda > Insecta > Lepidoptera > Hesperiidae > Thymelicus > Thymelicus lineola. The sequence continues at coordinate 2,934,396 of OZ010698.1, read as the reverse complement.
ACAATGATCGGACCTGCTCAATACAATTTTCGTCACGTCTCTAATACGCTGTGATTCTAATAAGATTTGTAGGGAACGCGATTTTTGTACCGTAGCACAATTGATTGTTGTAATTAAGATTGCAGTAATTTGTAATTCAGATTGAATAATTGTACGTCCGTGCGGAAACTGTTGACGACGTTGACGTCTATAAGCTTGCTTCAATATGCGCGAGTCTGAGTTGTATAAAATTGCTGTTACATTAGATTAGACGAACAGATCTCTTTATTGACAATGGCAATTAATTAAATGCAAAATAAAATTAAAGCTGTATGTATGTATAAATTGTATAAAATCGTGCCATGTTAACAACCACATGGTCTCTTATCCTATGTTTGTTGCTCAATCACGCCACAACTACTTAACCGATTTGGCTTGATTTTGGAATGGATATAGCCTGGTTTAAAAAAATGCTACTTTTTATCCCGCGAAAGTTCATGGTTCCCGCGGGATATAAAAAAAACGATATCCACGCGCGCGAAGCCACGGGCATCATCTAATATCTAATTTGTATTAAAATTTTTAATCTATACATACTTTTATAATATTACGAGTAATCGCCCTCGCTTTGCTTCGGTTTTATTTTTTACACCTTGGGTTACATTATTGGAGTTTTATTAAGGATTCCTAATTTTTTGAAAATCTAATATAGCCTATGTTACTCGGGGATAGTGTAGCTTTCCAACAGTGTAAGAGTTTTTCAAATCGGTTCAGTAGTTTCGGAGCCTATTCAATGCAAACAATCAGATCTTTCCTCTTTATTATTAGTATAGATAAAGCTGAAGAGTGTTTGGTTGAACGCGCTAATCTCAGGAACTACCTACTGTTTATCAATAGTACTTGGTAATTCATTCATCTTTTTTTTTGTTTTCATGTTCTAAATAAAATAAAAAAATGCCATGTGTTGTGAAACACGAGCAAAAATTGGTTGTACTAGGGCACGATGACAACGTAGGAGGCGGTCCCAGGACGTCGTCCGTCGCGCCGGGTCGTCGACCCCCGAAACTGGCGCGTAGCGGTGCCCGGTCGTTACCCGACCGTCCTTCCCATCAAACTCTTATGACCTTATGCCCACCTGGTATACACCTGGTCTACACATTTGATCTGATTTTGAACAATTTTGGCTTTTTTTCAATTTTATTTTACGCCCTGGTTTTATCATTTTTCAAAATAATATTTGAGAAAATACCTTTTTATAATAATACTCAATCAAACATCATAAATTCTACCCTATTCTCTTGTTCTAAAAATTTATGCCAAGCTTCATCTTTATCAACAAAACGTAGGTAACTGTGTGATAAAAACAAACGTACAAACATTACGTTACGTTACTTTAGTAGTTTACTTACATATTAGGTTATGGGGACTATTAACTATTAAATAATTTTTGATGTCTGATCAATATTACAATTTTGGTTTATTTTGAAAATCTGATAATGTAAAAAAAACATGGTTAAACTCGTAGATGATTTAAACTTAATAAATGAGAGAAATATTGTTTTGAAATACATAATATAAGTTCGTTATCTGTTATGCCAATAGCAATCTTTTGGTACGTATTTTTAGATGCGATTCTTTTATCAACATTTGTTTTGGTGAATGATAACGTGTATCGCAATAGCGTGGCTTGTGTCGTTAACCATAATATAGTAAATCATTTTCGCAAAAAAATCTTTCAGTTATTTTGCTTTAGCACAATAAGTTAAATATATTATAATATTATTTTATAAAATTAATTATTATATTTTACACAAATAAATATTCACTTACACCTTCAGCACTAATTAATTACTATGTAAAGAATCGTACCTAATTTAATATCAATCTTTGCCAAAATCAAATGTTGGTCAAATGTTTGTTCGAAATATTTTTGGTTTTGTAAATGTCATAAATAGACATCGGATTAATTGCCAGTTTGATAGTGCATATAATCCGATGTCTAGTCATAAAAATGTTTTTTCCGTTGCATTGGCAAGGTCTATCGTGGTCAAGTATCTACCCCAGTAGAGTACCCTTTGCGCCCCAGACAGAATCATTAATTTCTGCAATTAAAATTAGTTTTTTTTTCTGAATGCTTACAAAAACTGGTTATTTATATTACAATTATTTCTGAGGTTATCTTTGCATAAATCGACTTGAGATAGTCAATGTTTTTTCAACTCTGTTCATTATCTTCAAAATGTTAGTTGAATATATAAATACTAAGTGCTTGGCAGCAAGGTCAAAGTCTAGCGTGTAAGGTAATAACGTTGTGGAGGAAGGTACACTTAGATTATTATTTTGTTATTGATTACCTGTTCTATCTCTTTCTAATGTAAATTGATTGACTATTACGTCCATTACTGACTGAGTATTAAAATTGAACTTGGTTAAGTTAGTAAAGCGGTTAAATCAAAGGCAGTCTGCTTCATATTCATATCACATACGTGTAATATGGATTCGAAATGTTCAAATGCAGCGTAATAAAAATTAGATAATAGTAACAAATTAGATGTGTTTGCGAAAAAAGTAAAATGTTATTAGAAATCTCCATAGGTACAAAATTTTTTCGAGTTTTGCAGCCACAAACATTGAATCAAATATTAGAATTTTTCAAAATGTTACATAAGTTTGCAGGGCATTATTCAAAAACTTTTTATTATGTTTAATATTGCATTGTTTAATTATTAGCAAAGTTAAATCACACTTTACGCATACTAGTAGCATTTAACATTAATAATAACACCAACATTCTGTTATATCAAACATTACACAAGGTTTTAGAATCATGCTCTGCATTACCTATTTTGCTCACTGTACATACTATTAACTCATTAACCCTTAAATTGAATCTGTATTGTTTGTATTGTGCATCGATATAATATTATCGTCCCAAGGGGGCGTAGAGCATTGACATCGGCACGGCCCACCCGTACACTGAGATAACGCGATCCCCTAAACCTTTCAATATGTTTATTTTCATCCCGTTCAGGTTACGTAGATCATGTTCGTTGGTCTTGTGTCGTGGTAATTAGGGATAGTTTTGATTGACAGGATCATATTATGTGTTAAGTGAAATTTACCGTATATCCTTTCGTGTTGTCCAAATGTCCAGTTGTGGATGTTAGATGCTTTAATTACTAAATGCCCTTTAATTTTATATTGCAGTAACGTAGACGTATTCTGAAATTGGCTGTGCTTTTGTATCTCATCTCGCGACGAAATGCAGCTTTCTAACTGGCGTTGACTGATAAATCTCACAACCGCAATAGGTACCATGTCCCTTTGGACATGGTAACGGAGATACTTTTATCTCCGTTGCGAAGTAACATGATATAAACAATCACAAATTACAAGAATATAGCCTATTAGCCCGGAATTTAATCCGGATCTCTTCACTTGTCGAGCAGGGTAGAGCCCCCTAGGTGGTAATGTCCAACTAGTCTACACGGATAGGAGTATCTATGTATATTATGCATGTTCAGGTCAAATCTTGCAAGCTGCATTAGAATTACTTCTTCTTATCCTACGGGGTTGAAATTCATAATATTTCTCTGTTTCCGTTGACAATGCATTTTAATGATAGTGGTGACACAACATTCCCAATATTCAGGGTAGTCTCCAGATTAGCGAACTCCTCAGAGGCAATTAGTACAAACACAATTTCAAAAGCCTGTTTATTAACATATTTTTAAAATATATAAAAGGAGAATGCCCATAGCCAGTACTCTTAAAAAAATAATTGTGTCCCAATGATTTTTGGAAAAAAAAAAATTAATATATTTCAAATATTTTACCCTATTTCCTAAAAAATCCTTATTGGGAATAATTTTCTGAAATTAATAAGTAACTTTACTTCCGTTTTACAAATGAAAACCATTGGGCCATTTATGTTTGGATAAGGGCCAATCAGGAATCTTTTAAGATCCTTCGGGCCAATAGGTAGCATTGATTCGATTATAATAATTATGATACAATAGAATAGTATAATATATCCATGACAACAAACTAGATGACGTAAGGGGACTGTCAAATGAATTTTTTTTTATAGAAAATTATTATAATCAGCCAGGAGTAATAGTGTTCTGTGATTTTAACACATTACAAACTTCATGGTGTGTGGGGACTGTCAAATGAATTTGAAACTTAAAAGATCGACATTACATACGCAATCGACTTTAATACGCGTGCATAGAGTCCATATTACTGTGAGTTTACTATAACCTACATACAAATTAGTTTTGTTTAAAATCTCTTATTTCCTAATATTATCATTGACTAAAGTTAGTATGTATAATTTATTAAGATACCATAATAAATATAATAACTAATAAAATAATAAAGGTATTTTTATCAAGACACAAAAATGTTAAAGTCAGTACATTTCTCCATACTAAATGGGCATTCTCCTTTATTCAAAATACATTCGTGTATAAGTGACCACCCCTGAGTATGTTAACAAAACAAATATCGAATTCCGTATTATGCAGCTTATCTCTTCTTTCTTCCTTTCTCCTAGAGGAGGTCGCGATGCCAGTATTAAGCCTTTACAATGAACACGAGAAGAGGCGAACTCAATTCTATGAACTTCACCAGCTCAGCTTTAACAGAATTCTCAAGTGCTTTTTATATTCTTTTGTGTTTCATATCGATCATGCGGGTTGATTGTAACTGTTCCTATGTAGATGGGGAGCGCCTAGTTGCTCGGGATGTTTTATAATACAAATATATGTAAGTGTAACGTTATCATAATGAATCACTGACATCTGATAGTACAGTGGTCATAAGAAAGGAAAGAAAGTGGCCTTAGAATGACTTTACTGATAGAGTAGGTCACGCAATAATATTTATTTTGTCGAAACGAATCAAGTTATGACCCGAAAGACATAATTCTTAATAGTTTACTGACTTACATATTGTGTTTTTTTAATATCCGGAACATTCTCAAAACTGTAAAGAAATCCAACGTTGACATGTTCGCCATATTTAAATTAAAACCATCTCATTCTTCCAATGATACATATGAATCATCGAGTTCTCCAATATTAAAATCGAAATGATTATTATCGTGATATTATGTTGCCCCCATTATGTAATATTTTGTAGCAATCATTCACAGAATACTGCTTCGATAACATTTTATAATCACCTGTTTGTTTCATCGCGAAATGAATTGATACATGTTTGTTTTCAAATAATTAAATTATGTATTGTATTTGTATTACAATATTGTATTTAAGGTTTACACAAGGTTACACAAGTTTTTACAAATTATATTATATGGATACCTAGTGTATTCCATTCTATTGTTTCCAATAATATTAATGGTTACAAGATCTATAAATACAATAAAAAAACACTTTTGGATACATTCGACCAACGGTGACGTCTAGACAGGTCAATTGCAAAGGTGTACGGGAGGTAGATGCGTTCGAAAAATTCTTACAGCGTTGAAGGAAAGCGTTTTGTAATATTAACTACACATCATCATCACATTATTACTTTTTTATAAATTGTAAGATATCTTAATTGAGATACTCCTGCTGTAACGATGCAATGTTTATTAGACTTTGTCAATGAGCAATGATGACTTATGTATGTACTAGAAGTTTGAACTGTGCTAGAACTACTCAGTAAACCCTATTTTACAATCTTACACCTCAACAATAATTGATTTTACCACTGTTACACAATTTAAGGTCAATACTAAAACCTCTTTGCATGTTCCATATTCCCTGAATATTATATTCACCGTACTACCTTAGCTTTTAAACAAGATTTCCGAGAAACGTAGCCAAATCATGATTTCCGCGAAGCTTATTCGAATTCAAAACGCTTAAAGCTCAAACAAATTATTTGGTGAATTTAATACCCCTTGTTTGCGATGTAACATCGATCGGGTTCTTTGTATTTCCTTCTTAATTGTTTTATGAGTAGTGAAAACAATGCGACTCAGAAATATGGAGAGTTGTGCGCAGCAGGCGATAATATTATAAATACATGGCGATAATATTATAATAGATGGCTTAGTTCAGTTTGGAGTGAACCAGCCAGTTACGATTCCCAGTCTAGAAATACACTGATGTAGCTAAATGTTGTTTGTTTAATATGAATTAGATATTAGTGTTTATTTATTTATGCTTTATTGACCCTTAACAAATAAGGTCCTCGAATGGCGCCCACGTCTCCGAAAACGGAGTATAGGACGCCCCCCGACCAGGTGGACTGACGACCTGAAGAAGACAGCGGGCATCCGCTGGATTCAGAAGGCTCAGGACCGGTCAGAGTGACGGAAGTTAGGGGAGGCCTATGTCCAGCAGTGGACCTCCAAGGGCTGATGGATGGATGGATGAACAAATAAGTGGTACAAAAGGTGGACTTAATGCTAAACAGCATTCTCTACCAGTCAACCTTAGGAATGTGCAGAGAACAATGAAAGCACATATAATAAAAAAAATAAAGATAATGAAAAAAAATAATAAATAAGACGTATTATAAGATACATTACTTAATAATTATGTTGTAGATGATTATAATTGTTCTAGAAAGAGTAATTATGAATGAATAAATATAAATATGATATTATATACGAGTAACATAAGATAAAAGCATTATGTAATAAGTTGTATTCAGCGTTTTCAGCATGTGAGCGGTAACTCTTTTTCTTGAAAGAGAATTTTGAGAACTTTCTAAGGTCACTGGGTAAGGCATTCCAGAATCGAATTGATTATAACGTGAAAGATTGTGAAATAAAACCAGAATGGTGAATAGGGAAAGCTAAAGTACGGGAATCGATAGAACGCAGGGGCAATCGCCAAGAAATTGAAATTTAAGTTTCAAATAGTCGGAAGAAAGAGGATCGAATAAAATCGAGAAAAGAGAATTAATTAGATGAAGCTGTCTACGCTCACGAATCGGAAGCCAATTAAGTTGGCGACGGTATGATGAAATGCGGTCAAATTTCCGAAGACAGAAAATAAAACGTATAGAATAATTAATGAGACGTTTAAGCTTATTGAGGAGGTCCTCATTGATATCAGAATAACACACATCAGCATAATCTATTATAGGAAGCACCAAGAGCCTGCACAAGTTGCTTTTTGGTATGAGATAAAAAGTTTCCGAGTCTATTGAAAGAACGCAACACCGCAAAGACTACAGCTGAGAGTAGAATCAAGGTACCCTATATACCTAGATTTTGTGATAGTATAATCTGTAACAAATGAATAAGTGACTCTTTTTGAGACAATAAACTCCTAGCTGTTACGGACTGAAACGCAATACGACTTCCGTAGATATGATGAATGGTTGGTTACGCTTATGCAATTATTCTATTGACTATAAACTACGTCAACACTATTAGTCTTGTAATTGTCAGCATAGTGTTATTGTTTATAGCCAAAAGTTACGTAACACTTTTATTAAACAAAGCATCAGTAATTTTCACTAAAACGAGCGAAGGTTATAAATAAACAGCGGAATCGAATCGCAAAAAGTGCGCATATGGCAAAGTACGCGTCAATTCGTTGATGATTCGCTAAATTCTATACCACGCTCTCAGTTCTCACTATCCTCGTGTTATATGCGCCTAGTACACACGAAAGATTTTGAACCAACAAATATTATTTACTAATATACAATTTAATTCGTAGCTGCTTGTTTGCGTTGCGGCGTTGCGTCGGCGTACTGAGTTATTTCTAAAGATTTTCTTTAATAATAAGGAAGTATTTGAATCATGTCATAATAAGTCATATTGATATAGGCTTTTAATAGCTAATTGTTCCTCGCACATTCGTTCCTCATAGACAGGTGCCGAAATTTAATAACTTCCCGGACGTGCGGACGTCCGCCGATCCTGTTTTTCAGGATTTCAATAGGGATGTTGATACTAATTATAAATTAATATAAATTTATGTGTAAAGTATTAGTGGTAACGTTTAAAGGCCTAAAATATGATTATTTTATCGAAATCAATCACAATGAATTAAAATCATTAATTTAAAATGTTAAAAATTGTATCTACTCACTGTCACGTGACCTCAAACGCCATTATGAGAATATGACGTCATTGTTCCTATTTTATATGGAAATTCAACAAACTTCAGCAGACAGATAGTACTGAATGTCGGATATTGACGTCACGTGACGTTTTTGGTGGGCAATTTGATAATGATTTTTATTTATCAATTTTTGTTTTTAAATTGAACATTATTATTTTTATAATATTTTTCTCGTAAATATTGAGGTTCTATGTATAAAATAAAATTGAATCCTAAAATTAGTCAACACAACATCCATATTCAATCGAACCTATTGACATGTTAAAAGTTGTACGTCGTGTATCGTGTAGCGAGCGACGCTGTGAGGGGTGATTTTCCACTTGGACTTATGACTTGGAAGGTCGTTGAGATCTCTAGAAAGCTCTTGCGTAACATATTATAGTCGGTTGTCCGGGTCTGTCCCCTAAAGGTCGATACTAGGTAGACGCTGGCGGATTTGATTTTGATAGTTTTTGTCGACCTTACCTCACTTTATATGCTAATCTGGTTTAATAATATTTTAATCTGTAATTAAACTTAGGTATAATAATATTGTATAAAAATAGTCCCAAGTAATAATTTATTCTATCTATTTTAAAATGTAATGGGTGTATATTTGAACAGCATTACAAGCAATAAAATTGTGCTTAATGTTGTTACTGCTAATTTTGGCCTCCCATATTTTTTGGGTTTTCTTATTTCTACAAATGCATATCTCGACAATAATAATTATAAAGATAAACCATAACCTGCTATTAAATTGCAAATCTAATATATATAAGTTGAATCCTAAAAAATTTTTTTTTTTTAAACGCTTTTATTTCAATAATGTTTAGTTTATAAAATTAGCTACAAGTTGTGAAAATTTCAAGTCTCTACGTAAAATAGAACATAGAGAATTATGCGTCTAAAGTCTGAAAATCGTTTTTTTTAATTTAACAACAAATAAACAATGAAAATTAGTTTAAAATATGATTTTCGTGTATTGTCATCGGAAATACACATGTCTGCCAAATTTCATCAATTTTCATTAAAGGGAAGTCATTCAAATTAACGTTACAAGATTTGATGCTTTGAAGATTTGATGCTTTGATGCTTTGATGCTCCGAAGTGAAGCTAAATAAAAGCGTTTAAAAACACAGAAAATGTTTGTCCTTTATACACTCTGAAACCATCCAACTGATATGCCTCAAAATAGTTTCATTTAAAAGGCAACAATCCGAAGATGGTTTAAGACCACTAAAACAATGCATTAGACACATTCGGTCCATTGATAAAGTCGATTTTCCACTTTTCCCATACAACACAATTTGAAGATATTATAATATACAATATAAAGAAGGCAAATCAACGTCAACATAAAAACACTAATGTGTCATTCTCATCAGAAAAGTTTTTAGCGTAATAGAACACGCCGGGTATCCACTAGTTATTTATAAAAGTCGATCATGCCAATATATCGTTCTCCTTTATTATTAAAATACTGAAGGCAAGTGTAAAGCAATTGACATTTGTCATGGAAGGCGGTTCACATCTGATTGGAGCGTCGCCCTCTCGCGAACGGCCCTTTTGAACTTGAACTTGGGACTTGGAAGGTCGTTGGGCTTGGGAGGAGTCTTGCAATACACATACTCCTATAGTCTACGATCCGAATTAAGAGTAACTCCATTTATTGGTATGAACTGAAATAAAAATTCAGGAATTTAAGCGAGTTACTCGCAATTGCCCTCTTATAATGGAAGGCTTATGAGGAAGGACAGATAAATTTATAAGAAGTCGGCGAATTCGAGTTATTTGGTTAAGTAAGTCGTTAAGACTATCAGTCAGTGTCAAATTTTTAATATGACTTTTGTTTTTTTTTTCGTAAAAAATAAGCACCAATGAACAAACAAACTACGTAATGATAAATTATCAATGATCATAGTCTTCTTTGGACATGATGCTACACTCATGTCTAAAGAAAATTTAGTGGTCATATTTAACCAAATAGGCCTATTTAATAAGGTTAAATTCCTTCTGCCCTAGAGCGATCGTAATCAGGCGTGACCTTACAAATTTCATCTCGAAGTGTAACGCCCTTACGCGCCCCTAGTGCATAGACCTTCGGGTTCTCGAACTGAAGCTCACGCAGAGGGCAATGGGTTTTGAGAAATTGCGTCTGATTTTATTAGTACCAGAATGAGTTGATCAAGTTCATTCACTGTCAAAATATACAATAGTATACCTATTACTGTTATAAAATATTACAGGAGATGACACAAATGTCTGCAGATCATGTCAGGCCCTATAGTGAACATAGTAGTACTCAACTCTATTATAGTGTATTCTTACTCAGAAATAGGGAAACATCTAACAGACTGCAACCATCCTCATATTTACCATCATATTTTGTATAAGTTGGGAGTTCTTGATGACATTCGAGATCTGCAACGCACAATTCAAAACCGCCCTGTCGATAAGATGCTAATATCACTGATTAATGTTAAGTGGTTTATCATGTTAACTAATTAATGACGTTTGTTTATTAGTTGCTTAATTAACGAAATCAGAATGGTGACAGTCTAATTGATACAAAAGCTTAAAGTTTTTTTTGAGGATTTTTAAAGCCAATTGTACCAATCTATATAATGTTCAACATCAAAATTCAAAACACTTTGATATAATACTGATGATTAATAACTCAGAAAATAGAACTTAGATAGAAAAAAATATATGAAACCCTCAAGAAGTCAAAACCACTACCCGAATTACATAAATCTTACTAAAAAGGAACATCAGACTCCATTAGGGCTCAAAGTTCACGCGTACGATCCGTATAATCCGTATTCGAAATTCGGTTAGCGACCGGTATAGAAAGGCACCTACACGCTACGAGCTACGCCCTCTAACTCTCAATGTCATCACTCATCGCAATCCATACGTGTGCAAGACTGCAAGGTAAACAACCCCGGTTGAACATCTGCCTGTTTACGGGTGAAAAAACCTACCACCTGGCCACTGCCGACCGGAGCTGTGGAGTAGCATTGCGTGCGGTGACTAGACTGTGGAGCTTGGCTTCTGAGCGGTGAATTTTGGTTAAATTTAACTAATGGCAATCTCTTCAGTCATGTCCAGAAGGCACGAAATAAAAATCGCAGCATTTTTACTAGTGAGGATTGTTCGTATGTCGTAAATCGTCAACAAGATACAATTTTATGGCTCAGAAAGGATTTAAGTAGCGTGAAGTTTCGAGCGAGAATTGAAGGGTGAATTCAAAGATGGAAAGAGACCTGTTTTCATCATAAACATGGCGCAAAGTGTTCAAAATGTGTTGCATAAGGTCCAGTCCACATTCTACTTTAATAATCGGTGTTACATGTATCAATAAAAATGCTTATTTCTGTAAATTTATCAAGTTCATCTTCGAAAATATAAATACAATATATCACTAATTACGATTGCGACACCGATATCTTTTAGAAAACGAAACACTAATTATGTTTAAGTGCATTATTTTTTGATCTGGGACATGAACACAGTTGTCCAATAGTTGACAGCCCTGCGTTCGGTTCCTTTCCCATGTAAAAAACTTTATTACTTAGTTTATGCGTATAAATTTGAATTACAAAATACCAGGGCTTCATGAAATAATGGCAAGTAGACGGTGTACTTCCTTTGCATTGTTCCGTCGTGCGGTGTCAACGCCCCTCACGAGTAAGCGCGATTAGCATTTTATCAATTTAGCACTCGAAATTCGAGTTAGAACGGGGCCAAACGATGAACGATGGAATTGGTTGTTCATTTGTTAAATTAAAGAATTATACATGACTATAAAGTTTTATGTAAATAGCCGACAAATGAGTTGACGAGCTATGTAATGGTAAGTGGATATCAGGAACACTTTTGAAAACAGAAGAAAAAAAACATTTTTCATAATAACACATGGTGTGTATAAAACTCCATATAATAATAATAAAACTGCAATAAGACGCTCTATATACCTACGGAAAAGGTTTTAACGGGCCCTATTTTTTAGGGTTCCGAAGTAAAATCGGAACCCTTATAGTTTCGTCATGTCCGAACCGAAGCAAAGCGCCGAGAAGACCCATAGTGCTAGAAAGCTGTAATTTGGCGTGGATATAAGTACATAATTATGTATTTATTAAAACTCCAGAATCGTAGAACAAAATATGTATTGAAAAACATTTTTTTTTTCAGGGTACACCTCCCATACAGGTACCGTGAGGATGAAATTTTTATTCGTCGCGTACCCTATAGTGTGGGATACAGTTTTGGAATTAGGGGTCCGTTTGCGAAATATTTGGCTTTAAAGTGCTAATTTTGGTTAGAGTCAAGTGTCCCCCCCCTGCTGCCTAAACGGTTGGAGTTCGACAAGTGATAAATTCTCAGAAATCAAAAAAATATGAATTTACAAGGAAAACTATGAGCATAGTCGATAATAAGTAATAATCGATAAACTTACTACTTCGGAACTCTACATAGCATAACATGTACACTTGTATAACATGTAAAATCTCCCTCAGCGACCACTCCTTTGGACACAAAAGAGTAGATTTATCATTTAGTTTATCTATACCCTATTAAAGATCCTGTAAATGCCACGTGTCTCACTACTAGGGAGGCCTGTAATGTATTTGCCAACGCACCTATACTAATATACATATAATTTGGAACGTAGGTGCAGAAATTATGGCCATCTCGGCTTTGCTGCCGGACGTTCATATATGGCAATTGGCACACAATGATCTCTGAAGAACAGTGGATAAACTAACGTGCATCGACGTCAGTAAGGCACCTTCTAAAGCACGGAAACGATCATGTGTTAATGTCATTCAATGTAAAACTTTGTCATTAATCAATCACCAAATCTTTTGCCGCATCCGATATCGTCCTTATGGACCATTGGAGAAACGACGCCTTAACAAGATAAATAATGCAATGGGGCTGTAATAGTGACCTACTTTCAATTGCTTTTTCTGATGGCTTGACCTGAAAACAAATATCTACGAGTATTCCTGTTATGTCTGTCCCGAGAATTGAACCCGGACCCGTTCATTGACAAGCAAGGTACCAGGATACCAACTAGGTTAGAGGGTCGACCAAGGAACATGATATCTATAGAGGTACTCGTAAACTAAGAGCAAGTTCAAATATGAATGACTATTGCACTACAAAGTGTGTTTATTGATTCAATGTCTCAAGACGCACTGACGCAAGTTCAATGTTCGTCCTTGTCAGAGATGTACCGGAAGGGACATGACGTTGTTTTCGTGTGCTACAACGTACTATACGTTCGGGAAATTGGTCGTTGAACTGTCGATAGTTATCTGTATGAATGACGTCGTACCCTTAGTGGAAAAAAGGCATAAGATGAAAATTGCAATTTTACAGGAGAGCTAAAAAACTGTTAAAATATCAGAAAAATTGATTCTTAAAAGTATCACTGATACATTTATGCACGTCATTTTTTTAATCTACCAGCTTTTCGGAAAGGTGCTTTATCATGGAGGAGAAGAAAAGCCGTAAACTCTTCAGCACTCGTTATTTCCATGCGTCTTTGTAATTTCAGTAATTTGTGTATAATAATTATAATATTACTAATAATATTACTAATAATTTATGTATTATATTATTAGTCTGTTTGCTGATTTTTTTTTCCGGTAACGCTACCATAACACCCTTTGTGCTAAGGATATTAAACGGTGGTGTTTACCACCATTTGGCTGGTCAGGTCGTTTGCAGGCTATTGCCAATTACCATAAAAAATAAGCCTGGTTGGTAATGAAGTCCTAGTTCGTAGTTGCTTGGGTATATATCGTAAATAAACAACAAAGTTAATACTGTTAAAGGAGTTGTTAATAAAAAAATATAATTAGGTTTTTAATTTTGCAGTCGGACTCAAAAAGACTGAAAAATGACCGTAAACGCTGTTGAAACTTGAATTATTATTGTTTTGTAATATTAAACTGCATGCAATTGTCGTCTGAATGTCCATTGCCAAATACAGGTGTCACTGGTGTGACTGTGTGACCTAGGTCGGTCGTCGCTCTGGGGTCTTCGCGGGTAATAACAAACAGGAGTTGCCAAAAATAACACGAAATGCCGGCACTCGATATAGAAATGCACGGCCGCGACTCGAATGTGTCTGTTGTTTGATAATAAGGTGAAATTGAGTTTTGAAATGTAAATACAGTTCAGTAAATATACAAATACTTGCGCATTCTCATGCGGTATTTGTGGATCGCGTGGACGTAGCCTTTTATACATTGAACAAATATTTTATGTAACCTCTAGTGGTTATGTTCGAAATTAATCTGTTAAAACAGTACAGCACACAAAAAAAAACCCATGAAAACCCATTAAAATTAAAACGTGTATGTTGGTACTTAGAAAGTTTTTATATACTGCTTCCTGTTGAGGTATTATTAGTTGAGGTATTAGGTAATAATAAATTACTTGAAATCACCCTATGGAGGTATTTTTCATTGTCAACTTAAATATGATCAACGAAATCGTTTGCGGAAAACAAAGCAAAAAGAAAGAACGTCACAAAGTCCACGCAACTCGAAAAATCCACTGAACTGAAAAAATCGAAAAAAAATTTTACTAAAAATATTTTTTTAAATCAGAAACCCTTTTAAAATCTAAAGTAAAGGCTTTAAGTTAGAAACTATGTCGTTTTATACATCCAGGCACAAAGGATGGACAGCTGCGTTAAAGGACGGTAACAGGATATATCCGGTCTGATCCGGTGGTCTCTTAGGGGCGGTTCCAAAAAACGTATGAAAAAACTGTTCACACTACTGTTGCGGGGTGCTGGGGTCAAAGATCTTTGTTTTATGCTAATGAAACATACGTATTAACAAGTAGCAACAAGTTTTACATAATGTAAAACGAGTTTTTTTTTGTATTTTTTATAGTACCTACTTCGCTTATCTTTGGAATATTTATTTCAAATTAAGAAATAATACACAATAGCCACTAATCATCAAGTGGATTTGAAGTCAAGCATGAACTTATAGAAAAATAAAATTTAATCTCGTGTTCGATGCAAAAAGTTTTCTTTCATGTAGGTCCACGGGTGGTCCCCAACTGCCCAAGGGACTGTAAGACTTACTATAAACTAGTAGAAGATCAACGAATTGATTAATTAACTTCATTAATAAATCCTGCAGACGTATCAAAATCATGATCTAGCCCGTTCAAGTAGGAAGTATTTATCGTTTGCAATAATATCTGCGATACCAATCCGATGCGCCCCGCGTATTGGCATATTGGCAAAATATGCGAGTAACTTTATACCGTTACAGCGATTGATAAGTATTGGCCCATCCTTCATTTAAAGTTATGTATTTAAATTTCTTTTGTAGGTTTTTTTATTATATTTTAGTTAGGGGATGGTCTGCAATAATTTTATCTTTGTAAATATAAATTTGAATTTTTTTAACGAACGAATATACTGAAGGTTTTTCACTGATTGATGTTGTTTTGTAATTCATTTTGAACATTTTGTAATTGTTACTTTTTATTTTTTTACATAATAATATACTAAATACATTTGAAAATGGCGTGTCTTTTTTGTTTTTGACAAATACTTTTGAATCCATCAACAGTATAATAGAGAGCTGAGAGATTTCTCAGATTTCTCTTATTACAATCAGTCGCTGCCAATCGACTACGTAATGATGAGGATTTTAATCTGTGATTTCTTTTGTTGCAGCTTACGGCAAAGTGTTCCTAGTTAGAAAAAGATGTGGCGTCGACGAAGGAAAGTTGTACGCCATGAAAGTATTGAAGAAGGCCTCCATAGTACAGAAATTAAAGACCGCCGAACACACGAGAACGGAACGACAGGTAAATTAAACAAAACTATAATTAGAGCCAGTTTTTCAGGGTCCCGAAGTTTTTTGTTTTTTTTTGTTTCCCCTCACGGAAAATCGGAACCCTTATAGTTTCGTCCGTCCATCCGTCGGTCCGTCCGAAGCGTAGCTCCGAGACCCTAGAAAGCATGTAATGTAATGTAATTTGGCATGGATGAATTTTTTATTCGTCGCGTACCCTATAGTGTAGGGTATTGTTGAAAAGGTCTTCCAAAAATGTTATGGGTCTTCTAAGACCATTTTTTGGAATTAGGAGTCCGTTTGCGAAATATTTGGCTTTTTTAAAGTGCTACTTTTTTTGGTTATTCAAGTTCCTGCTGGCTAAACGGTTGGAGTTGGAAAAGTAAAAAAACATCTCAAAAGTAAGTTATATGATGAATTTACAAGGAAAACTATCAGTAATAGTCGTAATGAGTAATACTCGTAGTCGATAAACTTACTACATACTTCGGAACCCTACATTGCGCGTGGCCTGACTCGCACTTGCCCAGTTTTTTTTTTTGTTCGTCTCGCTTCTTGGCCGAAAATGCATCGTGCATTCACTGCTGCCTAGGCGTGCCACACACAAATATTCGATTCGGTAAATTCCACTCGATACGTAACTGAATTTTTTAACATTGAACTGGGTAAGTCGACATGCCTAGTAGGGGTCATCCATAAATTACGTCACACGAATTTCATGATTTTTACCCCTCCCCCCGTCCTTGTCACAACTGGTCACATTTGTGAGACTCCCCCTCCCTATTGTAACGTCACATATTTTGCAAATTTATATTTAAAAATTATTGAATGAAAACAGCGGTTCCGAAATCAGTTATTCGAAATCATTTTAATAGATTTTGAAATGTGACGTCACGAAATTAAGGACCCCTCCCACCCCCTTGTCACATAATGTCACACGTCGTTGACCCCCTCCCTCCCCCTTAACGTGTGACGTAATTTATGGATAGCCCCTAATTAGATGCGCTAAAAATGTGTTTTCTTTGCGAATGTCAGTCATTGTTGGACATCTTTGTGACGTATCGTAAACGAGTAAACGCTCCACCAATCCGCACTGGAGCAGCGTGGTGGAGTATGCTGGAGGCCTCCTCAAGAGGAGAGACTCGTGCCCAGTAGTAGGCCATTAATGGGTTGAAACCAAACGAGTTAAGTACTACAGAACTCGGCCACAATTTACATATACACCAATGTGAAGCGTATTGGGAATTGGGATTGACGGATATGGCTAGACGGAATAAGGTTAACGTGTCACTAAAGCAAACTTCGGAAAACCCTTGATTTGAAGGTCGAGCGACGAGACGTTTACAATTGAGACGAGCGGCGGCGTGTCCCATCTACTTTCAGAAACAACAATACGTCTCCGACCTATCCCAATCATAAGATCATGACTGTTTTTCCGTTTGACGTCGATTTGCAAACTCTGTACGATATTGCATCCAACAGCGAATAGGAGTTGTATACGTATTATTGTAAGCTATCCAGTAAAAGGAAACTACCGCAATGTTGAACGACTCATTTATTACTATTCAATACAAATGCACTTAGTACATCACGATATGCTTAATGTATCACTATTCAGATTCACTCGCATACTTCAGAGTGTTAACACTCGGCTATGAGATGTTTCAGTATAGCCTAGTTTGTATTGTCAACAGGTGCTAGAGGCGGTGCGGGCCTGTCCATTCCTAGTCACCCTTCACTACGCATTCCAGACGGACGCGAAACTACATCTCATACTAGGTAAGTTTTAAAAGTTTAAAATTAATACATTAACAGACACAACATTATGTTTGGTGATACAAGATCAGTTGCAACAAGTAGGACCTTACATGTCGAATCTCAGTCTGTTCACTCAAGTTCTGTTACCAATTTAAACGCTAAGAATATGGAGGCCATACAAGTTCAAGTTTACTGGATGCCACGTCAAGTCAAACTGCAAACTTGACAAGTACACTTGATTGTGTATTGCCTCCATAAGAGCTTTGTTTCCTTTCGAGATCGTTATAGATTTCTATGAAGTGTGGACACTTGAACTCTAGCTAGAGTATATTCCAGCGTCTTGGGACTTACCACACTAGACATGACAGATTTTTTTTTAATCTTTATTTATTTATAGAGGGTTTAGTCATACATTTGACTATGACACCCTCGTAAGGCGTTTATCGTATCGCGTTTAGAACGGATTTAAATGAAATGTTTATGTATGACTCTCGGTTTCTCTTAGATGTATCAGTAACGGTTAGAAAATATACGAGTGCAGTGCAACAGATGTCCTCTTTGACAGCAATTTATTAAGATGTCAAATGCATACAGTATCTGTTGGAGACAACCGCCATTGGAATGGTGGGTCTATTGATAGTGGAATATGAAATGAATAATAAAAAATGGAAAACCGCTGAAAACAGACATAGTAGTCCAGTCAAGGAATGACTCAAAAGGGGGTATAGAGTGCGTGAGCGGGAACCTAAGCGATTTCTTCAGAAACTTATTCAGGGTGCTTAGGGGGATAACATACTAAAAGTCCCCGCGTCTAGGGGGTGAGCCGGAGGGAGGGGGGGGTTACAAAGGTCTCAATTTTAGGTTTTTCGCCAATATCTCAAAAACGGTGCGTTGTAGCGAAAAATGTTCTAAGATGAAATGAAAGCTTATAAAATTCTCTATAACTTTAATTCTGTACACTTTTTCCATATCTCCGACCGTTTTTGAACTATACGCTCTAGAAATGTAGCAATTTAAGTTATTCAGCGTGATAACAGCGTGATTCACATCAGCTGTCGTAAAAATGACACCCGAATTGATACCATTAAAAAGATGTTAGGCAGGCATCTTTATATAATGAAGAGGCAGTTCCGTTGCAGCTCAGATTTTCTGCTCCACCATTTGACTTCAAGAATCATTGTTTTTATGTACATATTGCCTTAATGAAGATATAAAAAAGCCTTTGAACAAAAGGCGGGTTGTACATTCAGTTGAGACTCTAGCTGCTAAATATTGTATCAAGCAGGTATGTTCTTCGAGAAATGATGCCTGGGGTAACGAAGTTCTAGATATTTTTTCCTGCATTACCGATATTGTTGCTGAAGGAGCAAAATATCACGAAGACACTATTACTCACTTGTGAAGCCTGTCAGTTACCCAAAACTCTACAAAACTGTGATCTCTAGCTGAGATACCCATGTCGTAGAGGCTATGGAAGAAATATTTGCTTAAATGGATTACTTTCCCACGATGAGATACTCGTTTTTTTTGTTTGTTTTTATTAAAAGGCTTTTTTATATCTTCATTAAGGCAATATGCACATAAAAAACAATTATTCTTAAAGGCAAATGGTGGAGCAGAAGGTCTGAGCTGCGACTGCCCTGCCTCTTCATTAGATAAAGATGCCTGCCTAATGTCTTTTTTAATGGTATCAGTTCGGGTGTCATTTTTACGACAGCTGATGTAAATCAAAAGGGATGTCAAGTCAAGGAAACTTCGATATTTGCCGTCTTTCCTTTCCTTACTAGCTTTAATATGACCCAGTATTCCCTTTCCCTTCCCTCAGAGACATCGTTACTTCCTTCAACGACATTCTCGTCATACAAAATGCATACAGGACTCTTATTAGTACTCATGTTGGATAACCCAATTGTGTTACTAATAACAGTGTATGTATATCTGAAAAGAATATTTTGTGGCTGCCCCCCTGCGTTACCAGCTAGGCTACCGTGCCAGACAAAATAAAATTGCGAAAACCTATAATAACATAAGCCCGAAGGCAAGTATACAATATCAATTGGAATTTTAGCCAATAAGGTCGCGTTTCCTACAGCGAGCATTAGAGATATTGAGCGAAAAGAAATCTTCGTCAATGTCATGATTGTTTTCCCGCCTCTGCTCAGTTATCCACTGTTATAAAAAACGCGATTTCTTACTGTTACTGCCTTTACTACGTGGAGGTACTCCCAGCTTAGGTTACTATAAATTTTAAGATAATTTTCGCATCAGGTAATGGTATCATGCTGAATTACTTTAATTTCGACATTTCTGGAGCGTGTAGTTCAAAAACGGTCGGAGATATGGAAAAAGTGTACAGAATTAAAGTTATAGAGAATTTTATAAGCTTTCATTTCATCTTAGAACATTTTTCGCTACAACGCACCGTTTTTGAAATATTGGTGAAAAACCTAAAATTGAGACCTTTGTAACCCCCCCTCCCTCCCTCCGGCTCACCCCCTAGACGCGGGGACTTTTAGTATGTTATCCCCCTAAGCACCCTGAATAAGTTTCTGAAGAAATCGCTTAGGTTCCCGCTCACGCACTCTACAACTACTTTATTGACTGTACTATAGCGAGATTGTATTGTACTATTTCGAAATGCGTTTACGTCATTGTGCTGAAATTATAATTTAAATTATAACATAATATAATATTTTTGGAAAATTTTAAACTCAGAAAAATATTCACACAATAGATAGGTTAGGTATACGTATAGACAACAATGAAACTGCTTCAATAAGTTCCTATTTATTTTAAAACTATGTTAAGTTTTAAACCATGAAATCAAAATTGGTTATTAAACCTTCAGTACTGAAGAGTGAAGACCTTAAACAGTTGTAAGTGGGGATATTTTATGTTGTAAAATAATTATGGTACAACAAACAACACATAATGTATGTAGACGGTACTGTAACGTATATGAAGACAACATTATGTCAAAAATGGCAATTTTTTTCCATTTTATAGCTGGCTCCTCTACATACTTGTAGGGATTAGAACTATAAAAATAATAAAACAAAATTAATGATCATCAGCTCTTGTTGGTTATAATGGTCTACATGGCTATAAGATTGTTTATAAAGGAGTGTTCTCAAATACTAAGGAAGCCGAAGATCTTCCAGACGAACACGAAAAGAACCATTTTACCCCTTGATTGATTGGAAAATCGTCCTGATGTTTTATTTGGCCCTGGTAGCGCATACATGGATAGTTTCGGACATACGGTACCAACTACCAAGTAGGTACCACACCATAAAAAGATCCCCACCAAACCCTAACTGGCGCTAAAACCTCAATTCTAGTTGAAGCAACCGGGTCAAGGGGACGCGGTACTTGCACAAGCCGGCCTTTGTGTGCTGATTTGATGTTTATCTCTCTCGTGATTAGGGTCATTTCTCCGCGCACTGTACGTTTTAACTACATGTACAGTGTGTATACCGTCTGCTGGTCTAAGAATTGTATTCTGGATTTCTTCTAAGAATTTTCGAACGACTTTCAAGTAATTGAGTTTTAATTTGATCCACAAGATAAGGTTTATGGGGTAAACAGAGTAAAGTTGTCGGATTGGTATCGTATTTATGTTGAAGTGGAATATGAGTTTAATAATTTTACTTTCCTAGCCTCATGTCCTATGGTACTTGTTGATGTGAGGTTCAGCGGCTGACGATGATGCTTTATTTGTTTTGGAGAAAAGGGCAATCAGAGCCATTAATCGAGTGATGCTCTCTGTGAGAAATTTAGAGAAATTGGCATACTGACAGTAGCCTCTCAATTTATTTACAGTAATATTATATTCATAAAAAACAATTTAAAAGACATGTTCAAGCAGAATAGTGATAAACATAATCATCTAACTATAAACATACAATTTTGTTACGTTCTTTTCGCCTAAATAGGGTACACCGTTCTTATAAGCATCGATCTATAATACACCATTATTGATCGAAGCTTATAAGGGACTCGTTGTAGGTTTTTTTCAATAAATTATCTAAGTCAATACGTGATTTGCTTATCCAAATGTTTAAGAAATATGTGAAATCTTTCAAATTTCAAATAGTAGGCAAAGGATACTGTAGTATAAATGAATAATTATATTGATGACAAAGACGCTTGGAAATTAGTGCCGCATCTAGTTCCGCGTAGGTTAGAACATAATGTAACTTTTCATTATTTTAAAAGATGTGCTGAGGAGTTTCTTTACGGCTTTTCTTCTCCTTCATGACAAAGCACCCTTCCGAAAAGCTGGTAAAAAAAAATTACCTGCATAAGTGTACCAGTGATACCTAGATGAATAAAAAAATTTGATTTGATTTGAATGAAAATGTTCGGGCACTTTGGCACCCTAAATGAGCTTTGGGAACTATTTATTGTTAAGATTACTGTATTTTTTTTTATAATACTTTAGCAAAAATTAATTAATTAATAAAGTTAACCTTCATATGAATAGGGTTTATGTGATGAAGCATCACAATATCGATAGGTCAAAACTAAATCAAACCTTATCGATTACGTAAGAAAAAAATTTAACTTAAATTCTGTTATTTATCATTAAAAGTCCTTATTGATTATTCGTTTGATATTGTGAATTATGTTTACCGGTCCTCGTCACACTAATTATAATTAGAAAGGTCTCTTTTTTTTCCTAGTATTAGAGTTTATTTTGTTGTAATTGTTGCTTCAGTATCGATTGCAAATCGGTAACCCGTTTTGGCGAAACAAGATTGTTTATTTAACAGTGTATCCGTTGATCGGAAGGCAAGGTACATTACATAGGTCTTGTATTGTTAACCAATCTGTTGGATTTGTATGTCTCAATTTGAACCTTATTTCTATCACGGTAACAGTCTAGTGATTATCAGCCGTTAGATTTGTACTGATTCGAGTTTGAATTATTAGCTATTGAACTATTGACTCACCGTTGAAACCTTGTAGTAATAGCGCTGTAGGAGGCCGGCTGAAAGTTAATTATTAATGTTGACTAGAAGTTTTAAAAGAAAACTATTGCATTGTCAAGATTATCCGCAGACATGGGGTCCTCAGTTGGTTACTACAGACGATGACTCTTATATTACAAGTATTACAACAATAAAATTAAAAGAAAGTGCGTGTTGATCGAATGGTAGCGAAATTGGAAGATAGTGGTGATATTGATTTTGGAATACCTATTTCAATAAATAGTATGAAACACCGTTGCCTCCCTTGCTTCCTCTGTATACCCAGTACAATATCGAAAATCTACTGAAGGCATTTCTTAGATTGATGTCATTCATTCCTTTTGAATCCAACGATAATCTCTGTAGGTCAATCCACGTGGTTTGGAATTAAGTTCTATTCTTACTGATGATTTATTTTATTCATACTGATTTATTCTTGCTTCTCAATGGTTCTCGGCTCGTCAGATTCTGTGGCCGCCACATTTGAGTAATTCTGCCAATGTTGATAGTCTTTGTCCGGTAGCGGATTCAACCATAGCGGATTCGATTGAATAGTTGGAGAGAAATACCAAGCATAGCTCTCTCCAGTCTCCATTGATTAAGGTTACCTGACAAATCCAACTATGTAACGGTGGCTGCCTCGCGTGGAAGCCTGATATTATATCGTATCTCCGATCAAAACACCATTCAATGCAAGATGTGGTTCGTTTACACACCGTATCTACGCACTCGTGAACAATGGGACTCTGTGTATGCGGTAAACAATTCAATTTCTCACAGAAAAACTGTTTGCGGCCACAATACATGCAAACAAATGGGGTCGTCGTCGATAACATGTGTTTCTGGATATAATATACATTGCGAATCGATCGAGGGCAACGAATAAATAACGCTAAGTTATTAGTCTTTACGTATAAAATTGGAGATTTGTGTGAAAATTTTAAAATATATAATTTTATTTTTTATTTTAGCTAATCAAAGTACTGGCCCAAATTATCTAGGTAGATAATTTTGCCATTTTGATGGCAGTTTGTTTATCCCTTTACTGTAGAAGTCTGCAGGACAGGAAAAGCTATAGTAGATCCTTACTTATTCTTCTCAGAGTTTTAGATTTTAATATCCACCTTTGTTTCCAAAAGTGAAATCATATAACAGGGTTGCAACCTGTGTCTGATAACCAAGAAACCGCCTTTATTTTGGCCCGCAACGTGTCATCGTCTCATTTGGTGCTGTTTCGTCGTACGCTGTGACATCCCATCAGGGGGTTCTGTTCATGACCTATTAACATTAAAAAGCATGTACAAGTATTTGTATCAATCATTTTTTTTAAATGTGACAGTCCATTGCGAGCAGTGTTGACAAGCCGACCACCTGCTCGGATACCAAGCACAATGACAGGATATTGTCTTATTGTCACAATTAGCACGCGCCCGCCTGCCCGCAGTCAGGCCCGGTCGGGAGTATTAGACGGTAATTGAATCCGATCCGGCGCTATCTTGATGCACTAGAATTTACTAGATTGTATTAAATGTTTACCACAACCCGTGCTGCGTGGATGAGCTATAAATATATGTACTAAATGTAGTTGCAATAGAAACGTATATGGGTTATCGAATGGCGCAAATTATAAAAACGAAATGAGTGCAAGTATTTCGTGCACTCTGCAACATCTGTACCACTCAGTTTATGGTTTGGTTAGTTATTGTCTTCCTAGCAGCTGTAAAGTAACTTGAAACTTTTAAATCAAATAGAAAATAGGCGGCTCTATTTTAAACTATATGGTTCCTATTTATTTTTCTTTACGGCTTTTCTTCTCCTCCATGACAAAAACCTTTTGACATGACAAAAAACAAAAAAGCTGGTAGATTAAAAAAAGACGTGCATAAGTGTATCAGTGATACCTATATGAATAAATTATTTTGAATTTTAAATTTTATTGTAATCATAATACCGAGCAATCATAAAAATAAAAATGAATTGATTTTTTTTATCCACACTTAAATAACTTGTTAGATGATGATTTTGTATGAGAAGCGATGGACTTAGGTCAACAGACAATAAGAATATGTATGCCGCTGTTTAGGCAAAAAGGAGACCTAATAACACTATAAAGATAAACGAATATTTTCAAAAATAGTATTAAGTAAGTAGAAATATAGCCATGTGCCATGTATTAGGGGTTTCATGTGATTGTTTGCTGATCAGTTGGTTGAGCTGATTGTTTCCCAACCACTCTCGTAGCGATGGCGACGGTGCTCGAAACGGTTTAAGTTAGACGCAGTAAACGATAAGTAACTTTTTTTGTGACAAAGTTTGTGGCTGTTTATTATAACAGTTTTATTTTACCTCATGGTAAAAGGGTTTTGGATCTCTGATCCTTGACATAGAACTAAATACACCGAAAAGTTATTTTAACAAACAAATAGTATACATAATAGTCTTACAAATAGTCTTCGCGGGTGTGTCGGCATTATTTGCATTATTTTAAATATTGCTCATGTCAATTTAGGTGTAGCTGTTCGTGTCAATGTAGGTGTCTTCAAGAGAAAAGTGAATAGGCTTTCACAGTGCGCTCTCCATCAGGTGGGATTGTTGTCAAGGACTAACTAAAAAATATTATGTAAAAAAAATACTGATACCCATATTTTTTTGATAAATCTCGCAACCCGCTTTATCTCCGTCCCTTGTACTGCTCCCTACCGCATCCACGTGCAACAGTGACGAACAATACACCGGAGGGAGGGAAAAGCGTGCGCGTCCGGCGCGAGCGGGCCAAGGCGATCGGCGCGCGCTACGAAAACTTTGTGCGTTTGTGACGTCACCGCAAGCACAGCCTGACGGGTGGTCACGATCGGATCGGCTAGTGATAGATAGAATCCACGTTTAGTATGTAGATGTGCAATGACAGATACAGATGGATATATCGCACCCTTAGGGTGCTTTTCCACCAGAGATGTGCTATGCAGCTATGCTGCGAAGATGTGAAATCCAATAAATATGATTGGTTCAATAAATTGATTGATTTCCACCAATGAATATGATTGGTAAATATCTGGATATCATGATCGAACACCCTTAGTGGAAAAAAAGCATAAGTCGTGTTCCTTTGAATTTTAGTTATTAATAATATGATTGGAAAGAAGGACAAAAGCCTCATATTATATTATTTTTTTCAAATTTTTATTATTAATCTTGACGGTTTTGTGCAAGAAACTACTTCCTACTTGACTACTTCCTTTGATTACTTACTGATATTTTAACAGTATTTTTTGCACTACTGTAAAATTACAATTTGCAGTCTGTTCCACTTTCACTCAAATGACAAAAATGTTTCGTAATTCTATGTATGTATGTATTGTATATTTCTGTGTTTAATATGTACTCGTATATTGATTTTAAATGATGTACAGATTGGGACCCTTTGGTAACTGTTGCAGAATTAATAACTAACGTTTCCTGAATTTGGGACAATATCAGGCTTTCTGATTTTCATATTCTATATATATGTGATATCCGTCCGTCGATGTAACAGCTAATTAAAATGCTTAGACTTCCCATACTTACTCGGCTTGGAATAACCAACGTGATGTTGCGAACTTGTTGCCATAGACAAAGTTTTTTAATCGATATCTTTATGGTAAAAGTGCAATGCAGTTCACACGCTTTGACGTGTCAATCCGTTAAAAGTATTGAAACATGCTTCATGAGTTTCCAAATTCAATTAAAAACCATTAATAATTCAGTAAATAGAGGCGTGATTAGATTGAGCGTATCGGTGGGCAATGTGGGCCAAGGGCGGCGGTAAGTGGGCCTCGTTTTGCCACTCATTTGGCAATACCTAGCTGGCTGAAAGACGGCGTAGGATTGCAGAGGTTTTGGGTAAAGAAATGGCGTTTAATACTTGATAATCTTGATATTGTTTGGGCTTCGTATCGAACATTTGCAAGCTCATGACATAATTATTTTACTGTATTTAAATAATTAAGTGGTTTGGAGAGCTTCGCAATTCATCTATTGTTAAGTTGACCACTGTATCATACATTTTCATGGTCATAGCTACTCAAATAGAACTGTCCTATTAAAAGTAAGTAAAATCGATTGCATGGCTTTCTATTGTCTGACGCGCAAACACAATTGTTTGTATTCCCGTGCAGTTAGCTGTTTTAACACTTTGAAAAATTCTTAGTTTTTTCATAATTTCAATAGAGAACAAGTTATATTTTTTGTACGGTTACTATTTGTGAGTCTTAGGATCGTGATTTTCAAAACAGGATGAGGACGGATTACTAATATTATACTTAGTTAAATTCATCTTTAGTTCTATGGCAAACGGCAAAGATAGGATATTTCCAATCCAAACTCCAAAACACACCATCTCCAGAACCAGCTTGAACGGTTTGCGCGTACATGTTACGTAAAACTAGAATTTCACGCTCCAACCTAAGGTTTTAATGGGACAACTACTTTTTGTGGTTGGCACTCGAGCAAGACTATGTTGAATAACTTTCTTTTGCACACGGTTCCCAAGTGAAACCGCATAAATCATTACCAAGGAAATATAGACCACGGCATAATGGAGAGGAAATCGTATGCGAAACCGGAACACTTGATTCGTTGCGATTTTTGGAAACGAGGTTACTGATAAACTTTATCACTTTCTCGATTATCTTTGTCACACGGCTTCGGAATACTTTTACTCGTACACTGCATACTAGGCCTTAGCGATGTGTCCGTGGAGATTGGTAAAATTTAAGCGATCATCTTACCTAGCCGTGATAGTTTTCCTTGTTAATTTATCATATTAATTAATAATAATAATATAAGCATAATAATACCTAACCTATTTTTGTGATTTTTTCATTAGTCTATCTCCAACCGTTTAGCTGGCAGGGGAGGACACTTGATTCTAAGCAAAATTGGCACTTTAAAGCCAAAGCCAAATGGGGCACCTGTCTGAAAAACGGTTGTAGCAGAACCATAATATTATTGAAAGACCTTTTCAACGATACCCCACACTATGGGGTACGTGACGAAAAAAAATACCCTTGTATGTACCCTTCTATGGAAGGTACCAATATTTTTCAATATTTAATGCTACGATTTTGGAATTTTAATAAATATACAATATAATATATTCATGCCAAATTATAGTTTTCTAGCACTAAGGGCCTATATAGCATAGGCATAGGCTTCGGACAGACGGACGGATGGACGTGATGAGGGTTTCGATTTTTCGTCGGAACCCTAAAAAAGGCGTAAACTAACTATGTAAACTAAATTAAAATATTGAAACTTAAGATCTGGTAAAACTTGGATAGTTTGTGTAGTTTATAAGTCAGTTTTTTTTCTACAGAACTGAAAGGAAATCGATTGCTGACAAATCCTAAAGATTGCTTTAGTGTATCGAGAAAAGAGGACAGATTATAAATTATTAATGTCTTCATCGTAGGTCAGGGGCTAGTCGGCGTGTCACGTGGTTTAAACGAAGACGCGATGTATTAGAGGTGCAATAAGGCTTTCCTACTGAAACCTCTCCTTGACGGCGTGTAGAGGCTTAACAACATAGTCCATGGGCTAATATAGCCCTGTGTCTTATGTAATAACAGTAAGAATAAACTAGGTACTGTGGTACAAATATTTAGAATGCTCTTGAATTAGCGTGATAAGATTTTGCTATTTAAATAAATTAAATTCTACTTATCACTGATCACGAATGTCAGTAATAACTTATTCTAATACTTAACCTAAATCAATTTGAGAAAATTGGATTATGGATGTTAATTTCAGTCAAAAAACAACACTTAAAATTAACGTTGGCAAGTTTTAACTACGATGATATAAATCGCATTATAGCCATTTATTTATAAGAAGCAATTAGTCTAGAAACTACTTTAGATTATTAGGTTTGTCCGTCCACCATTTCCATAAAAATATAAAATATACTTACTTTTAACCATCGCCTAAACGTGAAGTTAAGCCAGCGTTTAATAGTTTTACTCATGGATTATGTATTGGGAGACGGTAGGTCAGGGACACGTGGCGACTGCCTACTGATACCGACACAGTTTACATTGGTCTGCTGCTGCAAGGGTAAATACTTTTAGATGTGTTAGAGATACTAATTTGTGCTAAATACAGATTAAAATAATAATTCGTTACTATAATTAATTTAGTAAAATGTGCCAAGGCAATTTATAAACAGAGGGATATGGAAAGAGAGCAACTTGACTATGTAGAACTGCAAAGCGACTTGACAGTAATAACTTTTAATTGTGCAATGACATTGAACTAAAGCTAATTACTGATATTGTGTACCTGCCATTCATGCTACTAACAAATATACTTTCATAATTGCCGAAGCAGTAGTTAACTGCAATATCGTCGTCCGATTGCAAGATAGCATCGGAACTCGTTCGCACAACCGGCGACCGCTTGTCATTCAACAATCACAATCGACCTTTATTGTTATGAAGACGCAAGTTATTATGACTTTATAACCCAAGCCGAATTTAACAATTAAAACTTTGGTCGTTTTATAAATGTCGGTGAGGTCTCAAGAAAGAATTGTTTCGAGAATCTTCGCGATTGCCATAACACATTGCTAAATTAAAACAGGAACCTAGCGTGGTTACAATGAAATCCATAATCTTTCTTGACTATGTCCTAAAAACTACATTTGAAAATATGACATAGGATTGTCTCAAAATAATCTTAGTAGTATTCATCTCTCGTATTTTACTTTTATTGCCGTAGGCCGGCGGGCGTGCATCTAGGTCAAAGACTCACTTAGATGTTTCGACCCAGATCTCGGATCTCTTTAATTCATGCGGCCGGTGTGAATTTGTTCCATATTCAGCAATAATAAACTCGGAGCCTTCGAAAAGATGTACCGTGAAGTGTTTCATAATTTTCTCATGAGTGCCGACAAGGGCAAAACTATCAACAGCCACAGGTGGCTTGTGTGCGAAAATTTTACGGATTGCATTTACTGTATCTACGACTTTTGATGATATTTTTTTTATCTTGAAGGTCTTCATAGAAATATTTTTTAAATAGAAATAAATACACTTGGCCATGTATGTATGCATGTACAAGTATACTGACAAAAATATTATAATGTTTCATAGACAAAGATTTTTAATGACCAAGTTTCTGTTCTTTTCAACAGAAGTGAACTGATAAAATTAAAATGACTAAAGAATGAAATTTTGTTCCAGATTATGTGGCCGGCGGAGAACTGTTTACCCATCTATACCAAAGGGAGCATTTCAATGAGAGTGAAGTCCGGATATACATCGCGGAGATTATACTAGCTCTCGAGCAGCTACATAAGGTGAGTTCAGTTGAGTTTGACTATTTGCTAAATCTATGTACACGAACGATTACTGTAATATGTTTTAACGGGCATTATATGTTTTAACATTATTGGACTTTCGGTGAATCCTTAACATAAATTGGTCACGAGTCGGTCGAGTTGAGTCATACTCATGCACAATCCGAAGTCTTCAACTATTTGAAACTTCATGACATTATTGAGTTCTCTGGTTTTTTTAATTTCGCATACTTGTCACTGCAACTAATATTTGTAAATAAAATACTGTTACCGGGTATTTGAACGACATAAAACTCAATTATTTTTTAAGTTTATTTCCAAATATATTTGTAGCAGATAGATTTTTTGTTTATGGCTTTGAGCCAAAGGCAATACGCCGCAGTGTTATAACGAAGTTTGGAATTGGAATCTGTTTGTAAGCAATTTTACTTGGAGTGCTCTGCAGGTAGACTTCATGTTCTGATTTGATTGTCTGAAACAGATGTCCAATGAAGTTTGCATGGTTGAAATTTTTATGTCATGGTTAATTTTTTGCTATATAATTACTAGTATTATTAAGTATTAGTATAGTCTTTAGTTTTTTCAGCATTTCATATCAATAAATTATTATTAACAATTCACAAACACAATTCACTGAAGTTTTCCTCATGGGATAAATTATTATTTAGTTATTTACATTGATTCACACGTTGACCGGAACTTTTCACATAAACTACTTCAGTTATAAATTTCAATTGAACTACAATATGTCGCTCAGTACGTCTTATACTCGTATTACTTCTTAACAAATGCTCATCTGTATCCTCTTCTGGCAGCTCGGGATCATCTATCGCGACATTAAGCTGGAGAACATTCTCCTGGACGCAGAAGGTCACATCGTCCTCACCGACTTCGGTCTGTCCAAGGAGTTCTGCGGCGGAGAGTCCCGAGCGTACAGCTTCTGTGGTACCATCGAGTACATGGCGCCTGAGGTCGTCAGGAGTGGCAGTCAGGGGCACGATATCGTGAGTATCGTTTGAAATTTTTGTTTCATCGCAGACTATTGTGTTATACAGCGAATTTTTTTAGTGTGCATAATATGGTGTTAACTTTATATAGTCTGTGATCAAAGTTATACTGTTGACAGTTGAAGAGTGTGAAGAGTGTGGACTGCTATCACATAAATATTATAGTATAATTATATAAGTACGATATTATATTCACAGCATGGGCTTGAATTTAAACGGGAATTTAAATTGTAGGCAAATTGGATTGGGTCGTTTTGGTTTCCAAAATCTATTTGACAATGTATATTGATATGATTTTCGGTATCGTATCCTTATTTTTTTTGCAAAAAAAATATAGCATTATGTTTCTGTGCTATGGAGGCATTAAGATTAAATTAAAAGTTTTTGCATTGTGAATTATCAATGCAACTACATATTTTATTATCTAATTGGATTGGATTTTCAGTCTGTTGTTGCCTTTTATTTAAATGTTTGGTTTTCGAGCTGTAATGAAATTATCTCAGGATATAGGTAAATCTTGGAGGCTAACAAACATGTGCTTTTGGCTAGGTTATCTATTGTTTTGCTAAAAACATAATTATTATGGAAACATAACTTAATTATTATATATGAGGAAATATCTTGAATAATCTTGATCAGCTTATTTTTATATAAAACCTTTTTTCTGTATCTATTCTTGACTATTTATTTAATTTACTTACTTCCATGGTTTATTTGATAACCTTATAATAATATGAATTCTGGCACAGGATTGATATTTATAGTCCATTTTGTTTCTATTGCGAACACATTTGATAGGGCCCCTCGGAGGAATTATATTGGTAATATTGATTTTAATTGTTAATTAATACCATTATTTCTATTATTATTTCACCATGGGCTTCGCCTGGATAGCTTCTACCCTTGAGCTTGAGACAGCCGCCAAACGACTCGTCGTGTTTCACCTGGGTGCTGGGAGTCAGTTCTTTCTTTCTTTTTTTTCTCTCTTTCATGATGAGTGATACCTACCTTTGGTGTTGCTGATGTTCATAGGCGACGATAGCCACTTATCATCTGGTGGATCGTCAGCTCGTTTGCCGGGTATTTCCATAAAAACATGCTTGTTTTAATATTTGAAGCAAGTACTTTTTGTGTTACGGTATTTCCCGGATAAGCAATTAACCGTATTATTTATCGGGGAATCTCCGTATTACTGGCATTGCTTGTGACTCTGAAGCTTGTGAAGTACTTACATGTCTGTTGATATGATAAGTAATATTAATAATTTGTATACAATCTACATAGTATTGTACAATATTGCACAATAGTGACAGTACTGTTTGGCCGAGTTCAAATTTTTTATACCAACCGGTTGTTCACATGGATGTTATTCTGGTGCTTCTGTACTTAATTTACTAATATAATTCACGGTTCAAATGATTTTTTTTTTTGTTGAAGAATATCGTGTGTTTATCTTAAAAGTATGCCAGATTCTATTTTGCGAGTTTTGACTCTTGATAACTGATTCTCAAATTGCCGAAGTATCTATTCTCAACACAGACAATTAGGACCTTGATAGGATAGAATAATATTAATTACTGAAGAGCATTTCTAGTACGAAAATGTGGCCTTAATTTTATACCCATAGATTGTCAAAATATAGTAGTCATCGTTGCAAATTAGTACACTTAGTGAGAATTTCTTACCATCAGAAACAAAAAAAAAACATTTATCTGAACGGATGAACACCGTAAAATCTATTGCAGGATAGGTATTCATAGTTATGTTACAGAATACTTAATAGTACCTATTGGTATAGAAGAGTCACTCCTCAAAATCATTTAAATAAACAGCGACTCTTGCTCCGACACAGTAAAGTGTAATTCAGGTCGCACAGTGCTAATCGTCAACAGACGTTGACATCTAGACGTTGCCTCTCTTTCCAATCATAACTCTTATCCTTTTTGACAACGTCAGGGTTGTTTTCTTTTTTGTGATGACATGTGTGATAGATTAGGAATGTATGACACGGCGTGGCAGCCCTTCTGCAATTGGCCCGATACGTCGAACGCGGCACGTACTTGTAACATCATACCAAAAGTGCGGAGTGCGCCAGGCCTGATTCTGTTATTAAACGAACAGTCGTATAATATAAATACAATAACCAATAAAAATATTATGACACAAGGATTTGCTCATAATATTGACTTTCTCAATAAACAAACCTCTCTATTACTGGTTAAGGAATACCCTTGTTTTTGTACTTGGCTGTTGACTGCTCGTGAGCGGTATTATTTATATTGGATACCTTGTTGCATGCAAATATTATGAACTTGAATACTCGATCCGAGATTTTATTACTGTCAATATTTTCCTTCGATAAATTCATGTACATTGAAATATGGATCATTGGTTTTCAATTTGTTATTGTGTGTACCACTCAGATAAAAAGATCAAACTCGCGTAAAGAGGTGATAACATATTAAAAAGTAAATCGATTCGAACATCATTTAATAATAATATATTATATTATTATGCACAACTATTAATATTTCACGGCTCTCGTTGTCATTTATGTAAGTAGCTTAATACACATAACTGTGAGACCATTACCTCATTTTGATAAGGGGGTGGTGATTTTTTTCTACAATAATCGGCATGTGACAAAATATTAGGAGCTAGATAGCTTTAAATAGCTCTCTATTATTACACATACTATGGAAAGTAGGCATCGGTGTCTGTTAAGAATGCACCAGTGCATCTGTTTCCCTCGGCCAATGGCCCTGCAGCTCCTATAGCGAATCAGTGCAGTAAAATTATATCTTCATTACTATCGAGGCAATAGCGAGAAAAGTGTCGCTTGCACCAGCCGTGACAACGACACCCGCATAATGTTAAAGCGTTTACACATCGACCTACGATAGGGACGTAGGACGTACCTAGTAGATACACGTATGTTATCGGAGTAGGTATGTATAATGTATGAAGACTAAAGCGTTGTACTTATTGACAGTTATCTAATAGATACTGGATAAATTGTAATCGATAAAACCGTTAAAACAGAATGAAAATGTCACTACAATTTTTGTATGAGTGCTCGAGTGTAATGTCTATACTTCGTAGTAGTTTTAGTGCTTAGTTAAATGTGGTATAAAATTAACTCGATATAATTAACAGAGTAATAATATTCAGCATAACATCGGATAATATGAAAACGCTCTTACCGTTCGGTTGAAGCGAGTCGGGCGAACACGACTTTCACCTCATTCGGCTCTCTTTTCATCCATCACACAAGAAAACAGCTGACTGTGTGTTCTTTACATTTTGTCGGACCCGGATCCGAGTCCTTTGCGAGACCTTGTAAATAGATTTAGTTACTACTTGGGAGACTACCTCATTATTGTTCGAGATTTGGGTAAGCAATTTCACAATGAATTCATTGAAGAACGCTGCTAAGTCATTTAGCTGTTTTTGAGTCGTCGCCGAATAAAGGTTTTGTATCAAACAGTTAAAATATGTTCATCTTTACAGTATAAAATGAAGGCGCTTCCCGTGTCTGTACGCTTAACGGTCTTACCACTTGTTTCTGACATGAGAGATCACGATGTCTACGATTAATATTGGCGTAGCTTAAACGCGACGGGCCCTGTATCTTATGCTGAGCATGAGGGGCCCCCGCTCTAACGGGGTTCATTCGCTCCTGCCCACAAAGTAAAATAATGTAATCAAGAACTTATGTTTGTATATAAAACATATGTGCTTTTTGATGTTCAATTAATTGTTAGTTCTTGCTTTGAATGGCTTCGCTATTATGATGCAAATATTCATGAATTGTTTTTCTATCAATACTTGTTTTATATACCTACTTGGTATATCTTTATTGCGAAACTAGTCCACGCCTCAACCTTAGGTTATGGTTAAGACTTCCCTTCCCTCATATATTTTTGGATGTAAAAGTGATGAACTTTTTGTGAACCATCCTTAACCAAGTTGTACAATTGGAACAGAAGGTCCTACTTTGAAGTGTTGCTTATAATACTTTACCTATGAAATTGGAGATTTAATTATCTTTGGATTGGCATTGCATTGGTGCGCAATTCGAAATTCAAATAAATTTTATTCAAAAGTGCCCGTGTTATATTAATTTCAAATTTAGTCATTTGTTTTTCAATAGTGTTTTGTTTTTGTGAAATTGTGGTAATTTTTGGCGCCATGAATAAACTGAAAAGGAGAATGCCCATAGCCAGTACTCTCAAAAAAATTATTGTGTCACAATGATTTTTGGACAAAAAATTAAATTAAAATATTTCAAGTATTTTACCCTATTCCCTAAAAAAATCCTTCTTGGACTTAATTTTCTGAAATTAATAAGTAACTTTACTTCGTGATACCTCAGACATGAATCGCGTTACTTATACATTTTTATACGTACACATATACTCTGTACATTTGATGACCTTGCACCCCTCATTCGTGTCCTCAATCCGTTTTCCAAGGTTCTGCTCTCGGTCTTGCATATGAGCTTATGTTAAGTATGTCCTATTTGTGTGTAACTATGTCACCCCCAACAGAGAGCATCCTAGTTTTGTTGTATGGATCTTTATGACACTATTTAATGACAAATGAATCTGAAGTCGTTCTCATTAGATAATCCGCACGGCGAAGTGGTTTATGCTCCATCTCTTTCTATACGGCCATGTTGCGACCGCGCTCTCTTTCTAGGGCCATGACCTACATGTCATACTGTCGGGCTAATTTTGGCTTATTAACTCTTTAATGACACTTGTTTAATTTCATTTCTACTTTATTTGTGAAAGGAATAATTTTGAGTGCGATTAAAAATATTTGTATCTCAATGTGGCGAAATTTTTCATAGTTAATATCAAGCTAAGTGTTCCCTTGTCTTACCTTTACTTTACACCTTGTAATTAGATGACTTTTGAGACTGATTGGTTCACTAACATCTCCTTTTCTTTTTATATTCTCTTCTTGTATTTCTTTAAATCGGTCGCAATTACTGTTACGTTAGTTCCAATTCTAAAGAAACTCATGAATAATTCGAGTTCTGCAGCAGATATTCATACTACATATGTAATTTAAAGATAACTAAGATATGTTTAAGTATACTAAAGTTTTTAAACATAATTCGGAATATACCCTTCCTTCTTGGATGACACTGAAAATGCATCTGTAATGTCTTTGGTATTTGGACGATGACCAACTAACCATCAGATGGCTCGTCTGCTAGTTAGGTTCCGTCATTGTTCCGTAGCAAAATTATAGTTCGAGCTCCCTACCATCATTATACTCGTATGTTTGTGTTGTTTGTTATGACAAATGTGCATGGAATGCGTTATAAACAGACCGACGACGTCGATGACCGCCGCGTCTCCTCTGCAACCTATGTCAACATGAAAAAATATCATCGCCCATAATACAATGCAATAAGGTTCAATTTGTTGTTGTTATCTAAAACATATTCGATACGGTGACCTTACTAAAACTGAATGTGTATGTTCATTGTGAGCTATATTCAAATGAAGCGAAGCTAAAGTTTTTGTCTTCTTTTGATTATATGATGCTTCTTTAACAATTGTTCTGAAAATGAAATATTATAGATTATATAGCTCGTAACTTTCTAGTCTGTAAAAAATAATCTTGTGTATCTTTATGTTCATTAATTGTTGAATTATATTAAACTTACTCTAACAACTTCTGTGCGCTTTTCTGTCTACGATGTTTACTATTACTATTTACTATTAGGGTCGTTCAATAGGTAAATAGTTTAATTACATTATTATTTTTAAATAGCTTTTTTAAGATATACTGTGTAGCTAACTTATAATAACATTATGCAAACGTCTCGACTGAGAATTACAAATAATAAAAGTGAACAGAACAGACTCCCGGTAATTGCTGTCTGTGCTCTCGTGGAATTTCCATCTTTTGCTCTGGGAATGTCATGAACTAGATGCAACTTCGTCTGCATGGAGATTGGATAGCAGAAACATTTCATGTCCGCTAATGGGTATACCATATACAACACCGATGTAGGAATGGTTTGAGTACAACGTTACCGGTTAGGGCTTTTTACATTTTCCTAAATTCAAAGACTAATTCGTCATATATTGCTCTATAGACTTCCAGTCTATACAGATAACGCTAGTTTTTTTTAGTAATGTACATATAATTGAAATGTGTTGAAAAATTGTTGAACTTTTTTGGGTTAGCAATGTGTCTGTCACTCTCACATCACACAAGTGACACTTCTGACTGCTGACATCAGATAGTACTTATTCCTAAACTGTATCTCCCTGTGTATTTCGCTTCATCGATCGTGCAATTGTTTCAATTTCTATACAAACTTAAGTTGGTGGTGGACTGTGTTGATGATAATAATCAAAACGATCAATCTTGATATTTCAGAACTAGCTAAGAGTGGGATTAAATGTTTGTGCATAACTGGTACAATTATCGATGTAACATTGTATCCGGCCGCGCTCGGTAGTCGCTAGGTACGAGTAGCAAGCAAGGCAGGCGACTATTTGAAATATCAAAACCAGATCACAATGGTGGGAATTGCGTGTAACTGAGTATAGCTGTCTCACTGTCTCCAAAGGGACAGATACCGAGTACGCCGTTACAGTAACTAGGACGTGGTGATTTTAACAGCTAGATAAAATAACAATGTAAACCCAATTCGTATGTGGTGATAGCTGGAATTAAAACGGTATCAGTTTATTTTATCGTCTTACTTTGTGATGGTAATTGGATTGGTGATTAGTTTAGCAACCGTCGACATTCTTCTTCATTCGTATATTGATTATACAACTTTGCGTTTTATATTAATTAAAGCACACTATAATAATTCAAAATGCATTCTCAGAAGCAGTCTCAGGCTAAACCAAAAATGTTTGTGAAACTGTAAATAGTTAACATAATTATATTGCAAGGTCCTGACCGCTAATCATTCAACACCAGGTGGAAATTATAGCAGCGCATAGCGTTGGCTTTCCGGTTCGAATAACAAGGAATCCGGAGTAGGTAAGTAGCCAGCCAATTACCTTGGCGGGTGCGTTAGTATGTATGTTTGTACTACGTGCACATGTTTAGCTCTCAGACGGCAAATAACCTGCGAGGTACCGAGTGAACCTCTCAAACGAGCGCGACGCAGCCTCTGGGTACACGTTTCATAGTTGAAACGTAAACTTGCCATTGTGAAGATTTTATGTGTTTGAGATTACCTTCTTTTTATTGTATCGGGCTTGATAATGGTAAAATCAAATGGCTGTTGATTGAAGTACCTACCGTGCTGATGAACGGTTTCAGTCGGTTCCATCGTAGAATTGACGATATCATCGGATTTTTCGGACCACATAATGTGAAGATTTATGTTATCCACAGTTAAATTTTTAGATCTGATTTCATAATACTAACTAAAGTTAGTCAATGAACCTACAGTAAACTTTTTTGAATTTCGGCAAATTTTAAATTTAAACCATTTATGTGCAGCTGCACTAACAGCAGATACATTAGGACATGCCTGTAATGTTAGTGATAATATTAGAAATGAATAAAGAAATAAAATAGAACTATTAGGTGCAATTGATGCTAAGTTTCAAGATTTTAATTTCCTGTCATCGTAGTGGTAACTGCATGAAACCAAAATAAATGCAAATACAAATGGTAAGTACTGCGCACATACTATGATCTATGAGCCGTTTTAAATAACAACAAGAAACGGAATAACAAAGACTAGCACCCACTCACGTCACATTGCATCGGCGCGGTGCACTTACCAATAACTTACCGGCCGACACTCGTTTTCATGGCACTCGTAAACAAAGTTATTAGCCTGGGAAACAATACACGCTCGCGTCCGCGTTCGTACCCAGTGTTGCCAATTTAGCCCTTTCGGGGCTAGATCTAGCCCCTTTTTACGGTTTGTCAGCCCCTCAAATAATTATTTAGCACCTAGCCCAATTTCTAACCCCGAAATCATTTTCCGCAATCTTGAAAAAAAGGGATAAATTCAGGTTTTCCACGAACTTTTTGATGCAATCGATCGAAAAAACCAATTTAAGTAGTGAAAGATACTGAAAAAAATTGACCATTATCATACTTGTAGAGCGTCTTGCGACCTTTTTTTTGCGCCCTCACCTATATTAATTAAGCAATAGCCCCTATTTTCAATGTATTGGACGAATCTAGCCCTTCTTCAAACTGTTTAGCCCGAAAACCTGATACCGAGTTGGCAACACTGTTCGTACCTCGCTCGTTGCTCGGTTCGCTAGACGATCGCGTAACACCCACATCTCTGTGCGTGTCTCCCATGCGTGACGGAGACGGACGGTGATGCCATCCCACTCGCACC